>JAHRHZ010000087.1:11450732-11467681 GCA_024137785.1 Ginglymostoma cirratum | reverse complement strand
TTTCTGATAAAGGGTCTAGGCCCGAAACGTCAAGCTTTCCTGCTCCTATGATGCTGCCTGGCCTGCTGTGTTCATCCAGCTCCACACCTTGTTATCATGCATAGAGTGGCAGTATAGGATTATTATTTAAAGTCGCAAAACGTGAGACATGTTGTTCCATAGGATCAGTGCTGGGGACAATTGCTGTACATAATTTGCATTAATTGTTTTGGATTTTGGAATCAAAATGCACAATGTCGATATTTGCAAATTAACCAAATTACAATGGATAGCAAACACTTAGGAGAACTGCAACAAATTACAGGAGGACTTTAAGTAACAAGTAGAATGGAAAAATAATTAGCAATTCAAGTTTAACACTGATAAATGTGAGTCAGAGCTTTTTGTTATCGAGAATAAGGCGACCACTTATTACTTGGAAGGTAAATGTCACGGTGGGATGGAGGAACAAAGCACTCTCAGAATACAAACACAGCCATCACTAGAAGTTGTACACAGGTTAGCAAGGCCACTAACAAAAAGAAAACCAAGCATAAAACTTTATGTCTTGAGGGATAGAATTGACAAGTAGGAAGGTTGTGTTAAATCTGATCAAACTATGATTAGGGCATTCAGAGAACTGTATGCAGTTCTGGTTGCTTGTTATAAAAATGATATGGAGGCTGCAGAGTATATTTACAAGGATTTTAGTGTTGCTGATGTAATATAAGATTGATTTCTATATCTTTTAATCTCATTTATTTTGGATTTTGAACTAGTGGCATGGGGGCTTACTATGTGTTTGAAGTGGTTTAATGATTACCTTGCACCCATTTCTGTAGCTTTGGTGAGTTTTTTTTAAAGAAGACAGGCATGAAAGAAATCATTCTTAGAGGCTAATGGAAATGAGCAAAGAGTGAAAATTGTAGTGTATTAAACTTTACTTAGAAGGTTCAGAAAATAATTTTTGTTACCTTAGGGGAAACATCCATAGCTTGAAAACATCTTTTACTTTGAGATGGAAAGGAGACTATTTGAAGCTGAGAAAATCTAACGCTGGTGGTATCAAAATTTAAGGAAACAGCTATCAGATTCTTGAGATAAAGAATTGAAACCACATTAAATTAAACCCCTATTGATGTGAAAGGAAAGGAAATTTCTCTAGAGTGAGTACTGTAAAGGAGTAATGTTGCATTTAACGGGATTGCATTTTGCCATGCGTTTCAAAATCTTAAACTTATATCATATGTCAATAGTTTGAATTATTTTAACTTCATTTCCTTTGTGCAACAAACTTTTGTTTTATTGATAAAAAAAGGTATCATTGCATGTTCCCTTTTCAGGGAAAGACCATCTCATTAAAACAAAAAATAAAATTTGATCAATCAAGCCATATTTCTGAATTAGTTGGGACCATAACACACGGAAAAACACACTTTGTTAAAACTTTTGCCTTGTATTCATTAGAACAAACTGCAATAAATACCTTTGTAAAGAGAGAAAAAAGCATTTAGTCTGTGTGAGAGACAGTGCTAATTGGTTGGCAGGTAAACATTGATTCATAGAGGGGTTGCCATGAAGAATGTGTCCATGCAGTCCATACTTACAGACTCATAACACATTGTACAACATTCAATAATTGGACAACATTTATTAAATAATGCAAAGTATTACATTGAAAATGATTTAGGATGTCTGTTAGCTACATAGTATGGCACACATTCACACTAGAACATGGATATATTAGTACAAAAGGCCCTGTTCTGTGAAGACAGAAAGAACATGCAAAATATTTGACTGGCATTTTCTGGTTCATTTCACAGTGCAATGCCTTGACCAAACAAAGTCAACTTGTTTGGGTTAAACTGTAAAGAAAGATCGGTAGCTGTCAATCATAATTTTTTGGCGCCATCTCCGTGGGAGTGCCTGTCCCAATGAGAGTTCACTTGCCAACCATTTGACACCCTCTTCTCATAAAGTATATTTTTTTTCCATTTATACTGGCATTTCTTGCAAATTGTTTTGATGAGTGCAAGACAAAAACACTTCAACAAAATGTGTTCTTTTTTCAGGAATACTGGTTCTGTACTAACAAATGATTATTTGTTTACAAGAATGAATACAAGAATGCTAAGTATACATATAAAAAAAGATTGCCAGGTTGAGTACATTTTCTCCTGATAAAATGAAGGTTGAGTGGTGATCTAATACGTACCTTCAAATTGATGGAAAGTGTTAAGAGCTGACAGTGAGTAACTGGAATAAATAATATAGATAAATGTATGGGGAAGCTAGATAAAACTTTGAAGGAGAAGGATTATGATGCTAGCTTTATGTGTGAAAAGATTGGAGAAGGGTTGAGTAAGACATAAACACTGACACTGAGCTGAATGACCAGTTTCTATTTTATGCATTCCATGTATTCCGTTGCATTAGATGTATTGTACTTGCCCAAGATTCTCTATAGAGAGTGCAGAATTTATTCAATGCACAATTTTATTAAAATATTCACCAATTCGCAAAATCAATATTATCCTACACGAACACATAATAGCTCATATTATAAGAATGTTACATTCTACAATTGAGGAATCCCTGGACTGTTTACAAATTATATCACAATGCTATTCACGTTGTCTCTCAAATTTGACATTCATGAATGATACTCAAACTTTTTTGATTCCTTCTATCTGAGCCATTCCATATTTTTCTTTTGCATGTACATTGTAGCTTCTGAATAATTTACCTTTAGGTTACAGTGCATACAATTATTTTCAAAAATTTTGGCACACAATTAGTCTAAGAATGACATGGTAGGTCAATGGTTAGTGCTGCTGCCTCATAGAGCCAGGGACCCAGGTTCAATTCCATCCTTGGGCAACTGTCTGTGTAGAGTTTGCACATTCTCCCTGTGTCTGCATGGGTTTCCTCCTACAGTGCAAAGATGTTGTGAGATATTGTATTATGTTTCACTTTACTAACTCATTCACAAGTGCTCCATGTCTGCTATACTGCGCCTCCATTCACTCATTCATAAAACCACATTTTTGTTGTACATTTTACTCTTACAAGATAAACTAAATTAAACATTACTTTCAACCCATTACTGTTTCTTTACACTTTTTAATTCTTATCTGCCCCACGCTGCAAGCAGTGTTCAGACCTGTTTATGTATCAAAGAGTGCTCCCAAATAAATGTTAACACTGTAATCTACTCAGAACAATGCTACCCCCGCCATCATGTCTCCATAACTCACGAGAAACTATGGAAAGATTATAATATTAATTACCCCATGGTAACCATCTCTCAGGATCTGAATAGGTTGCAGGACATCAAACAGTTTCCTCCACTAACATGACCCTGCAGTCAGCTGCTCTTTATCTCTGAAGTTTCCTTATACACTACCTCTTTCTATAATATGGCAGTACCTATTTCTAACTTTTGTTTAGGACTACCATCGTGTACTAACATATGAATTTATACTTTTTAAATGCACATTAAATAGTAGAATAGTCGAAACCTACTATCAAAACAGCACTTCTGTGAAGCTGCATAAATAAATGTGTAAGAACTGTCAAAAACCAGCAATAGTAAATGCAACCTCATGCCCGCTGCAAGAGATCAGTTTAATATCCTCTATACTTTTATTCAGTACACAAATAATTTCTCACTTATTTAGGTCATACAGGTCTAGTATTTTTACTAACATTACTAGCTTTAAAGACAAAAGAACTAACACCTCTTAATTATGCAAACTCAGACAGACATTCTAATCCCATCAGGAGTAACAGCCAGCATTTAGCAACTATCTCCTGCTTCCCTAGGACAGATGTCAAGCAGACCTGTGTACAATTGATACAACTATGTGACATCATAGTGCTAAAATTTTAATGTATGCAAAAACTATGAATAAAAGAGGCTACTTTAAAACTGTATAAAAACCAAAAGAACTGCGAATGCTGTAAATCAGGAACAAAAATAGAAGTTACTGGAAAAGCTCAGCAGGTCTAGCAGCATCTGTGAAGAAAAAAAATCAGAGTTAACGTTTGGGTCTGGTCACCCTTCCTCAGAACAGTCTTCCTGGTTGTCCACTGTACCACCAATTTTGGTGTCACCTGCAAACTTACTAACCATACCTCCTATGCTCATATCCAAATCATTTATATAAATGATAAAAAGCAGTGGACCCAGCACCAATCCATATGGCACACTGCTAGTCACAGGTCTTCAGTCTAAAAACCAACCCTCCACCACCATCCTCTGTCTCCTACCTTCGAGCCAGTTCTGTATACAAGTGGCTAGTTCTCCCTGTATTCCATGTGGTCTAGTTTTGCTAACCAATCTACCATGCGGAACCTTGTTGAACACCTTACTGAAGTCCATACAGATCACATCCACCACTCTGCCTTCATCAATCCTCTTCGTTACTTCTTCAAAAAATTCAATCAAGTTAGTGATGGCGATGGTGCCAGTGATGCCATTCTGTTGGTGTATATCCAGTGAGTGGCACATTGTTCCAACAATAGCGTGTGGTAAAACATTCCAGAATTGGATGAGAAGGGTTCATAGGAGGAGGATAGACAGTGAATGAGGCTAACTTGGTAAGATACAGGGAGACATAGTACTAGGCCTCAAGATAAAACAAAAAAACTATCCAAAAAAACTTAATGCAAATAACATGTGGCCAAAGGAGATGTAAAATGCAGCCCATTGTGTCAAAGCACTAAGAACAGGCTGCTCAGCTGATCTCTCCCATTTCTGAAAAGAAAATTTTTATGTTAATTTCAGGGTGAAACCTAATTGTTCTTTTGAAAAAGTGACTGAAGAAACATCTGTTTCTTGAGCAAGTAGAGTCAGCAAGACTTCAGAGACAACTGCTTGTGATTAATGATATGACCACATGTGCAAGAATGTCAGAGCAACAGAGTTTGGAACATCCTACACTTTATTATTTTACCCTCAACATAATCTATTGGTCAAAAACTGTTTTCTCATTCAGAAAGTTAATCCCTGTACAGGACCTTGGTAAGGCCACTTTTAGAATGCTGTATTCATTCTTGGTCACCCTGCTATCGGAAGGATGTTGTGAAACTTGAAAGGGTGCAGAAAATATTTACAAGGACGTTGCCAGGGTTGGAGGGTTTGAGCTATAGGGAGAGGCTGAAAAGGCTGGGGCTATTTTCCCTCGAGCATCAGAGGCTGAGGGGTGACCATATAGATGTATAAAATCATGGAGGACGAGGACAGGGTGGATAGCCCAAGTCTTTTTTGCCCCCAGAGTAGAGTTGTCCAAAACTAGAGGGCATAAGTTCAAAGTGAGAGTGAAAAGATATAAAGGGGACTTGAGGGGCAAGATTTTCATGCAAAGTGTGGTACATGTATGGAATGAGCTGCCAGAGGATGCGGTGGAAGTGGGTACAATTACAACATTTAAAAGGCATTTAAAATGCTGGCAAATGGGACTAGATTAATCTGGGATATCTGGTCAGCATGGACATGTCAGATGAAGGGTCTGTTCCCACACTGTACAGCTTTCTGACTCTGCAGAGCAATCCATTTCATTTTACTATTCATGAAGAATGGGGAAGAGAGTGAGAAAGTGTGTATGCGTGTGTTTGTGTGTGTTTGAGGATATTTAGAGGGATATGCATTTATACTTCTAGATTACTGACTCTCTGAGTTAACCAATTATAGCATCTTTATTGAACAAGTTTTGCTTTGATAATAAACCAATAATTTTGTTTCTTAAGAAACATGGCTGACAGATCTGGTTGTTTAAAACCATTTAGAGATAAGATATTTAATTAGCCAGCTTTAGAAACTGGAAATAAAAATGTTTTTATTTTATGTTGTGACTTGTGGAGCAGGAGGACTAGAGCTACATCAGCCTCAGTCATAACTTTACAGTGGGGTCTCACAGCAGGAGACCCAGCAAGGACATTGTTGACTTGGAAATGGAGTGCTATTTATTTGAAAAGAATAAAAGAAATACAATTTTCTTTTGTATTATTATATCAAAATGATTTTGGCAATTGCTCAGACTTTTCCTGACGTGGAAGATTTATTCTTGAAAGATTGGCAAAGAAGTTTTTGTTTGTTCAAGATGCAGCTGTCACTGGATAGGACATTTAGAAAAAAAAGGCAAAATTGGGCAGGAACAACATAAATTTATGAAGGGGAAGCCAAGTTTGAGTTCTTTGCAGACATTACTTGTAGTATTGACAAAAGAGAATCAGTGGACGTGGTATATTTGTATTTTCAGAAGCCTTTTGATAACGTCCTGTACAGGAGGCTTTTAAACAAAATCAGAGTGTGGAAGATATATTAGTGAGGATTGAATGTTGCTTAACTGACAGGAAGCAGAGAGGAGGAATAAATTGATAACTTTCGTGATGTTAGACTGTTATTAATGGGGTAGTGTAAGGATTATTGTATAAACTTTTGATGAGCCCTCACTTGGAGTATTATGTACGGGTTTGGTCGTCTTACCTAATGAGGAGTATACTTACCACTGAGGGAGTGAAATAATGGTTCATGAAATTAAACCCTAGGATGGTGAGATTGCCAGTTCAAAATAAGTAAAATAGATTTGCGAGGACATACTGAGTCTCTAAACTATAGCTTTCCAATTTTATACAGTAATTACCATGATTCAAATATTCTATTTATTTACGTTTGCTGATGGGAAGAAGAAAGTACATTTTAAAAACAAAGAATTCAAGGGAAAGACTCTATAGATTGTATTTTCATTCACGATAACTGGATTATATGGGCAAAGAAAATGGATTGGGAAACACATTTCACAGGATGCCTATCTATTTTTGATGTATTTTCAATAGGCATAGCAACTAGATGATTGTGACAGAAAGATGTCCAGCTTCTATTGTCATCATCACAGCAACATGAACCAATAAGAAGTCCAAGATTTAGCAGCTATTCAGCAATAGTAAACAAAGTATTCCAGTTCAACAAATCTAACTGGTCATAGCATGAATGCAACCAATGAGTCATCTACTCTAACATATAAGTTGGTTGTTGGAAGCAAAATGTTCAGTTACTGAACATTTTTGGAGGCACCCAACTGTTTCAGCAACAGCTCTTCCTCCCCCTCTCTCTTCCGCCACAGTGAACCCTGAGGCAGACAATAAACCAACAGCCTACACAAAATATTTAAATAAGCTGAGCCTGAAGAATTACCAGGAGTCAGTGCCAGCTCACGTTGGGAGCTGTGCAGCTAGAGAGGAAAGAAGTGCAATTCATAACAGTCCATGAACTCTCATAATTTGCAAGATAGCTCTCTATATTGCTATGAATACATTTTTAACAGCAGAAATTCATCAAATACTTCATCTTTCACTTCTGCTCACCATATCTCTAAGAATTAAGTATTTGTTTTACAATAAGCTTTTCCTATAATCAAAGTGACAATCAGTCACTCTTTGTTACATGGCAACAATGAAAGACTGCAAGAGAAAAATGATAGTTCCTGTTACATATAAAGATTGGGAAATTTCTTACTTTGTAACAGCCTTTAACAACATCTGTTTTGACTATTTTAAATCAGGGACAGAAATATTTCCGAGCTAATCAATTCTTCTCCTCTAATGGTTGTGGTAAAAATCAACCATGGAAAAATGAGTGCAGATTAATCCCAAGAGATTAATATATTCACTCCTTCAATTTGTTGAATTTACCATTCCCAAAGATTATTTTAAATTATTTAATTTGCACACAAGTTGCATGTGCTTGAATAAAATGAATGTTCTATATGTAGATTAAACAAATAAGTGTGCTTCTTCAGATAGATCTGAAGGGTCAGGAAAGGAATTTGATATACTTACAGAAATTTGTATGGTAGTTTTAAGATCATTATGGTTCTTGTCAGAAATGTTAAGGCTACATCCATCATAGCAATGATACTCAATGGTTTCAAGCAAAATCATGGGTTATCAACAACGATTTCTTTTGTGTTTTGACACATTTATTCTGAGCCTGAGGCTCTAAATGCCAAGTAATTATTCATGATCACTAATGTTTTTGATATCCATGTTGGCAATTAGAAGGGAATGGAGCTTGCTTCAATGAGGGCGATTTTCATTGTCACTAACTGGGTGGTAACCTAAATGAATATATCACCCAACTGTGGTAGAATCCACCTCATATTCATGATATTGATTTCTGCAGTAGGAGGCCTCTGCCATTGACAGCAAAGGTGAAATTTATTTCAAAAATTCATCATCTACTGAACACTGTATCATTATCTGTGCTGTTCAAAGTATTTACGCAAGTTTTCCAAAGGTTTTGATACACCTATTATTTATATTAAAGACTTCAAGACAGAGTAAATAAAATTTTGCTACTGATGATTGTTATTTACATATAACAACAGAAAAACAATGTAAATATATGTGATAATTGCAATAGATTACAGTGTACTGTCAGTAGCACATCCCGCTATTGTGGAAATGAAGAAAATCATAAACTTTAGGAAGTTTGATAAAGAGTTTGACTGTACCAATTGCAAATGGAGATTCACACCTGAGGAAAGAGTGATGGTCCTTTAGATAAATGTCCTAATTTTCCTACTCAATGCAATGATGTGGCTCTCACAGGTCCTTGTCATCCATCACACATCTTTGATGTGTCCTTCATTTGTCTAAAGCAAAGCATGTAATAATCAAGCAATGTCCTCTTTTTGTACTGAAACTGAACAAATTCTCAGACCTGGGCAAGCTTGGGAACCTCATGCTGAGGAGACATCATATAGTCCTTGTTGGTCCTGGTAGAATACCTGTACCCAGACCTTTTCAGATCATAGGCCTTATTCAGATGTATGCTGCACAAGCCGTTTGGCATACATACAGTTGGAGATTGTAAGTGTGGCATAATGAGAATTCTACTCCCACACCCCCAGTTATCAAGAAAGTCAGCACTGCATTTAAGATAATGGTGTAAATGGTGTGGATATTTTATTGCTCAGGGTGTGAGGTGAATAGTCAACTGGACCTTGTGCAGGCGATAAGACATGGTAAGGTATTTATGGATAGTGGAATTTAAGTGAAACTTTATGTCTTGCTTGACATCACATCTGCATCAAAGCCATCACTAGGATTAATTTGTAATATTAAAAAAATTAGGAGGAAAGTGCTCCATTGGTTAGAGACAGGTCTGACACAAAGAAATATGGTTGTGGTTTTCAGAAGTCAGTTACCTCAGTTCCAGGGCATCGCTGCAGGAGCGCCTAGTGTCCCAGGCCTAATCGTTTTCAACTGCTTCATCAGTCGCGTTCCTTCCATCATAATGTTAGAAGTGGGAAGGTTTACTGATAACTATACACTGTTCAGCACCATTTGCAACTCCTGAGATACAGAAGCAGCCCATATCCAAATGCATTAAGATCTGGACAGCATCCATGTTTGGGCTGACAAGTGGCTGGTAACATTAGCATCCCACAAGCGCCAGACCATTACCATCTCTAACAAGTACTGTGGCTACAAGAGCAGATCAAAGGATAGGAATCCTACAGTGAGTAACTCAACTCCTGACTCCCCAAAGCATTTCTATCGTCTATAATGCTTGAGTTAGGACTATGATAGAATACTTCCCATTTCTTGGATGAGTGCAACTCCAACAACACTCAAGAAGCTTGACACCACCATGGATAATGTAGCCTACTTGATTGGCACCACATTCACAAATGCTCACTCGCTCCCCTGGAAAATTTCAGCCACAGCAACATGGACCATCTACAAGATGTGCTACAGAAATTCACCTTGGTTTTTTGGACAACACCTTCCAAATGTATAACCACCACCATCTAGGAGGACAAGTGCTGCAGATACATGAGAACACCACCCCTGTAAGGTCCCCTCCAAGCCACTCACCACCCTGATTTAACTTTCACCCTTCCTTCAGTGTCATTTGGTTAATATCCCGGAACTGTCTATGTAATGGCATTATAGGTTTATCTACACCAAATATATGCCAGCAATTCAAGAAGGCAGCTCAGCAACACCTTCTCAAGATCAACTAGGGATGGGCAATAAATGTTGACCAAGCAGCGATGCCCACATCCCTTAATTGAAAAAAAGAAAAGAAAATTTCCTGAGCTATTTTCCGAGCAAATGGAAGAAAAGACTTTTACTGTTATTCCTAGCATGGCTTACAGATTTATTACAGCAGTTTTCTTATATGATACCTATTATAGTGGTATTCAACCTCAGCTTTTGTGCATTCATTAACAGGCACAGTTGGAAACTACAGATGGCAATGTAAAGCCTATAAACTTTTGCAAACTAAAATCCTAGAATGGCTATAAACAGTCCACTAATCATATCTGCATATTAAGACAGCTCTAAGTTCCCAGTATGCCTAGCCAGTCAAATCCCTTGAGTTTTATAAAAGATTGTGGCGACTTGTTCAAGGTAGTGATACATACGATAAAAGTCAATACATTTGAACAGCAAATCAATGTCCTAGACAAGTTCTATCAAAACTGTGAAAGCAAAATACTGTGAACACCAAAAATTTGAAATAAAAGCAAAATTGTACTAGAAATATTCAAAAAAAATTAGGAGGAAAGTGCTCCATTGGTTAGAGACATGTCTGACACGAAGAAATATGGTTGTGGTTTTCAGAAGTCAGTTACCTCAGTAGAGAAAGTAGAGAAAGAAACAAAGTAAAAGTTTCAGGTCAATGACCTCTCGTTAGAATTGCAGTCCCATTATGTACCATCTTCTGTCTGAGTACTGTCTGATTGGTAACACATGTAGGACTATCACCATTGTCTAGGAAATAGATCTTCTTGATATTCCAAAAGGAATCACAAATCATAATGGTTGAAAGTAAAAATCTTATACCAATGTTAATCTGACATGAATTAGGTACAAGGAGTACATTGTTTGAATACAAAGCCCCCAAAGCCTGACTGAAATGAAGTTTTGTGGTTCACCTTAAAAATTAATTTGGACCATATGCCTTTCCAGCAGGAAGTTACAGCTAAGTTCCAGGAAAATAAGTTAGGAGAATGGGAAAGTGGTGATGCTGGATAGTAGTGGCTGCCAGCAGTGCATAGGATGAAAGTAACTTTATGGTTTACTTGAGTCCTTTCGAAAGCTTGCTTTTCCAACAGAGAGAAAAGAAAACACCTTTTATTGGAATCTGCTTGTTGAGCCAAATACATATAGAGGCAATTCAATCTGTATCTATGCTACTGACGGAAGCCCAATTGAGGAAATGGGTCTGACATATGTTTTAGGTGCCTGGTGAGGAACTCTTGAATGAATATTTAATCCAATATGGATTCAAACATACTTCAAGTGTCTTTGGAGCTGAAGACCTTATATTGTATAATGGCAGAATACAGAAAATGAAACCACAAGTTCCACTTTATATCCTATGAAAGTACTAGTCATAATGGATTACTGCTTATTAACTGTAATTTAAAACAAAGCAGTTAAAGGATCCTTGAGTTTCATATATAAATCCAGTACATATTTGAAGACAACTTTCAAAAAAATTGTCTATAAAGTAAAAAGAAAAGTTATTGAAACTGTAAATTAAGGGAAGTAAAGAACAGGAACTTGTGAACAGAAAAGAGAAAGCTGTGAACAAAGGGGATTCTATATGTAACGTTTTGCCATAAACATATCACTTGAAAAAAAAACATATTTAAAAGGATGACTTCTGGCACAATAGGTAGCATCCATGCCTCTGAGTCAGAAGTTCCAGGCTTGAAATAACACCCCCATCCACCCAAATCCAGGACTTGATGCCCAAGTAAGGTGCATTCATTTTACAGCCAAACTTGAGTATCAATCTGCAAATCCTTCCAACATATTTTAAGAGGAAAACAGAGAACACAGCAGGTATAAGTTGAACCTTCAGAAATAGCTGCATTTGGGTCAGTTGGGAAATTATAATTCTAAATATCTGAAATAGAAACACCACTAGCCTCAAACAGTGCGTCCATGTAGACAACATGCTGTTGAACCCCTATTCAGTATTCATTTTTGCTAACCCATTAAATAATTTAGAAACTTCCTGTTCAAAGGAGCTCCTTAGTTTCTGCTGTTTAACCTCTGCAACCTTTTCAATATGATTGAGGTTGAGATGTGTCTTCTTACTCAAGAGTGAGAATTATTGATTATGAAGTTCATAAAGGCTTTCTACTAATTGGCATTCTCTGTATTGGAGAGTCATTAATAGAATATCTTTAACCTTAAGTAATTTGCTTATGCACCATACAGTTGCACTGTAGTCAGCTGTCAACAGTGTTTTCTTAATATAGTTCATTATGTGATTATACATAGGATCATACATATGAACATAAATATGAATTAGAAACAGGAGTAAGCCATTCAGCCCCTCAAGCCTATTCCACTATTCAATAAAATCATGACTAATCCTGTGTGTAACCTCAAACCTTTATTCTTTCCTACCCCAAAACATTTCACCTACTTGCTTAGCAATAAGCTTCTCCCTTAAAAATATTCAAGGCCTCTCCTTCCACCACCTTTTTGGGTAGAGAGCTCCAAAGTCTCATAACTTTCAGAGAAGGAAGGGAAAAAAAAATCACTGCATCTCCATTTTAAATTGGCAACTAATGATTTTTAACATTCTAAATTCTCCCTTAGGTTGAGCCTTTCTCTCCTCAACTATCCTGTAAAGACAACACAGGATGTTAAATGTTTCAATCAAGTGTTTTAAGCACTTTTAGATTCAAACCTACCTTGTGCAACCTTTAAAATTCACCCCAAATGTATGCATCTGTTGCATCTTTTATCCCTTAGTGACCTATAATGTCATCAGCTATACTGATAAGCCTGGTATCTAATTGTATTTACTTGCTTGGCTTCTGATTTAGTACTTCATTTGGAAGTTATTCTGAATCTCAGAAATAGTTTTCTCCAAGATATCAAATTCCATATTCTTGTCAGTCCATCTCTGAAATTATGTCTTCCTGATAATATTTCTAATGTGATTATATATTTTGCTTACTTAAAAGAGTTTAATTTTTCAGTAATACCAGTTCTTCCTCTGTTTGCTGCCAAACCAAAGCGTTTTCCCATGTTTTGCAGATAAAATAGAGGATTCTTGCCTAGTTGAGCTAAAATGGAGGATTCTTGCTTCTTGCAATGAAACTGGATAGTTCAGAATAAAATGGAGGATTCACATTTTACTCCGGCTGTGAATCCTGCTGATCACAGTTTAATAAATGATTCCCACTTTTTTAATGGTTTTGATGCATAATTTCCACTGTCTGTGGATTTCATAAACAATTCCTACATTAATCACAGTATTGTCAAACAATTCCATTCCTCACAGTTTAAAATAAATAATTTCCACCTTTATTGTGGCTCCTATGAAGGACCTCCTACCTTTTTGAGGCCTGAATAAAGAATCCCAAATTTTCTCTCCCACTTAGATTGAAATGATTGCACGTGGACCTGTGGGCAAAACAGTTTCGGATAATGAAGGCGTGAGACCTAACAGCTGACTCTCCTCAATGTCTCTATAACAGTCTACAATAATATTGTTGTAAGCTGTGAAAATTTGTAAACATGCAAAATAATTTATCAAAAATAAAACTTCATTTTTCTGACCAGTTTTATTCACTGTCAGCTGCTGATTATTTTGCAGTATTGGCAGATTAAGAACAGCTCTCCATCATTCTCTTGAAGCAGAGAAGATGCATGATCTAGAGAGCCTGTTGGGATTGGGTTAGGGATTTTATGGTAAATGTGAACAATAATATTGTCAGAATTTGAAAACCCAGCAAATTAAATTAAAGGAAGTTGGTATAGCAGCTAATTTATCTTTATACGTACAAATGTGAAATTTTCTGCCTTATATCTGACATGACAATAGTCAATTATTGAAATAAGAAATCCTAGAGTGCCTGATCAATAATAACTTTACCTTACAGTTGCACATACCAAAGAAAATATTGATAGAAGGTTCAAATGCATTTTCGCTCACAAGAAAATGCCTAATTGCATTTTTTAAAAATTGACATCTTCAATTTTAATCCTTAGTAAATTTTCATCTATTTGTTGCAATTGTTGAACAGAAATTTTCTCTGTCTAAAAATAAAGGACAGTCTTCTCAAAAGTCTATAATATGGGGATTTTAAGAGAAAAAAGAGGCCACTCTTCTTATTATCTGATTGGAGGGAAAATTGGGCTTCACAACTAGAGCAGAACTCAGGTTTGGTGTATGGACTGACGAACAGTACAACCGAGACCGGCGGAGACCAGTTTTGCTGTCATGAGATCTGGCACAAATTTAATCAACCAAAATAAAAATGAATCTGTTCTTCCTTCTCTGAAATTTCTGTCGTGTAGGGGACGCATCCTGGCTAATTCCTGAGTACTCTGCAACAGTGCACAGATTGGACAAAATCTGTCTTCATTTGATATCCAATCTGGTAATTACGTGCAAATCACTGGATCAAAATTGGGACTAGAGTTTTGTCGGTCTGCTTCCCTCCTTAGCCTGAGGGCCGAGACTAATTATATCATCTCTGCTATTGATGAATTGTCATCAGCTCCTTGTTGCAAAGTTAGGCATCAAAAGACTGTGTTGAAATTTCAGGTTAACTTTACAATTAAGTAGAACTGCTCTTAACTGAGGCACTGGAAACCTTTGCAAAGCTATGATAACAAAACATATAAAGTTATTTATTCTCTATGAGTATTTATAACTGCACAATAGTCCCTATAAAATTATAAGACCGAATTTATGATCCAAACTCACTGCTAACAAAAGTGTTGTACTACCAAGGAAACACATTGAAATAAGGGCTAAGGCATAATGATATGGTCATTACATATCCTATACATATCATTATATACTACCAAAAAAAGAACGCGCATCAGACCAAATGACTGAACAATGCAAAACAGCCTTCCACTTTTAATTTGTCTATACTTTTTTCAGCAACTTCACTCTGTAATTATTATTTCTCCACAACAGCCCCTTCACACATATATGGTTATTAATTTGTCTATACCTTTTTTCAGCAATTTCACTCTGTAATTATTATTTCTCCACACTGGCCCCTTCACACATGTCCTGGCTACCTCAATGATACCATGAGCTAATCTTTAACTTTAAATCACAGCAGGAAATCGATCAGCTCCTCAACGATCTAAAAGCTTCAGAGCAACATTTTGTCAGTGGCCTTGTAGACATTATTAGTTAACCTGTTCAGACATAGACACCCCTGGAGCAGATGAAACTCCAATCTAGGCCTTCTGGTAGGGATAATATCACTGAGCCACAAAAGTCCTTTTTGGTGGTCTTGTAATCCACTACCACATTTCCATCTGATCTGATTCCTCCTTGGCTGATTAGTGAGGGCCAGTATGATTACAACCTGCATCAGTCTGCTTCAGCTGCAGTATTGAAAGGGACCCAATGAAGATCAGAATTCAAGCATTGTTGCAGAGTCATTACAGAGCCAGGAATTTCACAGTTAAAGGTATCTGCATCATTCCTGTACATCTTGATGTGGGCTGTAAGGAACTGCAAGGAGATTCTATTCTCCATGAACGGGAGGCAGAAGACAGCCTGAGAAGACAAGCAGGAGTGCCTAGAAGTGGCACGGCTCAGCAACAGGAGGTCAGTGCCTCATTCTTGAACATGGTGCCACATGGGGTTTAATGGCATGGTAGGCAGGAAAGGAGAGTGGCATGACATATTCAAGTACAAAGTCCTTCACTTTACTTTCCCTGAACTTCTCCTCCACCTAGCTCTGCAAACCGACAGATCATGCATATATACCCATTCATCTCATGTAATGTCAACTCTCAGTACCATTTTAGGCACAGTGTTTCTAGATACAGATGCTTTAAGTGTTGTTACAGAGTACAAAAATATAGGTTAGCATGGGAACAGTTTAAAAAGTCCAGAGTGATAATAGAAGTGATCATAAGTACTTAAGTTCCAGTCTCCCTCCAACATGAGTCCATGCCAGCCAGCCCCAGAACACAAGGCCATGCTGTCTCCATGTGCTGGTCAAGTCCAGACCATCAGGAGAGATAGAATAACCAAAGCAATCCTCTAGTCACTGGTACCTTGACATGCAGGAACTGAAGTAAACTGGGTCTTGACATATCTGGCCATTAAGGATGGAGAGGTTTTTTTTCTCAGTTACATGACGAGATTATAACCTGTTACAGGTCAGACACAGCCAACACTCGGTCATGTAGATAATATCAGCAATCACTGAAATGTGGTGAACAATGGCGCCAAAGAATCTTGTTACCTTTCATGCCTTTCCCTGTACTACAGACTTTACAATCATCTCTCAGGAGTAATGTCAGAAGAGTATGAAGACTCCTCAACAGAGGCTAATCATTGCTGAAAATACACAGCCACTTGACTCGTTCACACCCTCCAACATCGCAGGCAAAAACATACATCTTTACAGAACCTCCAAAACAAATCATCAGATTGTCACATGATGATGCATATTTTGGAGCTGAAGTTAAAATCAGTTCACGCATGATCTTATAGAATAGCAGAGCAGACTTAAAGGGCTGAGCGACCTACTCCTGCTTCTAGTTCATAAGTATAACACAAGGTGAACAGGAGAAGGAGCTGGGTACAGTGTTAATAGAATAGAGCTCTTTTGGAGATTGCAGCACTCTCCAAATGTTGTTCACCTGAAGATGCTGAGCCTTGGGTATCATCAACAGAGAGTGCTTATCTACAGTAGGAATGGAAAATGTTTGAGATTATCTCTGCATTTCTCGAGGCACTATGCATGACTAAGGAGACTATCTTGGATATGACGTCTCTACATCAATAAAAAGAGAGGCTTCATGTATGGAGCATCAGATGCAGCAGGCAATGGATTGCATGCTTTCCTTCCACAAGTCGCCTAAACACAGTTATCTTAAACAAGATGCAGGAATAAAAACAAAGTTGCTGGAAAAGCTCAGCAGGTCTGGCAGCATCTGTG
>JAHRHZ010000087.1:11392677-11450332 GCA_024137785.1 Ginglymostoma cirratum | reverse complement strand
CACAGATGCTGCCAGACCTGCTGAGCTTTTCCAGCAACTTTGTTTTTGCTCCTGATTCACAGCATCCAGTTATTTCGGTTTTTATTTAGGATGCAGGAATACTTGGCAGTTCAGTGTCTCACTAAAATGCAGCTAAATGTTCTCCAGCTCTCTGCAAGCATGAAAGTGCAGTGGATCATGAGAAAGAAGACAGATAAGTGCGACTCTGTGTAAAATGCTTCTACTTGTGGCCCCTTGCCTTATTCAGAAGGAAAACCAAAAAAAATTGTGAACGGTATATACCGATCTGACTTCTATAATTTAAAATGGAGCTCCAGCATGAATAATAGAGTGTCATTGTCTCATTTCTCTTTAATGTTTATGAACCATAAACTTTATTTCAAAATTCTGATCAATTGTATTCCCTACTATTGCTTGCCACTTGATACGTGCCTTCTGCACTTATGCCTATCTTGAGATCTATTGTGGATTTCAGCATATCTAGTACTTGCTGCATTGGTGCCAACAAGGTTGGTTTTTGTCAGCCCTGTGAAGATGGTGATAAAGGGCTCTGGGAAAACAGAGGTAAGAACATAGAGGCAAGCGACCATCAATCAAAAGTCTCAATTGTAATGGCCATTTTTTACTGGCACTGGGATTTTACCAATGTGTACAGAGGCTGCCAGCTAGCAGGTTGGGCATCCATTAGTACTGGAGGCCCCAGCCCTCAGTTGCAGGCTAGAAGGTGTGAAAGTTGTAGTATCACTTCTGAACAGGATTTCCTCCCCAGCCGAAAGGCCGTACCTAATTGTGGCCTCTTTAATTTATGTCTTCAATGCAGCAAGCCAAGACAATGCCCATGCAGAGGTATCCTTGAGCCTGCCTTTGAAGCACCCAACAATCCCAGTGGGGCTGGCCAGTCAGCCATGACTGTTTGTTTGCACTATCAGGAGCCAGTCAACAATCTTTAAAGCACAGCCATGATAGAGGCAGACAATTCAAAAGGTACCTCTTAGCAGGTTGCATCAGTAGATCAGCTGAAGATGTGGGATAGGGTTGTGACAGCCACTGGAAAATCTAGCCGGGAGTTTACTCTCAACCAGGACTCTGGGGCAACAGTAACTCCTGCCAGTTACAGCACTCGCACACAACACGATTTTTTTTTTTTGTAATGCTGTTCTTCAAATGAGTACCCATTGAAGTTTGCAAATCAAGTCAGAACTCCAAAGTCATAGGTCTGTAGTTTCTGGAAGAAAAGAAGCACATGCAACAGATGGATAAGTTGCATGGGGTTAGGGCAGAAGATACAAAAGCTATAAACACTGAGTGTTTTCTTCTTATCCTCCTCATTATCATTATCATTCTCACTGCTAAATGTTGCAAGGGAGAAATGAAACAACTCTCCAACATCTCCTGATTATCATTTTCCTGCAGCTGTGTCCCTTGTTATTCTGGTGAATCTGGGAGAAATGATTGTGGCAGTTATAATTGGTGAACATCATATCCTCTGGATTTGAAAGCCGGAAATTTCTGCATATTCTATATGTGCGCCTGGGCAACAGCAAAGGATCTCAGTTACTAACCTGCCAATCTGCAGCAGCTCTTGCCATCTGTCACAGCAACGTCTGTGTTAGTATCCATAAGCTGTACACCCGTGTCCTCATAAGAAATAACAGGTTTTATGATGCGGAGACACCACTGGTGGATGCTGTTAGTGAATATTGCGTGCCAATTTGTTCTGCAAAGAAGAGAATAAATGAGGCAATAACTCATAGTTGAGATATATATGCCAAATACATCAAATAAGTAAAATAAGAGATTTGGTTATATAATACATGTGAGCTTGTTCAAAGCAGTCCTCTTGTGCTGCAAGGAATGGAGGTGCCTTCTAACTGACCAGCTTTAAGGAGAGAAGCTGTGGAATGTTTCCAGGGTCCTATTGATAGCAAGCTCCCACTGTCAGATTTAAACTGATTTAGCAATTGTCACACCCAAATGAACCTGAAGTCAAGAAGTTTGGCAACCTCAACTAAAGTAACTTTGTTCAGCACAACGGTCTTGTTCTTTAGGAGACACCACAAGTCAGTTTCACATTCTGATGATTCTCCCAGGAGTTACAGTTTCTGGAACTCCTCAATGTACTTGGTCTTTCTTTTCTCCGCCTGAATTCAGCCTCTTGAAATTCAAATACAGGATCATCTAATCACTGTTCATTGACGTGCTTCAGCTTTTCACTCTTTTTAATCCTTGCCCTTGTCTTGAACTGTAGCTCCTGATACTTCACCTCAGATTTCCAATATGACAGAGCCAATATTTTAAATCATGTTAACTTATTCTAGTTATAGAAATAGTAAATTATGTAATTAAATACATTTAGGAGTAAGAATGATATTTTTCTAGATGTTTAATTAATATTTCTACTTCAGGAAATAAAATTAAACCTCTTGAACCATCTTCTGACATTCAACATTTCCTTCAAACAAGTAATTTATGTTTCACAAGGATTCATTCAAAACTGAATTGAAGAGGTGATTTCAGCTGTAATCTATTATTCGATCACTCAGATAAAACTCGTGTCAAAAACAATCAACTCATTGGGACTTACCACACTGAAGAGATGAAGGACAGATTATTGTGCTTGATAAGTGTCAATACAAATTGAGCAAAATTGTCTGTTTTCTATTCAATCTTGAGATGTGGACATCCCTGCTCAGCCAACATTGATTGCTTACTCCTCTTGCCCTTGAGAAGGTAATGATGTGCTTAGGATGAACAAAGATTAGGTCTTGATAACTGGAAATGTTTATTAAACTATATATAGAACAGGATTAAATCCTTGTAATGGCTTTCATGGAATATATCTTGTTACATGCAGAGTGATACAACCTGACTTTACTTCCTGTGATGTGATCAGCTAGCCCATTGAGAACAGCTGCCTTATTACCACAGAGGTGAGCTATCCTTGAACTGCTGAGTGTAGGTTCCACTTCAGAGATTTGAAGAGATGGAATTCCAGGTTTTCCATCTGTTGACAGTGAAGGTATGCTGATATATTACCAAGTTAGGATAATGTGTGACTTGAAACATATCTTGTAGGTGGTGGTGTTGTTCCCAGCATTTATTGCCCTTCTCCTTTGAGAGAGTAGATGTCATGTGTTTAGAAAGTACTGCAAAAGAAAACTTGATGAGTTACTACAATGTATGTACTGTGTCTGTGTGCAGCTAATAGAGGAAAGGCTTATTCAAGGTGGTGAGATAGCAAGAACTGCAGATGCTGGAGTCCGAGATAACACAATGTGCAGCTGGAGGAACACAGCAGGCCAGGCAGCATTAGAGGAGCAGAAAAGTTGAAGTTTTGGGTCAGGACCCTTCTTCAGAAACTTCTTTATTTCTGAGAAGGGTCCTGACCCAAAACATCAACTTTCCTGCCCCTCTGATATTGTCTGGCCTGCTGTATTCCTCCAGTTCTGCACTGTGTTATCTCAAATTCAAGATGGTACATGCCATTCAAGCAGGTTGTTTTGTTTTTGGTCTGTTTCTATTGTTGATGGAGCTACACTCATCCAGGCAAATGGAAATTATGCTATTACACACCTGGTTATACATTGTAGATGCTGGACAGTGGGGAGTCAGCTGTTGAGTTATTTGCAACAGAATTACTGGCCTCTGACCTTGTCTTGTAGCAACAGTATTTAAATGGCTTTGTTTCTGGTCAATGAATGATAATGATGGAATATTCAGTGATAATGATGGCATTGTTATGAATTGAATGTTGAGAGGTGGTGGTTAGATCCTCTCATTGGGGGTATTTTTTTGCCAGGTCCTTGTGTGGGGCATATGTTATTCGCCACTGATCAGCACAAACCTGAATGTTATCCAGCCAGTGAATTTATGGATAAATGTATGTTTTTAATTACCTGAGAATGGTATTTTCACTCTTCAGAGCTGCAATGTCCCACCCTCAAGAGCTGCTGGCAAATCTGACTGCTGGAACAAATAAAGTTCTGAGAAGAAGAAAAATGTCTCCTCAACTTGAACATATGTCAGGCATTTTGGTCAGGAAGGTTTTGAAGGACCCCTCCCTGGTATTGGAGTTAGAGGCTGAGAAGGGAGGGTTTAAGAGGTCAAGGTGGAGAATGTACAAAGAGCTATTAGCTTGGGGTTAGCCCCAAAAGAGAGGGGTCCCCCAAAGGACTAGGCTCCAACCAGTTGATTGTTTTCCTGATTTCTGTTGATTTCAACTTTACAAATTTTCCTTGTTCAAATGCTGCCTTAAATTTAAGTGTTGTCAGTTATTCAAATCATTTGTCCAAGTTTGGATAAGGCTACATTGAGCAAGCTATTTGTGAGCATTGTTGTGTCCAAACAAGCCTGGCAAACACCCTGAAAGCTCTAAATTGATCTCATGCACAAGTTAGCCCTTTTTAAATTGCCATGTGTACATTGTTGAATAAAAAGGTTCATGGCTACAAATTTAAACATATGCACTTCACACCACCACTAAAAAAAAGAGGAATGTTGGGTTCTGGTGAATCCTAAGTGGTGTATCAGTGGAACACAAAACATAGAAAGTAGGAGCAGGGGTTGGAAAGCATTTGAGCCTGCATAGCCATTCAATATGATCATGGCTGATCATCCAACTCAGTACCCTGTTCCTGCTTCCTGTCCATACCTTTTGATCCCTTTCACCCTGAACTGTATTTAAACCTCTTCTTGAAAGCATTCAATATTTTGGCCTCAACCACTTTGAGGCAGAGAATTTCACAGGCTCACCATTCTCTAGGCAAAGAATTTTCTTCTCCACTCAGTCCTAAATGGCCTTCCCAGTATCCTCAGATTGTGATCCCTGGTTCTGAATTCCCTAGTCATTGAGAACATTCTTCCTGTGTTTACCCATCTAGTCACGTTAGAATTTTAATAGTTTCTATTTGTTCCCCCTCATTCTTCTAACTTCAATTAATATCATCCAAACTGAGCCAGTCTCTCTTCATACATCAATCCTGTCATTCCCAGGAGTAAGTCTGGTAAATTTTGTTGCACTCTCTCCATTGCCAGAACATCCCTCCTCAGATAACAAGGCTGAAACTGTACACAATATTCCAGGTCTGGTCTCACCAAGTCCCTGTCCAATTGCAGCAAAGCATCTTTGTTCCTTGCTCAAATCATCTTCTTATGAAAGACAACACATCATTCGCCTTCTTCACAGCCTTATGCGCCTGCATGCTTACTTTCAGCGACTGATTTTGTTGCTCCTTCCTTTTCCCAATCTATTATCATTCAGATAATAATCTTCCATCTTGATTTTGTTACTTCATCAGCCATATATTTACCCATTTGCTCAGTTTGTCCAAATCACTCAGAAGCATCTCTGGATCCACCTCATAATTTCCCCTCCCACCCAGCTTTGAGGAGGTTGTTGATGAGTACCTGATGCTTGACTGCAGTATCAATGATGACTTACTGCTGATTGAGAGTAGTTTGATGGGGCAATAATTAGTCTGATTACACTTGTACTTTTGTTTTGTGTGAACAGACTAAATCTTGTCAATTTTCCACGTTGCTGAGTGGATGCCAATGTGGTTGCTGTACTGGAACAGCTTGAGTCAGGATTCTGCTAATTCTGGAGAGCATGTTTTCAGCATTACCAGGTCGTTTTCCAAGTTCAGAGCCTTGGTTTCCAATGTGCCTGAATTTCTTTCCTGATTTTCTCTTCTGCATTGATATCTAAGGTATCCTTCTCACTGCAGTGAGAGAAAATTAGATTCTGAGCATTAATTCTAAAGAACATTATATAAAAGTAACTTGCACTGATCATCTGTAATATTCATCACATTAATATGAGATAATTATAATCTGACAAAGTTAGACCCCAGATCCTTTTACAATGTTTACCATGAAGAAAAGAATGTTAAAATCCTTAGGACTTTAAAAGTAAAAATTACTTTCACTCCTGTTTCCGTAGTCCAAAATTTTAATCAAAAGCAAAAATGGTGTGTAAAATTCATTATAATAGCATATATGCTATGTTCTACAGGCCATTTAAATTGATGAAAACCAACCAACATAAAGTTAACTGAATGATTTGTACAAAGCTGTTAGGAAATGGCTTTTTTCATCAAATTGGCTCAAAAATTTGATGAATTTTTTTTCCCATAAATGGCATCAATTAAATAATCCTAGAATTGTTCAACAGAATTTCATCAGAAAATGATGACCAACCTTGTTTTTTTGGTAAATATTTCCACATAAAAATGATGTAAACCACCAATTTCCAAAGGATATACTTTATATTATTTATCTCTCAACTTTAAGTTAATGAATATTGTCTCTTTACCATAGGACTCTAATGTACATTACAAGATATTTGCGGTTTCATCTCAAATTAATTGTTTTTAAATCACAGGTTTGTCATCATCTTGTATCTGTACCAGATGTAATACAGATTTACAATGTTTAAAGGACATGAAAAGGAAAGATTTGGAAGGATATGGGTCCGGAGCAGGGAGGTGGGACTAGTTAGTTTGGGATTATGTTCGACATGGACTGGTTGGACTGAAGGGTCTGTTTCCTTGCTGGATGACTCTGACTATGCCTCTATGGATTTATTGAATGGCTGTTTCAGACTTTATTCCATAGGTTTCTGCAATATATACTTCTCACAATAAAATTAAGATGCACTTTGATATCACTAAAATGACAACCCACTCCAATTAGAAATCAATTACTTAACCATAACTAGCAACCATTTCTCTGCATTATTTGGAGATATCTCGGGCTGAAATCAAGGGAAAGTAATTTCAATACAGGGCTGAATAGTATAGCTTAAGGAAAGACATTGATTTAAAAAGAACAGACAAATCATGATTCCAAATTATCTGGATCACAACACAGATTTTCGCATTATTTTCAAATGCATTTTATTATTTGACAAAGGCACTAACTCCAGATTTAAAATGTACGTTTAAAAAATATGAAAAAAGCTTATTGAGCTTATTCACTTGCAGAAGGTGGGTGTTGCAAACTGGCCAGCATTTATTGTCTATGCCTAGTTGCCCTTGAGAAGATGTTGAGGAGCTGCCTGCATGAATCACTACCACCCATGTTCTGTAGATAGTTTTTAATTCCTTTTGGAGGAGGTTTTGATTTCTAGTCTGCCTTATGGTCTCCCAGATGCTGTTGGGCAAAATAATAATTTAAAGATGAGTCTGGTTAAACAATCAAACTGTTACTTGGGCATCTTGATTAATGCATTATCTCTGGTCTGTTTGCTATCCTGATGTCTGTGTTGATTGTGTAGAAGGCTGCTTCTATGTAGAAATTAGAACATATCTATTGTATTGCACCATAATATTTTCAATTTTGAGTGATGTAGTACTATGGATATGGTGTCCGTTTTACGGAGCAACCAGATGTTTGAAACTCATCTACTATGCTTCACAGGCATTATCAGACATAGAACCATGGCGTGCTGTGATTGAGAAGGAGGCTCTCTTGCTGATTGAGGTTTTCAGACTACATCCTTGTTCTGAAAATGGTAATAGAGACAGACAACAATCTTTGTTTTCCTTGCTAGATGAGACTAGATGAGAGAGAATTAGCGAGGATGTCTTCATGAACACCAAGATTTTAACTGTTCGCCCACCACCCCCGACTTTACAAGATTTACCTATGAAAAGGTATAAGCGCAGAACAAACTGCTAAAAATGGTATCAGACAGTAGGAACTGCATATGATGGAGAATCTGAGATAACAAGGTGTAGAGCTGGATGAACACAGCAGGCCAAGCAGCATCAGAGGAGCAGGAAGGCTGACGTTTCGGGCCTAGACCCTCTTCAGAAAAATAGTAAAAATGGTAGATGTTCCCTCTCGACCAAGCTTTTTTCGCATTGACAGCAGTGGCCAGCAAGGCATAACCATCTCAACCAAACATAACACACAGAATGTGTCATAATTCGTCAGCATTGTGCTGAAATTTGCATAGAGCCAACAGGTCATCCATAAAAATATTTTGTGTGAATAATGTTTAACAATTGTGGATGACTTGCTGGTGAATGATGAATATCTGCTTATCATAGTTTCGCTATGGGAAGATATTCTACGCAATGTACATCGGGGAGATCACCTAGTGCTGGACGAGAGCCTGGTCAGTGATCTGGTGGCCTGGGATCTCCAGACATTGAAGATCTCAATCAACTATAGGAACATGTCGGCACAGGACTAATAATTGTTAGCTGTATTTACCGTATTTGATTCAGGTTTCTTTTTAAGATGAATAGAGATGAAGAGGTTATGTGCTCACCGCTACAGATGTGGTACCAATGTCTTTCAAGAAATCTCCCAAATGTCACCATTTTGGACAATAGTTCACTAATGAATGCTTTAATGAATTTGCAGCCAGCTCTACTAAATTTGAGTGTATCACAAGCTCACAAAGATACTCAAGAGGGGGAAGCCAATCGTGGGTTCCAGACAGTCACTTTTAAAGAAAAATTCTGATTTGGTGCGTTTTGTTCAGCTTTCCTAATCCCATGAACGGCTATGGATACTCAGCAGTGAAGTTTACAGGCTGTACTTGGCTTTCCAGTTCTGCTACTCTGATCACATTCAAGTCAGTCCAGGTACACTGTCAACAACATGGGTTGAAGATCACATAAAAGGTTTCAGTGATTTCTTTTTGAATGGAAGATTTGCATTCTGTTTTCCTATGACTTGATTTCCATACACCCCGTCCCATGTTGTCTTATACGTGATTCTTGAAGAGAATATTTCTCCAACCATGGATCATGAACAGAAAGAACAAAAATTACTGTACCTGTGCCTAACTTAAACCAGGTGTTGCTTTCCTATACTGGGATCTCAGCACTTCCATGGATTCTATTTGTTTCCTTGACCTTACCAAACAAAGCCATCTCCAATCATTGATATATTTTATTGCAAGGATATTTGTACCTTCTGAGGGATTCTCTTTGGATTATTCAAGACAGGCTTCATGTCACAATGGCACTTGATGTCTCTGGCATGACAACTTCTGTGGATTTTTTTCTTCTCACCACAACAATGACAGTTAGTTGAGTGATTCATGCTCTTCTCGCCTCCCACATTTTGTTTTTCAACAATTGTCTCTGCTTGAAGACTTAACATACTCCCAGAGTCAATTATTCAGATATGATTCTGCCTGTCACCCTAAATCACCAGTTGATTTTGCTTCTTGACCTCAGCTTGTCTGTTTAGCTGCATTCCCTTTGAGATTAAATAATCCACTGACTGAGGTTTCGTTTATTTGTTCATGGAATGTTGGTGTCACCAGCTCGGCCAGCATTTATTGCCAATCCCTAATTACCCGGGAGATAGTGGTGGCAAGCTGCCTTCTTAAATCTCTGCAGTCCTTGGTATGGAGCAAGGGAGTTCCAGAATTTTGATGCAGGGAACGAGAAGCAATGGCAATATAGTTCCAGGTCAGGATGGTATGTGGTATGAAGGGGTGCTTGCAGGTGGTGATGTTGCCACTTCATTGCACCCCATTTTCTTCTAAGTCATGGAATTTGGAAGATGCTGAAAAAGGACCCTCCGATGTACTGCAGTAAATCATTGTTGGTGGTACATACTGCTGTCACTGTGTCACGGTGGTGTAGGGAATGAATGTTAAAGGTAGTGGTTGGGATCCAAAACTAGCAAGATGCTTTGTCCCATATGATGTCAAGTTTTCTGAGGTGTTGCTGGAGCCGCGGTGATCCAGGCAAATGGGATCCATTCAATCTTAATTCTGAAATATGTGCGTTTGTAGATAATGAACATGACTTGGGAATTGAGGTGGGTTATTTACTAATCCCCAGTTCAGTTTCTGGTCAATGGTAACAATTGTACGCTGATTTGGGTTTTCAGCCTTTCAAAATTAGTACTTGCTCTTAAATTGTTCTGTTCTGTTTATCCCTGTCACAGGCAGTTGGCCCTAATATATTGCAGCAGAGGTCTCGTGCAGTTTCATATGGTCAGTTATTGAACTGTAGATTGAAATTCTAAAAGATGTAGCAATACCAGTGTATGAAGAGATAGAACTGTTTTACTGAAGTATTGTATACTAGTCAGTCAATTTCATCTCTTTGTTTCTCTCCCTCAAATTGGTATGAACCAATTCTCATTTATCATGGGCCAGCAATATGTCAGCATAAAAAATTAACTTTGTTCGGAGACTTTGGGATGAATGTAGCATAAAGTCAGTCTGTGTTTTTTAAAAAAAAAAACTAACCAAAAGCACACTGTTCTTATAAGGTCATTAAAAACAAAGAGTAACTTTAAACTTAAAAGTCCATTTATCAAATTAAGCTCAGATAGTCAATGACTTATGACTTGACACGAATACAAATGCTCTACAGAGAAATGCACTAGCTCTGAGGAAGGGTCAACAGACCTGAAACGTTAACTGTTTTTTCTTCACAAATGCTGCCAGACCTGCTGGGCTTTTCCAGTAGCTTTGTTTTTGTTCCTGATATACAGCATCCGCAGTTCTTTCGGTTTTTATTTAGAGAGAACTTTTTGTGTGCACAATGATAACGTGAGTTGAGTTAATTAACAATACTTATCCATTATGACCTTTTACTATTAAGTAAGGATTATAGGGATCAATAAATGAGAAATATTGCATTATTCTTTTTAACAGATAAATTGCTCTATTTGCACATTCATTTAGCAATGTGGCCAATTTATGGGAAATGTTCTAATAGCGCACAGCCACAAAAAGGATTAACTCAAGGAAACCATGACCTTCAATCTCTCTGACTTGCTCCCCATCTTTCAACCATCTCCCCACACACCACAGTCATGACCTCCCTTCCTCCACTACCCCACAATATAAATAGTGGTAGGAAGTGATCAAGTGAGGGAGATATGGTACAATAAAGGGAAGCAACAATTTGGGTGATGATTTCCAGAATGTAAAAGTAAGGGACAGAGCATACTGCCTGGAGGAGGCTATAGAGATGATAATAGTGCAGGGGCTGGAAGAAGTTACAATGTTAGAGATGTAGGGGCTGGAAGAGGTTACAAAGATAGGGAGGGTTGGAATAGCTGGTGGAGGTTACAGAAATCAGGAAGAGTTTAGGGGCTGGAGGTGATTACAGAGAAGGGGAGGATCATACATGCTAGAGCAGGCTACAGCATAAGCGTACACCAGAAGATAAAGCTCTAGATTACAAAAATGCCATTTAAAAAGAAGCAAAATGTAATCAGAATGCAGTGTTTGTTGGTGCTCTAGAAATTGAGCCTGGGGAACTGATCATGGAAAACAAAAAATAGAAGAGGCTTTGAACAAATAGGTTAGGTCTGGCTTCATGGAGGAAGATTTAGAAACCTCCCAATTATGATTCAAGATAGAGGTGATGGTGAGAGATGGATCATCTTTATAGGCGAGAGATGCTAAGAAAACCATTTGGATTCAAAGGTGATAAGTCCAAAGAACCGGATGGTTTACATTGGTTAATACAATTAGTATTCAAGATGGATTAAAGTTGCAAATCTTTATTCAACTATAGCAAATTCAGTGATTGTGGCATTGAAAAGACCTTTGTGATTCATGATTCCATGGAATAATTAATATCAGATGACTAGTTTCAAATCATGAAAAAGAATTTCAGAAATTTCACATTGAAAGCTGACTTTGTTAATGAGGGATGCACTGGCTTTAGAACGTACCCTCTAGCCAAATATAATCTCTCTCACAGAATACAAAACAATTGGAGAAAAGCCACAACAAGAAGTAATGGAGATGGTATGACCCGAGACAGAGTGAAAACTCTGACCTTAAAACCAGGGCAGGAATTTTGGTTAATGGTCAGGACATCAAACACCATGGTGATTAAAACAATAGATCCTACAGATCTGTATTTTCAAGTAGATTCATCACTGTTTCTGACAAGCGAATTTGTCAGCTGTTTTCTAGAACACTGCATATATACGGTAGGCTGCCAGTTGGTGGGAGTAGGTGAAGATATTGCACCACAACGTTTGCCCAGGGAATACACTGATGCACTCAGAAACAAGGATGGAAATAAAACCACTGTCTCCATGTAATTGTGCTTGGACAAAGTGCTGAAAGGTGATATTAAGCTGAATGGTTCCCTTTTAGCGGTGTAGACACAATGGGCTGAAAGGCTTCCTTCTGTGCTGTAGTTTTCTATGGTTCTGCATTTTGAAACCATGTGCAACTTCCATCATGTTGACACCAAGACATTCTGTTGGTCAGTGATATTGAATTAGAATAACTATAGCTAATCCCATTTAACCAAAGTGTTTCCTCCCACGATGTAAAACACTTTGAATGGAAGGACAAGCCTCTTGGAAAGTTTTTATTTTATGATGTGTTATTTCTAACACATTATTATGGTTGACCAATTCCGTATTCTCTTCAGAGAATTCCATTAAAATTTTAAGGCATGATCAGCCTTTAATAAATACTCTGACTCAAAATTGTGATTATTATTCCTGTTAACATGGTGAATTGTTTCAACAATGATAGATAACATTTTTTCTACAACAATAATTCCCATGATAATGCTTCTGAAATCTTTTTAAGTAGAGGGCAAGTCTTCTGATACTACTGCTGTTTAGTAATTAGTGAACTGACAAAAGGTCCAACTACAATTCTTCCTATTTTTACTTTATTTTCTTGAGTGCTCTTGGGTGAATTCCATTCAGTCCATTTGCCTTGTGAATGGTCCAGTACTCTGGTTTGAATGATCAAGTAATTTGTCATCTCAATTTTTCCTATGAATCCCATATGTATCTCTTGCCTCTCTAAATTACCCTTGCACAAATTATTGAAAATTATGAAACAGTTTGTGTATTTTCTGTCATATTGTATTCCTCTTGAATTGTTCTACTATTAAATGTTAAGAGGCCACTATAACTTTTTTTAAACTGTTCTGCATACTAAATGTATTCCGCTTGTATTCAGCGCGTCTGAAGATATATCTTCAAAGTAAAATTGTTATTTCTAAACAAAAAGTTCAGACAACAAAATACAAAATCATTATTTGACTATTTACTTAATTATTTAATCAAACTATCTTCTAAGTTATCCACAATGGATTGTGTTTGTTCCTTTGACAATCCAGAAGAAACCTAAACGTTTATGTAATAGAAAGAACTGATTTCCATTCACAGAACAATTAGCACTGCAAGACCCTGTGTCTCTTACAGTTGATTATAAGTCAATCCTCTCACTGTTGGCAGAAGTGATCTTTGATTTTGTTTTTTTGGTATTAAGATAAAGAGTGGAACAAATGCAGAAATCAATTAGTGTCCTTTTAGTCAGGTTACAGTTTTCAAAAACCGACAAAGGGAAAAAAAAACTTGCATTTATACAGTGCCTTACATGACCTTGTCAGATTGGCTAGTGGACTTGCAGGACAATGGCTCTCTCACAGGCATTTAGCACCCATTGAGAGATCCAACACCTAGAAGGGCAGTGCCCTCTTAAAACTATTCCTTTCCTTGCATCTGTTTTGCCTTCTGTCTTGATTTACCAGTGAACCCCTCACCGGTGACCTGTCTGCTAACTCGCCAGTGAAGCCCTCTCATCTCAGTGCCCATAGCCCTCACCAGCAACACACTACCACTCCCACCACACACTACCAACTTGCTCACTCTCTCTTTTTTATCAAGAGAGCCAGCAATAATCCTTGAAGGTCCAAGTGTATTGTCAGTGGCAGCGAGCATCATGATTGTTCTGCCAGTAAAATACAATTGCAAGCCTATGATTGGCGGCAGCTCTCAGAGGAAGTGAACACAACCCAATATTTAAGTTTATAGGAAGCCTGACATTAAGTGCCTAAATGCACCTAAGTCACTTCAGGTGACCCTTTGAATGGTGAAACCAGCTTCCTCTCAGTTCTCCTATGCATGGGGCGAATCTGTATTGCCTACACCAAATTCAGCCTCCTGAAACAAATATACTTTATTATAGTTATAATTAGGTTGATTCTGAGAATCAATGAATGTCAGCTGCCATAGCTAAAACAGGATAAATTATGAAAGGATGTGAATATGCTTGGAAATTGGGCAGACAAGTGTTAAATATATTTCATGATAAATATATTTCATCGTATGTGAAACATGTTGCATTTCTCGAGATACAAAACATTGTCATAATGATACAAAAAAGGACTATTTACTTTAAATTCCATCATCTCACTTAATACCTTGGACTTCTGTGGTCTGCAGTGATTTTTAAAAAGAACAATAAACCTTTACTTACAATGGCCACAGGTGTCACATTTCATGAAACTAATGTGGATTAGACAAGCGACTGCCAAGATGAAATAAACATTTTTCCTAAGGACAGTGATATCAGCTCCAAAGTCCCTACGGAGGCATGAAAATGCTCTCTCCTCATATTTTAAATCTACACTTTTGAGAGAATTTTCATATGTTGCAGGTGGAACATCATCTACAATTAATAAGCCTAGAAACAGAATACGCAAACAATTACAGTGTAAATGGTATTTTGAGGACATGCTTTTGGCAAAGTGATTGATTGATTATGACCACAGAACTGTAACAGGCTAGAAAAAAATCTCGCTCGCTCTCTGCCTCGCAAGAAGAGAAATCAGGGACAACAATGTCTGAAGAGAAATGCCAAGATTTAGAAAATTAAAAATTACTCCACTTTACTGTTGAAAGTTCAGGAATCAACTACCAGCTGTGCTCATAGTTTAAACTCTTGTGCATCAAAGGATTTAATATTTCTGTATCTTTCTTTTATACTTGATAATATGCTGTTTTAATTTTGTACCCATATGTGTACATGACTACCTGCAGTCTATATTACTTGATATTACATCTTTATAATTTCTAACAGGTGATAAAATTGCTCCTTTTTAAGTCAATAAAACCTTGTGATTGGATCCTAATTGGTCTTTGTGAAAAAAGTTAACTACATTTCAAGGAAGGAAAGGTATACCCCTACAGTCCTAAAAAATGGCTTTAAGTCTTTGCTGAAACCAACCAGGGATGTTTTATTCTTCCTCATCTTGTCATAGCAGTTTCCATGAAGGGAAACTTAATTTATTACTTAAATGGAAAGAAAATAATATGCATGGAAAATGAGAAGAAAAAACAACCATGAATCCTTACTGGCATTCAGTCAAAGTTTTGGCAACAATGCTTGGCAGAAGTGAATTAAGAAAATTTAGACATTGCAATGCATTTAATAGCTAATATTAAAATAAAATAATCATAGATCATTGAGAAAGCTGTTAACAGTTCTTCTCACCACAGTACATTATGATCACTGATTACAGGAGCAAGCAAACAGAATGATTGTAGGCTTGGAGGGATTATGAGAAGCAATTATGCAAATTGAGAACTTTCTCACTAGAAAATAATGGCTCAAGGGTAATACAATTATTTATTTTTAGGATTTTGAATGGATCAGAGTGCAAACTATGAGGAGCTATTCCACCTTTCCCAGCATAATAGAATCAGGATGCGGCCTTCACTCAAATAGTGAGTGGGGGGAGAGGAGGAGGGTCGGGGGGAAAGGGGGTTAAATTCAAAACAAATCTACAAAATACATCATTTGGTAAGCCAGTGATCAGTTGAAGGAATGGGCTCTCTAGGAGGACATGGAACCAATTTGTATTATTTCACTCAAATACAGGTGCATTGCTTTACAATATAAAATTTTGCTGTATGGTAAATGAGTCATTTGAGACATTGTATGTGGTAATTGGAACATCCTAGGGTGTTAAAACAAAACCTCTCCTGCAGTGGTTTTTCTTATGTCTCAGTCTATTATTAGTTAATCAATGGGAATAGCTCTATGGTTAGTCAATGTTACAACTTGGTGAGGAGCAGTCAGTTGGCTCCCTCTTTCTCCATTGTTTGATTAGAACAGAATGTTTAAAAAGAAAATACAAGGATGTACTTGCAACTTCAGCCTGTACTTAACTACTTCCATGCTGTGGTAATAAAGAGCTAATAAACAGGCTTTCTTACCAGATAAGGGATTAGCTTTAGGTATTTTTGAATCAACCTGATCACCGGTGTTATTACACACCTCTGGGGCAAATGGGGGTTGACCCAGATATCTTGGCTCAGAAGTAAGGACTCTACACATATGAAACATCAGCTCTCAAAGGGAGTAGTTTTATTATGCTAAAACCCAATCCAGATGACAATATTAGAAACATTAATAATATCTTATGACTTCTGCAAAACAAAAATATAAATACAAAAGGAAGAAGGAAATATTCAGCCAAATGATAGCCAAGTGTAAAGGATACCAAAAATATTCAATTAATTTCAATTCAATATTGGAATATGACGCTGGAGAAGTACTAATGGGGAGCAAAGAAATGGCTGAGGGACTGAATATGTACTTTGTGTCTGTCTTCACACTGGAAGACATGAGTAATATCCCAAAAATTCAAGAGAGTCGGGGGTGCAGAGGTAAGTATAATGGCCATCACCAAGGAGACAGTGCTAGAAAAACGGAAAGGTCTGAAGGTGGATAAAACACCCTGACCAGAGGAACTACACCCCAGAGTTCTGAAGGAGATAGCTGAAGAAATAGTGGAGGCTTTGGTGATATTTCAGGAATCACTGGAGTCAGGGACGGTCCTAGAGGACAGGAAAATCTTTAATGTAACCCCCTTCCTTAAGAAAGGAGTAAGGCAAAAATGATAAATTATGGCTCATTAGCCTGATCTCAGTTGTTGATAACACTTTGTTGTCCATAGAGAAGGATGAGATTTCTGAATACTTGGAAGTGCGCGGTAAAATAGGTTGGAGTCAGCATGGTTTCATCAAGGGGAGGTCATGCCTGAAAAATCTGTTAGAATTTTTGAGGCGGTAACAAGCAGGTTAGACCAAGGAGAGCCAATGGATGTTATCTACTTGGACTTCCAGAGGGCTTTTGACAAGGTGCCGCACAGGAGGCTGCTGAGTAAGGTGAGGGTCCATCGTATTAGGGGTGAGGTACTAGGACGTATAGAAGATTGGCTGTCTGGCAGAAAGGGTCTCTCCTCAGGATGGCAGCCAGTCACTAGTGGTGTTCCACAAGGGTCAGTATTGAGATCACAACTTTGTACTTTATACATTAATAATCTAGATGAAGGAACTGAAAACATTCTGGCTAGGGTTGTGTTTAATAAAAAGATAGGTGGAGGGATAGGTAATATTGAGGATGCAGGAAGGCTGCAGAAGGACTTGGACAGATTAGGAAAGTGGGTAAAGAAGTGGCAGATGAAATACAATGTGGGAAAGTGTGATGTCATGCACTTTAGTAGGAAGAATAGAGGTATGGACTATGTTCTAAATGAGGAGAAAATTCAGAAATCTGAAGTGCAAAGGGACTTGGGAATTCGAGTCTAGGATTCTCTTAAAGTAAACTTGCAGGTTGAGTCAGTAGTTAGGAAGGCAATTACAATGTTTGCATTTATTTTGAGAGGACTCGAATATAAAAGCAGGGATGTACTTCTGAGGCTTTATAAGGCTCTGGTCAGACCAAATTTAAAATACTGTGGGCAATTTCGGGCCCCATATCTGAGGATGTACTGGCCCTGGAGAAGGTCCAGAGGAGGTTGAGAATGATCCCAGGAATGAAAGGCTTAACATATGAGGAATGTTTGAAGACTCTGGGTCTATACTCGATGGAGTTTCGAAGGATGAGGGGGATCTAATTGAAATGTACAGAATACTGAATGGCCTGGACAGACTGGACGTTGGGAAGATGTTTCCATTGGTAAGAGATTAGGACCTGAGGGCACAGATTTAGAGTAAAGGGAAGACCTTTTAGAACAGTGATAAGGAGAAATTTCTTAAGCCAGAGAGTGGTGAATCTATGGAATTCACTGCTACAGAACGCTATGGAGACCAGGTCATTTAGCATATTTAAGACTGAGATAGACAGGTTCTTGATTGTCAAGGGGATCAAGGGTTGTGGGGAGAAAACAGGAGAATGAGGTTGAGAAACTTATCAGCCATGATTGAATGGCAGAGCAGACTCGATGGGCCGAATGGTCGAATTTCTGCTCCTAGGTCCTATGGTCTTAACACAGCACAGGAACAGGCTCTTCAGCCCACCAAGCCTGTGCTAATTCCTATTCCTTAATTAGACCTGCCACTTTTAACCAAGCGTGGCTGCTAACACAGTCTGCCTCCCATTCCTGTCTATCAAGATGCACCTTAAATGTTGCTAACCTGCCTGATGCCACCACCTCCACTGGCAGTGTATTCCAGGCACCCACTGCCCTCTGAACGAAAAATTTTCCCCGCACTTCTCCCCAAACTTTCCCCCTCTCACCTTGAACCAGTGCTCTCTTATAGTTAACCTTTCAACCTTTGGAAAAAGCCTCTGACTATATAAATAATGTCCATACTTGTAGATTACTGTTTTGTCTGGATGGAGTTGCCTGAAGGCTTTAGGTTGTCATCTGACACAGATTAAAGTAGTAGCTGGTATTATCTTAATCTTTTTGGTGTTGCTGTGAAAATTGACTTTTTTCCTTAAAAGTTCTGTCTGCATGCAGGAATAATCAAGATTATTAAAATGGGCAGTGTCTTAGATTGATGGAGAGGGAAATATCTGGAGCTCCTTGCTCCACTCTGAGTCTTGTTCCTGTCTGACCAAAATACATTCTTGAGAAACACAAAACAAAAATTGGCTTGTCACATGACTCCTCTCCAAAAGTCAGCAGAAGTTCAAAATCAATTGTAGAGCTGAATGACAATTTGATTGGTTTTTTTTTTTTTTAAAACAGGTAACTCTCAAAGTCTTTTATTCATGCAATTGACCTCTGAATGTTTCATTTTTCCATGTATGAATACTGAATACTTCCAATGATCTTGATAAGCAGGAGAAAAGTTGTTTACAGATCTCCCGGGGAACCATTATCTTTTAAGTGTTTTACAGACAGCGTGCCTGTGGGATGTTTGATGATGTATATGGTTTCAACCAGCATAATGATATGTCAGTACCCTCGTTTTTTATTTACATAAAAATGCCTTTAGAAAGTTCAATGTATAGATCCAGCAGGTGAGATAAGCATTTATATTGAACTTGAGTATATTTTTGACTGTCAACAGCTCTAGTATTATTGTTTTATATGACATATTGTTTTATATAACACCAAATTAGTGGGGCTTTAGTCTTTTGTCATCTCGTAATCCTTACAATTCTGCAAAGTATGATGACCTCTGTGCCCAAATTTCCACTATAACAATAGATTAAGAATGCACAAGGTCTATTGCATTAAGTTCAGAGGTGAAACTCACCTTCAGAATGTCTCAAAACACTTTACAACAAATGAATTATATTTGAATTGTAGTTAGTTATTTATAAGCAAACATGACAGTCAATTTGCACAGTATTAGCAAACAGCAATGAAATAAGGAACAAAAACAGAAATTGACTAGTCTCATCAGTAGACTACTCTGTATTCTCTCCACAGCTGCTGCCAGATCTGCTGAGTTCCTCCAATAATTTGTTTTGTTTCAGAGTTCCAGCATCACCAGTTTTTTATTTTAATGTAGCAATGAAATAAGGACAAGTTAATCCATTTTTTTTATTGTTTTGGTTGAGGAATCAATGCTAACTATGCTGACAGGAAAACTACCTTAGGATCTATTTTATCTCATTGAGATAGCACACGAGCCTCAGTTTAATGGTGTACGTGAAAGAGAGTACTTCCAACAATGCTGCACTCCATCAATATTACACAGTCAAATTTGCCTGGATTCTGTTGACAAGTGTCTGGAGTTGGGCTTGAATCGGTGACATTTAGAGTGAGAGAAGTTGGTAAAATCTGTCTGAACAAAGGCTGACAGTGAATCCAAATTCAGTCTTGTAAATTAACCAATCTTGATGCATCCATAATTACTTCATTTTCAAAGCTAGTAATCAACTAATGAGTTGCAGTTGATTATCCAACTATGGAGTACATAAAGCTGAAGGACATCCTGTTTCACAGTAAAAGGATTAAAATCCCTAATTTTAAATGCCAAGGTATTGTTTTAAACATATGCATAGTTAAACAGTTATAGACACAACTTGCATTTGTCTCAGAGATAGTGGGAACTGCCAATGCAGGAGAATCTGAGATAACAAGGTGTAGAGCTGGATGAACACAGCAGGTCAAGCAGCATCAGAGGAGCAAGAAAGCTGGCGTTTCGGGTCTGGACTCTTCTTCAGAAGAAGGGACCCTGTTATCTTGCATTTGTCTGATGTGTTTAACATAATAAAACATCTCATGGCTCTTCATTAAAAAGGAAATGTTGACACTAATTCATATAAGATGATACTAGAGCTGTTGCCAAAAAGTTGGTGAGAAAAGCATCTTTTGAGGAACATACTTTAGTCAGGAAGTGAGGTATAGTGCGGAAGAAGCATTGGGAGGAAATTTCAGAGATTATATTATTGGCAGCTGAAGGCACAAAAGCAATCGTAGAGCCATTCAAATTGGGGATACTTGAGAGCAGAATTAGAGAAACATTGAAACTTCAGAGAATTATGAAGCTGGAGCAAACATGGAGGCATGAGGCCATGCATCAAAGATGATGGATGAATGGGATTTTATAGGAGCAATAACAAGAAAAGCAAGGTTTTGGGTGATCGCAGGATATGGAGAGTGACATAGATTCATAGAATTACAGAGGTGTTCCTTGAACTGGCATCACATTTCCAGGTAATGCATTCCAGATCTAAAACACTCATGGGCTCTGAAGCTGCTTGGCCTGCTGTATTCATCCAGCTCTACACCATGTTATCTTGGGTGAAAAATGTTTTTTTTCTCAACACATTTACTTCTTTTGCAAAGCAGTTTAAATCGATGCCAAGATAACAAGCATAGGGCTGGATGAACACAGCAGGTCAAGCAGCATCATAGGAGCAGGAAAACTTGACGTTTCGGGCCTAAACCCTTCATCAGAAGGGTTAGCCGAACTCGTCCTCACCCTCAACAACACATCTGCAGTACCTTTTATCTCCGATTAAATCTATGCCCTCCACTTCTTGATCCTTTCACAGACATGAACAGTTTCCCCCTTTCTACTCAATCCAACCCCTCATTATTTTCAAACCTTCCATCAAATCGCCTCTTCGCTATATCCTCTCCAAAGCCAACAGCCCAAATCTCTCCAATCTATCATCATAACTAAGTTTCTTATCCCTGGAACCATTCTTGTAAACCTGTTCTGCACTCCCGCCAGTGCATTCACACCCTTATAATGTGGTGCACAGAACTGTGCACCATATTTAGCTTAAGTCTAATAAGTATCTTACACAAGTTCAGAACTTCCTCCTTGTTTTTGATCTCTGTCTTCATTGATTGAGCCCATGATATTGTATGTTTTGTTAAGTCCTCTGTTCACTTGTTCTGCCATCTTCAGCGATCTAACAACCTATATATCCAAGTCACTCTGCTCCTGCAGCCCCTTGAAAATCGTACCTTTTATGTTATATTGTCTGTCCATGTTCTTCCTACCCAAATGCTTCTTCCCACTTCTCTTCAGTGAACTTCATCTACCTCTTATCTGCCCAATCCACCAACTCGTTTATGTCCTTTTAAAGTTCTACATTATCTTCACAGTTTTCAATGCTTCCAAGTTTTGTATCATCTGTAAACTTTAAAATTTCCCCCTGCATGCCAAGATCTTCATTATTAACATATATATAAAATCAGGAATATCAAAGATACTACTGTCAGCTCCACTACAAACTTTTCTCCAGCCCAAAAAAAACCTATTGATGATTATTTCTGTTTCCTATTACTTGGCCATTTTTGTATTGACTTTGCTACTGTACTGTGTCTATTTACTTCTAACAATTATCACTTCCCTGACAAATCTGTTCTGTGCCTCCTGGGAATCTATTGAAGCCACATCAACAGTGTTACCCTCATTGACCATTCTCTCACCTCTCAGAAAACTTCAAGGTTAGTTAAACACCATTTCCCTTTTAGAAAGCTGTAGTGATTGGGACCAGGTTGACCTTGTTAACTACAAAGTTCTTGATTGTGGTTGTTAACCTAGGCCAATCAGGAAAGCCTTGGCTGACCAATATAACCAGGAGATTAGAACCTTCACAGTTGTGGACTGTCTGAGTTGGCTCGCCATAGCCAGCGTACTGTGCACTAGTAAATAAACGGCAACTTGGTAACAGTACCTGGCCTCTGTGCAATTATTTCAAAATCCATTCTGGCTACTCTTAATCAACCCACTTTTTTTTTTTTTTTTTTTTTTTTTTGTGGCTCCCTAATTCTATCCCAAATAATTGTTTCAGGAAATCTCCCCACCACTGAAGTTGCTGGACTATTCCTTATCCTTTTTTAAACAGGGGAGCAATGTTTGCAATTCTCTACTCTTCAGACACCTCCCCTGACTGTAGGGAAGATTATAGAGTGCCCCTTCAATTCCACTCTCACTTCCATAGCTGCATCTCCCCCTGTGTTGTTGATTCAATACTAGCAGTGCTCTGATTTTACACTAGTGTTTGCCTCAAAGTTGCCTTACAATGAGACACATGAATCAACATGAGCCCCAGAGCACAATGTTCTGATGTAGTGCTTCTACTCTGTATTCCCACATGCCAAAATATAGTTGTCTACGTTCTGTGACAGAATCTCTTCAAATGAATGTTTAACCAATCTTCAAAATATTAACAGCAAAGTAAATACAGGCCAACTCACCAACAAAACAGATATTGTTATCATTCAATCAAATACTTGGAAAATCTAAAACCCTTACATTGCCTTTGTATTAGATTTTTCTCGCTGTCTTTTACACTAACCTTCTTCAACATTTGAAGTTCATACTTTCCTTTCCAAGACCAATTTTTGTGTACCTGCCCATACTAAACATATTCATTCCAATGTACCCTTCTTACATCCTGTACATCATGTTATTTCTTCTATGGAAGTTATTTTCAACATTTTTGCATCAATGCTAATGCTTAGTGCTACAGAACAGTTATCCTTGCCAGCAGCCGCGGTAACAAAACAAATATAGTTCCACTTGCAAAGATTGCCATGATTACTAAATGGGATGCATATTCCAGCTGAATACCAACTATTTCTTTGCAGCATATCGAGATTATTTGCTTCATTTGAATCATAATGTTAACGATTTGACGTGGCAATATTTCTGCAGCTGCTCTGGTAGTAGGTATGCTTAACATATAAATTTTAAGCATGGTATTAGTGTTTAAGTCTTTTGAGTGACACTCCAGCATTATTTCTGTCTAGATCTTTTCTCTATTGTGACTTTTGAAAATGTTAAAGCTCCATCAAATGGCACAAGTAGCAAAATCCTGATTTGGATTTCTGGATAGATTTGTAAGAAACGCTTGCAGTTGGAATCTGGTTATGCTAGGAACTTCTAAGAATAGGTATGCTGTCACCATCTTTTCTTGCAATACTAGTCTAAGAGACTTACCAGTATTACATGATGAAGAGTTATCCATAAATAAACATTTGGTAGAAGAGATGCATGATGAATAACAGAAAATTGTCCAATACATGCAAGTAAGATAACCAGTTACATTACACAAGAACTGGTTGACTATGTACAGGCTGAACATAACAATGATCCACTGTTGACATTCGTATATCTGCACAGATGTAAAGAATATAAAAACTTCCAAAAACTACTAAACTTGCCAGCTGTCAATCCTCAGCACGCTTTCTCTTAAAGCACTTTAAATTAAAGGAAAAAAATGAAAAATTCATATCTTTATGATGAAGGACAAAGATGGAGGTTTTCTATCATTTTCACCTTGGTGGGTTTCCTGTCTTTTTCATCAAAATGGATGATTAGCACCATTTCTGCTTCTCCCCAGAATAAATAAGCCCAGTTAATTGGAAGAACATACCTTTGCATCATTTTTCGTGCCTTTAATTATTTTCCGTTGTACAACAAAAGATTATGTTAGCTTCAAAATTATTAGTTTTAATAACATGCTCTTCTGACTTTCATTTTTTGTGATCAGATCTAAAAGTCCAGATGGAGAAATTCTTAAAGAATTGCTCTGATCTTGAAGACTTTTTTTCTGCAGCTTGAAATGACGAATTTAATGATGAAAGAGAGGCTTGCTTAATACAAGTTACAATTCAAACCTTCTTTCAACCTCCAAGACCAGAATTTTGCTGTGAAAATTAAGTATTTTCATCCGTCCTCTGACCGAACATTAACCTGGAGCCTGAGATCCATTTGTTTTTCTGCAGGTTTTCCCCTTCTAACTTCAGTGAGACTCCTTCTGACCTTCACAAACTTTTAAATACTTTTCTTAATTTTGACTGATTCAAGCTTATACAGAAAGTCTTGCTGCTGCTGCTACAGCTTTTCCCAACTTTAGTTGTTGCTGATGTTACAATAGCTAACTGGCTCTGTGCTCCTTTTCTTGTGACAAAAAAAGCTGTTTAATTCTTTAAAAAGCTACTCACATATTTTCGTAGAATTTTGTTCTTTTCTGTTCTACTCAGATGGCATAAAAACAAAGTTGCTGGAAAAGCTCAGCAGGTTTGGCAGTATCTGTGAGGGAGAAAACAGTTAACGTTTCGGGACCAGCGACCCTTCCTCAGATGGCTGTTGACTCTGTGCTGATGGTGTTTACTTTAGACAGCAGTCTGCACTTCTGGCACTGCATTGTAAGAGATGTTCATAAATGACATTCTGTATTTGCAAGCAACCTCCTAGCGCACATATGCTGCCATCTACCTTTCTTACATAGAACATAGAACAGTACAGCACAGCACAGCACAGGCCCTTCGGCCCACGATGTTGTGCTGACCTATTATCCTAATGAGATCAATAAGATCAATTCTTGGTCTGGTCTGGTCTAGTCTGTGAGGCTTCCTAGTAATTAAGTCATAAAATTTTAACTACTGAAGGTAGGTCAGTACTGATGGCACTGATCTCTGGCAGAAGAGGCACAAACAAGGAGATGTTTATTAGATACTAGCACTATAACCAGTTGCATTAAACCAAAGACCAGTAAATTCCTGGTGAGAGATATTGAAATCTCGTATAGGGTAACCCAAGTTACATGGTTGTTAATGATTGATATAAGACTAACAGATTGGAGCAACTGCAACATATGATTCAAACTTATTTTGATTGCTAAAACTGATATCCATTTAAGTTTCTGCTGTTCAAAATGCTTTTTCTATGTAAAGTTTACCATTGTGATTTTGTCATAGAGATGGATGAAAGGGGTGAATGAAAATAGCAGGTCAAGGGTGGAAACATAAGCTTTGGAGCAAGATGTTTTATTTCAAGTAACAGAAAGATATATTTTCACACTAACTGCCAGTATACCTGGTAAACTTAAACTGAGAATAAAAACCGAAAGTGCAGGAGAAATGTAACAGGTCTGCCAGTATTTGTGGAGAGAGTAACAGAGTTATTGTTTCGAGTCTGATGTGAAATTACTTCAGAACTGGAAAGGGATGAAAAATTAGGTTTTTAATGCTGTTGATGGGGTTTAGGAATGAGAGAAGAGCAAGAGGAACTGATCGCGAGGGTGCCCAGAGCAAAAGACAAAGAGTGCTAATGGTGATAAAAGGGATATAGCTGTTTAAAACAGCTGTAAATGATGGGTGTGAAAAGGATGGGTCTGCTCTGCTAAGAGCAAAGCAAACAAGACAAAACATGACATGTGCAATTGTAATCAAAACAGAGGATAGAGGTCATTCTCCAAAGTTTTTGAACTCAGTACTAAGTTCTAGAGGCTTTAAATTGCCTAAGAAGAAAGTGAGGTGCTGGTCCTCCAGCTTGTGTTGAGCTTCATGGGAACACTGTAGCAGGTCAAGGGTGGAAACATAAGCTTTGGAGCAAGATGTTTTGTAGAAATAGAAAGCAACTGGAAGGTCAGGATCACTCCTGTAGTTGGAGCGGAGACACTTGGAATGTGTTCACGAAATCTGTGTTTGATCTTCCTGTGTCAAGGAGCCCATATTGTGAGCAGTGAATGCGACAGACTAGGTTGAAATATGTATAAGTAGAAAGTTACTTCACCGAAAGGTATGTTTGCAGCATCGGACTGGGAGCAGGTAAAAGAACAAATGTTACATGTAATATGGTTGAATAAGAAAGTGCCATTGTGCGTTTCATGCTGTCATGGGGGTGATGGAAGCATTGACCAAGCCATCGAAGGGGAATTTTGTTCCTGTGGAATCCGAACAGTGGATGGGAAGGGCAGAAGCATTGAGTGATGGTATCCAGCTAGAGATGACGGAAATGGCAAAGGATAATGCCTTTGAATTTGGAGATCAATAGGGTAGAAAGGGAGGACAAGTGAGAAACCATCTCACTAACAAGGTCTTTTCCCTAGGGTGGCTGAGTTCAAAACTAGGGGACATTTTTTAAGGTGAGAGGGGAAAGATTTAAAAGGGGCCTGAGAGGAAACATTTTTACACAGAATAAACTGCTAGAGGAAGTGGTAGATGCAGACACAGTTACATTTAAAAGACATTTGGACAGGCACCTGAATAGGAAAGGTTTAGAGGGATATGGGCCAAATATAGGAAAATGGAGCTAGTTTAGTTTGGGAAATCTGGTCAGCATTGATGACTTCAACCGAGGGATCTGTTTCTGTGCTGTGTGACTCTATGACTATAAACAAAAGCAGAATTGCTGAAAACTTGGCAGGTCTAGCAGCATCTGTAGAGACTAAATAGCATCAACATTTTGAGTCCAGTGACCCTTCTTCAAAACTAGAACCCCACCATTTTCATGGGAGAGAGGGGAAAAATTGTGAGCAGAAATGGTTCCAACAAGGCTGAGAGCTCTGTCAACCACGGTGGAGGTAATTTCTTGGCTGAGGAACAAGGAGGACATGTTGAGGACACCCTTGCTGATGATGACGTTATCAGAACAGATGTAATGGGGATGGATGAATTGAACACTGGAGTGGCATCCTTGCAGGAAACAGGTTGTGACGAAGTGTAATCAAGGTAAGTGTGTGAATCAATGAGTTTCTAGTGGATATTGATGGACAACCTAACCCCAGAAATGGACACAGGGAAGGGAGATGAAGTGTGAGAGAAGGAATGAAAGTGCAAACGAAACTAATTAGGTTTTCCAATTCTGGATGAGAACAAAAAGCTACACCATTGACATCAGTGCTGTATCAGACAAAGAGTTGTGAATGGGATACTCAGTAGGGCTGAAATAAAGAATGTTGCACATACTCTACAAAGGAATAGGCATAACTAGGAACTATTAGAGCACATATACTCACACTTTTGGCTTGGACAGTGTGAAATGTGTTAAAGCAGAATATGTTCAAAGTGGGAATGAGCTCAGCCAGACAAAGGAGGGTGGTGGTGGATAGGGACTGAATGGGTTTCTTTTCAAGGAAGAAAAAGAACCTTCAGACCATCCTGATGGGCGATGAATGTATAGAGGGATAGAAAACCCTGGTGAAGAGGCTAGGGCCAGGAAACTCAAAAGTATGGTACCAACACAAATTGTCAAAAGAATCACAAATGTAAGTGTGAAGAGATTGATTGATTGAGTGGAATTGTACAGTAAAGAAAGGAATACTTACGTTCAACAAGGCAGTAAAAGACTGAAATGATGTTCTGCTAGCGCACTTCTTCATTTGCATCTTAGAAAGGAAGCAATTGCAAGTTTGGGGCAACAATAAAGTAGGAGATTGTGGAAGGGGAATTGCTGGAGGAGATGTGATCAGTGATAATCCTGGAAACAACAGCTTGATGTTCAGTGGCAGAGTAAAAGTCCAGTGGCTGTTATGATCCCGGCTGAAGTTATTACCAGTCAAATCAGATCCTGGTTTAGAGTCACAGAGTTGTATAGTATGGAAACAGACCCTTCAGTCCAACTCCTCCATGGCGACAGATAGTCTAAATTAAGCTAGTCCCATTTGGCCCATATCCCTCTAAATCTTTTCTATTCATATACCCATCCAGATGCTTTTTAAATATTGTAATTGTACCAGCCTCGAACTTCCTCTGGCAGCTCATTCCATGCACACACCGCCCTCTGTGTGAAAAAAGTTGCCCCTTAGATGCTTTTCAAAACCTCCGCCTCTCACCTTAAACCTATGCCCTCTAGTTTTGGATTCCATTACCCTGGAGTAAAGACCTTGGCTATTCACCCTGTCTATGCTCTTCGCCCCCCCACCCCCCCACCCCCAACCTTGATTTTATAAACCCGTGTAAGGTCACCCCTCAGCCTCCGATGCTCCAGAGAAAATAGCCCCAGTCTAATTCAGCCTTTCCCTATAGCTCAAACGCTCCAACCCTGGCAACATCCTCATAATTCTTTTCTGAACACTTTCAAGTTTCACAACATCCTTCCTATGGCAGGGAGACCAGAACTGAATGCAGTATTCCAATAGTGGCCTAACCAATATCTTGTAAAGCTGCAACATGACCTCCCAACACCGATACTCAATGCACTGAACAATAAAGGCAAGCACACCAAACGCCTTCTTCTTTAACTTGTATACATGTGACTACTTTCAAGGAACTATGAACCTGCACTCAAAGGTCTCTTTGTTCCGCAACACTCCCCAGGACCTTACCATTAAGTATATAAGTCCTGTCTTGATTTGCCTTTCCAAAATGCAGCACCTCACATTTATCTAAATTAAACTCCATCTGCCGCTGAACATCCCATGTTGATGTGACAGTCAAGAAAGCATACAACGTCTCTTCCTCAGGTGGGTCATGAAATTTGGCATGTCCATAATGTCCCTCACCGACCTCTACAGATGCAGCATTGAAATAATACTGTCTGGGTACATAATGGCCTGGTATAGCAACTACTGTGTCCGGGACCATAAGAAACTACAGAAGGTGGTGTGCACAGTCCAAACCATCATGGAAGCCAACCTTCCATCCATGGACTCAATTTACACGGCTCGCTGCCATGGAAATTCTGCCAATATCAACAAAGATCTGTCACACCCTGGTAATGATCTCCTACAACCTCTTCTGACAGGTAGAAAATACAGAAGCCTGAACACATGCACCAGCAGATTCAGGAACAGTGTTTTCCTGGTCGTTATTAGACTGATGAATGGACTCTCTAGCCTCAAATAATGCTGATCTTGCTAACATTGCTTATGGTGTGTTCTAGGCAAAATCAATGTAACCTCTGCCTAATTTTTTTTTTGATCTGCACAATCTTGTTTACTGTGATCTGCCCATACTGCTCATAAACAAAGGTTTTCACTGTACTTCGGTACATATGGCAATCAATCAATCAATCACTCCTTGGCCCACCAGCCTGTCTGACCACTGTTCCATTCGTAAACTAATGGAGAAAGTGAAGTCACGTGGTGTGCAGGGTGTTCTAGCTAGGTGGATAAAGAACTGGTTGAGCAACAGGAGACAGAGTAGTAGTTGAAGGGAGTTTCTCGAAATGGAGAAAGGTGACCAGTGGTGTTCCACAGGGATCAGTGCTGGGGCCACTGTTGTTTGTGATATACATAAGTGGTCTGATCAGTAAGTTTGCAGATGACACGAAGATTGGGGGAGTAGCAGAAAGCATAGGGGATTGTCAAAGAATACAGGAGAATATAGATAGACTGGAGAGTTGGGCGGAGAAGTGGCAGATGGAGTTCAATCCGGGCAAGTGTGAGGTGATGCATTTTGGGAGGTCTAATTCTAGAGCGAACTATACTGTAAACAGAAGAGCCTTGGGAAAAGTTGATGAGCAGAGAGATCTGGGAGTTCGGGTCCATTGTACCCTGAAGGTGGCTGCACAGATGGATACAGTGGTCAAGAAGGCATATGGTATGCTTGCCTTCATCGGACGGGGTATTGAGTATAAGAGCTGGCAGGTCATGTTAAAATTGTACAAGACTTTGGTTCGGCCGCATTTAGAATACTGTGTACAGTTCTGGTCGCCACATTACCAAAAGGATGTGGAAGCTTTGGAGAGGGTACAGAGAAGGTTTACGAGGATGTTGCCTGGTATGGAAGGTGCTAGCTATGAAGAGAGGTTGAGTAGGTTAGGATTGTTTTCATTAGAAAAAAGGAGATTGAGGGGGGACCTGATTGAGGTCTTCAAAATCATGAAGGGTATAGACAGGGTTGAGCGAGATAAGCTTTTTCCCAGGGTGAGGGATTCAATAACGAGGGGTCACGCGTTCAAGGTGAGAGGAGAAAAGTTTAAGGGGGATACACGCGGAAAGTACTTTACACAGAGGGGTGGTAGGTGCCTGGAACGCGTTGCCAGCAGAGGTAGTAGAGGCAGGCACGGTAGATTCATTTAAGGTGCGTCTGGACAGATGCATGAGTAGGTGGGGAGCAGAGGGATACAGATCCTTAGGAATTGGGTGATAGGTTTAGACAGTGGATTTGGATCGGCACAGGCTTGGAGGGCCGAAGGGCCTGTTCCTGGGCTGTAAGTCTTCTTTGTTCTTCTTTGCTCATTGTACTCTGAGGTAACCTTCTTGGTTCAAAAATAGAAATTGCTGGAGAAGCTCAGCAGATCTAGCAGCATCTGTGAAGAAAAAGATCAGAGTTAATGTTTTGGGTCCAGTGACCCTTTCTCAGAAAAGCTTTCTTGGTGGTCCACTGCACCATCAATTTTGGTGTCATCTGCAAACTTACTAACCATGCCTCCTACATTCATATCCAAATCATTTATATAAATTACAAAAAGAAGTGGACCCAGCAATGATCCTTGTGGCACACAGCTGGTCACAGGCCTTTAGTCTAAAAAGCAACCCTCCACCACCACCCTCTGTCTCCTACCTTCGAGCCAGGTCTCTATACAAATGGCTAGTTCTCCTTGTATTCCATGTGGTTTAACCTTGCTACCATTATACCATGTGGAACCTTGTTGAACACATTATTGAAGTCCACACAGATCAAATCCGCCACTCTACCTTCACCAATCCTCTTCGTTAATTCCCAAAAAACTCAATTAAGTTAGTGAGGCATGATTTCCCACATGCAAAGCCATGTTGACTATCCTTAATCAGTCCTTGCCTTTCCAAATATATGTAAATCCTGTCCCTCAGGATTCCCTCCAACAACTTTCGCACCACCGATGTCAGGCTCACCAGTCTATAGTTCCCTAGCTTTTCCTTACTACCTCTCCTAAATAGTGGCACCACGTTAGCCAACCTCCAGTCTTCCAGCACCTCACCTGTGGCTATCGATGATACAAATATCTGAGCAAGGGGCCTAGCAATCACTTCCCTAGCTTCCTACAAAGGTCTAGAGCACATCTGATTGTGTCCCAGTGATTTATCCACCTTTATGTGACATCGAGCACAACCTCCTCTATAATATGAACAGTTTTTCAAGATGTTGCTATGTATATCCCCAAGTTCTCTAGCTTCTGTATCATTTGCCACAGTAAACACTGATGCAAAATATTAATTTAGTATCTCCCCCATCTCCTGCAGTTCTACACTTTGACGGCCTTGTTGACCTTTAAGGGGAACTATTCTCTCCATAGCTACCCATTGGTCTTGAATGTATTTGTAGATTCCCTTTGGATTCTTCTTAACCCTATATGCCAAAGCTATCTTATGTCCCCTTTTGGCCCTCCTGACTTCCCACTTAGGTATACTCCTACTGTCTTATACTCTTCTAGGGATTCATTCGATCACTGCTTTCTACACCTGACATATGCTTCTTCCTTTTTCTTAATCAAAACTCAATGATTTTTTAAAGATTTGTTTTGGTTTTAACAAAATAGTCTTTAACTGAGGCATAAGCGTGCGATGTTGCATATTTTGCTCTAACAATTTAAAAAGTGGAAATTTGTGACATAAAAAAAAAAGTTTAAATAGAATAATCAAACGTATCTACTCCTAAAACAAATGCAAAGAATTTTAAACACACAGCACAAGTATAACCTATTAGTCTCAAGACAGTCCTTTGAAAATTGAGAAGAAACAAAACAGCTTTTCTATAGTAACAAAAACATCACTGCTACTCACACCACAGTTTCTGCGTCGGACACCTCGGTATTTTTAAGTCACTTGTGACCTCAATTTTTAGATTGGAACACCAGATAGCTTCTTTCTGGAACAATCATACAACCGAGCTTCAATGTTTTCAGCTTAACTTACTACTTCAGGGTTTTATCCTTCTGGTCTAAGATTAACATTAACTTGTGAATCTAGGGACCTAATTCGCTATGTATCCCTATCAGGAATAGGAGTGTTTATAGCCATCAACTTCCAATGTCTTCACAAGATTGCCCCACTCAAACTTAAAAGTGAAACTAAACATCTCTCTCTGTCTCTCTCTCTCCCTCTCTGTCTCAGCTATGGGTATGTCCCTTAAGCTTAAAAAAACCTCCAGAACTCTTTAACAGAAACTTTAGGTCATAAAGGCATACAGTCATACAGCACGGCAACAGACCCTTCAGTTCAATCAGTCCATGCCGACCATAATCCCAAATTAAACTAGTCTCACCTGTCTGCACTTGGTCCATAGGCCTCCAAACATTTATTATTCATGTACTTAGCCAAATGTCTTTTAAGTGTTGTAACTGTACACATATCCGCCACTTCCTCTGGAAGTTCATTCCACACACAAACCACTCAATATGAACAAATTGCCTCATGTCCTTTTTAAATCTTACTCCTCTCACCTTAAAAATGTACCCCCTAGTCTTGAACTCACCCACACAAGGGAAAAGGCACCTGCCTTTCACCTTATCTATACCTTCAGGATTTTATAAACCTCAATGTCACCCCTCAACCTCCTACCCTCCAGTGAAAAAGGTCCCAGCTTATCCATCCTTATAACTCAAACCCTCCTTTAGGTCCTTTAGGCTGGATCAGAAAGTGCAATCTAGATAAACAAAATTTTGTTAATTCTAAAGCTCGATTTTTGCTAGTGGCTTGATTTCTTTTATAGAAATCATCATGGCAACTGAAATACATACTAGCTAATTGTTAATCTGGTAATTGTATTGTGTACATTGATAATTTGGTTGATTTCAGCCAAACCTGGGAAAACACTTTTTTACGACATTTGACTGAACTATTTGAATGGCTTCAAAAAAACTAATTAGGTAAGAAATTTGGTTGAGTTGATTTGCCAAGGTAAAGTGACTTTGTTGGACCATAGTTTGAGACAAGGCCAAGGACCACCTAGAGAAGCAAAAGAGCAGGCTATTTTGGACATTCTTGTGTCTAAGATGAAACACAGAATTTTATGTTCTCTTAGCACCAGTGATTTCTTTAGTATTTGTTCCAAACTTTGCACCCTCAACAAACCTGTTGAACAAAACATAGAAAATTTGAATGGAAACAGGAGTGTCAACTTGACTTTGAATGCTGCACTAAAATGGTATCAGAGTTTTATTAAGCAAGCCATTCAAACTGCCTATTGGTACAGGTCAGTTACATTGCAAGATGATGAAATAGGGATTGAATGACCTGTCAGTGATGATTTGAAGAAATCAAACGCATATCATCAAATATATTTAAAATATTCAACCATTGAAAAAGAGATGGTGAGTCTTGCACTGGCACTATATCACTTTGACCTATTGATCACCAACAACATATTACAAAAATGACTTTACTGGATAACAGTTGAAAGGTAAAGAATGTATTTTTCATGGAGACAATATAACGTGGCATAATAGCGTCATTTGTGTTGCAAAAGCTCATCCAGTAAAGGCAACTTTCCAGTACCGTTTACCAAGTTAATCCTTGTGACAAACTGAAAATGTCACATTCATTCAATGTAATCTTTTTGTCCAAATATAGGATATGAGCTGCTTTCATTACAATGTTGGCTTTACAATAACTGATGCAAAATCTTTATGACCCATCTAGTTTTGGCACCATCACAATAGATGAACTCCAACTACTTTGACTTAGTTCACTACTGTCATTGTCCAACATGAATTTAATGTCTTCTCTGACCTGAGCTAATCTCTGGATTTGGTCAGTTTGGGAATTACTTTATTGGTATTGCATTCCCTATATCCACATCATGAACAACCAAAATCGTTTTACTTGACCTAGTTCCACAAAATAATTTCTAATTCTATATTATACTTCAGAAGTTACCTTGATGATCTTATGGAAGATAAGACACGATGCTATCTAATCTTTTAAGTATCCCTATATTCTCCACTTTGATTGTTGGTAAGTTAACATTTGAGTTTTCCATTCTGGATTCATTCTCCCATTGCCTTGACGTTTCTACTTTTGTCCCTACTTCCTTACTACTGTAAGTGCACTTTTTTCTTCTGACAATCATGTCTGGCAAATATGGGTAATAAAATCCACACGATGTCTCCTGCAATAAAATGTAGGACTTTGGCATTTTTATCTCCTCTAGTTTAAATATTTGATAAGCTTCTTTCAGGCTTTTTTTTTTTGCCAACCAATGTGCATTTGTCATTTTCTCTTTAAAAATTGAGATGTTAATTGGAAGGGTTGTGTCTGAGCTTTTGTTTATCAACTTTTCTTTAACTGATTTAAATTGTTCAACCCTGGTTAGACCCCACTTAGAGTACTGTGAGCAGATCTGGGCACCACATCTTAGGAAATATATATTGCCCATAGAGAAAGCACAATGTAGGTTTACAAGAATGGTTTCTGGACTCTAGAAATTAAGTTATAAGAAAAGATTATACAAATTAGGCCTGTTTTCTCTAGAATTTGGAAGGTTAAGGGATGGTCTGATCAAAGCTTTCAGGATATTAAAGAGAAAAGACAAGGTAGATAGAGGTAAACTATTTCCACTGGTTAGAGATTCTAGATCCAGGAGCATGGTCTGAGAACTGAGACCAGACCATTCAGGAGACATATTAGGAAGCATTCTACACAGTGTGGAGGTCTGGAACTCTTCAGTTGGCACTAGATCCATTGTTCATTATAAATCTGAGAAGGATTAAATTTTGTTAAGCAAAGGTATTAAGAGATATGGGCTAAAGGCAGAAATGGAATGGCAGAATGGTGGACCAGGCACAAAGGGGCTGAATTGACTATTCCTGATGCTATGATCCTATGTCCTCTCACCTCACTCATTTTTTTTATAGTTCAAAATGACTAAATCCTGTGGACTCATTAGGAACATCCCTAATGATAAATGGTAACAAAAGAATTCCTTATCCAAATCGCCAGGATGTTCTTGGCAATAATCTTCAAATTTTGATACCATCTTTCCAATGCATCTTGGGATTGAGGTTGAAATGCAGAAGATGTGAATTGTATAATTCCTAAACTAGTCATAATTTCTTTAAGTATTTGCAAAATGAAATTTGCACCTTGATCTGATTGCGTTCAGTTTGGCAATCCACATCCTGTGATAAATTGAATTATCCTTTCTATTATCACTGCTGCAGTAATGTTCCCAAGTTATTACTTTAGGAAACATATAGCAGAAACATCCATTATGTTAAAAGATAGTGATTCCAATCCTGATTTTAACATCCTGCTAAATGGTTCTTTAAATGCTGCTATTGGAATTAAAGATGCAAGGTTTAATTGAGTGCTCAAGTTGGAGGAGGAGTGTAAGAGATTGGTGAAAGGTTTTGTTGGAGCAGGGAGAGGACTTCTGTCAAAGAACTGGGCTGAATGTGATGGAAGAAGAATTCAATATCATATCAATTTTGCAAATGATAAGGTGAGGGGTATAAAATGATAAAATTAAGTCCTTTCATTGAACACATTGTTTAGAAAGAACACAATCATAGTGTGTAGTGAATACAGCAAGACATGTGATTAGAAGTAGAATTGGATTTGGAGGGAACAGATGGGGAGTAAGAATCCAGAGAAGCATCAGCATGTATGAGCTATTGAAGCTTGCATTTCTTCACCTAAAAGGAAGAGAAGCTTTTTCTTTGAAGCAATGACTGAGTTGAAGAATGAAATGAAACTGGGAAGAGAAAAGTTTTGAGAAAGTGTGAGGTGGTGTTGATGGCGAGAAAGGCCAAAAGTGTCCATGTAATGGTGCATGATACTGAATGTTGATCTCGGGTGTATTGAGAAGAGCTGTCTGAGAAGGGTTGTATGACTTGGAGATGTCTAGACTTTAGAATGCATTCAAAACAAGAAGGTTGGAACTTCAGATGGAATCAGTGTGAGGTTAGCAGGCACTGGAGACAGTCACCTAAGGAAGGAGAAGTAGTTGTGAACTTGAGTTTTCACAAACACCTCTAAATACCAGGAGGGAAATAAAAAAGCAGTGGTGAAAGTGCAACATATACCTGGCTCTTACTTACCGTCATTATAGTTAGGAACTAATCTGTCTTCTTTTGAGTTACAAGTCCGAATGCTTTTGGTGTTTCTTTCAGAGATTTTCATATTCCAGTATGTTCTTCCAGAATGTTGTGTCTCTATCCACTCAGTGGTATTTATAACTCGCGATGTGCAACTCTGCGACATCACCACGAGGTTCCTCCATGGTCCAAATCCCTTTACGCAACAACTGGCTTCTCTCAGAAACTGTCATTCAGTGGATGGAACTACACAATGACTTCAGAGTTGGATCTCTCCGGTCAATCAACATAAAGAGATTGTTAACTTCAACTATTTTTTGGAGGAGAACCAAATCAACCAGGGTTCTCACTCGTTTTTGATTTCTCAGACCCTTCAGACAGACGTTTGTCCATGGTAATTCAATGAGGTCAGTAACAAAATTGGTTGAGGCTTTCTCCTAAGGTAGTGTCTGCTTACATTCAGTAATCAGCCTGTCAAATGGAGACTGATTACTCAAATGAGTCACAGATAGTTGGCAAATGTGAATCCATCTCTGCTCAAGAGGTGATGGATTATTCAACAAAAATCACTTTATAACTGACTTTTCAATCAGAGATTATAATTATAGAATGATTCAACAAGATATATCATGATCTCATTTTAGCTACAAAAACGCAGTCATTAATCAAAGGCAAGATTTTACATTGACATTTAACAGAACTGAATCTTACAATAGTTTATGTACCGTATAACTGCTATAGTTTCGCACTCATTTGTGTTCAAAATTCCCTTGATGTTTGGAATATTTAAACTGCTAGTAAAATGAGTAAACATTTGATTTAAAAGCATTAAACATTGGAAATGCACAGCTTATGTAACATCCAGAATTTTTTTCCTCTGGCTGATCGCAAATGCAGAGTAATTTAACTCAGCAAATATTTACTAACCGCACCATAAATCCAGTAAACATTGACCAAAACCACAGACCACAACAGAAGTTGTATATACATTTAAATTTACAATTTATTCTACCTTTGATTTGTTAGGAAGAGTTTATTCTGCTCCCATTCGGAGTGGACAGAGGTTTTAACCTACTGAAGAAGAAAAGTGCAGTACACATTATAGTAAACAAAGAATTTTAGTGAAGTTAAAATAGGGATGCAAAAATCAATCTTCACTTTTGAAGCATGAGTAACATATGTGAAATCCTTATTAAACGAAGAGCACTAGGGAATTTAGCCCCTCCGGCCTTCTCCGACTTTTAATATGATCGTGGGTGATCTGATCTCATCTCAACCTCAACTCCACTTTCCTGCCCACTCTCCAAAACCTTTCAAAACATTACTAATTAAAAATCTGTCTATCTCTTCCTTAAATTTACTCAATGTCTCAGTATCCACTGCACTCTGACATAGTGAATTCCATAGATTTATAACTCTTTGAGAGTAGCAAGTTCTTTATTTTCTGCGTTAAATCTGCTACCCCTTATCCTAAAGCTATGATTTCTCCATTCTAGATTTCCCAACAAGGGGAAACAGCCTTTCTATGTGCATTTTGTCAATCCATTAGCAACTTCGATAAGTCAATTAGATCTGCTCTCATTCTTCTAAACTCTAGAAAGTAATGGCCTAAACAGCTCAACCTCTCTCCAAATGACAGATGCTTCATCTCTGCATCAATCTGGTGACCCTCCTCTGAACTACCTCCTATAGAACTACATTCCTCCTCAAGTAAGGGAGCCAAATTGAATGCAATATTTCAGGTGTGGTCTCATTAATGTCTTGTACAATTGCAGCAACACTTCTCTACTTTTATACCCTGTAGCTTTGCAATAAATGCCAAAATTCCACTTGTGTTCTTTACTACCTGCTTTACTTGTTTTTTGTGATTCATGCAGGAGGACACCTAGATCACAGTGCTTCAGTGCAGTGGGAAGTTTCTCTCTATTCAGATAATGAGTTGTCTTTCTATTCCTCCAACCAAAATAGATAACCTCACACATTTCCACATTAATCTCCATCTGCCAAATTTTGGCCCATTCACCTAACCTATCCATATTCATTTGTAAATTTCTTATGTCTTCATTACAATTTACTTGCCCACCTATTTAATTGTCATCTGCAAATTTGGCTATAATACTTTCGATCCATAGTCTTCAATCAAATATTTGGGGCAGGAGGACTGAACCATCTGACACCCCACCAGTTACATCTTGCCTACCAGAAAAAGATCTGTTTATCCCGACTCTCTGCTCTGCTCTCTTTATAACATTCAGTCCTTGAAAGAAAAATGTGGAAGTGTGTTTTTAATAGTGAAAAGTTGCATTTTAGCATTATTTGCATTATTCATTTTGTAGTGAATGGCTTCATATTCTATGGAAAAATAGTTTCTGAATTAGTTGACATTAGTGCCATTCAAGTTTCCATCTATTTCAACTGGAAAACCAATTCTTGAATAGGATGCTTTGAGACTTGATAGTAAAATATACTATGATAAATTGCATCATCCAGTCACATTGATTTTGCCTGTATAGATTATTCGGTACTGAGTGATCAAAGACATTTTTCATAGGTTACAAAGAATGATATTCTGCAAATGATTTTAAAGGTAATACAATTCTCGAGGAAAAAACTGCAGAGAGATGGTTTTGTTCAAGGAAACTTATTAATGAACTGTTCACATGACATGCATTTAGCTTGGTTGCTGGAAACACCAACAATGTACATTATACGGGCAGACAATGCATATAACATCATACTGACAGATGTTACGAATAGCAAGAATTGCATCATTTTGATTTTATTCCCATATATTGCCTCACAAATGGTTGCTATTGGACCCTCAAATATGAAATTAGATAGACTGAGAAATGGGTAGAGATCCAAATTATTGGGGGGAATTTTAATTTAAGCAAACACCTGGTTGTATAAGTAACCAGGAAGCTGGCTCCAACCCACCAACTTTCATATTTCACTCCATTGTATTACATTACACAACGCTTTTGAGAAAGTTGGGTTGTCAACTGAGAAATGTTAATATATCAATTACAGTGAAACTGACATGGAATTTGCAATTTAATTTTAATGCAAATATTTTGTAGACTTCCTGGACTTTAACATTGTAAGCAAAATGCGATCACAGTGGCGACTGAGGTTGCCAAAACCATCATAGAGAAGTATGTCAATAAGTGCTGAGCACTCACATTTGTTTTCTAACCTGCTTCTGTGAAAGGGCTTGTACACAGCACTTATGCTGGGAGGCCATTTATGGACTTAAGAGATAGCATCTATGTTTCTAGGGTTGAAGACACAATGTGCATTTTGGAGCCTGGAACTATCAGATTAGAACTAGTGTTGTTTTTATTGCATTATGTTGGATCTTAGTTGAGGGTCAAGATGACCAGTAACAGCACCCAGTAAGAGCTGTCAATTATCTGTGACAACAATTAATGTCTGCCAGTGACATGAGATATAACACCCAATCATGTTGACTTGATGTTAACAATCAATGAAGTGTAATCATAACGACGATAACATCTCAGTACTCTTTATCTTCCACAGGGTCTTCAAGTATCTTGTAGGACTTGGTCCTAGTAATCCCAAAGTCCACAGAGGGGCTGACATAGACTGTACTGTCACAGGACTCATCCAGAATTCATAGGAACGCAGACTTGCACTTCAGTGGGAGAACACAGATCACTATCACATGATGATGCAGTCTGCACAAGAAAACAAGAGCAGATCTTTAAATTGCTGCTGCTTCTCCTGAAGCGTCCCATTTATCAATGGCCCCTGAGAGATCGTGCTGCAGAGAAGAGAGGGAGTGGCCGAGAATCAAATCATCAAATGAAAGGGATAGCTTTTTTGTAGATTGTCATCTCTGCTAAATGTCTTTGTCTTATCTTTTTCTGCAAGAGCTGAAATGATTCAAAGTACCACAATTTCATTCAAGCATTTTTAAGAATGTTGTAGATTGAGTAGTTTCACAGGCATGTGTCATTTTGGAAGATACATAACAATACCCTCAGTGAGAAAAAGGCATTCTGTTTTTACTTCAAAAGAATTATTATTCTAAAATGTTGGTGTTACAGGAGAGGAAAGTAGCTTTTTATTCAAAATTCAATTTGTCACTGCTTGATTTCAAAAGACATATAAAGTGATTAAATAATGGTTGAAGAACTGTCTCCTGTAAAGGCTCACTTTTGGATAGCTTTTTTTATGGATTCTTGTATTACATGTTTCAGAGAAATATTAACAACAATCATATTCCAACTTGAAAGATATTGGACTCTTCAGTGATAAAGAATAATAATTGAGCTTTGCAACGCAATCCCAGTTGTAACAATCTGATAGCAAGATAAACCAATATCCTTTCCAATTCTAAAGGGACTCATGGGAAAGGGTCATCTGTCAGCTCAGAAATACACAATTGCTAAATAGACGACAAATTTTGGGATGGATTCTCCCAGCATCCTGAGGGTGTTGGAGGTGGGATGGGGAGGAGAGATTGGAGAGGGCAGGAAAAAAGCAAACTAAAAATGCTTCTGTCTCCTTTTAACAGAGGCAACATCAGAGTGGAGGCAGCGACCTACTCACTAGCAGTGGGAAGACAATGAAGGTAATTAACTACATTATTAATTTCATCCAGACATTCAACTTTCTCAGATGTGAGCAGGACCCCTGTCATGAGCATTATAGACTGCAAATGGGAGGAAAGTGCACAGCAAGAGATAGGTCCATGAAACCTGACCTTTACTTGCCAAAAACAGAGAGCCTATGGTCATCAGTATCGTGGGCTATTGGACATGGATGACCCAGATTAAACTCAAAGTCCCACCATACTGGATGCTGATTGATCTTGATTGTTTGGACAGGGACAGTATTCATTATCTTTCCAAAGTTCAAATTATAGCTGTCCTTCTAGAGGTTTAGGACTCATGTATACTGTGCACCAGCTCAAACACTCCTCATCCAGTGGGAACATGTAGACTGATAATTGGTTTTTCACCTGTGACTCCCATTTCGTAAGTTGGGCAGGGCAAAAGGTGTTGGCAGGTACAGCTGTAGAGAGTCTGCACCAGAGAGTGCAGTCTCCTCCAACTCTGTTCAATTTCACACCTATGCTATACCTCAGACGCTGTCAATGAAAAGAGAAGCATTAAGCAGCAGCAGAGAACGTCTGATTCACTGACAGGCTTTCCAAGCGTGATAAATATGATTTCAGACAGACTGGAGGAGCCTGCTGCAAGCATGACTGCTTTGCTTTTATAATGCTACCTGAGGATATATTTTTACATGGATAGCCTGGCCAATTCTATCAACTGGGTCAATATGTGGCTAGAACATGGCTGTTTAAGAACCACCAATTTTCATGACAGTGACAAATAACATAGTCTTGGCTTTTAAAGAAAATATTTTGTGATCTGAGCATCACTATTTGTCCTTGAGAGATTAATTAATAGTGAGCTGCCTTTTTGAATCGCTGCTGTCCAGTTGTTGTAGGAAATCCCACAAAGGCTTTTAACCCAGCAACAGTAAAGGACTTGCAATGTAGTTCCAAGTCAGGATGGTGTGTACCCTGAAGAAGGGTAATACCCAAAATGTTGACTGCTCCTTTCCTCCAGATGCTGCCTGGCCTGATGTGTTTTTCCAGCCTCCTGTGTGTCTCCCTTGGTGTACAGCTTATGATTGGTGGAATGCCCATGCATCTGTGGCCCTTTTCCTTCCAGACAGTAGATGCCATGGGTTTGAAGGTTCTTTTAGAAGGAGCTTTGGCGAGTTGCCGAGGACACCATCCTGAGGAACTTTTGTTGCAATGTCCTACAGCTGAACTATATGAACCCAAGCAATCACACTCATTGTGCTTTTATTGCTAGATATGGTTCCAAACAGCAGAGATTTTCCCCTGATTCTCAATGAATTCATTTCTGCTAGTGTTGTACTCAGTCAAATATTGCCTTTGTACCAAGGGCAGTCATTCTCTCTTTATCTCCTGCAATAACAAAGACAGTCCAGTATGGACAGTACTTCTTTTCTGACATTTCTAGTAAAAACCGCCTTGTTCTTTGAGCTTGCCCTCCGGAACCATCTGAGCTCCCAGACAATAATGGGTGTTTGCCATTCCAGTTACTACTGGAGGGTTGTCCACCAGAGTCCTGATATTCCACATTGTCACTCTTTCAAATGAAGGGTGAAAATGCCTGCATATATATGAATTATCTTAATGGGGGGAGGTTGGTGCACACCAGCTACCACAGAGGCTTAGTGGAGCAAGACCTTGGTCTAGTGGGAAGAAGTCCAAGATGACCAGAATTGTGAGTGTTTAAGACATACAAATACACATATTCCTAACTGTTCTCAACATTGTTATAAAACCATTGCATTGGTGATGACAGCTCTGGCAAAACTACTATTGGAAAGAAAAACAAAAACAAAACCTTGAGTGATACAGTAACAGCTTTTCCTCACAGCTCCATGCCAGCTGACTTAACACAGTCTTAGACAGTTGGCAACCCCCTTCAATGCTCCAGGTTCAGGATCACTCAAAATTCATGTCTGTTAAAACTGGAAGTGGGCATTTTCTGAATGAATTGCATTTCAGTTTGTTTAAACTTTATGCTTCCCTACCTGCTCGCGTTCAAATAATTGTGAGGGATTATGTTTCTGTATGGTTCAGAGATGTAGACTATGGATAGGTGGCATTCAAAAGCCTGGAGAGGTTGACTGACTGATTGATTTTATTGTCACGTGTGCCGAAATATAGTGAGAAGCTTTGTTTACGACCGGTACAGGCAGATCTCAGCAAGCAAAGAATGTATACATTAAAAACACTAGGAGACAGACAGGTTACATTGCAAGTGACATTATTTGAGGCTAGTGTCCAATCAACAGTCTGATAAAGGCCGGAAAGAACCTGTTCCTGAACCTGCCCATGCATGTGTTCAGGCTGCTCTTTCTTCTGCCTGACAGCAGAGTTTGGAGGACATCATTACCAAGGTGCAATGGGTCTTTGATAATGTTGGCTGCCTTTCCGCTGCAGCAGGCCACGTAAGTATAGTCTATGGATGGAAGATTGGCTTTCATGATGGCCTGGACTGTGCACACCACCTTCTGTAGTTTCTTAAAGTTCTGGGCAGAACAGTTGCTGTACTAGGCCAATATACACCTGGACAGTAAGTGTTCAATGGTGCAGCTGTAGAAGTTGGTGAAGGACCTTGTGGACATGCCAAATTTCCTGAGCCGCTTGAGGAAAAGAGGCGTTGTTGTGCCTTCTTAACTGTCGCATTTACACGGCCAGCCCAGGACAAGTCATCAGTCATCATCACTCCGAGGAACTTGATGTACTTCACTCTTTCGACCTCAGTTTGGTGGATGTAGTTGGGGGTGTATCCTCCCTGTTTTTTTTTCTAAAGTCGATGATCAGTTCTTTAGTTTTGCGGATGTTGAGAGACTCTAGTGTTGAGTGTTATTGTGAAGGAGGTGCAGTTACCTATCCTCACTGATTGTGGCCTGTGTGTCAGAAAGCTGAAGATCCAATTGCAGAGGACAGAGGTGAGACCAGGGTAACTGAGTTTTGAGTCCAATCTGGAGGGGATAATGGTGTTGAAGGCAGAGCTGTAGCTAATGAGCAGGAGTCTGATATGGGTGTGTTTGTTGCCCAGATGTTTCAGGGATGAGTGCCACCTATGATATCACCTATGTTGCCTTCTCAAGATCCTGCAAATCCATTAGCAGGATAGTTGCAAAACCATCAGTGTTCTCTCTGAGGCCAACAACCCCAGTATTGACTCATTCACCATGTTTGATTAGTTCTGCTGGGCATGCCTCATTCTCCGTATGCCTGACACAAGACTCCTAAACAAGAGTTGTACCAGAACTTGGATAGAGGAAGTGATTCCTAGGATGGCAGTGGTAACACTTCACTGACATACTCAAAGCCTCCTTGAAACAATACAAGATTCCCATCAATGCTTGTGAAATCTAGCCAAAGAGCACCCAAAGTAGTAGGAAAGCATCGAGGAGGATTCCATGTGCCTCAAATCACAATGTCACCAGCAAACTGAAATCAACAGAGAGAGGCAGCCTGGGCATCTGACATTCCTCTGGCCCCCACCACAGTTCAGCTTGTGACAAAAACTCCAGTTATATATTTGTAGCAGCCTCCTGGTTGCTAAAACACACATTGCCAACTTGACTGAACTGCAAGGGGTGCTGGGTACATTGGCCAAGTGAGACACTCAAATCACAAAATCCACACACCAGACACAGTGCAAACACAACAGACTGGTGTAAATGATATTAGCATAATGTAAAAGGCAACAGTTAGTCTGCACAGACACCCCCAACAATTTATCCACTAATCAAAGGGAGCCCATACAGAAAGGCACTAGGTCATGCTACACAAAGAAATTTGATGGTAACATGCCATCTAAATGACTGACTGTTGTTTCAAACGACTAAGTATATCTCCCTGATTGGTCAGAACTACAGGAAGTTCCAGAAAACCATCTAAAAGGTATAAAAACAGAGTTCATCTCCAGACCTCTTGGAACCTCCCTTGGAACTGCTCTAGGAATCGTCTGAGGAGACCAGCATGGCAAGAGGCAGAGACCAGCTGACCATCCAGAGAGCAAGAGGGAGAAGGCAGCTTCACAGACTCAGCTACAGAGCCACAGAGACAGCGACTGTGCAAATTTACAAGAGATTTGAGAAGTATTATAATCGTAAGCAGCCAAATAGGATTAGGGATACTACACTTAGTATTAAAAATGGTTGTAATTTTGTTCCTAAAAAAGTGGGAATGTTTTGCTCTGGTATCAGCTTGTACTTATGTTGAACATAGAACAGTACAGGCCCTTCAGCCCATGATGCCGTGCCGACCAATTATCTTACTCTAAGATCAAACTACCCTGCATACCCTACATTTTACTATCATCCATGTGCCTATCCAAGAGTTGCTTAAATGTCCCTAATGTATATGACTCCACTACCACTACCACTGCCAGCAGTGCATTCCACACGCCCACCATTCTCTATGTGGAGAACCTACCTCTGACATCTCCCCTATACCTTCCTCCAATCACCTTAAAATTATGCCCCCTCGTAATTGTCATTTCCGCCCTGGGAAAAGTCTCTGGCTATCCACTCTATTTATGCCTCTCATTATCTTGTACACCTCTATCAAGTCACCACACATCCTTCTTTGCTCCAATGAGAAAAGCCCTAGTTCCCTCAATCTTTCCTCATAAGACCTGCCCTCCAGTCCAGGCAGCATCCTTCTAAATATCTTCTCTAATTGTTTGTATTGATTTGACTAGATTGGTATTTTGGGGCACCTGGGCAAATTCATTCATAGCATTCTGGTCAGACTTGTCTGTAACTTCTTTAAAGAGGAACCAGACAACACACTTCAGTCACCTGAGATCTCTTTTTTAGTGTGCAAGCAAGTCATCTTTGCCATCGAGGAACTGCCTAAGAAGAAGACCTCTCGAAACCAGCTCCTCTACCTTTTTTGCACAAATATTGTAATGCGTTCTAGGCTTTAATGGCCCTGGCAGAACTTGAACTAAACAGGTTATTACTATGTAAGTGTTGTTTAATAGAACTGCCAATGGCACCTTCCATTACTGTGCTGATGATGAAGAGTAGGCAGCACTGTGAACAATTCATTCCGTTCCTCCTCTTTATCTCATGCCTCCTTCTCCTTCACAACTGAATCAGCCAAAAGGAAGGCCTGAGCTCTTAAGCTTGTATTTTCTGAAGATCCAGATCTCATTATTATGTGAAGTACAGTACAATCTGACCATTCTGGATTAGCTGATGTGCACTAGAACTCACCTCTAGATCTGTCCAGGTACCAACAGTGCAGCTTCAGCATGCCAATGGCTTGCTTGATCACACATGTGCTGATCAGATCCTGGCTTTTATTTCAGTGCTGCTGTATTTCATTACTCAGGGTTCTGATGTGTGACACCCAGCAACCATCTCTTCAAGGTCTGAAGAGATGTGGAGACTTGGAATATCGCAGGACAAAAGCATCATGGAAACTCCCCAAGCATTTGGTGTAAATCTGCAAAACCATTTGTTGTGGTTGCACATTACCCACATGTTGATGGACTGAAAGTGATTTCAATTGGTGAAGACTCCTAATAAACCTAGCAGTGCCTAAATTTCAATATCTAAGTAGCTATGGGAATCTAGCAAGAACCGTAAACCTTCAGATCTATTTATTCTGACCAGTGTCATCACAGGCAAAGTTGACAGAATTTACTGCCCAGGCAACCAAGCCATCAGGTACCCATCATATGCATCTACAGACCCCCTACTGGGAGATCCAGCATGTCTATCCAAGAGGGGCAGAAGGGATCTAGAGGCAAACAAGATTGTGCTGGTGAACAGTAGAGACTCATAACCATCACAGAAAATGTAACACCTAGAAAGTTACAGACGTCTTCCAGCATCTAAAACAGCAACCTGAGTCTCCTGAGACACCATTGTTCTGACATATTAAGAAAGTCCAATCTCTGCCTGCATATCCTCTGTTGTGACGAGTGACTGATTTGAGTTGAATCTGCTGTCCCTCTCTTGCCCATTCCCTTCTCCACTGTTTCCCCTCTCTGCTGCCCAATTACAGAAGTCAGCAATTGGGTGAAGCTGGTAATGCTTCAGGTTATATTGATCCTCATCTAAGGTCCAATCTGAAACATTTACAGTGTTACCAAATCTGAATGTGACTGAATAACTTCTGAAGTGCAGAAAGTAACCACCCCACAAAAGAATTATGATCAAATCTTACCCAGCTAGCAAATAAGAAAGCAGATGAGTGCTGAGTGTTCATTGCAATATTTCCTTGAGTTTAATTCAGCCCCCCTCAATTGCCATTCTGCGCACATCTTGCAGTCACCAGCCAGTTAAATGGTCTTGTGGCACAGTACGAAATAATTTCTACCTATCCCTGAGTTATGTTGTGACATAGCCACATAGTTTTATTAATAATAATTGCACAACCAATAATCAAGTAGCCATGTAAATTGAAATACTGCTTTAATTAAACAATTTACAGATGTTAATAGGCAACCAGCTTCTTGCAAGCATTGCACACAAGTAGCCTAATGCATTCCAGTTACACCAGAAAGTTGGCAGGATGGAGTCGGTGAAGCATTGACATTTGTGTCAACTGTAATTCTGCACCTGCATTCAAGTGCACATGCTCTTCCAGGTTAAAATTTCCCTCCATATGTCAAACTTCGGTGGGATTGCAAGATACTAATAAAAAGAAAGCAATAATTTCTCAAGTTATTGCCTTGTTTTGGCTTGTAAGCATCATTAAATTCACTACATTAAGGTAATCAGTGCTTATTATGCAAAGCAAGATTGAAATACAATAGCACGGGCATATTGAAACACAAATTACTGAAAATTATAGTTGTCCCCCTTCCAGCTAAAGAATTCTACTGAGGCTAAAGTTTTAACAAAAATATATAGTGAACTAATGATCATTAAAGCTTTAAGGTATCTGACTATTCAGCTATAACATTTAATAAAGTAGCACTGCATTTATATGCTTCAGTTTCATAATTACAATTTTGAAATTAATAACCATTCAATTTATTTAAAGGTAACACAAAAGTGTTCAGAAAAAAAAACTGTTTGATGTTTTTGTTAACCATCTTAATCATGGGATTGCATGCCTAAAATGAAAATAATAATGTTGTAACTGTATTTCTAACTTCTAAATTTGTGTTATATGTAAATAATTTGGTTTATTCTTTCATGTAATAAACTTTTATTTTATTGTTATAACTGAATTGGTAGCCTTGTGTGTTTGTATTTTATTGAAATATCATCTTGTCAAAGGAAAAAAGATCTACAAAACCAAATTTCACTTTGGGATCTGAGTTGTCCAGTAATAACATTATAATATATATTTGCACAATTTCAATACTTCAGTATTTTAAATGGAATGTTTCATCTTCCTTTTATTTCATCTTCATTGCATTGTTGTCTCAAATGCTAATAGATTTAAATTGAAAGGCCGTTTTAGAAAATTAAAACTTTGGAAGAGTACTGTTAATATTTTAGGTATATACGTCAGCAAAAGTAATTTCTATATTAGTAATTTGAAAGTGATTGTAGTGCATTTGGATTCAAATATCAGGTTGCACCTTCTAAGTAAATTCATTCAGCCTTGCCCTGTGATATAGAACATATAGAACATAGAACATAAAACATAGAATGGTGAAGCACAGGAACGGGGTTTCGGCCCACGATATTGTGCCGAACCTGACGCAAAATGAAACCAATCCCTTCTGCCTGCCCTTGGTCCATATCCCTCCATTTCTTACATATTCATGTGTTTATCTAAAAGTCCCTTAAATACCCTTATCATATCTGCCTCCACCATCACCCTTGGCAGTGTGTTCCAGAGTCCTACCATGCTCTATGTAAAAAACATGCCCCTCACATTTCCTTTGAAATTTCCTCCTCTAACCTTAACCATTCCCCCTAGTATAAGACATTTCAACTCCAGGAAGAAGAGTCCAAACATCAACTCTATCTATTGCATCTTGTAATTTTACAGACTTCTATCAAGTCTCCCCTCAGCCTCTGCTGCTCAAGAAAGAACAAAACAAGTTTCTCTAGCCTCTTCTTATAGGTCATACCCTCTACTCCAGGCAGCATCCTGGTAAACCTCTTCTGCACCCTCTCCAAAGCCTCCACGTCCTTCTTGTAATGTGGCAGCCCGAACTGAATACAGTACTCTAAGTGTGACCTAACTAAAGTCTTATAAAGCTGCAACATGACATCCTGACTCTTGTACTCAATTCCTTGACCAATAAAGGCAAGCATGCCATATGCCTTCTTTACCACCTTACCTATCTGCATGGCCATTTTCAAGGAGTTATGGACTTGAACTCCAAGATCCTTTTGTACATAAATGCTGTTCAGAGTCCTGCTATTAACTGCATATTTTTCCTTAAGATTTGATTTCCCAAATTGCAGCATCTCACACTTCCTGGGATTAAACTCCATCTGCCATTTCTCCACCCATATCTACAACTGATCTATATCCTGCTGTATCCTTTGACAACCTTCTACACTGCACAACTCCACTGATCTTTGTATCATCTACAAACTTACTAACCCACCTATGTTCATCCAAGTCATTTATATTTATCACAAACAGCAAAGGTCCCCCAGTACATGTCCCTGGGGAACACCACTAGTCATGGACCTCCAGCCAGAAAAACACCCTTCCACCACTACTCTCTGCCTTCTATGGGCAAGTCAATTCTGAATCCAAGCGGCCAAGTCACCATGGATCTCATGCATCATAATCTTCTGGATGAGCCTACCATGAGGGACCTTGTGAAAGCCTTACCAAAATCCATGTAAACAATGTCCACTGCTCTACCCTCATCGATTACCTTCGTTACCTCCTCAAAAAATTCAATCAAGTTAGTAAGAAATGACCTGCATAGCACAAAGCTATGCTGACAGTCCCTAATTAGGCCATGCTTTTCAAAATGTGTGTAAATACTATCCCTAAGAATTCTCTCCAATAGTTTCCCAACCACTGATGTAAGACTCACCGGTCTATAGTTTCCTGGATTATCCCTGTTTCCCTTCTTGAACAGAGGAACAATATTAACTACTCGCCAGTCCTCTGGGACCTGTCCAGTGGCTAACGAGGATACAAAGATCTAGGTCAAGACCCCAGCAATCTCCTCTCTTGCCTCTCTCAAAGCCTGAGGTAGGTCCCATCAGATCTGTGGACTTATCCACCTTAATGCTATTCAAGAGACCCAACACCACTTCTTTCTTGAACTCAAAATGCCCTAGCATATTAGCACGCTCCACACAAATCTTAGTATCCTCCATGTGTTTTTCCTGGATGAATACTGATGCAAAGTATTCATTTAGGATCTCACCCACATTCTCTGCTTCCAAGCACAAGTTCCCTCCTTTACCCTTGAGTGGTCCTACCTTCTTCCTGGTTATCCTCTTGTTTTTAATGTATATATAGAATGCCCCGGGATTCTCTTTAACCCTACTTCCCAGGGTCGCTTCATGGCCCCTTCTTGCTCTCCAAATTCTCTGCTTGAGTACTTTGCTGCTTTCCATATATTCCTCATGGGCCCTATCTGATTTTAGCTTCCTAAACCATACAAATGCATTTTCTTTTCCTTTTGACTAAATTCACAACCTCGTTATCCAAGGGTCCCTTACTTTGCCATCCTTGTCCTTCCTCCTTACTGGAACATGCCGGTCTTGAACTCTCCCCAGTCGGTCTTTAAATAATTCCCACATGTCAAATGTGGACTTGTCTGATAACAGCTCTTCCCAATTAACACTCCCTAGCTCCTGCCTATTACAGATGTAATTTGTCCTCCCCCTATTTACTATCTTCCCACAAGGTCCTGACCTATCCTTGTGCATAGCTATCTTAAAACTTAAGGAGTTGTGATCACCATTTTCAAAATGCTCTCCCACTGAAAGGTCAGTCACCTGGCCAGGCTCATTAGCCAATAAAAGATCCAGTATGGCCCCTCCTCCAATCAGATTATCTACATACTGTTTGAAAATACCAACTTGGATGCGCTTAACAAATTCCATCCCATCTAAGCCACTTGCATGAGGGGAGTCCCAGTCAACATTGGGAAAGTTGAAATCACCCACTATGACAACTCTTTTTTTGTTGCACCTTTCCATAACCTGCCTACATACTTGTTCCTCAATATCTCAGTGGCTGTTGGGGATTTATACTATAACCCTATCAGAGTGAATCCACCCATCTTATTTTTGAGCTCTACCAATATTGCGTCAGTGGATGACCCCTACAGCACGTCGTCTGAGTACAGATGTAACATTCTCTCTGATTAGTAATGCAACTCCTCCACATCTTTTAACTTCCTCTATATCTCATCTAAAACAACAAAACCTTGGAACATTGAGCAGCCAGTCCTGTCCCCGTCTCAACCAAGTCTCTGTCATGGCCACAACATCATAGTCCTAAGTACTGATCCAGGATCTAAGCTCATCTGCCTTACCTATAATACTCCTTGCATTGAACTAAATACAATTCAGTCTATTAGTACCATTGTATTCACTTACTTGTCTCTGCCTGTTTTTTCTTTATGATTTACTGGTCTTTACATCTACCTTCCCCTCAATCCCTCCACTTGTTGACTTGCTGCTCTGGTTCCCAGCCCCCTACCACTCTAGTTTAAACCCTCCTTAATAGCACTAGTGAACCTCCCTGCAAAGATACTGGCTCCCCTCCAGATTAGGTGCCACACATCCCTCATGTACAGGTCACCCTTGTCCCAGAAGAGGTCCCAAAGATCCAAGAACCTGAAACCCTGCCCCTTCTTAAACTCCTTAAGCATGCATTCATCTGTCCTATCTTTCTATTCCTTGCAACAATAGCACATAACACTGGCAGCTATAGCAGATTAATAGGCTGAAGACTGCCAGCAATAGCACAGCTTTGTGCCTATGGCAGACAACTAGGTGAGATATCAACTTTCATACAGGAGGATATAGAAAACAAAGTTTTAGCTGAATCACAAGTGAAATGTTACTCAACCTATGCCAATGCTGTGTATATCCTGACAATTGTCAATGATGTATTTAACAGTTCCTACATGGAAATTGGAGACAGTTTTCCTCTGCTTTGTCCCCAGAGAATGCTCAGCTCATGGATACTAGGTAAAGAAGACCGGACCTGTGAATCTAAGCTTCCATATCTTTTGACACGTCCTTAGATGGGGCCAGAATGATCATGTTCCCCAGACTGCCGTCTTTCTGGTTTGATGGCAGTGTGTGATTAACACCTTAAGGGCAGCTAAAACATAGAAATAACCTGAGCACTATTGTTTCCAGGTATACGATTGTCAAGTGTTTTTGGAAGTCGTCCAAAGACTTCTCTGCTGGTAAACATTTTCATTACTATGGACCTAAGTGATCAACTATGAACACATCTCCAATGGGGAGTGCTTAGCCTAAGCTAATGACCTCTAAATTTAGACAAATTCAGGTCACATCAAGCTGAACAGAATTTGGACAGTAGTAGTGGTGGGGTGAGAATGAGGGCTTGGTGCTGGATGGATGGAAATAAGATCAGCTCAGGTGTGGATCATTCCTCTTTCTCAGGAAGTGGTCCAAAGATGATGTGTAATTATTAAAAAATGAGGCATAAAAATTGTGTTTGAAAATGTAAAAGTATTAGGGGTAAATTTGAACTTCGTCATGGAAATGAATTAGCGTGGTTGAATTGACTGTCTGGTACATAAATCAGCAGATTTTTCTTTTCAATAAAGCCTTTGAAAATGAAAATGAACAGGTTGTATAAGGGAAGATCCATGTGATTAATCCATTCACCCTGTTGTAGCTGAGAATTAACCCTGATAACATTTTACAACCATCCAAACAGGGTGAAACAGCTTGAGATGATTTTCTATTTTCTAACATACAAATACCAAGATCTAGAAAGCAATACAGATAGTGAACAACATGGATATTACGGCAATGCATAGAGGACAAGCTGCAAGTAAAGGCAGAGAAGTTTGGGAAGGGAATTCCAGAGCATGAGGCCCAAGCAGCTGAAAGCATAGTTACCAATGGTGAAGTGAAGCAAGGAATTATGTTAAAGAGCTCACAGAAATGGAGAGTTGAGGGCTAGCGGAAGTTATAGAGATAGGCAGGAGAAAGGCACTGGAGGGAAGTAGGCACAAGAATGATTCTTTGTATTCAAAATACATCAATAATTCATGAACTACTGAATCCATAAATGTTACCACTGAGCAGCATGTTGGCAGACCATTTACTATTGGATTATCAGTTTGCTCTGTTGCATCCCTTATGCTTTTAATCACAGAATGCTGTTTTGCTAAGGCATTAAGGAGAGTACAGATCAGATGAAAAGTAACATTATAGATCTTTTAGAGTACATAGTGTACCCACTTGACCTTTGAGCCACAGTTAGTACATTTGTCAGGGAGCTAACTGAAAATAAAGAGGTCTCAGCATTTCTCATAATAATATTTTTTCAAATGAATATCCATTAGAAATCATAGCTGACTGACTGTGGCTGTAATTATTTTCTATGTTAGCTAAACTTAGGCTATTTTGTTACAATTCTATTCAACAGTTGCAGAACATTTCTATTTATTTATTCACATGACTGTAAACTGGACTTAGAAGTACAAAAATCATTTTATAATAGGAAAACAAATCAAGCTTATATGATGATGTAAAAACTGCTGACATTCTGAAAATTATAAATTTGTGATTTATTGTTAAATTGATCTTTAATTAACGTACATATTTAAAAGACAGTACGTGGCAGTTGGTAGCATGTCACTTTGGAATCAAATTTAAGGTTTAAGCCCCACTGAAAGCTTGAACATATACATGAACATGACAGTTCACTGAAGAATTGAGGGAAGACTACCTTGTTGGAGTATTTTTCAGATGAAGTTAAACCAAGCTCTACGTGAAGCACTTGTAGAGAGAAAGATCAAGAAACCGAAATGACAGGTGGAAGTTAATGCTTCCCAGAGGTGGGTCAGAGGCAGTAGTGGGTGTGGGGAAGTGTGTATGTGTGTGTGAAGTATCATTAAATGGGTATATGTGAGATGAAGACCCTTCTGCTTTCCCACCACCCTCTAATTAAGTCACGGATACATGACTTGTAGATTGTCTGCCTCTCTGGAGGCCAGTGAAGTCATTTAAGGGTCAATGAAAGGCCTAATCTTACTGCTGCTAATATTTAATCAACAGAAATTTCTTTCCCTGATAGATTTTAGTGAATCAACGGTGTTTTCACAACAATCAGCTATGGTTACCTGGTCACCATTAGCTTAGCTTTTACTTGCAGATTTTATTGAATTCAAATTTCACTATCTGCCATCGTGGGATTTGAATCTATGTTCCTGGAAATTCAACCCAGGGTTCTAGATGACTAGTCCAGTCACATTACACTGTGCCAATGCGTCCCCCATATCCCTAAGTCTAAATTTGATTCCAAAAGGTGCATTGATAAGTTGTATTCATGTGGCACCTTTAATGATCACCAGACCCCTCAAAGCAATTCAAGGACAATGAAATACTTTTTACAGAGTTGAGACTGTTGCAATGTAGAAAACACAACCCTTATGCTCTCAGCAAAAGACACAAACGGCAATGTGACAATGACCAAATTATCATTTTGATTTCCCACTCTTGATGGGGGGAATGTCTTAATGTAATCTCATTCAAATAACTGTACCACCAACAGTGAAGTACTCCCTCTGTAATGCACCGAAGTGTCAGCCTTGAGTTTTGCGTTCAAGTCCTGGAGTGGAGCTTGTATCCAGAACACTATGATTCAGAGGCACTATTGCTGCGAACGAGTCACAGCTGACAGATTCAAAATTGAAGCTGAAAGCCTGCTGAAAGATGATTCATTTTATACAATAGGCATAGAAATCTTTGATTATTAGTCAAATTAGTCAACTTTAAAAAAGAACTATAATTGAAGGGCAAGCATAGGAAGCTAAAATCACACTTTCCCTCTGATAATGCTTGCTCTAAAGTTCGGTCTGATCCCATTCAAGTGGTGAAAATACACACAGCTAACAACTCTTCCTTTAATAGTTTAGAATAACATTGATAAAGTTACAAACATCAGTAATCTATTCCTCTTTCAAATTAAATCAACTTTCGCAAAAACGTCAAGGTCCAGTTCCTTTCCTTAATTTATATCAGTATCGTACACAAATCCCTCAGTGCTTTGTGGCTGTTATACAGTGCTGGCAATGCACGCTCTGTTCCCCTTTGATTGTTATCACTACTTTGACCATAAATCAAACTAACTAAATTTACCAAAGAATCACCACCCCCAAAAGAAAGAAAATACACTGGCATCTACCTGAAAATGTGGAAAATTGCCCAGGTATGTCCTGGGCACAAAAAGCAAGACAAATCAAACCAACAATTATTGGCTTAACAGTTGATTGTGCATCATAAAAATGACAAAAGGTTTCCTTCAAAGACCAATCAAGCAGCACTTACAAAGAAATAACCAGCTCAATTCTGCTCAGTCTGTGTTTTACCAGCATCACTTAGTTCCTGACCTCATTACGGATTTACATATTTAATTAATCTTTAAGCTTGTTCATATTAATGCCCCAAAAGTAAGAGACAAACCTGATTTTATAATTAACTATGCGATCTCATGTTGCTGGCTGGGCCAGTATTTATTTCTTTATTCATTCACAGGATGAGGGCATCGCTGACTAGGCCAGCATTTATTGCCCATCCCTAATTGCCCAGAGTGCAGTTAAGAGGCAACCACATTGCTGTGGCTCTGGAGTCACTTGTTGGCCAGACCAGGTAAGGACAGCAGTTTCCTTCCCCAAAGGACATTAGTGAACCAGATGGATTTTTCCGACATCCGATGAGGGATTCACGGTCATCATTAGATTCTTAATTCCAGATATTTATCGAATTCAAATTCCACCAGCTGCCACGGCAGGATTTGAACCTGAGTCCCCAGAATGTTATCTGGGTTGCTGGATTAACATAACTAGGCCATCACCTTCCCCATCTCTAATTGATCCTGGTGGATGTAATAGTGTGCCACCTTTGAATCGCAGCAGTCCTTGGAATGTAGGGACACACATTGTTATTTGGAAGTGAGTTCCTGTATTTAGACGTTGAGTGGTTTGGAGGGGAAATTACGAATGGTGATGTTTCCACAATTCTGGCACACTTGCAATTCTGGGCAGTAGAGTTTGTGGATTTGGAACTTGCCTTTAAAGGATCCTTGGTGAGCTACTGCAGTGCATCTTGTAGAAGGTGCACACTGCTGCTGCTGAGAGTTTGTGGTGAAAGGAGTGAATGTTGAAGAAGATGGATGGGAGTGTCAATCAATCAGGCTGTTTTGACAATGATAGTGTCACACTCCAAGATTTTTTGAAAGGTGGCATAGTGGCTTAGTCGCTTAGTGGTTAGCACTGCTGCCTCACAGTACCAGGGACCTGAGTTCAATTCTACCCTCAGGCAACTGTTTGCACATTCTACATGGGTTTCTGTCAGGTGCTCCCATTTCCTCCCACAGTGCAAAGACATGCAAGTTAGGTGGATTGGCCATGCTAAATTACCGATAGTGTCCAGGGGTGTGTAAATTAGCTGGATTAACTGTGGGAAATGCAGGGTTACAGGCTAGGGGGAGGGGCTTGGGTGGGGTGCTCTTTGCAGGGGCAGCATGGGCTTGTTGGGCTGCTTGGCCTGTTTCCACATTGTGGGGATTCTATGTGGAAGCAGGCACATTGGTGATACTTAAGAGACATCTACATGGTTACATGAATAGGGGAGGGATAAGGACCAAATAAAGGCAGAAGGTTTGTTTTTTGGTTTTGGCATGATGATTGGCACAGGCTTGGAGGGCTGAAGGGGCTATTCCTGTTACATACTTCGCTATTGTTCTCTTCTTTGAAGCTGCACTTATCCAGGCAATTGGAGATTATTCTATCATACTCCTGATTGGTGCCTTCTAGATCTGGGGAAACTGGAGATGGGTTATTTGCTGCAGAATTCCCCATTTATGCTTACTTTCAGATTTCCTGTATATTAAATAATCATCCATCCAAACTAATATATCATCGCCAACAGTATGAGTCCTTCTCTTGCCTATTAACATTATGTGTGCATCCAATTGAATGCTTTTTGTTTAGAAATTGAGGTATACTACTGCTTTATCTACACCAATAAGATGTATCTCCAAAAAGCTCTAATAAGTTTATAGAACACAGTTTCCCTTTTGTAAAAGTATGCTGACTTTGTTCAAATTGCATTTTTTTTAATTGCTAAGACTTTAAGAATGCATTCAGCACATTTTGTTGACTGATTCCAAAGTAACTGGCCTGTAGTTCCCTGTTTTCTTTCTTAATCCTTTCTTGAATTTCAGCGCTAACATTTGATAACTTCCAATCTGCTAAGACTATTTGAAATTTTAGGAAATTTTCGAAAACATAATCAGTGTATCCATTATCCCTGCAGCTGTCTTTTTTAGAACCCTAGGATACAGACATCAGGTCTTGGAGGTTTGATGGATTTTAGTCCCTTAAGTTTCTTCAAAGTGTCTAGAAATGTGGCTGGATTGGAGAACGTTTGACAGTTTGCCTCGGAGAAGAAAGGGCTTTGTAGAGATTTCTTGACGTTTCGGGCCTAAACCCTTCATCAGAAATGGGGGAGGGGAAGAGGGTTCTGAAATAAATAGGGAGAGGGGGGGAGGCGGATAGATGATGGATAGAGGAGAGGATAGGTGGAGAGGAGGCAGACAAGTCGAAGAGGCGGGGATGGAGCCAGTAAAGGTGAGTGTAGGTAGGGGGTGGGGAGGAGATAGGTCAGTCCATGGAGGACGGACAGGTCAAGGGGGCGGGATGATGTTAGTAGATAGGAGATGGGGGTGTGGCTTGAGGTGAGAGGAAAAACAGGTTAGGGAGGTGGAGATGAGCTGGGCTGGTTTTGGGATGCG
>JAHRHZ010000087.1:11293445-11376703 GCA_024137785.1 Ginglymostoma cirratum | reverse complement strand
GTCAAGTTTTCCTGCTCCTATGATGCTGCTTGACCTGCTGTGTTCATCCAGCCCCATGCTTGTTATCTCGGATTCTCCAGCATCTGCAGTACCTTTTATCTCGAATTTGATTGATCATATGTTTTGAACCAGACAAAACAACTACTAGAATAAATCACAAAGTCTTAAGTTTAGACTAGAGTGAAAAGGATGTTTTTGGAATTGGAAGCACTAACTCCAATAAGAATCACACAGATCAATTTTGTTTTACTGTAGAATGATAGACTTAAAGATCGGCACTATCATAACAACAATGTTAAACTTAATGAGAATTATTTTTTCAATGAAGTACTGGGTGGATAGAATACAGAATTTGTTGACAGCAATGTTAATTAACACCATTAACTAGAAAAATGATCAAATACAACAAGCATCACAATTTTCTATGTAATGTTGTAATCAAACATAAGCTGTCTGTGATAATTAACTAACTTGGAATGCAGGTTCATAGTTCCATGAAAGTGGAGTCTCAGGTAGATAGGATAGCAAAGAAGACATTTGGTATGTTTGTGTTAATTGGTCAGTGCACTGAGTAAAGTAGTTGGGAGGCCACGTTGCAGCTGTACAGAAAATTGGTTGGGCCACGATTGGAATATTGTGTGCAATTCTGGTCTCCCTGCTATAGGAAGGATGTTGTGAAACTTTGAAGGGCTCAGAAAAGATTTACAAGGAGGTTGCCAGGTTTGGAGGGTTTGAGTTATCGGGAGAAGCTGAATAGACTGGGGCCATTTTCCCTGGAGCTTCAGAGGCTGAGGGGTGACCATATAGAGGTTTATAAAATCATGAGAGACATTGATAGGGTAAATAGACAAGGTCTTTTCCCCAGGGTGAGGAAGTCCAAAACTAGAGGGCATAGGTTTAATGTGAGATCGGAAAGATTTAAAAGAGATTTAAGGGGGCAACTTTTTCACACAGAGGGTGCTGTGTGCATGGAATGAACTGCTAGAGAAGGGTTGGAGGCAGGTACAATTACAACATTTAAAGGCACATAGATGGGTATACGAAGAAAAAGGGTGTCGAGGGATATGGGCCGAATGGTGGCAAACGGCACTAGATTTTCTTAGAATATCTGGTCGGCATGAATGAGTTGGACCGAAGGGTCTGTTTCCATGCTGTACATCTCTTTGACTCTATGACTCTATAACTAATATAACTCAGCTAAATGTTTTGAATTAACATACCAGAGTTTTAACCAATTATGTGTTGGGAAGAATTAGTGAGTTTTGTTTTTCTACATTTTCTTTCATTCTTATCTTCAAATACATTGATACTGTTAATAATTGATTTTTTTAAAAAATCAAGACAAAGTTCATAGATGCTTAGCCCAAATTGAAAAGAAAATCATAAACCTGAAAGAACGGAGCACTAATTTCTGAATCTTCTATTATGTTTACAAACAATATTCACAGATAGAATCAGTGGAGGGAAAGGGTCTGTGTTTTCCAATTGTTTGATTACTCTAGATATAAGAACTGCTAGAAGATGAGCTGACAACCACCATTCTATTGCAAGTGTCTGGTCCCAGAGATATATCGAACATTAAATGTGAACGTGTTCTTTACAAACCTGCTTTCTGAAGAAAACACTAATGACTATCTCCTATAAACTTGTCCTGGATAAGCAAAACATTCCAAATTGTAAAAGGAACATGTCTTCTCTTTGATGAAGTTGTTCATGTCCTTTTCTCTACTTAACTTTTGTTCTGTGGGTCTACAGCAAATCTGAATGGTTTTAAAATCACCAAGTTTTGTGTGCTAGCTTTTGCAAATTCATGGTTAGGCACCTCACAAGGGAAAAGTGATAGGAAAGTCATTGTGTACTTTTAAGTGCCTGAGTTTATAAGAGGAGTTTAGTTTCAAAATGTTATGCCATAGTTGGATAAGCTGAGTATTTCCATCTTTTTCTGATTTTATTTCTGTTAAATATTCAATATTTTTAACAATCTCAGTAATTCATATAGTTCAATATTTTAGGATAATAGTATTTCTAACCAAAGTAATTTGACCAGAAATAAACCTGTAAGGAAGCACTCACAACTTTTAAGGGAGGAATATGCCAATTTTACATTAAGAATGTAAGCATACAATAAGACTTCATTCAAACAAATTCATTTGCTGACTTTCAAATGTAGGTTCAGAGAAACCCCTATTGTCTAGTTCAGGAGATAAATTAAATTGAATCGTGATCTATAACCACTGAATTAATAAACCTACCAAGCCAGCAATGTGTAAGTTTACAGTGGCCAGTACACTCACGAAGCCAATGATAAAATGCAAATCACCAAGATAACAGCTTAATAATAATGTTTTTGCTTTTGGATCATCATTCTTAAAGTGATGTAAACAACAAGCAAACATACTTGTCCTTTATCAAATTGCTTGAAATTACACAATTATCGGTCCTGAAAAATGCCATAGGTTGACAGAAAAAAAGATTCAAAGTGATAGAATTGATCTTCGTTGTTGATGCTTACGGCTGTTTAGGTGGGACTTTCTCAGTGCTATAAAAAAATTTCAAGGGAAAAAGAACAGATATTGCTGGAAAAACTCATGACAGCATCTGAGGTGAGAAAGCAGAATTAACATTTCAAGTCTAGTGACCCTTCTTCAGAACATATTTAAGGATGCAGTACCTAACCAAATCTGAATAATGTCACCAGGACAGGATGTTTTCTCTCAGGATGTTAACATCCCTGCACCCTCATCAAACTTTCATCTAATACCTCCAGCAAGATAGTGAGAGCAGAATGAGATTTCCATAGCTGATATGCAGCTGCCTGCAAAAGGACCTCCTTGAGATTGAGGAAGCTGAATTTGCTGGACATGTCTCTCTCGCTGGTCCCAATACAGAAAAAAAACAAGTCTTTAGGGGATTACCTTGTTAGAACTGTAGATGTGGAAACCTTCCAGTAATAAAGCTGCAGTTCATTGGCAATTGGATGAGAAGTTAAGGCAATTATTACATCTGATATTAAAATTCACCATTTCCATATTTCTGATTCTGGTCTACAGCGCAATTTCAGGATCTGCATTACCAGTACACTACTGATGTAGAAATTGACTGACTGTAATGCACCTTAAGGCAGGAGTTAAGTGGAATGAAACTGAAAACTTTCCTGACAATCAAAATTGTGCATGATGATAGCACAGATGATCTTACTTAAAATACAGCAGAGGCTGAAGCTGCTGTAATTGCAAGTTAAAGTTGTGTTAGGGTCCTTTGATATCATGGGACCCAGGTTTTTTGCATTCATGAGGCCTTCACCTAGTTACACCTCAGCTCACAGCACATCAAAAAGAAATCCTGTTAAAGAAGCAATGACAGGACTGCAGCTGGAATGGAACAAAGAGTTCCTTGCAACAATTTTAACTACCCACCTCTTATCTGTCAGGCAAGTCAGGTTAAAATTATCCCAAAAGAATCGAAGCTACTTTCGTTATTCTATTTGGAAGTGATCTGTGGGTGTGCAAGCTGTTCATTATTGTATTGGCTCCCAATTAGCAATGCCAAGCATGTGCATCTCTTTAGGTGTTCTAGATGTAGATGTGATTGTAATTATAGCTCAGCTAGAAAAGTATTTTTAGGAAACTTGTCGTACATGGACCCAAACAATCAAAAGTTTGTTACCTTTGCAGAAGGACACCGTGAAAGTAAAGTATAAGCAATAAAGTATATTGAAATAAAGAAATAGAAGTCTAAAGGATGAAATTTTACTTGGGCAGGCCCTTGAAGATGCTTAAATTTTCAGGAATGCTGAAAGACCATATGATATAGGAGCAAAACTTGGCCATTTGGCCCATGAAGTCTGCTCCACTATTCAATCATGGCTGATGTTTCTCAATCTCATACTCCTGACTTCTCCCTTTAACCTTTGATCCTCCTACTAATTGAGAACCTACCATCCCTGCCTTAAATATACTCAATGAACTGACCCTCACAGCCTTCTTGGCAATGAGTTCTGCAGATTCACCACCCTCCGACTGATGAAATCCCTCCACATCTTAGTTCTAAAGGATCATCCCTTTAGTCTGCAGCTATACCCTTTCATCCTGGTCTCTCCTACTATTGGAAATATCTTCACGTACAATCTGACTAGGTGTCTCAGAATTCTGTAAGTTCCAGTCAGATACACCCTCATCCTTCTAAACTCCATCGAGTACAAGCCAAGAATCCTCAACCACTCCTCATATTACAAGCCCTTCAGCCCCAGAATCATTCTGTAAACCTCCTCTGGATCTCCTCCAAGGCCAGAATATCCTTCCTTAGATACAGGGCCTAAAACTGTTCCAATATTCCAAATATAGTATGACCAGAGCCACGTACAGTCTCAGCAATGCACCTCTGTTGTTGTATTCTCGCCCTCTTGAAATGAATGCTAACATTACATTTTTCTTCCGAATTGCAAACTTATCCTCGTTGTTGACCTTAAGGGAATCCTGAACTAAGACTTGGAAATCTTTTTGTGCTTCAGATTTCTGAAGCCTTTTCCCATTTAGAAAATAGTCTACATATCTATCCTGCATACCAAAGTGAATAACCTCAAACTTTCCCATATTGTATTTCATCTGCCACTTCTTTGCCCACTCTCCTAGTCTGTACTAGTCCTTCTGCCACCTCCCTGCCTTCTCAATATTACCTGGCCCTCTGTGTATCTTTGTATCACCTGCAAATGTAGCAACAATGCCTTCAGTTTCTTCATCCAGGCCATTAATGTATAATGTGAATAGTTCTGACACCAACACTGGCCCTTGTGGAACTTCACTAGTTACTGGCTGCCATCCTGAAAGAGACCTTTTATACCAACTCTCTGTGTTCTGCCTGTCAGACAATATTCTATCTATGCCAGGACCTTGCCCTAACACCATGGGCTCTGATTTTATTTAGCAGCCTCCTATGTGGCACATCCAAGCTCCTCCCTTAAATCGTTGTGTTTACATTTAGCAATTGTAATACCATTACATCTAATTTAAACTTTTCCCTCTCAAACTGCAGGATGAATTCTAAGCTCCCTTTGTGGACGGGAGTAGGGTGCTGTAGGGAGCATGAGCAACCTGACCATAGCACCATGGTACAGAGACCCATTCAACAGGAGGAAACAAAGAGAAATGTAGTTGTAATCAGGCATAGTACAGTCAGGGGAACAGACACTGTTTTCTATGGCCAGGATTGAGAGTCCCGAAGGCTGAGTTGCCTGCCTGGGTTCAGGATATCTCATCTAGGATGCAGAGGAACTTGAAGTGGGAGGGGTAAGATCCAACTGTCAAGGCCCACATAGATACCAATGATACAGGTAGAAAGAAGAAAGAGGTTCAGCTGAGGGAATATGAGCAGCTAGGGGATAAATTAACAAGCACAATCAAAATGATAAAAATTTCCAGATTACTACCTGAGTTATGAGCAAATTGCCACAGGATCAACAAGATTAAAGAGGTAAACACACAGCTCAAAGATTGGTGTGGGAGAAATGGGTTCAAATTCATGAGACACCGGAAGGGGAAAGAAAGAGCTGTTCTGATTTGACGGGCTTCACCTGAATCATGCTGGGCCCGGAGACCTGGTCAATCACATAACTAGGCCTGTAGATAGAGCTTTAAACTAAATAGTACGGTGGGGGGGATGGGGATGGGGATGGGGATGGGTGGGTTCAGTTGAATGGAAAATGATAAAATCAAAAGTAAAGGAGAAGTTGAGTTTGCAGGTTAGTGATGGGGTCAATTGTTACCAGAAGCAAAAAGGAAAGGACAGAATGTGTGAATGTCATATTGTACTAAGAAATCATAAAAATAAAGGGAAACTCAATTATAGAACAAACTTAATGGCTTTGTATCTTAATTCTTGAAGCATTTATAATAAGGTAGAAGAACAGATGGCACAAGTCAAGGTAAATTGAGGTCACAAGGACTTTAAACTAGATAATGGATCTTTCCCCTCTCACTCCATGTTCCTCTGCATCCCAGATGAGATATCCTGAACCCAGGCAGGCAACACAGCCTTTGGGACTCTTAAGCCTGGTCATAGAGAACAGTATCTATTCCCCTGATTATACTATCCCTGATTTCAACTACATTCCTCTTTTCTCCTCTTTCTTGATTTGCTCCCTGTACCATGGTGCTATGGTTAGTTTGATCATCCTCCCTACAGATCCCACTCTCATCCACACAGGGGGCAAGCACCTCAAACTTGTTACACAAGCTCAAGGACTGAAGCTCCTTCAGCACTACCTCTTGGATCATTCCGCCTGCTTCACCCACAGTCACACCTTCCTGTCCCTGACCACTGACCGAATTTGTGGGAGTTAATTTAAGTGGTGTCAGCATCCAGGTAACTCTCGCCTCCCTGATTTGTTGCAGTATTCAAAGCTCAGATGCCAGCTTATGAACTCTGAGTCAGAGTTCCTCAAGCAACCAACATTAGCTACAGATGTAGCCACTATGAATCACAATGGATTCTACCAGCTCTCACATCATGCATTTATAACACCTCGCCTGGCCCTGCATCTCTATGTTGTTTACTTAGTTCTTAATTTGTACTTTTTTTATAAAGTTTCCTATTGTATTTTTAGTTTGCAATCTGTAAATATTTTTAATATTTATCTTCAATCTGTAATAACTTGTTGTAGACAGTCAAATTAGCAGTTATTATCAATCAGTTTTCCTGTGATCACTCTCTTTGTCTTGTGCTGGGCCCCCGAAGCAAGTCTTCAATTTCTCCTGCTTAAAAAAAACCCTTACAAACTATGAGCTAAGAAAGCAAGCAAAAAGCACCCCTTGCCCTCTGTACCAAATTCCCACAGAGCCTCCAAAGCCACCAAACTATACAGTCACTCAGACTGTGTCTCACTCAGGATGTGATAGCTGCTTTCTGACTATGCAAAACTGACTGATTGACCATGCAAAGCTTACAGGAAGCTCATCACATTGATATAATGGGATGCAGAAATAATTACAAATATGGCACTTTTGGATATCTACCAACCCTTCCAGCAGGAATTTCCCCAACATAGTGAAGAATTAGAAAAATGTTTCATGCTTGATTATCTACCGTACCCCTACTGGAGATAAAACAGGACAAATCCAGAGAAAGTCCTCAGCAAGAATGTGGATTAGCCAGTTTCAGTCCCATATTTCCATAAGGTAATCATCTTAAGTACTAAGAGAAGGTGAATTTCTGACTCTGAACATCCATCTGCAGTGAATAGGGTACATAAGGCAAAACTTTGTGTATGTAAGGCAAACCTCTAAGCTCTATCAGGGTGATTTCTTGATTTTTTACCATTTTTGACAGTTATTAAATGTACATATATGTATTTGTTTGAAGCTTTGAGCGGGTGATAGTAAGCTTTAAGTGCTTGTATGAGTCATCAAACTTATGCTCCTTTTCTTATCAATATTCATCAATAGGCAATGATCAGACCTGCCATCGTAAAATAATTGTCACTTTCTGTAAACAAACACTGTGTAAAAGCTCTGAATTCTACAGCCACAAGAGCAGTTTAAGTAAGATCTGTACAACAGTGACTCGTCAAAATAAAAATCTACTGGGAGTCATTTTATATGGAAGAAAATAGATCATAAAGAGATAAACTGATGAAACATCTATTCAACATGAGATGCAAGGGAGGGTTTAAGCTAGATTGGTGGGAGGATGGGATCCTAAACAGCAGGGAGGCAAGTACAAGGCTGGAAGGAGATAAAATAATCATAAATAGCAAGTTGAAGAGACTGGTCAGGATGGAAAAGGACGGGGAGCAAGGAATGCCTTTTGGATTAGATTGCATTGATTGCAATGCAAAGGGGCTGACAGGTAAGGCTGATGAACTCAGGGCATTGATAGGTACGTGGGACTGGGATATTATAGCCATTACAGAAACATGGCTAAGGGAGAGACAGGACTGGCAGCTTAATGTGCCAGGGTACAGTTTTAGGCAGGACAGAGCTGGAGGAACGAGGGGAGGGGGAGTTGAATTTTTGATTAAGAGGAGTATCACAACAGTAGTCAGAGATGAAATAACTGAGGAATTATCCAGTGAGGCTTTGTGGGTGGAGCTAAGAAATAAGAAGGGAATGGTGACATTATTGGGGTTGCACTACAGGCCCCCAAATAGTCAACAGGAATTAGAGGAACAAATATGCAGGGAGACTGGGGAGATGTGCAGGAGCAATAGTGTTGTCATAGGCAATTTTAATTTTCCTAACACGGAGTGGGACTGCCATAGTGTTAAGGGCTGAGACGGGGTGGCATTTGTTAAATGTGTTCAGGAAAGTTTCCTTAAACAGTATATAGATGGACCTACTTGGGAAATAGGGCAGGACAGGTGACTGAGGTGACAGTGGGGCGGGGGGGGATGGGGGTGCAATTTGGGGCTAGTGACCATTGTTCTGTTAATTTTAAAATAGTTATGGAAAAGACAAAACTGGTTCACAGGTTCAAGTTCTAAATTGGAGCAAGATAAATTTTGATGGAATTAGATAGGAGCTTACAGGGGTTGATTGAAGTAGTTTTTTGCATGCAAAGTGACCTTAGGCAAGTAGGACGCCTTTAAAAATGTAATAGCTAGAATTCAAGAACTTTATGTTCCTGTGATGGTACAGGGCATGGTTGGCAGGAGTAGGGAACCCTGGATGACAAGAGATATCGAGGCTTTGACAAGAAAAAAGAAGGAGGCATGGCTCAGGAGCAGGCAGCTGGGATCAAGGGAATGGCTGGAGGTATATGGGGGATACAACAGTTTACTGACGAAGGAAATCTGGAGGGCGAGAAGGGGGCATGAGATAGCTTTGGCTGAGATGATTAGGGTGAATCTATTAATCTTCTCTGTTCCAAGGAGAATAAGCCCAATCTCTCTAATCTTGCATTGTATCTAAAATCCCTCATTCATGATGTCATTCTAGTAAATCTCCTTTGTACTCTCTATAAATATGCTAAAATAAAAAGAAGAACCAGAGACAGAATAGGACCTCTCCAGGACTGAAGTGAACATGTATGTGCGGAACTGCAATAGATGGGTGAGGTCCTCAATGAATACTTCTTCTGTGTTTACTGTGGAGAAAGATATGAAGACTTGGGAACTTGGGGAAATTAGTGGCAGTATCTTGGGGACAGTCCATGTCAAAGTAGAGGAGGTGTTAGAAGTATTAGAATGTAAGAAGGTGGATAAATCACCTGGTCCTGACCAGATATATCCAGGAACCCTGCAAGAGGCTAGAGAAGAAATTGCAGGGGCTTTGGCTGATGTATTTGCATCATCGTTAGCCACAAGTGAAGTCACGGAAGACTGGAGAGTAGCTAATGTTGTAGCCCTTATTCAAGAAAGGCTACAAAGATAAACTTGGGAATTATGGACCAGTAAGCTTAACATCTGTGGTAGGTAAGTTACTGGAGAATATTCTGAGGGATAAGATATACATGCATTTGGAAAGACAGGGTTTGATTAGGAGTAATCAGCATGGCTTTGTGCATGGGAGATCATGCCTCACAAATTTGATAGAGCTCTTTGAAGTGACCAGGAGGGTTGATGAGGGCAGGGCAGTAGAATGTAGTCTATATGGATTTCAGAAAGGCCTTTAATAAGGTTCCACATAGTAGGCTGCTCTGGAAGGTTAGATCACATGGAATCGAGGGACAGCTGGCAAGTTGGATACACAATTGGCTTGATGGTAGGAAGCAGAGGGTAATACTGAAAGGATGTTTGTCTGACTGGAGGCCTGTGACTAGTGGTGTGCCTCAGGGATCAGCGCTGAGCTCATTGCTGTTCGTTATCGAAATCAATGATTTGGATGAGAATGTACAAGACATGATTAGTAAGTTTGCGGATGACACTAAAATAGGCAGTATTGTGGACAGTGAATAAGGTTATCAGAAATTGCAGCAGGATCTTGATCAGCTGGAGAAGTGGGCCAAGAAATGGCAAATGGAGTTTAATATAGATAAGTATGAGGTGTTGCATTTTGGAAATTCAAACCCAGGTAGGAGTTTCATGGTGAATGGTAAGGCCTTAAGGAGTGTAGTGGAAGAGAGGGACCTTGGAGTTCAGGTGCATAGTTCTCTGAAAGTGGAGTCACAGGTAGACAGGGCAGTGAAAAAGGCTTTTGGCACACTGGCCTTGATCAGTCAGGGTATTGAGTATAGAAGTTGGGAAGTTATGATGCAATTGTACATAACGTTGTTGAGGCCGCAGTTGGAGTATTGTGTTTGGTTTTGGTCACCTTGCTATAGGAAGGATGTTATTAAACCGGAAAGAGTACAGAAGAAATTTACAAGGACGTTGCCAGGACTCAAGGGACTGAGTTATTGGGAGAGGTTGAACAAGCTGGGATTTTTTTCATTAGAGCATAGGAGACTAAGGGGGGATCTTATAGACGTGTATAAGATCATGAGAGGCATGGATACAGTGAATGCACTCAGTCTTTTTCCCAGGGTCGGGGAATCAAGGACTAGAGGGCATCAATTTAAGGTAAGAGGGGAAAGAATACATGGGAACCTGAGGGGAAACTTTTTTACACAGAGGGTGGTACGCATATGGAATGAGCTGCCAGTGGAAGTGGTTGAGGTGGGTACATTAACAACATTTAAATGGCATTTGGACAAATACATGGATAAGGAAAGGTTTATAAGGATATGGGCCAAGTCCACGAAAATGGGGTTAATGTAGATGGAAATTTTGGTCAGCATGGACCAGTTTGGGCCAAAGGGCCTGTCTCTGTGCTGTAGGACTCTAAGACTCCAAGACTCTATTTTTATAGTGTAAGTAGCTACGAAAGGCCAAACTCAAAGAAAGTATAAAGGATTTTTAAAAAACTGATTGAAGACACAAGACTGATTCTATTCTCCTGCCATTTTAAACAAAATAATATAGACAATAGACAACAACAAGCAGCTTATATATGATTTCTTGCCTTGTACTCTTGACAGTACCATAACCCACCAGAATCATTAGAACATGCAGTTGGTCCCACAAAGTTAGCTTGTCATATTTTTTTCCTGAAGGAAGCATGATTGAATGATATTTGATCAGGTGAGACTTGAACCTAGGCCTCCTGGCCCAGAGTTAGGGACACTATCACTGTATCACAAGATCCCTTCAGGAACAAAAACAAAATTGCTAGAGAGGCTCAGCAGGTCTGGCAGCATCTGTGAAGGAAAAAACTGAGTTAACGTTTTGGGTCCGGTGACCCTTCCACAGAACTGATGGTGGCACCATCAGTTCTGAGGAAGGGTCACCAGACCCGAAACGTTAACTCTGTTTTTTCCTTCACAGATGGTCACGATATATTTATTTCATTTTTAAACTACAAACTCTCCAGTGATTTTGTTTTTGTTCATAAACAATGTTTTGTCTGATTTGAACAATCTGATTGAACTAGTAACAAACAAAAAAAATCTGCTAATAATTTAAGAATCTCATTTCATTACACTTTATAGTATATTGTAACTGAAGATCTTTAGATATTTTTGATAATGGGTTACATATTTTCCATGGAATCCTTCTGGAAGCATTTTCAGGCAAATAATGTAATTATAGCGTAAATTAGCTTACATTTTAAATGCCTGAGAAAATTTAAGAATTACTGAAAATTTAATTTGCAAACATTTTTGCCATAGCATTGCTGTTCTAGTAAATCAATTTCGTTAAATGTTTCTTTTTCCCTCCTAGACCATGGTTGACTGTTTTCCTTACTATATCCTGATCAATGATATCAACAATAGTATGCATCTGCATAGCGACTCCAACATCATAAAATGTCCCAAGATACTTCATAGGGCTGCTATTAATAAAAGTTGACAGCGTTTTACAAATTCCTGGAATGATACAGCACAGAAGGAGGCCATTCAGTCCATCAAGTCATACCAGTTCTTACAAAAAGCAATCAAGTTAATCTTATTTATTTCTTTTTTCCATTTATCCTTGTATTTGATTCTCCTTCATGTACATATACAATTCTATTGCCAATGCTTTTATTAAATTTGTGTACATGATCCCACCAGGCAATCGATTCTAAATCCTAACCCTTATTGCAGGAAAATGGTTGACATTACGTCACCTCTTTCTTTTTCCAAATTGCCTTAAATCTATGAGCTGTTTCTCAACGCTTTCTCCACTTGAGAGTTCCACCTTATTTGTGCGACATAAATCCTTCATAATCTTAAACACTTCATATCAAATTTTCTCTTAGCATGTCTGCTTTATGGAGAACAATCTCAGAGTTTCCAATCTATCCACATAACTAATCCTTCCTTCACGGAACCATTCAAAATCTTTCTCGTACTCTTTCCAAGCATGTTTGGGCACACACTGCAATTGAGGTCATACAGTCATAGAGTCATACAGCACAGAAACAGACCCTTCAGTCCAACTTGTCCATGCCATCCAGGTTTCCAAAAAAAACTAGTCCTATATCATTACTTTTGGTCCATATCCCTCCAAACCTTTCCTATTCATGTACCTGTCCAAATGTCTTTTAAATGTTGTAACTGTACCTGTATCTACCATTTCTTCTGCCAGTTCATCCCTTATACGAACCACCCTATATGTGAAAACATTGCCCCTTTGGTACCAGTTGAAGCATTTGGAGAAAGATAACTGAAAAACAATGTTCTAACCAACATAAGAACCATAAGGATTATCTCAGCAACCCATGAACAGGACCTACTGAAGTGCCTATGCAGTGTACCTCCATCCATAACCGGTTTTCCCTGCTTGTTTGTGTGCATGCATGCGTGTGTGTAATGGGAAGTTTAAAAGGGAATTATAATTTGATTTGTACTGTTAAACATCAATGTTTTGTAACTATTTATTTGGATATAGAGTCTAATTACTTGCAATAAATTGTAAATCTGGTGAGGTGCAGAAGGCTGGTCCAAGTTTCAGTCAAGCTGAATTTGGAAATCAGGAAAATTGGAGCATTTTGTGTACTTATTTTAAAATCATTAACATTTGTGATGACTCCAGAAATAGTGGGCTTGAATTTCAGCATACTACCCTAGTAAGTCATGACAACAGCATAGTCCTGGTTAGAGCAGAGATGAGGAGAAAATTCTTCTCTCAGAGGGTAGTGAATCTGTGGAAATTTTTTTTTACCAGAGGGCTATCAAGGCTCGGTCATAAGGTATATTCAATGTCAGTATAGACAGATTTTTAGTTATTGAGGGAATTAAGGATTATGGGGAGACGACAGAAAATGGGAGTTGAGAATGATCACGTCTACTGTGATCTAATTGGGTAGCAGAGCAGGCATAATGCACCAAATAGTCTAATTCTGCTCTTTGGTTCCTGTGATCTCATGTGATGGTAGTGATGGCCTGTACTCTCTGGTCATGAGTCTTGCATTGGACGAGGCCAGACTTACCACATTATCATGACATATCTCCACCTCACGTAAAATACAGTTATCCATTGCATTGCTGCATTTTGGAGCAGACACGGTTTTCAGTATAATCCTGCTGCTGCTGCTAGGCCATTTTTGCACATCAGGATAAGTACCCATCTTATGCATTGGAGCAGAGTACACCTTGGTCTCTAAGCTTACTTTCTTAGTACTCATTGATTTCATGCTTACTTAGATGCTCTCAGCATCTCTGCCTTGCCTTGGCTTTTTGTGGTTGCCATCTCATTCACACCTTACAGAGTCACAGCAGTTCTGCCTTGCCTTGCCTTTTAGCACAGACACAAAGCCAGGCAGCATGTCATATTTGTAAGCAATGATCAATCAAGACGTTGGGCTATACAAAGCAGAGTTAGATCAATATCACACAATCTGCAAACAAACAATGTATTTCAACCAAATGGCCATGTCTCAAAATATAAGAGTAGTAGTCCACAGTCATGGAGAACTGTTGTCTATTGGAGAGTCCACCACAATCACAAACTAGCATTTTACATAGAGTTTGACCAGGTGAGGACTTAGCTATCACATTTCAATCAAATTCGGTTAACCAGATAAACATGAGGGTGAACCAATTCCAAGGTTTTCTTGAGTAAAAGACAGTGCAGATTTATTACCTATAAAGTCTGAGAAAAAAAATAAGAAAATGTGACATCAGACACATAGACATGTGCACAAACACAGGTAATAAAGTGTTAGAAGAAAGAGCAACATCTTTGAGTTGCGAGAGTGAAACCCATGTCCCAACTGTTTAGCTGTTTTCCTGTTTCCTAAGGAGTGACAAGCTTGTAAATAACGTTGATTTCTTGATGAACAGTTGCTTTCCCAAATTGCCTTTCATCAACTGGTTTCTGAGCTTGAGAGAAATTGAAGGAAAGAAGGAAGAGCCTTTGTTATCTTTGCTGTTATCAATGTTTCTTTCTTTCACCTTTTTTGCTCAAAGGCTGCTACTGATGTACCATTCAAAGCTACATCATTGTGGGCAGCCACTCATCTCAGATTATGTGAACTGGGGACAAGTGGGATCAAGACAAAAGATGCAAATTTATTGATGCATCATTAAATTTTGGCTGCTTGTGATTAATGTAGCATTTACAAAGCAGCCAGTTTTGTACATTTTTTAGGGTTGCATGGACTTGTCAGGTGATCACTGTAGCCAATTAAAGTTAGCAGTGTTCTTTTTTCACCCATTTCAGTTCACGAAAGTCTCAGGTATTAAAATTAAATCATGAACGTTGAATATTGACATTATGGTTTCACTACAATTGTGCTAAAAATTTAATCATCACTTGCTAGTTTTTATGTCTGCCTCTATTTATAAAGTCCATTACACATAAATTTATTATAAACTTCTTGGTCCTTTGACTTTCAATGTCTAGAAGCTGTATATTGTTATGGACCAGACCAGACACCCTCAAAATAGTTTAAGAAGGTAGCCTAAACCCTAACTTTTTTTAATTTTAAAGGTAAATGAGAAGTGCCATGTTCCATATGCAATGCAACTGGTCAAACCACTCAATGTTAAGCAAAACCCAATTTATTTAAACACTATAGTTAAATACCTCAAAAGAAAGAGGAATTTATAATAACAACTATTGGAAAACTTAACTGAATAATAGATACAGTAACTATTACTAAATAACTGTTCCAATATAGTAACACACCCCTTGGCAAAAAGTCAAATTCAGACACAGATTCTTACGTTTTTCTCCAATTCAGGAGGAAAAAACATCAAGAGAAAATTCAGAGAGTGTAGCAGCCAGGAGACATTCACTAAAGCTTCTAAGTCTTTTGAGACCCCAAGAGCTTCTGATGTCACTGAAAAAAAACCTCAGAAATCAGAATCTGTGAGAGCTGGTCAGACCAATTCAGGCTGTTAAAACTATGCTCAGGGCCTCACAAGTTGTTTACACAAGTTGTCTTCAGTCGTCAGTTTTGTGTCTCTGCCTTAAGACCGCTCTTCAAAAAAAGGACAAAATAACCTTTTAAATTGATAACATCATCACAATATTACATTTTGGGTAGTGGGCATGTAATACAGGAATGATGGCCCCTGCAAGTCATTGCACTTTTATGGTGGGCATGGCTTAAAGGTCTGCATTCTGAGACCCAATTCCTGCTGCAAAAGTGCCTGTTAGGAGATGGTGTTTGAATTTTCTGGGAGAAACCCTACCTTTTCATCATGCTCAACTCCTGTTGCCTCACCATCCTAAATCAAAAATTAAAATGTTTTCTCCCAACTAGAGAAGCATCACCCTCTTCAACAATTGAAGACGTCTCCCACTTAACAATTAGCCTTCCACCAAATCAACAACTCTTGTAACACCATCCCCACCCAAAGTAATTTTAAATCTGATGTCACACGTAGTCTAAGGCATTCAAATCACATCAGAAAAACATTTGGCCAACACTGCTTTATAACAGTCACAGGTTTTATATCCAATATGAATTCCAAAAATTGCCTCATGCAACCCCAAGGTCTAAAATCAGCAAGGAGTTTGCACCTTTGGGAAAGATATCTTGCCCCAGAAAGCAAGACATTCACCACAACTCTTATCTTCTTTCCCTTAACCAATTGTGTATCTATATTGCTGCTGTCCCTTTTATTCCAAAGAGACTTCACTTTTGCCAACAGGCAGAATAAATAGTACTTTGCAAAACACCTTTTGAAGTAGTTTGTGGTAAGGTGGATTAGGTATGAGGTTATGTTCATTTTCTATAACTTCAGCATCGTCTCTGGCCACAACGTCAGTGTGGTTTCTACCTCCTCTGGGTTTGGACTACCTTGTCCTGCAAGAGAGAGGAAAGTTTCTCAGTGAGAGAGGTGCAATTGTCATGCTTCCTCCTTCAGATTAGCCGTGATTATATCTGGAGACTGTTCAATCTATCCCCTATCGCTAAGAAATGATGTAATTTTTTTTCAGATTGTACTCCATTTCTACAGAGACTCCAGACTTTATTTTTTCACTGCAAATTGATATATTAATCAAGACAAACTTAGGTCAAAGAGTTTAATTTTCAGACATGGAATAATTGCCTTATAAATGATTTCACAGATATACATACTTGAATTGTAATAGTGCTGCTCTAACAAGTCACTTTTTACAGATCATCACATTTCAAAGTACATTTTAAAATATTCCTGAGAGAACCATTTACAAAAAAGCATGCTCTTTATGGAAATTTTAAGGATTGTAAGCTTATCACCAAAGGTTGATACAAGTATTCCTGAGCCATCATGATTAATAATGACACTTACATATCATGCTTTATCTGATGTTTGACAATCATGAGCCATGTGTTTTGAGGATATTCTAAAAATGTGTATAAACTGTTATTTTGCTAAATATAGCCAACAAATAGAATGTATCACTTTAGAAATTGATGTGTTTCTTTGTTTCCCCATGTTCACAGGTTTAATGGTTACATCACAAATGTCAGTTCTAATGTAATGCAGTGAACAATGTTCTCCAGCAATTCAGCAAAACTACTGCAGTTACACAACCTATTCAGAACTAAGAAGAAAGCATTCTTTGAAAAGATGTACAGAGTGCATCTCACTGGTTCCTGACAAACAATGAACCTAGAGGTGATAGAACACTGTAATGTGACAGTCAGCTGTTCTTCATCATTACATGTGAGTGACTTTATCATCAGAGAATCACAGAATTCTACAGTGCAAAAGGAGGCCATATCACACATCATTTTTGTGTCAGCTTTCCTAATGAGCAGTGTACTTAACGCTATTCTCCTGCCTTCTCCTTATAACTCTGCACATTAACAAATAACCAACTAATTTCCTTCCAAATGCTTCAATTTAACCTGCCCCGACCACACTCTGTGTATTCCAGATCCTAATCAGTTGTTGAGTGAAAAATATTTTTCTTATGTTACTTTTGCTTCTTTTACTGACAACTTAAAACTGTGCCTTCTAATTCTCCTCAATACCTTCACTAGTTTTCTCAATCTTCATATCTATCTTCACAACTGTAATTCTCCATTCCCAGAACCATTTTCAGAAGCTGCTTCTTTATTCCTTCCAATGCTGTCACATTACCCCTAAAGTGTGGGGTGTAGAATTGGACATAATATTCCAGCTGAGGCCAAATTAGCATATTAGGTAAATTCAGCATAACCTCCTTGCTCGTTTGCTCTATGTCTCTACTATTAAAGCCTAGAAGACTGTTTGCCTTGTTAACTATTCTCTCAAACTGTCCTGCCACTTTTAATAACTTAAGTATTTGTGACGATGCTATGGCTTTAAGAGGTGTATTCTGTCCTGTGTGTATTCCTTTTTTTTCAACTTCAAGCCTTCTAAGAGAGTTCATGTGTGCTATTAATTTAGTGGTTTTCTCTCTTCTCAATGTGGATTTTTGACTCTACATTTATTTCTCCTGTCACCAAATTATCTAAAGTTTCCAATAGTCTTAGTAGCAATATTTTAACTAGTTAAAGTAACTTGTATTTAACTGCCATCATGCAATAAGTTATATATCGTTAAGATACAAGCTACTTCTTGTTAAAGCATGCTAATGATTGTTACTCTACCATTGTAATTCAAATGGACCCTTAAGACATGTCAAAGCAAGAGGAGAAATGGGCTATCATGCTCCTATCATAAATGCAACATGGCTATCCTTGGTAAATATCTTTGCTTAATACTGTAAGGTACAATGGTGAAAAGATCCCTTTGATCCAACAGAGGAAACTTCCAGAAGCCTAACAGCTTTCAGCTTTAAGGAATTTACTATTTTTTTTAATGTAACCTATTTTTCTAATCAACCTGTTCAGATGTTATTACATGCCTGTAGAGCCGGTGGGACTAATTACTCATGCAGACAGTCAACAGCTGCAAACCCTTGAACAAATGTGCAGTCAGCAGGAACTTGTGGAAAGATTAACAGCAGGTTGACACCTTTACTATAGACCCAGTAAGTACAGAAGAAGCAATGTGAGCTCAAAGAAATATGGGAGAACTTTCAGTTAGAGGCTTGTCTAGGAAGCAAGCATACTGGCAGTCAGTGAGTAGAGATAAAAATCCATATTAAATGAGAGCAAACCAGGAAATTAATAGCGCAAATGAACTGTTTTAGAAGGCCAGCAGTTAAAATAAAAGGAATATATACAGCTCACAATGGGCATTGCCGCCATAATGAACAAATACCATGAGGCACAAGGAAATCAATGGCCACTGTGAAGCAGAATTAAGGTTAGAAAAGGGACAATTTAAAAGCTAAAGCAAATTAAGTCTAATAGAAGACAATAGTTTCAATACTTTTGAGGCTGCCACAAGAACAAGGGATCTGTTATTGAACAATGATTCAGGTGGGAAGAATTTATTAAGATCACAGGCACCAACTTCATTTGATGCATTTGTGGAAAAAGACATCATTTTTACGCCTCAAGCAGGTGAAAAGTGTGAAATTATACATTTTGCCAGTGAAAAATGGGAGACTTTCATTTTGACCTCAGAAGTGTGGGAAAACATTTCTATTTAACAGAATTTATTGCTACATGTGCTGTACTGTTCAAAAGAGTTAAGATAAGGAAAGCTAGTTAGATAGATCACATACACGAAGCAGGGTCACCGGACCCTAAATGTTAACTCTGTTTTTTTCTTCACAGATACTGCCAGACATACTGAGTTTTTCCAGCAACTTTGTTTTTGTTCCTGATTTACAACATCCACAGTTCTTTTGATCTTTATTTAGACAGATTGCTATTTAGAGAAGTAGAAGTCTTCAAAGAAAAGATGTAACTGTAGTATTGATTAGTGGAAGGGGTAGTGATGGCCTATTGGTACTATCACTGGATTTTTTAATCGGGGGATCCAGGTTCAGATCCCACCACAGCAGATGGTAGAATTTGAATTCCAACGAAAGTTGGAGTTATGAGTCTAATGATGACCATGAATCTCTTGCCAGATTTCTGGTTCATCACCTGCTTCACTAATGTCCTTCAGGGAAGGAAACTGCCATCCATATCTTGTCTGGCCTCCACGTGACTTCAGACTCACAAAAATTTCGTTGACTTTTGACTGTCCCCTGGGGTGGGCAATAAATGCTGGTCTAGTCAGCAATGTCCACATCCTATGAATAAATAAAAGTCTTTGACTGCAAGTTTTATTTTTGTTCCAAGTTTGTAAGAAATACTATTGTAGCAGATGTGATATTACAGGTCTCCAGCTATATTTGCAATTAGCTATACTTTTACCACATATGATTGTGGGATGGTTTGGCCAAGAAAATCTGCTCCTTACAACTTTAACCATCAGGTGACAGAGCTTTGTGAGGAGTCTTAGTTGCAAATTATTCATAGTTTCCTGAAACTTGACTCTAAAGTTTCTGGAATGATTTCCTTGAACTTGCCAGCAGAATGCTTCCTTGACGTCTAACCTCTTTCTCCCTATTTGTGATGTTTTTTTCAGTTCCAGTCTTCACTCCATGAAAGTTTTCTTTTGTTCTGGAAGATGTTCCAATGAGAATTTTACTTGTGAAGTGCCAGCCTCTCTACAACAGAGTAGTTATCAAATCCAGTGAGAACATTTGAAATCTCTGCAGTAAACTCTATTTTTGAACAGAGGTGGCTATTGTACTCAAGGACTCATTACAAGCTTACATGGCTGTCTTTTGCAAAATGGCAGAATTAGTTAATTGTTCAAAAAGAATAGTTTAAAAGAATCAAAAATTTACAAATTCTTTTCATGGATTTTCACAATTCATTATATTATATAATTGTTCTTTGAAGGGTAATGTTCCTTTTTGCAAATGTGAAATGAAAACACTGGGTTAAGAGGATAAACCTGACCTTTGTTAATTCTAAAATTTTAATGGAGCATTGTAATCATTTTCTACATAAACTAGAAAAAAAAAACGATTCTGTAGATTTGTTCATTAACTCTTTTTCAGCAAAATGTGTTTGCACTACTAAGTGAGCATTATAATGTAAAACTACGTGGAGTGGTGTGCTATCATGAACTGGACACCATATTTTACTCAGCTATATACCCAGCAAGTCTAGATCAGACACATAAAGATGTATTAAAATGTTGGACCAAGAATTATTTACACCTTTTGAGAGAAGTTACTCTATAGTGCTATGGAACGAAAACAAGCATTGTATTACGGTCATTTTAAGTCTCCACTTTTATAGTTGTTTTTGCTTAAAAGTCATCTTTTTGGTCTTCTGTCCTCATTCCCCACTTTATCATCCTCTTCTTCATGATTGTGTCATAGATTGTTATGCCTCTCACGTCATTAAACACACCACATTATTATGTGATAACAAGGTGTAGAGCTGGATGAACACAGCAGGCCAAGCAGCATCAGAGGAGCAGGAAAGCTGAAAAATCATTTGAAGCCATCAGAGAAACAGTGGACCAAAGATTTAATGATTGTTCCGCAGAGAATTATCCTAAAAGAGATTTTATTTTAAGGTTCAGTTTCACATTGAATATTAGTCTGACAAAGCAGTTCTGGTTTTCCATATCCCAGCAACTTATAAAGTGTACAGTTTCAGGTCTAGACCCTTCTTCAGAAATTTCTGAAGAAATTTCATTTCAGAAATTTCTGAAGAAGGGTCTAGACCCGAAATGTCAGCTTTCCTGCTCCTCTGTTGCTACTTGGCCTGCTGTGTTCATCCAGCTCTACACCTTGTTATCTTAGACTCTCCAGCATCGGCAGTTCCTACTATCTCTGACATTATTATGTGTTGACTTTGCATCACCAGAGAGGTCTCCAATTGTACTTCTAGGTGTTGGCGCTAATGTGTCTATACCCTGCAGTCAAGATTTTTTTTTAACTCGTTCTCTGCTCAGATCCTGAAGTAAACTTATTTTCTAATCATTGTTTTTAAAATTCTCTGCAGTATGTACTTGTATGAGGAAAGGAACAGCTTTGAGCTTAGTGTTTTTACAAGAATTCTCTGCTGTTCTGTACTCTGCAGTGGAGGTCAGTTAGTTCAATTGGCTAAACAGCTGGTTTATAATGCAGTATGGTACCAACAGTGCAGGTTCAATTCCCGCACCACCTGAGGTTATCATTAAAGGATTCTCCTTTTCAGCCCCTCCTCACAGCTGAGGGTAGCCCTCAGATTAAACCACAAATCTGTCTGTCTCTGTGTGCGTGCATGTAAGTCTCCGATACTCAGTAGGTATTATGGGAATGCAAATTCTTTCCTTAATCAGAAAACACCTTGACTAATTCCCTTTATTGCTTGTTATCATAAAGTAAACGCCAATGCTAAACTACAAATCGTGGTTATTCTACTGAACAATTTGGGGTCAGAAAACTGAACAATATTCTGTATGAAAAATGATTAAAGCACTTCAGGCAGATGCCAAAGGCTTTATGTTTCTTAAACAAGGGATGATATTTACATTCTTTTTGAAATGCTCAATGTCTCACTGCGATTCGATGCAGGAAGTTGTTCAAGTATGTAGCTGCAGTTTCATCAATCCATCCATACAGACTTTTGCTTTAGCAATTTCTATCGTCTTTGAAATTTGAAAAAAATAATTACATTTTCCTCTGACAGATTTAAAATGTGCTGGTAATACTGGCACTTAAGTTGCCCAAATCCGTATTGCAATGTTCCATGATTCTTGAAAGTTCCACCTCTCCTGTCAAAATTACAATGAGTGATGGATACCTCCAATGGAATTTCAAACTGTACACAGTTTAACATATTGGTTTATGCATCTGGCTGTCATTTTTAAATATAATTAATGCTACTGGCATATTTCTTGTGTTGCAGATGATACATAATACATGTATATATGCTAGAATAATTTCAAAGAAATTATTATTCCAGACAGTTATCTGTTTGTGTATCAGTCTACTCAATCTGGACAATTGTTAACTTAATGCCTTGGTTAGATAGATGACAGGCCAGCTGTAGGATGTTTTGAGCTCTTCTCTGAAGAGTAGCAGTTTTTGTGTCGATATTGTTTTGAATCCCTTTGTTCTGGAAATCAAATAAACAAATTAAGTCATGTTATTGAAGGGTGGTGGTGTAGCAAGATTCTTCATCCATTTCGCAGAGAGTTCATTTAATGAGCAGCCTGATATGGGGTTGACATTTGATAGACTCTGCTCAGCTGAAAAATCATTTGAAGCCATCAGAGAAACAGTGGACCAAAGATTTAATGATTGTTCCGCAGAGAATTATCCTAAAAGAGATTTTATTTTAAGGTTCAGTTTCACATTGAATATTAGTCTGACAAAGCAGTTCTGGTTTTCCATATCCCAGCAACTTATAAAGTGTACACAAGGAAAGCATCTGACCCTGACAGAGTCCCCAGCTGTGCATTCAGATCCCTTACAGATCAACTGGCAGAAGTATTCTCTGACATCTTTAACATCTCCTTGCCAGAATCTGAAGTCCCCACCTGCTTCAAGAAGACTGTCATCATCCCAGTACCAAGGAATACATATGCAACCTGCCTCAATGGCTACTGCCCAGTGGCTCTGACCTCCATAAACATGAAATGCTTCAAGAGGTTAGTCATGGCCCACATCAACTCTAGCCTCCCAGTTTGCCTCAATCCCTTAGAGTTTGCTGGCTGGCAAAACAGGTCCACAGCAGATGCCATTTCCCTACCCCTGGAACATCTAGATAATAAGGATACCTATGTCAGGCTCCTACCAATCAAATACAGCTCAGCTTTCAACACTATAATCCTAACCAAAGAAATCTCAACTCTGAGGCGTATGTCTTAGCTCCAGCCTCTGCAACTGGATCCTCAGCTCCTGACCCACAGACTACAATCTGTGGAGATAGACAACAGCACCTTGTCCATGATAATTCTCAACACTGGCATCCCACATAAATGCATACTCAGCCCCTTACTGTATTCCCTGTACACCCACAAATGTGTGGACAAATTTCATCTGAACGCCATCTACAAGTTTGCTGAGACAAGCGTTGTAGGCCAGATATCAAAAAATGAGAAGTCAGAATACAGGAAAGAGATAGAATGCTTGGTGTCGTGGTGCTATGATAACAATCTCTCTCTTAATGTCAGCAAAACTAAAAAACTGATTGTTGAATTCAGGAAGGAAGGAGGAGGACACACCCCTATCTACATCAAGGAGCTGAGGTGGAAAAGGTTGAGGGTGTCAAGTTCCTAGGAGTGATGAAATCCAACAATCTGTCCTGGACTTCCCACATAGATGCAACAATCAAGAAGGCATAGCAACACCTCTTCTTCAGAAGGCTCAGGAAGTTTGGCATGTCCATAATGACCCTCACCAACTTTTACAGATGCGCCCTAGAAAGTATCCTGTCTGGGTGCATAACAACTTGGTATGGCAACTGCTCTGCCCAGGACTGTAAGAAACTACAGAAAGTTGTGTATGCAGCGCAGACCTTCATGAAAGCCAACCTCCCATCCACGAGCTCCATCTACAGTTCTCATTACTGTGAAAAGGCTGCCAACATCAAAGACCCCTCCCACCCCAGTAATACTCTCTTCCAACGTCTTCTGCCAGGCGGAAGATACCGAAGCTTAAACATATGTAGCAACACTTTCAAGAACAACTTCTTCCTTGCTGTTTATTAGACTGCTGAATGGACCTCTCTCATTTCAAAGCTAATGTTGACCTTGCTTTTGTGTACATCCTGTGCAACTGTAACCTTGTATGCCTCACTTTGTCAAAGCACCCTATGATCTGTACGTCCTTATGATCTGCCTGAACTACTCACAAAACGAACCTTTTCACTTTACTTGGGTACATATGACAACAATAAATGAAAACATAAATCAAATCAAAGGAATTATGGTAAAATTGTTGCTTATTCTTGCTTTTGTTAATTTTCCAATTGACTATTCAATAAACTTGCTAACACTATGTAATAAGCCATTAATTTATATGATGTTTAGCCTTCCATTTCTATACTGCATCATCTGGCCAAATCTGGTTCAGTTTTTGGCCTTTGATGACAGAATGCTAATACTGGTGGATTCAATGATCATAATGTCAAGGGAAAATAGTCAGACCCTCTCTTTTTGAAATGTTCATTGCCTGGCACTTGTATGGCATAAATGTTACTTGCCACTTATCGCATGTCTGGATGTTGCCCCGATCCCTGTTAGTGAACAAGAACTGATTCAGTTTTTGAGGAGTTGAGAATGATGCTGAACATTGTGCTATCATAAGAAAACATCCCCACCTCAAGGTGGAGAGAAACCTTATTAATAAAGCAGCTGAAGATAGTTGGATCTGGGATGTTATCCTGAGTTACACTTGCAGACAGATCCCAGGTTTGAGATGATTAACTTCCAAAAACCCACAACAATCTTCCTTTATGTCATGATTCTCATAAACTCCACTTTTTTGTTAGGGCTCCTTGGTACAATATTTAGTGAAGTGTGATACTGATGTCAGGAGCAGTCACTCTCGTTTCTCTTCCGGGGCTTAGCTTTTTCATCCATATCTGGACCAGGGCTAAAATGCAGTTGGAAGATAAGTAGTCCTGACAAAACCAAAGTGTCAGTGAGCAAGGTATTTTTGAGTTATTGCCGTTCGATAGCACTGTCAAAAGTCCCAACTAACCAAAATACTGAAATAAAAACTCTTAGCATCCACACAGCAGTCACGATTTCTTGTGTTGACTTCAGTTTTGGATGTCATTTACTTCTATCCAACTCTTTCCTTTACCTTTCTGCTCCTGTATCTCTGACTGTTGATTCCCCAATGAATTGATTAGATGCAAAAATACTGAATTCAGGCAGTGAAATACAGATACATAACCTAGTCGCATGCCTTTCAAGCCTTAAGTTCAATGCACCTCCTTCTGAGTTTGTAGTCACATTTTTAAAATTCCTCCTATGTTTAGTTTGTTCCGCTATTTCTTTATATCCAAACTTCAATTTCTTGGCACACTTTATTGGATACAAATAACACACTATTCAAACAATGGATGTCACAGCTTCTTCATTTTGTCCTACATGGAAATATGTTTAATAAGGGACTACATAAGTCATGAATAATTATTTCTTCTTCATTCTCAAATTTTCTTGTTCCTTGCCCATATAAAAAGCAGGTAAATCAACATCATAAGATATATTAACTAACATGCTTCTTAACGCTGCCAATGGGGGCTTGATGTTACCACTTAAGTAACTGGGTTCAAGACTTTTGAACACCATCAGCTCTTCAAATAAATCTAATTTCTGCCTCTAGCAAAGGGAAGTATGTGTTCCTTAGGATGCTTATCCTCTTACCTTGTTACTTGTACATACCGTTAGGTAAGTTAGAGATGGTAAAATGCTCTGTCAGGAGTTGCAGCCAGACGTTTAGTCTATCAAGTATGAACTCTATTCCGAATCCTTATGAATATTTATGAACAATCTGTTATAAATTAACAATAACGTTCTTGTTTAGAGAAAAGATTAGTATGCCTTATCATGTAAAGAATTCAATTCCGTGGCAATAGATTGACAAAATCTTCACTAATTGAATATAGTTATTTGTAATCTCAATTTTGACAGTTATTGTAAAATGATACTTAATCCTATATCAAACAAATAAAGATGGTGCATTAGCAACAATATAGAGTCTGAATATATTCTAGAACAATTCAGTGACCAAATCCACAAACAGTATGAGCATGTTGCAATTGTGTTCGTATCACCCAGGAATATTATACAAATTCTTTATTGTGTGGTTTATTTTTAGCTCATAAAGGTTCATACTATTTTTGGATATGTTGGTAATAACATTTATATTTCAGTGACATGCGATTTTAAGTGATGTTGGAATAGAATTTGACATTGCTGAGTTATATGGTAAGTTCTCAAGGACACCTTTGCAAACCATACTTGTGGCATGTTGATAGAACACCAATGGTTTATTGTTGTGATATTAACCAGATACTAGTCAACCATTCTACTGGTCATGACAGCAGTTGGGAGAGTTCACTGATAGCATAGTGCTTTCATTAGATTTTTAAAAAGTCACTTTGCACCTATTTATTTCCCCCACAATCTCTGACAATCCCTTTCTCAGCGACTTCCAAAAATTCTACAAAAGACAGAAATTAACATCTCCCCTGCCAGCATCCTAACTAAACCCCATAATGAAAGAAATTAACTCAGAATTGAAGCCTATTGGATTAATCGGTGTTGTGTGCGATGAATAGCTGTTTTTAGAAGGAGAAAACTGTGTACTGGCATTCCTCAGGGGGCAGTGTAGAGAATCCATGTATATATACTCAAGTTCAATTGATTAATAAAGGGTATAATTTTAAAGTATAGGGTGACAGAAATTTGCCATGTAGTGAGGCTTGAAAATTAGAAAGTGTTAACCAACTGTTTTAAAGGTCTGACTAAAAGATGGTAGTTAACTGGGGAGTGGAAGATTTTATTTTAACAAGTTTTCTTTAAATCCCATGGCTGGTGGTTACTGCTTGTTGTTCCGTAGATGATTGAGGTGGTTTTCACCAATGACTGTCTAGGAGAGGTATGTATTTCTGGCTCAGTTGGAAGAAAGCCTGTTAAGAACAAACTGAGCTGGGGGAAAACTCACCAATTGTTCTTTTTCATTTCTGAAAAGAAAACTCTGAACTGTATTTATTCTTTTGAACAAGTGTATTTCCTGAGCAAGACTTCAGAGACAGCCATATTGATTAATAACTTAGCCAATGTGGCAGAACATCAGAGCAAAAAACTTCTGGAATATTCTACATTTTATTCTTTTGCCTTTTAAAATAATTCATTGGCTCTATTTCCTTTTCCCCCTTTTTTTTCTTGAATCTGTGTGTGTGTGTGTATTTTCTGTTGTGGGAATATTTATGCAGATATGCATTTAAACTTCTATGTTACTGACTCTGCATGTTAATCAATTATTGCATCTTTATTGATTTTTGTATTGACAATAAATAATTGCCTTTATTAAAAAGCCTGGTTGGTAGATCTTGTTGTTTTATATTTTTTATGTAGACAATATTTTTAATTGGTCGTCTTAGTAATTGAAAAGCAATATTTTTATTTTGTGTTGTGATTCATGGACTACAAAAGTAGAGTGATTCACAACAAATCATAACAAACTTCTGAGAAAAAAAGGTACATCCTTATTACAATTCTGTCTACCAAGATCTTTACAGATGGAATCTTCTAAATATGACTCCAGCAGAGTATGACCTTTCCACAGATGCTATGGAGTGAAATGCTCCATTGTGTGCATCCTCTCTATTGCCTTTGTTTGTATGGTGTCATGATTTTTGCATCATTCATTTTCTGTGGAATGGAGCTTACTTTCCAGCAGATACAGCGACAGATGGGACTTCATGTATTTGAGCAGTTTGGCTGGGATTCCATCCTTACCAAGTGCCTTTCTGTTTGCGAAGCAGTCGATGACCTTCTCCAGCTCAAGTGAGGAGAATTCTTCATCTAGTTCATCTGTGGCAGGTAACTGGGAGAGAACTGAACGCGGACTGGCAGATGGCCATCTTGTAGGAGTACAGCTCATGGTAATGTTCAGCCCAACACATCACCATCTGCTGGTTTGAGAAAAGCTTTAGTGATGGTATGATCAATGCATCATCTTGAACCCTTTATACAAAGTTATTGGATTTCCTTTGTCATGCGCAGTTTAGATTTCTTGTCATGGGTTAATCCACTGTTTTATTTCCATACTATCAAGATTATCTGAAATACCTTCAGGTCATGCAGTGTTTCAACTGATATTTTTATATTGTGTGTCATGTTGTGCATCTCTTTGCAGCAGTGACACATGCCATCGAGTCAAGAATGTCTCTAACCAGTCTTTGTTGTGGATTCCGACTTTACCGAGTAAGATTTCTGTTGCTTCACAAATGATTGAGCTTAGTGACTTCCAAGTTGGATTGGCACCTCTTCGTAAACCTTTGGATAGCAATTAGGAACAATTTGGAACCATGAATTTGCCAGTAATTTGTCTTTATTGTGCTGCGACTAGAATGTGGTTGATATTGAGATCCGTAATGTACTAAGTGTGGGAGCAGAACACTGTGCTTATTGAAACTTCTTACTATAAACTGATTGGTGCAAACATTCAATTTTTAGGTAACACCCAAAGATTTGGTGATGCAGAATTCATTTGAGGCACAAAGTTCAAGTAGGCGATGTCCCTTATCATTGATGCTGACGGCCCAATGACATTGAGGCATATTGCCCATGAATCACTGTCTGCTGTAATATGTGCATTGAATAACACTGAACAGAGGGCTTATCGCCATTGGTCATGTTCCTCAGAATGTCACCTAAGAAGTTACAGCAATATCCTTTGTCCATGATGCTGACACGGAAAAGTTGGTACACATGATGTTGTCTGTGATCCATAAGATGACAAAAGTTAGCATCTGAGGCACTCTAAAGTTGTTAACTGATGACTTTGTTGACTATGTGTCATTCAGTTGCTCAGTGCAAAGCTTACACCATGAACACAGTGGTCTTCAGAGCTCTTTCCATGCCAGTGGAAAGTACATTTAACCTTAAAAATAGAGCCTCTGTCAAAGATAATCTGATTTCTTGTAAAATGGCAATGCTTATACCAAACTTGTTTAACTCCTAGATCATTTGGAAAGTAGTTCTACACAATCCCAAAGAACATACCATTTTATAAACTGCTAGAAGACTCACATTTGAAGCAAGTGTAGCAGGTCAGCAATGAAGTTACTATTTATTATTAATGATCTTTAGAATGACTGCAGCTGGTAACAGATTCAGTGGAACATTGAAATTTACATGAGGTGTGGTTAGCCTGCAAAGTCACCAAAACAACCTCTAGCATTTTCTGGCCCATGCAAATTCCATTCCACAAATGGACTTTGGGCTAAAATGCTTAGGAAGTCCCATTACCTAGAGAAATCTAACCTATTTGCATATGAAGAAGAACCACCAGGGAACAAAGCCAAAGTAGTTTCCAATGTTCTGTCCATTGTACACAAGTGTGTCAGCAAAGTCCAAGAGTTATCTGCAATGTTACAGCTTGTTGACCTGATTTAGGTTACCCAACAGCCAGGACAAGCTTGTATCGTCAAAAATTTACCAGGTTGTCTCTGTATCCCACAACAGATTGCAGATCTCAAAAAAATAAATAAATGTGTGATACAACCCTCCATCACCTCAAAGCAGCAGCAATGAAACAATCTTCAAAATTGTCTAATTTTCAAAAGTGAAAATGTCAAATTAATAGAAACTAAAATCGCTTCCTTTGCCCAATCTATTTGTCAACTGGTACAGACCTGATTGTACCAAAGCCTGAGATGCATGAAAGATGTCTACCCCATAAGACAAAAGCAACTCACCAAGGTATTTTGATTCCTTTAACATTTTTGACATCCACTCAAGTTCTGAATTTTGCGACCAAATTATCTCCAAGATTTTCTCAATAAAAATCACATCATACATATGGCAGGAAAATTACTAGCATATTTTTCAAACTCTCAAAAATGCTGTATTATTTGATAAGAGCTTCAATATTATGATTTCCCCACCAAGCTCAGCATATTGAAAGTAAATGCATTCCATAAAAGCCTCGGACCATGTTAATTATGGGGTGACCGGCCTATTGTGATTGGGTCTAAAGTCCTTAAGCTCAAGCCTACTTGTGAAGAGCAAGGACACTTACACAAGCCAGTTCCCAAAAATGACTATCTGCAATGTTTTAAGCCGACTTCCAAACGTTGCGAAGACTAAGATATTCCTGTGGACCTACAAGTGGATTTTCATTGAATCTGGATGGGAAAATAGTCATACAGATCTCGTACATTTTGGTCATTGTTATTCAAGTAGATCCAGCAAGTTATGTGAGATGATGACCAGATGCAACAATTCAAAAATAATTACCATCAGCAGGTGGCTGAATTCATCCAATACCTCCCTGGCCTATTGCGTTCTGTCTCATCATCAAGGGGCAAACTAGAACTCCAGCAACAGTAAGCACGGAACCACATTTCTGTGTGCAAATCTGGTTTAATTGTAACCATGTAAAAGTCAATGTTAATAAATTTTAACATATCTGTTTCAACAAGAATCCAACTCGGTGGTGTGTGTTATGCAATTAAAAAATATAAAACCAGAGAATCACAGCATTATGATAAATTCACTACACCACACTTTACATACTTTCTAAAGACGTAGAGATGGTACAGAGAGTATTTACTAGAATGGTAACTGTGATTAAAGATTTCAGTAAAGAAGAATGATGATATAAGCTTTTTTTTACAGTAGATAATGTGAACAGATGAGTTAATAGAAATGTGCAAATTTTTGATTTTGCTGACGTGAATAAGAAAATATCATTTTTGCTGGCAGCAGGGTTGAGAACACGAGGACAGATTTAAGGTAATTGTCAAAAGATGCAGAGATGACGGAACATTTTCTTTTAAGCAGCATGTTAATGTGATGTGGCATGCCTTAAAGGCAGTGAAAGCAGGTTCAACAGTTTTCAAAAGGGAATTGGATAAATATTTGTCAAGAATAATTTTCAGGATCATAGGGGAAGTAGGGAACAGGGCTTATTGGTTTACTGGTTTATCAGCAAGGATGGAGTGAAACCCTCATTCTAATCACTGCATGATTCCTACATGCTTTCAAAATGTGACAAAATAATCCAAGCCACCATATTAACAATTATTTCTTAGCATCATATCTACCCTTTGTACCAACAACGTGACTGTTCATGTGTCGCTGACAATTAATACCTTGAATGAAACAAGATTGAAAGACAAGCAGCTGGGATGGTTCTGTAACCTTAGAGGCCTTATTCTCTTCTCAGGGAAATAAGTGTCCCAGATGGACCAAATTCTTGGGAGTTTTTCTGAAGCTATCTCACGTTTAGGTATGTTGGGAGACATAATGACCTGAAGTAAAAGGAATGTAGTATTGAGTGATGTGTAAAACTGTTGTTCCACCTTATCTCATTTAACTTCAGTCTTGTATTTTAGGTTACAATTATCCCTTATTTACTATTTTTCTCATTCCATAGATGTTACTTGACTTGCTGGGTGTTTCTAGTATTTTCGGTTCTCATCCAATAGTAGTGACAGTTGAAAATACATTGTTCCTTTAAACTCTTTGCTTTAAGAGTTATTGTGTATCTGTCTGTTTGAAGGAAAAGTGACTGCTTAGCGGCTCATGCCAGACCACTGAACCTATTTTGGGTACTGTATGGCAGTTATAGAGATGGTGTAGCAAATGGTGACTCTAGACAGTAAGTAATACACTTTCTGTCTTCAGCACTCAATAATACAGGCCTCCAGAATGCATTTAAGAATCTTTGACACTTTCTGGTTGTGAATGGACACAAGATTGTTGCTATCTCAGCCATTTTTGTTTTGTGAAAAAAGGATTTTGCTTTCAGTGCGTTCTTATACTTATAATTGTAACATGGAAACAAGGACCATGGTAAATGAAGATTTCACTGTTCAACAAGAAATTTGCTTCAAGGCATCTGAGCTTGATGGTGACAGTTTCATTATTATGAAGTGATAATACAGCTTTAATGAATACTACAAATTTATAAAACCAGGCTATTCTTAACTTAATGATCTGGCCACATGAAGTGATATTATTAGGTTCATTTATCACAAGGGTGTACAATTCAACAGTTTTGTGTGCTCGCTAAAATCTGACACCAAAAGAAATTAATGGTCAGCAAAACCAGTGGTCTCTATCACACCATAATGACTTGTAATCTGACCCAAAAAGAATGCTGTAGAGAGCTGTCTGCATTAACTTTAGAGTGGTTAAGAAGGCTTAATTAATAAATCAATAAGTGGAAATGAACTTCACACTGTATAACATAACTGATAACAGATCACATGGATAGTATTCATCCTGAAAGTATGACTTCTAGAAGTTATTAAAAGGGGAGTGTTTGCAACAAAAGATGAAAAATAGTCACTTTGGAATGCCTTGAATTATGATGAACATATTATTTTTGCTGAAAGGAGTTGAGACCAAGTTATGCCCAATTTTGGGCATTTTATTCGAAGTTATAGCTATGGTGCTCCAGTTCAGTCCAGGAGGAAATTTCAGAAATAGCCATTGGAAGACAAAGGCTATAATCCACACGAAGTATTGAGTTACATCAATATCTGGATGTTACCCCAGTATTTATAAAATTCAACCTGGACTGTACGGAGAAGAGGAACTGTGTAGTTTGGTCCTACTCATTGCTTCTTATTAGATTGATTGATGTTTCTGTGAAGGATCAGCTTGTAGCAGATAAAACTAAAAGATAAAAAGCAGATTAGAACTTCTAATCAGAGATAACAAGCATGGGGCTGGATGAACAGAGCAGGTCAAGCAGCATCATAGGAGCAGGAAAACTTGACGTTTTGGGCCTAAAACCTTCATCCTTTAGGCCCGAAACGTCAAGTTTTCCTGCTCCTATGATGCTGCTTGACCTGCTGTGTTCATCCAGCCCCATGCTTGTTATCTCGGATTCTCCAGCATCTGCAGTACCTTTTATCTCTAGAACTTCTAATCATGTTTATAATCAAATCTGGGTCTAATATGTGAGATTAAAGATAAAATCACGAGTCTTACCAGACCACAGGGCTGTTCTCTCATCAGAGAGAGAACACTGGTGGTGGTTTAACCTCAGGGTCACCATATGAGATATATTTGTGGCAAAAACAGAAGATTATTGCATGAAGAGGCATCCAACTTTACAGACTTCTCAATGAACCTTACCTTATGGCAGGTATGAGATTGACAATCCTGCTCTTGACTCCACAGTCAGTGACAATATCAGTCCTCGATACAAAGGTTGGACATGTAGAATTTAATGCAGTCACATCAGAAATTGCAGTAGGATGAAAGTATTTGTTCATCATCTAACTAATGAAGGAACTCTGAGTCTTTGACCACTGCTAGAAAGTTGTCTGAAAGCCATGTATGAAAGCAAATGCAATATTTCTTATGACTGTATCATAAAGAACACCAAACCAGTGCTGCTGAAGCTTGATATATTTACCCTGTAAAATCATTATTGATTAGAATATTGTGCCTGTCTCTGCTATGATCAGAATGATGGTAGAAACATAATCACATACTTTACATTGAATTGCATGGCTCAGGATAGCACTCATAGAATAGAATTCAAGGAGCGGCACTGCTTTAGAGGGCTGTGGAGACAGTTTCAATTAAGATTTTCAAAAGGGAGTTAGATAGTTACCTTACAAAGAAGAATGTGCAGGTTTAAAGGGAGACTGTGGGGAATGCCACTAGATGTGTTGCTCACTTGAAGAGCTGGTGCAGACATAATGAACCAAATAGTGGTCCTGTGCCAATAAAAAATGTGTATGTGATTCGTATGAAGATCTTGACAACTGGGCTGTTTAGCAATAAGAAAATCATCTTATGGTGGCATATGGCGTGGCTAAGTTATGAAATGAGCAATTTTTGCATCTGTCTTGACTGGCAGCATTCTATTCTCTAATTTGGCAGTAAAGGAGAGGGTAAGAGGGATATTGAACCAAATACGAACAGATTAAGGTGAGGGAAGCATTTTTATCAAAGTAGCAGTCTCTTTTGATTTAACCATAGCCTGTACATAGTGCAGGAGCTGCTCACTGCTTACCTTGGATGACTGAATATCCTGCAGTGCTGATGCATGTACCTTCAGTGTTGCAGTTGCAGCAAGATGGAGTCTCTCACCTACAAATGATGGTGATAAGAAAACATTTATTTATAAATGCAATAACATTAATGTTGACATTTCACCAATGTCACTTAGCACCCTCAGGAGGTCTTCTTAATTCCCCTACCATTATGCCTTGATGCAGTCCAAGTTCTGTAGCTAGTTGGAGACAGCCTGCCTGAGAGTTGAGCTTATTGGCCTTGGTTGGATACCCTAAGGGTATTTCTATCTCGAGGACCCAGATGTGCCAAGTGTGTCCCACTCAGAGACAGGTGTACCATTCTCAGCTTGACCTCTGACAGTACTGGAGGGTGACAAGCAAGGGTGGATCTGGAAGGCCCAGCAACCTCTGGAGAATCCTGGGAGTAGTCTTCCAGGTGGTTTTTGTGTGGTTCCTCCTGCTGGCATTGCCTTGTATCCTAGCGAGAAAGCAGGCACCTTGCAGTGAGAGCAAGGTTCCTCATCACCTGTTCCTTTGCTGTTGGTGCACTAATGGCTGCAGCGATGAAGTGAAGATCTGTGCACACTTCCAGCAATCTGAAACTGTTCATCCTGACTCTCCATGGCAGCTGCCAACCTGTCCATGGAGGCAGCCATATGCTTTCGTGCCTGCGGCAGCATGGTGCAAATAACATTGCTGCAACCTTAGTGCAAGGTTACCTAGGGGCCCCTGACAAACCTGGCTGCCACTCCTGTGTCTGCTTGTGCATGGTGATGATATTGCTGCTTACCTACACCTTCAGGTCCTCTCCTGCCTGGGGCTGAGCAGAGATCTGGTTTATGGTAGTCTTCCAAGTGCTAGCTAGCTGGGGAACTTCTCCCTGAGCCACCTGTGGAGACATGGCAGTGGAGTGCTCACTAGCAAGTGCTCCCGACATTAATCTAGATTAAATATTCCCCGAAATGTCACTACCTGAGCTGATGTAGGCTATGGGATGCATTTTCACCGGTGCTTCCTCTCAGGCATCTGTATTTTCTTCAGAGGTGGAGGACATCTTGCAAGGCAGGCCAATGACAGCAGACACTGTGGGCACCCTACAGATCCCTGAAGAAGACAAAGGAGAGAATGTTGCAACCAAGGGATAGATATTGTTGCCAGTTAACATTAAATTCACAGTAGGGATAATAGGAATGTAGCATGACAATGAACAATGCTTCTTATTTGGTTGCCAGGACATGGATATTTCTGAATCCTCACAGGAGATCACCAGTCCTCGCCAGCCAGCACCATGATAACCACATGGCAGGTGGTGAGAAGATGACTATCCACCAGCCCAACACCAATCCTGACTGTTTCTACCCTGTTACGGACCACTTTTTCCTGGAATGAGAGAAAGAAGGATTGAGTGAGATGAAAGTGGCTTGCACAGCTCTTTGTGTTGGCACAGGTAGAGGAATGTAATGAGTTGACCCAAGCAAGTGAATAGGCAGAGCAGAAGCCATGCAGAGTTAGTACAGTCTGGGGTTTGGAGTGACCAGAATGAGTGAGGGAAGCTGCTGCATGTGTTAGTAACAGTGGTAGTGTATGACTCTTGGAGGGAGATGTGTGTAGTAGCAGTGATAGTGAGTGTGAGGTAGAGAGCAGATAAGGGAACTTACATTGGTAGAGTGGAGAAAGACATTCACTGCTGTGGATTTATTCAGACCGTGGTTTCACACTGACCTGGGTGGTGACTTCAGAGCAGACTGGCAAGGTCTGGTACTGTGGCCTCTCAGGTGCTGTGGAAAGAGGACAGCCTTTCTGTATACTAATCTGCCCACCCAGTCCTCCAGGTCTCTCTCTCTGCAAAGTGGGGTGCCAATTTCCCCTCTCATTTATGCACAGAGTGAATGTCTGGAACCTTGTAGGGTATTCATGGACTTCCAACATTTGACCAGGTGTGCAATGCCCTTTTAGATATGGCGCTATCACCGGGGATGCTGGTATATCGTTGGATATCCTGGCAGTGGCTATAGCAAGTGGGAGAGTTGCGCTAGCATAAGATGACACTGGAACAATAGGGGCATGGTAGACAGTTAATGAGACATTTGGGACTATAGTGTGAGAAACCTTGCTAGGTATCACAGAGAAAAACAATAGATAAAAATGATACCATCAGAATATGGTAGAATTCAACCCAAACAGTCCTACTATAACTTTCAGAAGCATTAGATGTATCCATACTAGGGCCTTAGGGGGGTGGTAATGTAATTGTATGTATTGCTTTCATACAGTAAACTTTATTATCCAATAACAGCATCTCTTTTGTAGGAACTCAACAATGCTGTATGCTATTTCAGTAATTACTAGATAGTTCCAAGCAAAGCAAAGTTAAGGGAAAATTGGTGGCAGCAAACCACCTCCTAACAACTCTTACCTGGTACCACCTACAAGTTGAGGTGGCAAATAGCACATGGAGTCGTCATCTGGGAAAATACCATACTGCTGACTGTGCAGCTCTCCCTCAGTACTGCAATGTTGTGTGTCAACCTTGATTTTGTCATGAAGTCCTAGAATGGGACAACAACCCACGACATTCTGACTCAGAGTCAAGAGTGCTACAAAATGCCACAGATAATAATGTCATTGGCTATTGCGTTTACTTGTAACTCAGCAGTGAGTGCTCTCATCTTTGTCAAATATTTTGCAATCTAAAAAATAAAAACAAAATACTGTAAATATTGGTTGTTCAAAGTAGAAACAGAAAACTTTGGAACTCCTCAGCAGGCAAGGCCACATCTGCGGTGAGAAAATCGGAGTTCATGTTTCAGGGCTGTGAAGTTTCACCAGACTTTCTGTGTAATGCAAAGCAACTGAAAAATACAAATGCTCTGCTCTGAAGTCTGAACATCCATATCTAAATTATTCGTAAATCTGAATTTGTTTAATTCATTCTGTCAACTGGATTTTGTGTCTTTTGTCTCATATTAGAAAATCTTTCTCATTAGTTGCATGACACATTCAGATACTTTTTACAGGAGAAAACATATCCTGCTTTGAATCCAGTGGGTGGGCCTTAATATTGTTCACCAGGCAGTTGCTGACATCTTTCTTGATGCAGCTATTTAGTGCAATATTTTTGGTGGTTGGATATAAATAGCAAATGTTTTCTAGCTGGAACAGCTTGTTATTGATGAATGCAACTCCTAAATGTCACTGATTAGAGATCAGCTGCCACGTTATAGCCCTGGGTACTTCCATCTCATTAAGCCATTGAGAAGAAAAGTGATCCATTAGAAAATACAAAACCTACTTTATTTGCTTTCCATGTTAAAGTCTGAAATATATGGACAGAGCGATTGTCGTGTGTGTGTTCAAGCTCTTTCATGATAAATATCAGTCAGGCAAACAGTAACCAATACGTAATGGGGATGATATATTTTAAATGTTTGTGTACCATATTTCAGAATAAATTATCTGACTAAGCAATCGATTTCAAGTGAAGTGTTCATGTCAAGTAACACCGAGAAAAATATATTCAGCTATTGCTTTTTCACAGAGGATTGCCCATAGAATCTAACCAGATAACAACTAATAATTGGCTTTATTATGGTCCTAGCCTAGCCAAAGATCAGCAGAACCTTTGTAGGAAGAGAACAAAATCAAGTTACAATGGTGCTTTACCATTACCAGGAGTTTCCAACTAACTCATAAAGAACTGGAAAATGTATCAGGAGGATACAGAAAAACTTCTAAAGTTAATGATATGACCTGTCATTTTCTAAGAGATTTAAATTAAAAAAAACCAATATGAAAATATTTCCTTTTTTCGGAACAGAGAATTGAATAGGAGATTTACCATTTGTGACCAAGATCTGAAAGATGCTTCATTACCTCATATTTTAATACCATCTATCACTACCCAGGCAAAGTTGTGTTAACAATTATATATTAGAGTTGATCTTTCTATGCACCTTCTCTGTAGCTGAATCACTATATTCTGCTTTCTGTTTTATTACCCTGATTTACTTATGTAAGGTATGATTTGTCTGGTTTGCTCGCAAAACAATACTTTTCACTGTATATTGCTGCATGTGACAATAATAAATTGAACAATGACAACAGCACAATCCAATAACAACCAATGATGCTTGAAAATGAGTACAGGTGGTTTACTTTTCAGGAAACCCAGATAAATCAAACAGAGAGATCTATCAAATTTTATAATTCGGAATTTTCCCTATTACTGATGTTAAACAGTTCCCAGGTGATTTCCTACCTCACCTTTTTTGTTTACAGAAAGATTAGTTATCCACTAATATATTTTCTGTATACAAAACAATCCAGTCCTCTTACAGAGATTCCAGTCTGTAACTCAGCCTTCAGTATTTGTTCTTCTACAACGAACAGATGAACTGCTCAATTAGATTACAAGCCATCACTTGTTTCAATTTATCAGTTATTTGATTCATAAACCATTGTAAAGTTCTATAATTCTATTGCGTTACCATTACATTTTCTTATGGTTACATTTTTGCACATTCTCAGATCTGATATTCTCAACAATCGCTCCCACTTTTCAAATATGAATTGAGAAACTGATGCTTTAAGTGGCTATCATATTCTAATGTCCCTGTCTGTGGCTGCTTGCATGTGCGAGCTATTATTTGCTGGATTCATTCCAAGCACCAGCATGTGTTCATACTTATACAATACCATGAGAATATTCACGAGCATGTCTTCATTCACTACTCTCTGCTCCAATGTGCCATGGATCCTCCATCACTGAATACATTCGAGACAACGATCAATAGATTTTTTTGAATGCTAAGGGAATTAACTGATATGACCATGGTCCGTAAAAGAGTAATTGAGGTAGAAGATCAGCCAGGATTATTTTGAATAGTAAAGTAGTTTTGAAGGGCTAAATGAACTACTCTTATTTCTTTATTTTCTGATATGCTTAATGATTGTTCCCTACTGATTTCAATTCCTACTCTAATCTGACCCTTGTCTCTCCCAGCTAATCCCTCATCCCACCCCTTTAGGACCTGAACTTAACTTCCAGCTAACCTGGAATTAAGAGAAATACTGATGATAATAAAGATTCGCAAAGATGTCAAGCAGACTTCCAATCAGATACTTGTAGCAATTCTTGCACACAGCAATGATTCTGAAAAAATTAATGCTAAAGTTGCAATGATGTCACATAGCTTATGGGTGGAGAATTGAGCATTTGAGTGGCAGGCCCCACAGAAATAGGTGTCATTTCTAGCTCCTGACGGCCATTGGAATTATGCCTAACTAGTCAAGGTAATTTGTATCACTGCCATCAAGCAATCAACTGTCACTTATTATGTTAAGATTATGCTTCGTTAAGACACACTGATGGTCTATCCTCCATCATCGATAATTATGCAGACCTTCAGAATGAGCACTATACTGCAACCACAAGCTGCCAGTATAGGAAACCCAAAGCCCAATGCAACATGGTGATCAGCTGTGGGCACAGACTCTGAAACACCTCAAAGTAAGAATCTAATTAACCATGGAGGAAATGAGATTATTGCTTTATGAATTTACCGTTTTAAGAAGATACAGTTAATCAGCTGCTAAAATGTATAATCCAGTAAGCAAACAGAGCTCTCATGGGAGGAAAACAAAGCAAAAGCAGCAGTCCAGAAGGAAACCTTCACCTCAGAGCTGGTAAGAGACACTGTGGGCTAGAAATAAAGTGAAATTGAGCCACACTGTAAAAACATAGAGGCCTCAGACAAGAAGACTCTGTAGGTGATTTGGGGGCTCCATAAGTAAAGTTAATGATCTCTGAGGGAAGGTGAAAAGCTGTAATAGCACAAAATACTAGACTGGAAAGGAAATAAGGGAAAATGGAGCACTTGTCCTTCAAAACAACAATTGCCACTATTGTGAGGAGTTTGTTTGAGGCACAGGTACAGTAGAAATAGCAAGGACAAGAAAATTATGTTATACAAAGGCTGCAGTATTGGAAAACTTTCAGAGTTTATTTGAAGGGTCAAAAAGACTATTTTCTGTTTTAAAATGGCATCTCCTTTTCCAACTCTACTTCTTGTGTCCTAGTTCTAATGAGTGCAAGACAAAAAGTTTCAACTTTTAGTTTCCTTTCGGCAATGTTTAAGTTCAGTACTGCAAAGCATTTAATTTAGGGGAATCTAAAGACCTGTATAGATTAGTGCATTGTACAGTGAAAAGAGTGGATAAATGTAACTTAACTAACTGTGACCAGATTGCAGTAACTCTGTTCAACTCGGGCACACGACCTGGTGATATAGACAAAGGGGAGTAGAAGCAGAGAAGGTCCAACATAACTTTAATGAACATTTTATCAAGGAAAAGCAATACTTATCAGATCCTATTTTTATATTTTAATTAAATTCTACCAATATCTTCACAGGACGCTTCAGTAAACACAGTCTTAAATCTCTAAGTAAACAGTCTCAAATCTATACTAGCTATTTATTTCTGACAAGGTGCATCTGAGGATTCACTATACCTTATCCACAGATCCCTACCACTCTATTTGAACTGTTTGGTGCAGGTGCAAGTGTCACTAAAATGGCTGAGAAACAAAAGTTACGACATACAGGGATAACAGTGCAGATGGAATAACTCTCAAGGACACAGTTATGCTGCAAGTAAGGTCATAACACAGCATAAGAGAGTTGAAGATAGTAAGAACTGCGATGCTGGAGTCAGGGATAACACAGTGTGGAGCTGGAGGAACATAGCAGGCCAGGCAGCATTAGAAGAGCAGGAAAGCTGAGATTTTGGGTCGGGACCCTTCTTTGGAAATTTTCTGAAGAAGGGTCCCGACCCGAAACATTGGCGTTCCTGCTCATCTGATGCTGCCTGGTCTGCTGTGTTCCTCCAGCTCCACACTGTGTTATAAGAGAGTTGAAACTGTGTGAGCAAGTCACAGTTAATACTCCTCGCAGAAGTATGTATTTGATGGCCTCAACATCCTTAAGATAGCAGAAGGACGTCAACTAATTCCTTGAGAACAACTGGTATTGAATAAAAACTCTCGACCAATTGGTCATGGTGCAACCAATAAAAGATTTTGTTGGGCCTTTAAGAATCATAACAGAGCCCAAACGCAAAATGAAATCTTCCATGTTGAGGCTATGACAGCATAAGAAATTTGTTTCATACTATTAACAAGGACGAAGCCATAGATTTTACAAGACCAGTGGATATGGTTTGTATTCCTACCAAGCAAAAAGAACACTTCAATCCACTGTCTCTCAAATCAGAATTGTTAGTAGCAATGATGAAGATAATGCTGAGCTAGCAACGATCCTCAAATAACATAACTGAGGATATCAAAATGTCTAGTTCACCAGAAAGACAACCACAGAGGGCAAGTGAAGGTGTGCAGTCTAATCGAATCACCAAGTTGAAGTAGGCAACTTATGTAACTCAACTTATCTGTATCACAGAGTACAAGTGCAGTTTTACTTGAACAAAATAGAGATGGGCTGCTTACGACTCCATGAAAGACCGACTAATGTCCCCAGATTCAGAATATGGCCTGGAAGAAGAGATTGCCTGATGTAAACATCCAGGATATTTCAAAAAAGAGAATATCCTTTCAAATCAGAAAGTAATTACATGGTTTGGAAGTCCAGATACTGCAAGAAAGAAAATATTTGTTCCAACAGAGCAGCCATCTTCCATGGTGGACATTTAGGAGATTAAAGATCTTCCAGTTAAAGTAATAGACAAAATATTGGGTTTAACACGAATGACTCCCTCTGTAAAGGACATCTTAGATATTAAAAATCCTCCGGTGGAGAAATTGTCCACAGACTGATCAATGCCAAGGTCAAAATCAATGTTAACAGTCCTCAAGCCAAAGTCACAACAATCTGACTGTTCTGCAGAAAACATATTCTGAAAAAACATTCAGAAACCTCCAGTTCACGTGAATTTTTGAAACCTGTGACTTGTGGGGGTATGGGGCTGCAGCAAATGTAAAAGCAATCACATACTTGTATGTATAATTGTTAACAATGGAGAAAAGTACATGGAAAGATGTTATATACAGTACTATTTCTGGAAAGAGTTGGTGCTAAATTTATGTTAAGGCCTATCCAATTTGATGATATCATACAGTCTTTGCGTGAAGATTCAGCTTGTCTGACATGAGGTGTTGATGGAAACAGATGTGTTACCGATGACTCCTATTATTCTTGAGCAATTGTGCCTAATTAGCCAATGAAATCTGTACCTATTGCTATTATGCAATAAACTGTTTCTTATTATACATGTGCCTCCTTATTATGAATCACTGATGCGAGTCTACTTCAGATAATTATGCAGGTCCTTGGACTCAGCATAGAAAGGAACATTGGCCTTTAACTGAACAGTGAGCACCACAAGGGCTGGAGTATATCATCATCCCTGATGTTATTTTGTTTTAGTAAGTTTCTGTTCACCTTTTGTAATTTCCTGTTAATTATTAGATTGTATTTTTTGTTGCAGTGATCCATGGGCTGTCTAATGTAACTTAATCTCGGCTTTAAAAGAATAGGAAGGAAAATTAGGGCAGCACTACACCCATTCACAACTCATAGTTGTTGGACAGCCATCCAAAGTAAAAAGTCCAGCTGGCTTTACCTTTCCTAATTTATAACATTAAAGTCAATCCTAATGACCCTAATGTTGCTTTAACTGTTACTTTTACAAGTCAAATGATCCTTAACCTTTTGGTTTTATTTCCTGCAGCTCAACTTTAGCTGCAGATTCACAATTAGTCAGTTATGTGTTTGCTGTGGCATTATCTGTATCTGACCAGATTGTAGGTAAGCAGGAAGTGACAACTTTTAAACATGTTTAGCTTATCCATATTGAAAATAACTTTCCTGGTGAACAAGGAATTTTACTTTTGCTTCTATAGAAGAAAATAAATTCTGGACAACAAGTACATAATTGGATTCTGAAGAAGTCATAGATCTTGGGACCATACGAGTTAGACCATTTGGCCCTTGAGTCTGCTGTACCATTTGACCATGACTCATATGTTTCTCAAACCCATTCTCCTGCCTTTTTCTCATAACTTTTGATCTCCTTACTAATCAAGAACTTATCTAACTCTTTCTTAAATACACTGAATGACTTGGCCTCCATAGCCTTGTGTAGCTATGAGTTCCACCAATTCACCACCCTCTGGCTGAAGAAGTTTCTCCTCATCTCAGTTCTAAAGGGTTGTCCCTTCACTCTGAGACTGTATGTCCTTGAGTTTTAGTCTTCCCTACTTGTGGAAACAGCTTCTCCACATCTACTCTATCCAGGCTTCTCAGTATTCTGTAAGCTTCAACGAGAACGCCCTCTCATCCTTCTAAATTCCATTGAGTGCAGACCCAACCACTCTTCTTGTGACAAGTCCTTCATCCCTGGGATCTTTCTTGCAAACTTCTTCTGGACCCCCTCCAAAACCAGCTCATTCCTCCTTAGTTAGGGGGCCCAAAACTGCTCACAATATTACAAATATGGTCTGACCAGAGCATTATACAGCCTCAGCAGTACATCCTGCACTTATATTCTAGCCCTCTCAATGAATGCTAACATCGCATTTGCCTTCCTATCTGCCAACTGAATCTGCATGTTAACCTTGAGAATCTTGAACTAGATTCCTAAATAACTTTGTTCTTCATATTTCTGAAGCTTTTCCCTTTTTTATTCTTTATAACAAAGTGCATAACTTCACACTTTATCACACTGTAAAAAAAGTGGCAGATGGAATACATTCTCCTAGTCCTTCTGCAACCTCTCTGCCTCATCAACACTGCCTGTATATCCACCTATCTTTGTCTCATCTACAAACTTAGCAAGAACATCCTCAGTTCCTTCATCCAGGTTATTAATGTATAACATGATTAGTTGCAGTCTCAACACTGATTCCTGCAGAATTCCACTAGTCACTGGCTGCCATTCTAATAAAATGTCATACTGGACTTGAAACATTAATTGTTCTTTGTCTACAGGTGATGACAGACCTGCTGGGTTTCTGCAGCACATTTTTTATTTTTAATTCAGATTTCCAGCATCCATTGTAGTTTGCTTTTAGTAAGTGCATAATTATTTTGTACTCGGCTAATTTTTTAACATGTTTACTAAATGTTCTCCATTGGGCCACTATTTACAATAACCATCAAATTAACTAATTATCATGTTGTCAGGCAGTTCCATCACAACAAAATCACAACAGTTGTTATTTGGATAATCATTTTCATTTTATCAAGTTGTATCTAACCACTTTTTTAACTGATTTATCCTGAGTATAGACACTAATATATAGGAATTCCACATTAATATAAATAAAAACATCTTTCTCCTTCACTGTATGAATGGAATTCTTTTCAAGCAGTATAAAATAAGCCTAGTTTAATCCCTAGATTACCACATAGGCAAAGAATGTGAAAATCACTCTAGTTATTTACTACATAAGATATGGGGTCTAGTCACTTTAGATTTTACCATTAATTATTTTATTGGAGAGGCTACACATGGCTCTCTCTGGAATGTGAGCTATCACTTGTACTTACAAAACAAATAGAAATTACTTTGTAGAGGATTGTTGCTTTATCCTGAAATAATTTGTTTAAGGTCCAGAACTAAATGTGCAACTAGTTCAGAAAACCATTACAATAATTTGATTAACTTGGTTAAAGTATGCAACATTCTGTTTATCGGATAGAAAACCATAAAATGCTGAAAACACTGAATATTTCAGTCAGTCTCTGGAGAAGAGCAGTTAATATTTCAGTTGTTTTAACATTTTTTAAAAAATGTCATTGATCTGAAATCTTGAACTGAATTTTATATTCATCCAAAGAATTTGAAGGTGAGGTAGTGGAGGTTTCAAGTAATATCTAGTAGGTGGCCTTCATGCTGTCTATCCCCTTACCTGCAACTTGTATGAGGTGTTATTCAGGCTGGGGAGAGTAGGTAGATGTGTCAGGTGGCTTACTCACCTCAGGGCATAGTAAGACACTTGAGTAACCAATTAATGGCCATTTGAGGGTCTGATTTCACCACTGCCAACATTTTACTTACAGCAGGAAAGACCTGCGTCATATGGGAAATACAACAGCTTTAACCGTGTAGACTCTTATCAGGGGATACTGTCAATTTTTCAGGACCATGGGGCCATCAGTGACACACCCCCTCCCCGCAGATGATTTCTCCCTCTGACCTGTACACCAGTCTCTTAGATCCAACCCCAAACTTCCCTCATCCCCTTATCCAGGGCCAGGCTTGGCAAGCCCAGGAATGACACTGATCTGGGTTCCTCAGCACAGCGAGACTACCTGTACTGTCAACAGTGGCCACTGCTCCTGATAGTGCTGCTGACCATAGAACCCCTGTCATCCGAACGACAGGAAGCTCCTTAAATTACACCTTCTTGCCAAGAGCCAAACAGTAAACTTGACTTAAAACAAATAATTGCTGTGGGAGGTGGGGCAGAGCAACTACTGTGTTCATGGGCAGGTGTGATCACTGCAAGTGAGTGTGAAAGAATAATCTAACATTCTGCTTTAATATTTAATTTCTGATTAAATTACGTGAACACTGTGTTCTGTAATTGTCAGATTTGTCATTATATTCCAGCTATGTTAGGTTTAGGGACTTTAACAACTGTTTTTAATTAGTGGTTGCTTTAAATTTTATAATTACAGTGGAAGCATGACAACAATTGAAAGTGTCAAGAGCAATAATTCAAAAAATAATTTTCACTTCGACAGTGCTTTGTAGATATGCAGTAGTGAAAGATTACCTTTCAAGATGAAAATAATAGACACATGACAGGACAGATAATAGGTCTGTTGGAATAAAGGCCATTTTGACAGCTTCTAAAGGGCTTTCTAAACTCCAATGCCAAAGGTTTGTCCAGAACACTCCACTTCCAAATCCTCAAATGCTGACGGCTAAACTCAAAATTGATGCATAATGCTCTAAATCTTCAGACCTTGGTAACATGGAAAGTGCATTATCAGGAGAAAGAGCTGATTTTAAAAACTGCTACAGAAGCAGGTCCTCTGAAATATATATACAAGAGTGAGAGAAACTGTCCGAGATGTATTGTGTAAATGAAGATGAAGCTGAGGTTCAACGAAACAGATAGCTGTTCCTTATTCTATTCTGCAACTTCATAAATTGGTATTAATGATGAAAGTCAGTTAGTGCTCACAGACAGCATGCACATGCAAACATCATTTTCATTCCAAAGCAGGACCTGCAATGCTGAAATTTTGCAGCCTACATCCCTAGCCATTGGTTAGCTGTTGAGATCTGAAGAAAATCTCTGCACAAAGTAATGAATAAAACATCATTCTGTTCTATCTGAAAATGTGCTATTATTGTCTGTTAATGGATTTTTCCAGACGATATGTGGCAGAGTTTTGTAGGAGGGCCATTGCTCAATCTGAAAGCATTAAGGGGCCAGCAGAACCAGCTTCTCATTTTGTCAGTGACCACCACTTAATTGGCTACTGTTAGGGTCTATTAACTCATGATGCAGAAGTGCCAGATTGGATTGGGTGGACAAAGTCTGAAGTCACAAGACACTAGGTTATAGTCCAACATGTTTACTTGAAATCACAAGCTTTTGGAGCATCAGCTGAAGGGGCTACAAAGGGACTATGCTCCGAAAGCTTGTGATTTTAAATAAACTTGTTGGACTATAACCTAGTGTTGTGTGACTTCTGACAGGGTCTATTAATGTCCTACAAAAGCTATTGGTAGCCACAACTGAGGCCGCATCTGCAAGATGAGGATTCCTAAGTGGCAGTACACCCACAAAGTCAGGTAACTGGATCCAAGGAGCATTAGTCCACATACAGCAGGACCTGGAGAGTGGTATTCCAATGTAGTCAAGGAATACTGTTGTGACAGGGGTGACCATTCATATTTGTTCCCCTCTGTGGGCTGACGAATGTCTGGAACAATCAGGGCCACTGGTAGACCACGAATTTAACTGTCTGTCTCCCAGTGCTGCTAGAGCTCTCCCCACTCCTAAATACCGCCTCCCAACCCTTACATGCCCAAACATAAGTGATGGCAGGAAGTAACCCTTAACTGAACACTTACATAGCTGATTTGGGCTCCAGCTGGATAGGGTGGGCATTTGGCAGCTTTCCCATGTCAAACAAAATGTCAGCAGGAAGGTAGCAGTATGACCAGCTTCCTAACTTGCCATGACATTTTGCCAGTGTTCTCGTTTGTCCACACCAAAACTCAATGTAGCATTTCAAAACAAAATACGCTACAACAGGCCAGTAGTTTCAATAAGATTTTCAGTTGAAATAATGTTAATGAATCATGTGAGAATCTAGCCATCAAGATCACCATATTCTAACACAATCATTCTGTTTTTCTTTCCAACAGATATGGAGGACAATTTTAGTATGTATGAAAGTTCTTATAGATGTGAACATTCCTTAGAAGAATAAAGTCATTCAGGTGAATAACAGAGCATGTTAATTTCTTGCTCTGCCTCCTTTGTCTTCAACTTCCCTTTTTCCAACGATGGTTTTGAATTTGATTTGGTTTCCGTTATTTGCTGTTGCTTTAGGATCAAGTTGATTTATAACTTTGCTTATTGATTTTATGCAACAGTATTTTCTGACTTTAGTTATGGATTGCTAAATTATTAAATGAAAAATATTCAACAAAAGCCAAATAAGGTGAAACATCTTTGCATTTCCAAATTTAAAAAGGAGATTCAATTTTGATAGTGATAACTGATCACATTAGCCTTTGATTCTTCAGTGCTGAATTTGAATCCATTCCAAAAGAGTGGGGTTGAGTGTTTACTGGCACAAATCATCTCCATTGTGAAATCAGTTCAATCTGAATAGTGCAAATCCTGTTACCATCACAAAGCCAAGTAAAAGTGTTAAACAATGGGGTTATGCAAGCAATAGGAAATAGAAGCTCAAGAAAATCAGAAACATAATACTGTGGAATCTTGAAAGTTGATCTGAAACATTAAACAAAGCATGTCTGATAACATCTGCGGCAAGAGAAGCAGAGTAAACAGGCTGAATTTTCCTGATCATAGAGATGATGGGGTGGATCAGGAATATAGTGGGTGAATGTGTTAGAGTTGTTCACCATTTCCAGGGTTGCCTGGGAACAAAATCAGCAACCATTCCAAGCAGGTAGGCAGCCAGGTTGTTGACTTGCTCGCCGAGCTGGCTTGTTCTCGTTCAGACGTTTTGTCACCATGCTAGGTGACATCATCAGTGGAGCCTCTGACGAAGCGATGTTATTCTACTCCGCTTGGCATTTATAATGTCTGGTCCATTATGTTGAGTACTGTCATTTCCAGATTTGATCTGTATGGGTTTGTATACGGGGTCCAATTCTATACGTTTGTCGTTTGTATTATGGGTGTAACAACTGCCACAAATATTACATCGGACAGACAGGAAGGAAACTAACCATCATAACGGCATGACAAACTCTCCTTAATATCAGTATACTCAGAGAACAAAAGCCATCAGTTTAACTGGGACAAGTTAACCATAGTAGCCCAAGCCAAACATAGACAGAACAGGAATTCCTAGAGGTATGGTTCTCCACCCATACTTCAATCAACAAACATATAGAATTGGATCCCATATATAAACCCGTACAGATCAAAACCAGAATTGACATTCCTCACCATAACGGACCAGACAGTATAAATTCCAAGTGGAGTAGAATAACATCGCTTCATCGGAGTCTCCACTGATGATGTCACCTAGCATGGTGATGAAACATCTGAACAAAAACAAGCCAGCTCAGCGAGCAAGTCAACAACCTCACCCTCACAAGCTACAGATCCTTGCCAATACTTTAAAGTTAGGCAGCCAATTGGACCACTGACAATCCTATTTCCAGATAGCCATCATCTTTGAAAATCTATCTCCTACAATCTGACAACTCCCCACTGAGTATAAAACCAGGCAGCTCATTTGAGGTGGTTTTCTGTTTACAGTCCAATGGACATTCTGAGACAAAGGCTCAATGCTCAATGACGGAACAACTAGGATGAAAGGAACAGCTGTTGCTAAAACCAGTCCTTGGAGAAATGTGTTCCACCTCAACGGTCCTCCCAACGTCTTCATTCTCAGCTTTGAAGAAGGTGTAATTTAATTCATGTTGAACGATTGATTTAACAATGCCTACCTCTCCCTGTGGGGATGGTAATCATCTTATTGTAATAGGATGATGAAAGTGGAGTTGGCCAATTAGGAGCTCCTTCCAGAATGTTGCACCAGCCCCAATGACATGCTCATACACAGGATTTCCATTTGGACTTGGCGTCACTGAAAATTCAGGCCAACATGTCATCTTGTAATTTTTTATCAGAGCAGGAAAAGGTTTTCCTCTGCACTTAAAATCTAGTACATGGCTGAGATAAAGCATTTATAGATCTCAGACTCCATCTTAACTAGGGTCACTTGAAAGATGACATGCTGATGGAAACATCAACTCTTTGAAACGGAACAGCTTAATGTTAGTCCAGACACAATTGTGACTGTGAATGTAATATTAGTATATGTTGACTGGATAAGTGCAGCTCCAAAAATACTCAAACTTGACACTATCCAGGATAAATTTGTTTGGTACCACATCCTCAAACATTCACTCCAACCACTAGTGACACTCAGTAGCAGCAGTGTGTACCATCTACAAGATGCACTACAGAAATTCACCAAGGTTCCTTAGACATCACATCTCAAATCCATGCCCAGTACCATCTGGAAAGACAAGGGCAGCAGCCATACGGGAACACTACCGCCTGCAAGTTATTCTTGAAGCCACTCTCCTTCCTGACTTGGAAATTTATCACCATTCCTTCAGTGTCACTGGATCCAATCCTGGAACTCCCCCTTAATGGCATGGTGGGTATACGTATACCAAATGACAACAGTGGTACAAGAAATTAGCTCACCACCACTTTTTTCAAGGGTCACTAGAAGTCAGCAATAAACACTGGCCCAACCAGCAACACCTATGAATAAATAAACAAAACAGTCAGCCACAACAAATCTCTTTTGGATCTTTCAATATTATGTAAAGGGGGGGGGTTGTTGTGGTACCATGGTGGTGTTCCTACATCTGGACCAGGAACCTTGGGTTCACACTTTATCTGCTCCAGAGATGTATAATAACATCGCCAAACAGGTTGATCAGTGAATATCTCAAGATTACGTAGCCCCTATCCTAGTTTCTTATGTTACAGCAATACTTATGCTATCATTTGTATCGGGTAATGATATCTTGCTGGAGGCAGAAGTCAAGGTCTGTGTCGAAGTGGGATGAAAAGATTAAATGACAGAAGGGATATTGTTTTAAACCAACAAGAAATGGTAATGGGACAAAAAAAACAGAACTTGGCCTACAGGAGGTGTAGTTGAGAAAAGCAACATCATAAGCAACAAATTACATTTAAAAATGGTGTGGTTGACATTTGTATTACCTATATCACACTTAGTATAGAAAGCATTAATATTAACAAAACATTGTCTTGAAAGAAACAGTTTTGTGTCTCAGCATTAACATTCCTATATTATAATTGGCAGCAAAAAATGAAACAGGAAAATTCAGTAAGAAAAATATCTTAAATAGCTCAATAAATGTTTGCACATTGAAGTGAATTTATTCTTCAACAGCTGATTACTATCAGATTGTTTGACATGTGCATAGCCATATAGGAAATTGGAAAGAAATTCTCCAACAATAAGCTGATAGCAGCTATTATTAACCTGAATACTTTAGAAGTTAAACTAGATGTAACTTGATTCAATTTGATACTGTGCATTGATGGAAGATACCATTGAAGTACGCTCCTAATTAATTTATTTATCCAGCTTTCGCCAAAGATTATATTTTTATTTAAATACAGTCAAATGCAAGAAAAGCATTTTGGCGGTTTTTTTTCCCATTTTGTAACATCTTTTCATCTTAAATAAATAATCTATTCAATTAATGTCATCCAAATGTCCAGCTGTACAATAATTAAATTTAAAATACTGGTAATGGTACTCAATAATGGACAAATGTAGACTGTCTGGCATTCCAAATTGATAATGCCTCTAGAGTCATATAATCCAGGATCCTTCTTGTGAGACTGACTACTGGGCTAATGAATTTGTTATAATTCACACTGCATATCCTTCTTGTGATTACCATGCACCTAAAATATCTGTTTGTATCTGAAAATGTTTAAATGTTAGCTTCCTAAATAGGATAATAAATTAGTGTTTTCAATGAGAGCTACCCAGCTTTTCAAATAAAATTATCTATTTCTATGAACATTTCTAGATTTATTTTGGTAATATCTGTCTCACTGTCCTTTTTACCGTTAATTGGTTATGACCTGTCTTTGATTCCAGTTTGGAATCTGATATCCCGTGTGACTGTGCCAAAAGTAAACTATTCCCTCATCCTCTCAATTTGTTTGCAGAATGTAAAATGGACCACACCATCCTTCGTTAATGTCTGTCCATGGTCTTCAAGCTTTATGCAACTACTCACACCTAGTTCGCGTCTTATCTATCCAGACATTGCCAGAATATCCACCACAATAGATTCTCAGCCCATTCTTGCACTTTTACTGCTGGGCTCTCCCATAAATATACAGTTGGTTCCTTTTTTTTCTTATGTACATGCTACTGTGTGCATTACCACCTGTACCTTCTAAATATGTGAGATTTTAAGGGGCTTACAGGCTCTGGTGTGAGTGAGGATAGCCACTTTCTGGTCTAACATGAAGAGTCTTGTTAAGGAAACCAGGATTAGTTTAATGATTTCCTGCAACTTGTTGCAGGTTTTAAGATTAGACTCCACGTCATTACAAAGACTATTGGAAGGACTTAGCCCTAAATTTGTCTCCCATGAGAACTCAAGAAGACGACTCAATTCTGAAAGTGAAGTCATACAAGACTCAAAACGCTAACTCTATTTCTCTCTTCACAGACGCCACCAGATCTACTGAGTTTCTCCAGTGTTCTCTATATTAATTCAATTTGTTGCCTAACTTGGAATCTCTCATTTGTCCTCAACAAATGAACAATTGGTAAAATTACCTTGTTCGCTTCTTTATTTGTGTTTAATTTTACTCATTCATGGCTTGTGTGCATGACTAGTTAGGCCAGCATTTGTTGCCCTTTTCTATGCAACTTGCAGAAGGTGGTGGTGAGCTGCCTTCTTGAGCCACTGCTGTCCTAGGGGTGTAAGGACACCTACAGCGCTATGAGGAATGGAGTTCTTGGGATTTTGACCCAGTGACAATGAATGATGATTCCAAGCCAAGTTGGTGCGTGACCTGGAGGAGATCTGCAGGTGGTGGTGTTCCCATTCATCATCTGCCTTTTTCTTCTGGAAGGGTAGAAGTTGCATGTTAGAAGGTGCTTTTGAAGGAGCATTGATGAGTTACTGCAGTGCAACTTGTCGATGGTACACACCGCTGTCACTGTGCATCAATGGTGAATGGAGTGAATTTTAAATGTGGTGGTTGAGGTGCCAATCAAATAGGCTGCTTTGTCCTGGATGGTATTGAGCTGCAAGTATCCATGCCAATGGAGAATATTCCATATGACTCCCAATGTACCTTGATAGTGAACAGCCATTAGAGAGATAAGAGTTGAATTACTCACTTCAGCATTCCCAGCTTCTGACCTGCTTTTGTAGCCATTGTATTTACATGGCTCAGCTAGTTCAAGATGTTGATAGTGGGGTATTTAGCAATGGTAATTATATTGAATGTCATGGGATGATGGTTAGATTTACTCTGTTTGGTAGTACTCATTGCCTGTCAGTTGTGTGGTATAAATGTTATTTGCTACTTGTCAACCCAAGTCTGGGTATTATCGATTTCTTACTACATTTGGACATGGACTGCTTCCGTATCTAAGGAGTCACAGGTGGTGCTGAACATAGTGCAATCAACAGTGAACATCAACATTTCTGATCTCATGATGAACAGAAGGTCATTGATTAAGAAGTTGAAAATGGATTTGACCTAGGTCACTAACATGAAGAACTTCTGCAGTGATGTCCTGGAGCTGAGATGGATGAATTCCAACAACTCCATCATCTTCCTTAATGCTAGTTTTGACTCTGATTAGTGGAGAATTTCTACTCAATACCTATTGACTCCTGTATGCTAGTCCTATTTAATGCCATACGCGGTTGAACGCAACCTTGATTTCAATGGTAGTCACTCTCAGCTCGTCTCTAGAGTTCAGCTCTCTTTGGTATGTGCTTGGACCAAACCTATAATGAGTTCTGTAGAACATTTCAGGACTGTAGAACATAGATCTAATTGGTGGGTAGCGGGATTGTTTAGCACTGCCTATTACATGCTGTCTCTACTGCTTGGCATGCAAGTAGTCCAGTGCTGTGATTTCAGCAGCTTGAAACCCCATTTTTAGGTATGCCTGGCATGTCCTTCTGCTCTCTCCATTGAGCCTGGGTTGATTTCATTAATTAATGGTAATACCAGCGTGGGATTTTGCTGGTCCATGAGCCATCAAATTGTGGTTAAATAGAATTTTAGTGTTGCTGATGGCCTCATAGATGTCCTCCTTTATATGAATTTTCCTTTATTGTCACATGTACTCCAGTACAGAAGTACAGGAGTACAGTGAAAAGTTTCTACAAGGGCTGCCTTTAATGGTACTCTTAGGTACAAGTACCTAGGCACAAAGCTTAGCGTTAAAAATCAGGTGTTATCGCAGAGTTAAAAGAAATGTAAATTGGCATGAAAACAGTGAAAAGTCCAGAATGACAAATGCCCATCAACACTTAGATTCCAGTCTATATCTGCAGGCCCCAGAGCATAAGGCCACTCTGCCACCATGTGCCAGTCTCTATCAAGGGCTTGTGACATGTTCGCACGTTCACCTGGTCTCCGGTTGTGACCCAACTCCTTTCCACAGGTAGGGATAAAAGTTAAAAGCTGGAATGGGTGGGGAGATGGGGGCAGGGAAAAATATACATACTGTAGAGGGGAGAGAGAACAAAAATAGAAGGAAAGGGAACTGGCGAGCAGAGGAACTCTGACTGGAGCATCTTACCATGCCGCCATCATACTCTGGAGTTACTAAGCTTGTTCAAAGCCTACACAGTGGTAGTGCCACAAAACATATAGGAGGGTTTCCTCAATTTAAGGATGGGACGTTGGCTCCGCAAGGACCGAGCAGTAGTCACTTTGACTTGTTCTATCATCAATGCACCTATATGCTACTGATATATCATTGGGGACAAAGTCAAACGGATTTTAATTTCATGTTCATTTCCTCACCTCAAAAACTGGAAAAAAAACAACACAAGTAAAAGAAATGTCTAAACTAAAAGTTGACACTATGTAAAAATAAGAATACCTCCACAGAACCAGCAATGCAAGATTGCAGAGAGCCAGGGTACGACCTATTTGGCTAATAAGAGCTAACTCACCATTCTGCTGAAGAGTATTTTCAATTTTCTATAATAATTTGCGAATTAATTGCAAACATACGGGCATGCAAATCAGGACCAGGAATGAGATATTCAGGCTCAGGAGGTTGCTCTGCCCTTTAATGAGATCATGGTTGATCTAATTATGGCCTCAACTCCACTTTTGCATGTACCCCTGATAACCATCTACTCCTTTCTAAGTCAAGAATCTAACTAATTTTTCATTAAAGTATTCAATGACCCTTCCTTCACAGCTCTCTAGGGAAGACAGCTCTACAGACCCATGACTATCTCAGACAATAGGTTCTCTTTATTTCTATCTTAAATAGGAAGCCCCTTATTTGTAAACGGTATTCCTCTATTTCTAGTTTATCCCACAAATGGACACATCCCTTCAGCATGCACCCTGTCAAATCCCTTCAGGATCTTGTATATTTCAATAAGACAACTTTTCATTCTTCTAAACTGCAGTGGATACGGGTCCAACATGCCAAGATTTCCTCGTAAGATAACACCCTCATTCCAGATATCAGTCAAGTGAAACTTTATGCATTGAAGAAGCAATAAATACATTTAAGGATCTTTTCAATAGCAAACTTAATGTGGCTGTGCTGCACTCCACAAAAATTCAGAAGGCAATGATATAGGCGAGATGGGATATAGATTTAATTTCTAAATTGCAGCAAGAGGCAACATGATGTGAGCAGGTGGTTTATCGTTGACTGTGATTACAGTTTAAAATCACATGAATGCAAAATTAGCAAAGAAGGTTAGACATCAGAAAATGTATTCATTCTCATAGAGTTGTCACTTAGAGTATCCCCTACCAAAAATAGCTAACATAACATTGGTTCTTGTGAACAAAATTCTGGCAGAGACCAAAGAGCAGATTACTTGCTGTCCCCATACGTGCCAATACAGAGACAGCTAACAAAAGCTAATGGACTACATCAAAATAGCTGACATGGCTTCTAAAAAACTAAAACTCAAAAATAACCTTGACCATAGTCCAATGGCTAGCTCCACATCTTTAGAGTAACTGCTTAAATTAAATGTTTTTATTACGTGGCTCCTGGTTTTATTTACCACTTCAGTGAAAATAAATATCCAATATCTGCAGCACTTAACAACAATTGTTATATCCCATACACTGAGAGATGAGATTAACTTCAGGTTCAGCCTGATACCTCATTATACAAATACTCCATCACTTTCACTGCAGGGAATAACTAATGTACATTTTGGCACATTTCCTGCATTTTGGAGCCCACTCTAATTATTATATCAAAGCCAAAAATAATTTCTTCTGGAAGACTAACACATTTTAAATAATAATGTAATTATTACTGAGACTAAGCTCATGAAAGTTACTTGGGGCTGTTAGAAAAGTAGTGAGGGCAATATTGGAATGGGAAATCAAACGTATGGCTTCATCCTGCAGAACTTAACTGCATTACTTTTTTTTAGCAGTTTTTCTACCTGACAACCAGGCTGGCATTCAGGAAGGAGGGAAATATAGGGAGCACATGGTGGAAGTTTGGGTTGGCCACGTGTGATTAGTTTGTTGGGCTTGGAGGAAACACTCTATGAGCTATTAATGCTGTTAGCTAAGGAATCAGACCTTTCTCATTTCTTATGTACCGCTTTTCCTGAACTTGGAGAATGGAGCTGTAAGGTGACGACCAATCCTCCCACTCTGACCAAAATGTCCACTAGCATTGCACCAAACGAGACCGACTGGATCAGTTAGAACTATGTTCACTGGAGTTTAGAAGAATGATGTAGAATCTCAGGATCCTATAAAATTCTAACAGAATTAGGCAGCATGTAAGCAGAAAGAACATTCCCAATGACTAGGAAGTCCAGAACCAGGGGTCACAGTTTAAGGATATGGGGTGCACCATTTAGAATGGAGATGGGGAGAAATGTTTTCAACCAGAGCATGGTGACTCTGTAGAATTGTCTACCACAGAAAGTAGTCAAGGCCAAAACATTGAATGTTTTCAAGAAGGAGTTAGACATAATTCTCAGTGCTAAAGGAATCAAAGGGGACAGGATACTATGATTCTGAGTTGGATGATTAACTATGATCGTATTGAATGGCGGAGTCAACTTGAAGGACTAACTGGCCCACTCCTGCTCCTATTTTCTGTTTCTAACCAGAAGCCTGGATGCCCCACATTACATATAACCTACATACCAAACTTCACACTGGCACTGAAATTCATATACCACGTCACTCTTTTCTGTGATTGGCTGAATTACTTCTATTTTGCTGCTGCCAAACTAAAAAGACATTCTATCTATCACACAAATAAATAATATGCCAGCGAGATGCTAGGTACATGGGGACATAAATCTGAGTTTGGCAGATCATATTAAACAGTGTATCCCTTTGGTCATTCATAACAGGGAAGGTTTTAACCATAGCCAGCCTGCCTCTGCTCGTAAAACTCAAAATACAGTGAGTCCGCAATTGGATAATATTTGCTAACTAATGCTGAACATGCTAAGCATTACACTGATGCCCAATTTAATATTGTCTGTTGGGCTTGCAGTGTGATATACTTGTGCTATTCACATTTATAAACATACAAACAAGGTCACTTGGCCCTTCAAGCCTACCCCATCATTCAATAATATCTTGGCTGATTTGATTTTGACCTCAACTCTACAATCCTGGATACCCCTGATAATTTTCATCACCTTGGTATTAAGAATCTACCAACCTCTACCTTAAAAATATTTAAACATTTGGCATCCACTGTCTAATAAGGAAGCCACACATTCAGTAAGCAGAACAGGGGATGGCCATTCTCTGGTTCATTTCTCAGACAAATGTCCTGACGAATCAGAGTCAACATGCCAGGTTAAAGCAAAGCTTGAAAGTTAACTTCAGACATTATCAAACTCAAGCATTTTCCAAGGTAATACCTACACCAATCAGAACCCACTTGCCAATGAATCAGCATTTTTATGTCCAGACATATAAAATATTGTTTTCCCTCTGTACTGGCATTTCCTGCAAACTGTCTTGGTGAGTGCAGGACAAAAAACATCAACCAAATGTGCCCACATTCAAGAAAACTCAGGTCTCTCATCCAATTACCCCCTGCTATACCTAAAGATACCAACTGATGTTGACTTACTATTTTCAAGACCACAAGAAATCAGCTAGTAAAACATTCTTCCTTCTCTAGTAACTACCTAATTCCTTTCTGAATGCATATGTGGATTCTACTTTAACAACATAATGGTTGTTTCATTCTGCATTCTGTTGACCATCAAGTTGTAACACAAGTTCACTTACAATATGTTAATTCAAGTTTATTATATTTCACAGCATTGGTGGAAGTATAATGAACCTGTTCAGTTGACAAAGTGATCCTAAAATAACAGCGTTAAGGACTAAAAAGCCCTGTACATTTGGAACAGCTTAGGCCTTGATGATACTAATATGCACAGCTTTTGTGATTCCCATGGTGTAATCCATAATTTCACAAACTGCCTTCCTGCAGGAAAATAGCTGATGCATAACAAAAGAAAAAATAAGAGACATACCTCATTAAAAAGAAGTCTGTGGTAGTGCTGCTGAACTCTACAGAGTTTCAGATCCGTGTTATTATTCGTCTATTAAGTCAACTTCCATAGGTTTAAATTACACTGCTTTTAACAAATTTCCAAATTAGTTATTGACCTAAAAAGATGCCCAATCACAAGGCAACGGGCAATCAGCCAGGTGCATGTGTATACAAATTCCCTAGACATGAAGACATATTTTTTGAGAAATTCAGGAGAACACTGATCCAGTACAAATTATTTTAACACATTTTGGAAGAGATTAAGCATGACTTCTTCTGATTTCCAATTATTTGATTATGTGCTAACTTTGCATATCTTCATTTGATGTACTGAATGTTTTTCCTGTTTATTCATGGGATGTGGATGTTGCTTGCTCGGCTATTTTTTGCCCATCTCCACTTACTTCATTTTAAACATTTTGACGAAAAAAATTATTAAGCAGGTGACCTTCTATTGTGTTCTTTGTGCTAAGTTAAGAAACAAATCATTTTACAACAATCAATGTGATATCATGCAATGTGCAATACATTATCAGGCCCACTGATTTATAGTGACTCAATTGGACAAATTGCTGTTTTATTATGTGCTATTTTTTAATTTTTTTACTAGTAGAGTCAAAAACACATTCTGCCCTCTGCCCTTTTTAACAAACTGTAAACTGCTAACTTTTATTGCTCCTATTTCTGTTTCCTGTAAATCCCATATTGTTCAATTTAGTTTCAGATTTGTATAGAAGCCAGGGTAACACAGGAAGAAGGTTGACAATGTGCAGATGATTTGAAGGTTAGCAGCACTCCAGAATGGAGACACATGGACATTTACAGCACAGAAGGAGACCACTCAGCCCATTGTGCTCACACCAGTCAACAAAGATCTGACTACATTCAACTCATTTTCCAGCTCTTGCTCCATAACTCTGGAGGCTAAGGCAATTCAAGTGAATATCTAAATACTGCTTAAATGTTTCAAGAGTTTCTGACTCAACCACCAATTCAGGCAATGAGTCCCAAACTTGCACAACTGTCTGGGTAAAACCTTTTCTCCTCAACTCTCCACTTAGTCTTCTACCACTTACTTTAAATCTATATACCAAGTTATTGATAATTTACTGATGGGGAAAGTGCCTTCCTATCCATCCTACCTATGCCCTTTCATAATCTTATCCTGAACACACCTGTCAGGTCATCTTTTAATCTTTGCTGTTCAAAGTAAACAACTCAAACTCATTAAATCTTTCCTCATTGCGCAGAACCTTCAGCCCAGGCAGCATCCTGGCAAATCTCCTCTGCACCTTCTCTAATGCAGTCAGGTCCTTAGTTTTAATGTGGTGGCTAGAATTGCATGCAGTACTCCAGATGTGGCCTAGCCTTCTTAACTACCTTGTCTACCTGAACTGGTACTTTCATGGATCTATGAATATGTACACCAAGATTGCTCTGATCTTCAGTAATTTACAGTGTCCTACCATTTATAGTGTCATCCCTTGACATGTTAGCACTCTCCAAGGGCATTGATTTACGCTTTTCCAGGCTGACTTCCATCTGTTGCTGCACTGCTCACCTGACCAATTCTGTTGATATCCTCCTGTAGATTATAGTTACCCTCCTCACTATTTACCAGCCGCTCAATATACATGCCAACCATAAACTTCTTGAGCATATCCCCTACATTTAAGTACAAATCAATGGCGACAATACCCATATGTTTCCACCAGTAGGAGAGACTAGGACCTGAGGGCTCAGCCTCAGAGAGAAGGGACAACCCTTTAGAACTGAGACGAGGAGGAATTTCTTTAACCCGAAGATTGTGAATCTGTGGAACTCATTGCCACAGAAGACTATGGAGGTCAAGTCATTTAGTGTATTTAATACAGAAATAGATAAGTTCTTGATAGTAAGGGGATCAAAAGTTTCCAGGAGAAGGCAGGAGAATGGGTTTGAGATTGTTTCAAATATGATTGAATGGTGGAGCAGAGTCAGTGGGACAGAATGGCCTAATTCTGCATATATATATTATGGTCTTTTGGTCTAAGTCCTGCAGAACCCTAATAGAAACAGACTTCCATTCATGGGTACATCCCTCTACTGTCATTGTTTGTTTCTTGCCACTCAGACAATTTTGGACCCAACTGGATGACAAAGAAGGTAAGTACAGTCAGCATCTCATTCTAAAGTGTAGTTAGTGTTTAAAAATCAGCTTGAGGTGATTTTTTTTTAATTAAGCTGATGGCCTGGGCACAGCCTGTGCTTGGTGAGTTCTGAACACATGTCTGAGGACAGCCCAGCTTCTTCCTGATCCTCTTTTATTCAGGGCAGCCAGACCGCAGCATCCCCTTCAATTGTGCCAGATCATGAATATTTGAATTTTATATATTCAGACTTTCGAGCAGTTATAGAGACTGCTTTGTTCTGTTAGTAAATAGATTGGTTTCAATGTATGTCTATGCTGCAGGAGACAAACTTACATTTGTTTCACATTAAGATGAGGAAATTGAAGATTAGGTTTGATTTATTGAAAGATGTCCAGCTGTTGAGGTTAGAGTTTACAGAGTTTGGCTATAATGGCATGATGTGGTGCAACAGCACTATGGGAGAGGAGGGTATTGGGAACTGTGAGCACTGGCAGGCAGGACAGATTAAGCAGCCATAGTGGGAAAAGGCAACTAAGCATAAAGAGATGGGTTCTATTTCATATTGGAACTGACAGAGCTGATGACATCTGAAATTGCTGCTGATCACAGCAGCCGAAGTTCAGAATCTGGCATCACTAGAGGAAGCTGTCAATAGTTGGCAGCACAGGTTAGGCAAATTATCAGGGTCTGTAAGTGCTGTAGCAGAGACCAAGGATATGAAGTAAGGAATGCTGAGTCTGATTGTACTGAGACAGGCTGGATTTGGATATAAATTACATCTCAAAAAATTGATAATGGGTCATGGAGCAGTCAAGGCATGCCTTGAGGTCTCGAAACTTTAGGTATAGACCATAAACTGGGAGTTTTGGATGGTGGGTCCCAATGCTGAGGAGGGACAAAAAGAAGGATTTAGGATAATTAAAAAGCTAATGGTGGATGTGATACTGGGATCTAATAGCATGACTGCACAGAAAACACAGAAGTCCTGGGAATAGTGTCCTAGGTCCAGGAGGATTGAACAGACTAAGCAAAGACACATGGTGCGATATGAGTGATCTGGTGGAATTGAGGCAGGGGAGTGTTTGAGTCTGGTAACCTTGAATGAAAGGGGATTCAGGAAGAATTTGGACTCTCCTGCTTCATTTTGTCAAAAAACATCAACCATACAACACTCCCACACTATCAGCCAAGTTAATTTTCATTTCAAGATAATTGTAAACACTTATACACTTTAGGACTGGATTCTGACCATATTTATTTTATAACTAGTAGCTGTAATTAATTAAACCTTCTTATTTGGATAACACAGGTAATGTAATTAAATTCTCAAAGATTACAGAGATATATAAACATAGTGATGTAATTAGCCGGTTTTCTTTAATTGGTTTTTGAAATATGATATTTACTTTATTAAAACGCAAGAGAAAATTCATTACAGCAAAATAATTATATCTTGCCCCAAAACTCAATAGGAGTGCTCTCAGCTTTACTGGCATTAATACCTGCCAGTACCATTCACCACTGGCCCTACCTAAATTTGCCAAGTTCAGTGGAAGGCATTTCTTTTCCGGTGTGATGTTATTTTCTTTCTCGTGTTGTTCATCTTGTTTATTTGCTACACTTAATTCAATCCCTGGTACTACTTCAGTGTTGTGAATGTGACCACATTCTGGTGGCAGGGATTTCTCTTTTTTTTAAAATATAGATGGAAAAGCCTTAATTTTTATGTTAGACGTTCCAAATTCAGAACATTTATATTCCCAGATTGTTAACAAGTTTCAATTGCATGACCCTCTCACTAATGGTGCCTGAAACACCTGTTCCAGCCTTTAACACTGGTTTCAAGGACAGTCACAACTAGATAGAGGTTGTTCTCAATGTGAAGATCAGGCTTTGTCTCAAGACCGAGCAGTCCTCTGTGGCAAACAGATTGGTGAGGATGAGGTCATAGAATCCCTACAGTGCAGAAAGAGGTTATTTGGCCCATTGAGTCTGCACCAACCCTCCAAAGAGCATCCCAATCAGACCCACTCGCCACCTTGTCCCTGTAACCCCAGATTTATCACAGCTAACCCACCTAGCCTGCATATCATAGGACACTACAAGGCAATTTAGCTTAGCCAATCAACTTAACCTGCACATGTTTGCACTGTGGGAGAAAATTGGAGCCCCCAGTGGAAATCCACGCACACAGGGAGATGACTTGCAAACTGCAGGTTAGGTGGATTGGCCATGCTAAATTGCCCAAAGTGTCAGGGGATGTGCAGGCTAGGTGGGTTAGCCATGTGAAATGTAGGGTTACAGGAATGGGGTGGGTCTGAGTGGGATGCTCTTCAGAGTGTTGGTCCTGATGTTAGGCTGAATGCAGTCACCCAAGGCTGGATTTAAACCTGGGTTCCTGGTGCTGAGAGGCAGCAGTGCTAAACACTGTGCTACCATGTTGCCACTAAATCAATGTTCCCTGACTGGGAATCGAACACAGCTGTGGCAGCGAGAGAGCACTGAATCTTAGCCACTAGACCACTAGGAAGCCTGGTCAAGTATTTTTCTTATGTTTTGTTAGTTCCTTCACCACTGAAAGCAGAATCAGTCGCGAGTCATATTATGTCCTTTGCACTTGACTAACTCAGTTAGTCATGGTGCTGCCAAGGCAAACTTGGCGATAAACATTGAAGTCCTCTATTTGGAGTACATTCTGCAGCCTCAATGTTTCCTCCAAATGATGATCAACATGGGGGAGCATTTATTCATCAGCCGAAGGGGGTGGCGGCACATGGTAATCAGCAAGACATTTCCTAGCCCATGTTGGACCTGATGCCATGGGATCCAGCATCAATATTGAAGACTCCAACTGCATACTATTGTAACTGCCTCTGCTGGGCTTGTCCTGTTGGTGGGACTTTATATAGCCAGTAATGGTACTTTCCGGAACATGTTTGTAAGGCACAATTCTATGAGTATATCTATGTCAGACTGTTGCTTGGCTTGTCTATGAGATAGCTCTCCAAATGTTGGCACAAGTCCCCAGGAGTTGGTAATGTGGACATTAGCCATTGCCTTTTTCTCGTACCTTTGTTGATCATCTATCAGCTCTTGGTCCTTCACTGAGACTTTTTAAGGATTTGATACATCTAAGAGGCTGTCAGGCCATTTCAGAGGGCAGTTAAGAGTCAACCACATTGCTATGGCCTGGAGTCATATGTCAGGAAGACCAAGTAAGGATGGCAGATTTCCTTCCGTAATGTACATTAATGAACCAGCTGTTTTTTTTCCAGCAACAAACAATGATTCAGTGGTCATCATTTGACTTTTAATACCAGACTCCAAATAGCATGGTCAACTACATAAAATGTTGCCAATAATTTGACTAGAATATAAGTTAAATGACATCATGTGAAGACCATGCACTACATTAACCTGTTCAGATTGTGCCTACAATACTGTACTCAGGTTGACTGCCATAAATATGGTGAATAAAGACCTTGACAGTGGTGGAAGCAAAAGCCACAAAACTGATCTCTAATATTCATGGGTTGAGTTAAGAGAATTGCCTGGAGAAAATGACGCTTTCTGATCTTAAAAGTAGGTGAGTGATAAGGATTCTAAAGGATTGAAGCAAGATATTAAATGGCACAGTGAAGATAAACCCGTACTACTCCTTAAATATGTTTCTAGAACAAGAGAAATAGATTAAAATTGAAGACATTATTACTTGGCATGGGTATCCAGAAAAGTTTTCTCACAATGAATGAACCTCTGGAATGTTCACTTGAGCAGGGTAGTGAAAGCTACTAATTCAATGGATAATTGGCGATGTGTTTTAGTGAATGAGGACTTTTTAAACACTCTAGATTGTACTTGTACTTATCTTGTGAACAGTCGCTAGCACCTGCATTGAGCCCTGGTACAGAGAACAAATATTCCTGATTGATTAGAACTGACACGATCAATCACAATTTTATAAACCGACTCATAATACTTTTGTAGATTAAAAACAAATCTAAAGTCTGCAGAAATAGTATAGAAATATGTCTGTGCATGCGGGCTCAGTCAACACAACAAAATTACTTATTTTTGCACATTGTGTTGTTGATTGTTTGATGATCATACTGCTGTAATCATCCTTTTGAATAGGGGCAGGAGATGGGATAATCAGAAACGTTTTTCATTTTGATTCTGATACAGTGTTGCCAACATCTATGATTGTCCAACAAAATGTTGATTTTGTATTATTGTCCTAAGTGGTGAAATTGACATAGATAAAAGGGAAAGTGATTAATTTGTTCCTTCTATCCACAGGAATCATTCACCATAACATAACATAAATTGAGTGAATTATGAATGAATTTGGAAATGTTGGCAACACTAATGATATCACAAGAAGATGTTGTGTTGCCTTTGAAAAAATTATTTCATATTTCAAAACCATAAAGGTGAATGGATGAAAACTTCCCACACCCTGAAAGACATGAGCTCTGACAATGAATTTGGGAAAATTGGATGAGATCCATTACAACCACTCCAGGTAGTTTTGGGAACAGTCAGGGAGCTGTACATGTATCAGTCAGGAGTCTGGTCACTCACTGTTTGGGGCTAAATTGCTCAAGGAGATAGGCTATGGTCAGTCTTGGAATTCAATCCAATAAAAGTCAAGGTGGGAGGTGTTAGGGGTCCAGTGCTGCAGAAGGGTGACAAGGAAACTAAACATGCGGAAGGCAGCCAATAATAGGGCAGAAAGACTTACCATGGGCGGTGGGCCGTTCGACATTTTACTCCGCACCTCACAAATGGAAAGCATCCTGAGGAGCTGGCTGACCGTGTCCGAGCTCCAGTCTGGAATCAGAGGCTGCCCTTGACTTACCATGCCAGGCTCCCCTGTGCAAAGGCTTTCTCCCTTTATTTGACGGAGACCTGCTGCCAACTATGACAATCTTCCTGCCTTTATGCCTGTACTAAACAGCATGGAAAGACTTAAGGAATATGAGCCTGATATCTCTGGCGGAGGAGTCACAGTGCAAAAAGGCAAAGCAGGATTGTTGAGAGCATCTTTGTAGAGCGTCTTTAACGGAAGTGAGCACTATGACATTGAATGAAGAAACCAGAGATGCAACGTGTTCAGCCCATGAGCTCAATGCTGAACTCTGAGCACAAAGTGTCTTTCTTGCAGCATTACAATGATAGTTGCCAGTGCAACTTTGAAGTACAGAAGTGAACTAAGTTGGAGATGTAGGATGTTAGAGATTTGCACATGTCAGATGCCTGTGGATGTGCGGTCCGTATGGTTGTTGCCAATGCAAATTACTCTTAGATGTTCGTGCCTGGTGTCAATATGGAGGTCATTTGGAGTAACTGCCTAATGAGAAACTCACCACATTGCTCATGAGCAGCATAAAAGCGGAGATGCTCCACATATTGATATGGGCCTCACCAGATTTCTCATCCGCTTCTGCCACAGATCTTACCATAGCCCACATTGCTCAAACCCCTTTTTATTAACCAGAGTTTATCAGTCTAATTATTGTTTAGCTGATCAGTCCTTCCCTTTATCACTCTTCCCTGGAGATATTAGTTTAAAGAGAGAAAGACCTTCCTGAGTTGTAGGATCTCCTGATGAGTCATTGTGTTTGTTATGTGTGTCTGACAGTGACTTCAGCTAACTATAAAGTTTAGATGGATGACAGACTGCGAAATGAGCCTTTGTTGTATATTTTTTCATAAGGAAGGTAATGGTGAGTGCAGACTTTAGCATCGCATGAGCATTCAATTCCATCAACACAGCCATGAAGTTACAACTCGACATGTCCTAAAAGTAAAATACAATAAATTCGTTTTAGTTTAGTACATGGGGTGAAGAAACAACATAGTATTTTTATATACACAGAAATAAAAGGGGAGCTATGAGCTCATGGTCTGAGATTGTTGAACTAGATGCTGAGACCAGAAAGCTGTAATATTGGCCTTCATTAGAACACTAAAGCAGGCTGACAACATAGATGGCCCCAGAACAGGGTTCAAAGGGCAAGCCACTGGAAGCTTGGGGTGATGTAATAGAGTGCATCAATGTGTTTGGCAAAGTGTTACCCAATCTGCATTTGATCTCCCCAATGTAGAAGAGGCCCCTAGTGCGAACAGCAAAGACAATTCATTCAAAGAATGCACCTAAACTACTGTTTCACATGTAAGGAGTGTTTAGGGCCTTGGACTATGATATCAGTCACTAACATGGTGCTGCCAATATGCCCCAGACATCACAATCTCCAACATCCACAGTACAATACTGTCTCATAGCAGAAGGTATTTTAAAGTGGGAATGCCCTTTCTGGTGGCCAGTCTTTCACAAGCATCATGCATCAACATTTGTTGCAACAAAATGAGGAACAGGCTAGCAGTTGAAAAGGGCATGCCAAGAAAGAAGAAAAGCTTAGTGAGAGATTCCAGGGCATCATTCTGCTAAGTTAAAGATGGCATCTGACATAATTTCCACACACTGCAGCAATGACATCTATTTTACATTGAATTTACATTAATCAATGCCCCATATGTTATGAGTTGACCCACAGAGTCTTGTGTGAATAACTATCCAAATCACTAGAGGGCAAAGTTTTTTTTCCGCCAGTAGGGTAAAGGTGTTGAAGTTCACCATGTAGTAATTCAAACCTTTGTGGTACATGCAGATGAACTTTGTGTGTCAGTATCTCCTTGGCTAATCCAGTAAAATCTTCAAAATAAACTATTACTGAACTGAACAACTGTTTGTAGGGATTTTCCTTTAGTGCCACCTCTCTCCTGACTATCACAAAAACAGAATATATCTAATCTTTATTATATTTCTAGCTGTAGGAACTTGCATGGAACAAACTGACTACTGCATTTCCAACATAATTGCTGTGACTACAGTTTAATTTATACTTCATTGGCTGTACAAAGTTTCAGGACAGCTTGAAGTTCTAAAAGCCACAATACATATGCACATCTTTGTTTTTCTTCTCTGGCTGCTGGTACATCCCTTTTCTATAGTGTAACTTCTCAATGGTCAAAGAGCCCTTGCCTTTTTTTCATTTCTGCCAATGTTATCTCCAGAGTTGAGAGTTTTGTAGTCTTTATTATTGCATTTTTCCACCCGTCACATGATACTACTCTATCCGCTATCACTAATCAATATTTAAGAGATCTCCCTCCCGATACCTTCTTCCTCTCTCCCTGTCTCTCATTCCCTCCTGGTCTCATTTTGACTGATTTGCTATGCTTCAGGTGATTCCAGCTGCTTAAACCTTTTAACCAAGTTAGGACGGCACAGTTGGGAGCTGAGTTCACAGTATTATCTGACTCTGAATACTCAATGAGCAAAAACCAAAGAAAGTGTGATTGGGTGGCGGTAGGATCATACAGATGGGCAGAAGTTCTGCCCAGTTGCATTGTTAGGAATTTCAAAGGATACCACACCTCATGGATCTATGTTAATCAATATTAATTCTTAAAATTCTATGTTCAATTTTAAAGCAATGGAGTATTCAATTGTAAACTTTAACTAAGCTTGCACAAATAAATCCCAATAACACTGACTTACTTTGTGGCAAATTTGCAGCATTACTACTAATAGTTACAGGCACATTAAATTTAATAAGATATTAAATTACAGTCCTAATATTGGACATATGCAATAAAAAGGTAAGCTGAATAAAACATAGCATTGGTGAGAATATCAATCTTAATTTGTATGAGGTTTTCTCAGTCTGATAAAAAGCAGCTAAGTGGATATTTTGTTACTCCATATGTGATGTGGAATTTTAATATTTTTGAGGATGGAAGCAAACCAAAATCAGAAATAGACAAATGTTCCATGCATTATTTAATTACCATGTCCTTTAATTACTGGGTAGGCATCGATACCCAGTCGACATCTGCGCTCCCATTAAGAAAGGCAGCAGTGATTGTTTACCAGCATCATCTGTTTCATTAGAATGTGACATTTAGTCTTACTTGATACAGAAATGAAAAAGCACGTGATTGCATCTTTCTTCGGGCTATCAACTCAACTTGCAGTGTATCTGCAAGCAAAACTGTTTTGCTGCACAAATATATGACATGAAATGAAAAAGAAGATTTTACTTCCAAACACTGATCCAATATTTCCTTCTACTAACCACAGAACTTTTCATTACAAATTGCTCTTCCAGCAACAGCCATTTACCAAAGTTAAAATATAATATTCCATCTTGTCAAGACTTTTAAAATAAATCATAAAATGAATGTAAACTTTACAGTAATGTGCACGTACATGCCAATCTTCAAAACAATTAAAATATTCTTTAAGAATACTCAATATCTCAAACACAATGCAAGCTGATGTTGATCTGACAGGCAATTGAGAAATGTGGGCTTTTTGAATCAGACAGATACACTGCAGATTTTTTTTCCAAGAAATATGAAAAACGGATAATGATCTGAAACACTGTCAGCGTAAAAAACACATAGTATATTTAGCAGTCCATCAAAAATGCATAAAATTTAGCCAGTGTCTCCTAGCTATATTTATCACTATATTGTTTACTCCTTAATCTATCATCAGTGCTGTCAATTCTTTTTGTCACATTATGATCTCTTTCAGGAGCGACTGTTAGTAAAATTGTTTCTGGTGGAATCCTGAAATTAAATCTCTCTTTCACATCATGAAAGCTTTAGATATTAGTCCAGTCATCTTTCAGTTTGGCCACACTTCTAATGGAAGGAAGGGGAAAACAATGAAAAAAAAGTCAATTATTGTTGTGACAATTGATTGTAAAAGGTTTAGTGCTTGTACTCTGGGTAAGTCCCATGCTAAGAAGTCCCTTAGCTGACCAAATTATTTTCTACATGATTTGGCCAGTGATTCCATTGGGTAGCATTTTATAGGGTCCTGAATGACACAGGTTGCTGTGAGAAATGTGACAGAATCATGCTAGAAGACCATGAGGCCTGTCTCAATGTCCGGAACAATTTGCTGAATCTTCTATTTAAGTTCTGGGTAGCGAGGTGTAATTTTTACTGGGAGTGGCAAGTTGCCTATTGAGGGAAATTATTGCTGATGATCTTATTGCTGATGTGCTTAATTGCACATCTTGTCTCATTAATATGTAGCCTCCTATCCTACCACTCACCTCAATCAAACTAGATGCAGAGAATTCTTGACATTGAAGTCAAAGTGGACACCTGGTGTATTCAAGATAACAAGGTGTGGAGCTGGATGAACACAGCAGGCCAAGCAGCATCATAGGAGCAGGAAAGCTTGACGTTTCGAGTCTAGACCCTTCATCAGAAATGGGGGAGGGGAAGATGGTTCTGAAATAAATAGGGAGAGAGGGGGAGGTGGATAGAAGATGGATAGAGGAGAGGATAGGTGGAGAGGACACAGACAAGTCAAAGAGGCGGGGATGGAGCTAGTAAAGGTGAGTGTAGGTGGGGAGGTAGGGAGGAGATAGGTCAGTCCAGGGAGGACGGGCAGGTCAAGGGGTCGCGATGAGTTTAGTAGATAGGAGATGGGGGTGCTGCTTGAGGTGGGAGGAGGGGATAGCTGAGAGGAAGAACAGGTTAGGGAGGCGGGGACACGCTGGGCTGGTTTTGGGATGCGGTTGAGGGAGGAGAGATTTTGAAGCTCGTGAAATCCACATTGATACCATCGGGCTGCAGGGTTCCCAGGCTGAATATGATTTGCTGTTCCTGCAGCCTTCGGGTGGCATCATTGTGGCACTGCAGGAGGCCCAGGATGGACATGTCGTCTGAGGAATGGGAGGGGGAGTTGAAATGATTTGCAACTGGGAGGTGCAATTGTTTGTTGCGAACCAAGCGCATGTCTTCTGCAAAGCGGTCCCCAAGCCTCCGCTTGGTTTCCCCAATGTAGAGGAGGCCACAATGGGGACAGCGGATGCAGTATACCACATTGGCAGATGTGCAGGTGAACATCTGCCTGATGTGGAAAGTCTTCTTGGGGCCTGGGATGGGGCTGAGGGAGGAGGTGTAGGGGCAGGTGTAGCACTTCCTGCGGTTGCAGGGAAAAGTGCCAGGTGTGGTGGGGCTGGAGGGGAGTGTGGAGCGGACAAGGGAGTCACGGAGGGAGTGGTCCCTCCGGAAAGCAGACAAGGGTGGGGAGGGAAAAATGTCTTTGGTGGTGGGGTCAAATTGCAGATGGCGGAAGTGTCGGAGGATGATGCGTTGGATCCGGAGGTTGGTGGGGTGGTACGTGAGGACGAGGGGGATTCTTTTTCGGTTATTATTGCGGGGACAGGGTATGAGGGATGAGTTGCGGGAAATGTGGGAGACACGGTCGAGGGCGTTCTCGACCAGTGCGGGGTTAAGTTGCGGTCCTTGAAGAACGAGGACATCTGAGATGTACGGGAGTGGAATGCCTCGTCCTGGGAGCAGATGCGGCAGAGGCAAAGGAATTGGGAATAGGGGGTGGCATTTTTGCAGGAAGGTGGATGGGAGGAGGTGTAGTCTAGGTAGCTGTGGGAGTCGGTGGGCTTGAAATGGATATCGGTTTCTAGGTGGTTACCCGAGATGGAGACAGAGAGGTCCAGGAAAGTGAGAGAGGTGTTAGAGATGGTCCAGGTGAACTTAAGGTTGGGGTGGATGGTGCTGGTGAAGTGGATGAACTGTTCGAGCTCCTCGTGGGAGCACGAGGCGGCGCCAATACAGTCATCAATGTAACAGAGGAAGAGGTGGGGTTTAGGGCCAGTGCAGGTATGGAAGAGGGATTGTTCCATGTAACCTGCAAAGAGGCAGGCATAGCTTGGGCCCATGCGGGTACCCATGGCCACCCCCTTTGTCTGTAGGAAGTGGGAAGCATCTGCAGTTCTTATTATCTCTTATACGTGGTGTACTCAGCTCATTACTCATTCCAAAGGACACTCGGTATTCAGGATATATGCCATGGGCGTTGGCCAAATGTACCTCACATTCATGGACATTGGCAACTGACAATGTACCACTTCCCTCAAGGAATCCTCGTGGCACAATACCGATCCACAAAAAGCAAAATTCAGTGCATTGTGTTCACTGTGCCATTCATTCAGTTATCAGTACTCATTTTGCAAAAATCTTTCTCAGGCAGTTCAGTTTTAGCTTCCTAAATGTCAAATATATTGGCATTTTGATTTTTTGTTTAGATATTGTCAACATGCTCTATGTAAGAATTAAGTATTCAACGTTCAGACAGATTGGCCAGTTGTAAAACTGTATTTTTATACCATGGGATCTGTAACATAGTGGACCTGTTATTAGCTTAGTTATCAAGAGTCTCAATGATCACATTTGCTCAAATCCCATAACAGCAGCAATAGAATTTAAATGTAATTGATTAAATAAATATGGAATTAAAAAGCTAGTTTCAGTAATGGTGACCATAAAATTGCTTGATTATCAAACAAACCCGTTTCATGCTTAAGGAGGGAAAGCTGTTGTTCTTACCCAAAATGAAAACTGAAGGAATTGCAGGTACGGTAAACCAGGAACTAAAACTGAAGTTGCTGCAAAAGCTCTATAGGTCAGGCAGCATCTGTGAAGAAAGAGCAGTTTTAACATTTTGGGTCCGGTGACCCTTCCTCAGAACTGTTCTGAGCAAGTGTCACCAGGCCTGAAACATTAACTCTGATTTTTCTTAACTGTTGCTCCCAGACCTGCTGAGCTTTTCTAGCAACTTCTGTTTTTGTTCTTTACCCTAAATGTGACTTGAGAACCACAGCAAAGTAGTTGACTGTTAACGGCCTTCTGAAATGCCCTAGCAAGGCACTCAGTTGTATAGACAACAGAAAATTCAAATAAAGGTGTAAAAGGGCAAACAACGCACAATAACCACTGTAATGTGTAGGATTGAGCGAAAGTTCCCATCATCTAAAATACTGGACCAAAACCCTGGACTTTTTAAAACTTTCAAAAGTAAAGGGGGCAGCTGGGCTGAGCTCTGGGAAAAGTACACAGACGCAGAGATGGCTGCTTGGAGCCATTGTTCAGCCTGGAATTCCAATTTGCACCTCCACTCTAAAATAATAATCAACCAAACCTAACACTCTGACTGAAACTAACTTTTACACTTCGGGCTACACAGCACGTATAGTATGTAGCCTTAAGTGGTACTGGACTTTCAACTTCAATCAAAATCCATTCAAACATACTCTTAAATATCAGGAAGCCAACTGATAGTTCAAAGAGAGCACCAGTAACACAATGGCAAGCACAGATTTGGTGCAAAGACAAGAGGCCCACAGTTACTATAATTGCAGAGCCTGATCTCACCTGAAAGAGCTTTCCTCACAGCTCTCTCCAGAAGAGGGGTCCTGAAATAACCGCACAGAGGCCAGTTCCTATCACCAAGTCACCCTTTATTTACTACTGCACAGCCCAATTCAAAGTCGGTCCTCAGAGGAGATTCTAATCTCCTGGTTATACTGGTCAGCCAAGGCTTTCATGATTGGCCCAGGGTTAGCAACACCAATCACGAACTCAGTCAATGAGGCCCCCCTGGTCCCAATCACTACAGATCCCAAGCACCATCTTCCCAAGGGCTATTCCCCTGGCAGCTATTTCCCAGAAGGTTTTCCAAACAGCAAACCTCAGAAGAAGAATTACAACGGCTAATTCCAGCAAGTGTTTCCAAGAGCTATCGCTGGAATGGGAATCCTAACAGCAATTCTGAAACCAACCGACGGAGGCCTGTTCCATACCAGGGGAACCAACAGCAACCGACCGCAACCAGCAGACCTAAGAACCGACAACCTCGGAAAACCACTGACCCGACTGACATCACGAGGTCTCAGATACATCCTGAGGTGAAAGCTGGCTCGCAAAATCACCAGAAAGTAAGGAAAACAAAGTACTCACCTGATAAATCCAATACATGTCCTATTGCATCTGCGGACTCAACCCAGACCGAAGGCCTACACCATCCAAAGCCTTCTTCGAGGCACCAGGTATGGCAAGCAGGGACAACCAGCTGTACTTCAAAATCATGTTCATCCCCAGGAGTGAGCTTAAACTCCAGAGACCCCAAAGTTTCCAAACTAGCTAGCAGGGAGGGGAAGGTGGGTGGTGACAGGGCAGGGAGCCTCAAGTGTAGGAAGGCTGATTAAAGTGTCTGTGATTAAAACTGTTGTTTAAGCTCTAATAGTGTTTAATTTAACAGTGTATTTAATTACTATCCTCTGTGTAATTGCTTTAATCTCACTGTTTTATTGCATTTGCCTTTATTTCTTGCATTATACTTACCTTTTTGTATTTAAATAAATCTTTTGTCCTGGAAACACCTGTCTACTACCTTCTTTATTTCACATTCCTAACTAAGTCTATTGTCTAGAATCATGGATCTGGCAGTGATTCAAACCACCAAAAATCAGCAATTTACTGATTGCAAACCAGAACCCGACAAATGATACTGCAAAAGCACACCCAGCCAACTCAAAACTGCAAAGTCCTCCTTTCTACCGTTTGGTGAGATTTTCACCAGATTTGCCAGAACTGCCTCACAGACTTGTCAAGCAATAGATTTATGCGGTAATACAAAGAGAATCATATCATGCACTCAATGTCCCAGACACCTCCAACACTGTAACTGGACAGGTCCTGAACAACCTGCAAGACAGTCATAACAGAGATTGCAACCAGCACAGTGATATACAGTCTCGTGCACCAGAAATCTAATTGTGGAGTTTCACCATGTCACATCAAATTAGAAAAGGCATGCAATGGAATATTTAATATAAGCTAAGTAGTACAGAACCAGTACTTAGGAAAATATTGCATGACTAAAACACTGACAAATGAATTCAGTTTAGAAATAAAATGGCATACTTCTGAAATTACATTCATGGTAAAGTGAGCAAAATTCTGCCCCTTTTTGTGGCTTTTCCAATGATTCTGATGTTTTTCACAAAGAGTCTTAATTTTAAATCATATTTTAGCAGTTATTAGTTTCTTAATGCAGTCCCCAAACTCCTCCAGGCTCAGTTCAGTCCCTTGATGTTCTACACAGGCTTTTCAATTAATTTTGTTTCTCTGGTACAGAGACATGCAATTTTAATTTCTATACTTTTATAACAAAATTTCAACTCATCTAATTAAACTCATTTAATCTACATGCTGGTAGCCTTTATCTCTGTACAGTACATTAAGTACCCTTTGGCTCCTTGCTAAGGTCTGGATACAGATCAGTCTTATACTATAACCTTTGTTAGTATTCTGAATGTTACTCTCCTGGAATAGAACAGAAATTTGGACAATGACTGTAAGTACGGAAATTCAGCTCTCAAACATTTCTCTCAGAATCCGAATTACACAGCATATCTGTTCATTATAAAAACATTCCATAATGGTATTCAGAAACTACAAGATGGGTATTTAAGGATACAGGCAGAAGCTAATGAGTACTGTTTTGTTTTTAGCACAAAATTGTTTAAGAGCTGTGTGTGAGCTGCTCTGGCAATATATTTTTGGAAATCTAGTTGTAAATGAGAAACCATTTCTGAAATTGTGTTTTGATAAAGGACATCCAGAAATTTGTAATAGGCTAAAAATACAGTCAGCCTAGAACTTTCTTTACCCTTTCATCCAACTTTGAACAAAGTTTTCTATTTTCTATTTTTGTTAATGCCATTATAGCTAAACAAAAAAATGGTGAATTGAAGAGGAGGCCATGGAGTTGTGGAAAAGTAGGGTGAAATTTGCAGGGCATGGAAGGTCATGAAGGAGGGGTGGAGAGGAAGTGGGAATGGGAGCATTATACCAACAGGAAGTGATTCAGATCATAATTAGGCCCTTACCTGCTTGTTTTCCATTCATCTGCCTGGTATTCCTAGATCCAGGAGGTGAGTTCAATTGTGTTTCAATTTTGGGAAAGTTACGATCTCCCCCATGCCGCAATTGCTTCTCCTGGGGAGCTGGGTTGAAAATTCTGCCCAGTGTCTGCTAAACAATATTGTGGAAGACTGACTGGCACTTTGTACAGTAGAGAACTAATGAGTCAATGAAACAAGCTCTCAGCTTCTCCCGATCAATGCTTGACTGTATTCACGCTATAAAAAAGAATGTTAGTGCTTCTTTTCATTCCATTGGTGTTCTCAAACAATTGTAAGATCACTTCTCATGAAGATTTGGATAACATATGTCTATTTCTAGGCATATTTGCCATACATCATTGAAAAGTAATGCTTTACATTTGGAATCTTAAGTGCTTATTTCAGTCTGATAGCAATTGTTATTTTTTACAATATTAAACTGACCAGAAATTTTGGTCAGACACTTCCCAGGCCCTAAATGACAAGGACTATAGCAAATTGGGAAGAATCCTGTGAGACATTGAGTGAAGCCTCTCTTGATGTTCGGAACAAGAAGTCATATTTTCTACTTGACTTCCAGATATTGAGATGAGAATCTGGCCAATAAGCAACAAGAGGCCTATTAACAAAGATTATCATTCATTATCACCCTCACTACTATTAATGTGCAGTTTCACATTCCACCACCTATTGGATAGCAACCAGACACCGAGAATTCCTGACGAGAAAGTCTGAATAGATACCCAGAGACTCCAGCTCACTGCTTGCTCGTCTTGCTCCATCTTAGACACTCAGCACCAAAGTCTCAGGATACAATCCATGGGCAATAGTCGCACACTCAATGTTCATTGATGCTGGCATCTAGCACATGCTAGCCCCTCTGCACCATCATGGGACATCTCTGAGCCACATGCTGTCTGCTTGTGCACTGACATGTTGCACTTAGGAGGGTACCAACACCTTTCATTGCAATGTTGCTGCAAGCACATTATCACAGGCATAAGCAACCAGCTCACAGATTGGACCAGGCTGCATCTCAGGGCTGCCTGCTAGCTGCCTTAATAGTCATTAGATTAATGTCTACATGAATGTTTACAGCAGTCTGCCTTGCCTTTTCTTGCTCAGCCGCACTTTAAATGCACACAGTGTTTCTGTCTCACCTTGCGGTATAGCACAGGCTCAAAGCCAGACAGCTTGTCATAATGGTCAGCAGTTATCTGTAAATGGGGTGGACTCAAAGATATGTCAGTCTCACACCTACAGCATGTCCCAACAGCCCACACAGCAGGCACACTGCATGTGCTTCAATCAAATAGCCCCATGTCTCAAAGTCAAATGGGAATAGTCCTCAGTCAAGTCAAGGGAGGCTGATGTCATTCAGGGGTGCCAGCACAGTCAATCGAGGGCACTTGTCTGTGATTAGTCCAAGGTTCCAGGCATAGTTAGTCGTACACTTAGTATGGTCAGATTGAGGGGTTCTATCTCACTGATGTTCCACAAGTGGGCTGTGGTCAGTTCTAATCATCTGGTGCAAAATGTCAGGATTGTTAGTTGGAGAACTTCATGGAAAGCAGCCAGGCATCTGCCCAGTCATCAGTCAGGGCTGTCCATCCAGGTCAGTCAGGGGTGGACCACCTAGGGGTTAGCAGAATGAATATCAGAGGTAGGTACCTGGGGCCGTTGTGTAATAGAGAATTGGGAGAACTCATCATTGAGATATGTAGGCAGCAGCCTAGGATGTGTAATATACAAGGATGGTGAAGGTGGAAATTTGATATATAAAGCATGGGAGACAGTGATGCATGGCAGGACATGGGATGCTGCAGGAATTCACAATCAACATTCAACCCCTCAATTTAGTTTAAAAGTTCTGCTACCTTGGAAATATCCTCTACAGCACGACCACGTTGGACATAGAAATTGTTTGTTACCTAACAAACCAAGCTCAGTATTCAGCACCCTTTGTTTGTCTCAAAAGAAAGGTCAAAGACTACCAGGCAATGGTTCTGACATTATTTCTCTATGTCTGTGAGGCATGAGCAGTCAACTGGCTTCACATAAAGCAACTTGATTTGTTCCACCTACCATGTTAACAATGTGCGTGGAATATCAAGTGACAGCACACAATGCCTTATATCAAAGTCCTTGCGAGGTGCTGCATACCTGGTGTCAAGAGCATTTTAATCAGAGCTCGGCTTTTCTAGGTTTACTATGTGGTTTGCATGGAGAATTCCCATATAACAAAGGCAGTATTCTACACCCTACCGAAAACAGAAACCTGCACCATTAAATGATCAAACTGTTCTCAAGAATCAGGTTAATCAGTCATTCGTCACAATTTTAACAGCGTTTTCATTTTAAATTCATAGAGACAAGATTCCAGCATGGAATCGGAGCCTAGAATCAATCAACCTACACCTCCCAAAATCTCCAGTCTGACACAACACTACCTCTGTGTTCAATTTGGCCCTAGCCCCACAATATCCAATTCGTTTCTACTCACAAAATATCCAATTCACCCCTTACCTGCAAAGTCCAATTCAATCCATATTCATCAGTTTGTCAAATTTATCCCACACAATGTCAGATTTACCTCCAACCTCACTGTTATCCAAGGCTCCCTGTGATATCTAACCACCCCCAACCCAACCTCATAGAAAGTCTGACTTCCTGAAATGTCCTTTGCTATTTGTGGAACTTTGCAATGTAGAAACTGTTAGCTTTTCACATCACAACAGTGATCGGAATTCAGATCTGCTTCACTGGGACATCCTAAGGTTATGAGATACAATAAAGACATGCAAGTACCTGTTTTATTTTTCTTGACAGAAACACTACGGAAGTTATGAGGCAGTGATTCATCATTGATAGCTGCTTGGAGTATCTAATAGTAATACATATAAATGTTGCTACTTGTCATGTGTCCTTCTAAAGTGCCATGTAAATGCTCCCCATAGAAAATGTTTTGTTTGGATTTCCATCCTCTCTACATAAAGGAAACCATCGGGATCTGCTTGGTCCAGTGTGGTAGAGGAAAACCACTTCCCAGTCTAGTCTTTTGAAGGATTTGTCACCACAATGCCTAACAATTTCTCTTACTACATCTTACCAAACCCACCTCATTAATTACGTGCCTTCCCACTAATGACTTATCATGTTTGATTTCCACCATATGACCATGCGCCATTCCTGAAACAACTCGCTACTCAATGGATATCCGGGAATTCACCAACATTCCTTGCACCTGTGCCAACTTTGAAAACCTGGGTGCACCTGGACAAGCATTGTCAGTCCAGATTTGCAATGCATGGTGATTTACATTTGCCCCAGATGTGATGGACAAGGGGAAATTGATGCCCGCTTTAGTGGCAGAATACAGGAGGCCTGGCTGGAGAGGTGTTGCCAACATGGGACTTCTTCCTCCCCCAAGACCAGCAGTGGAGGCTACAACTAGACCATGCCAACCTAGTCCAAGGATGCCACACCGTTTAATGCATTCTCAGCTATGTGGAGGAATGCCCAGCACTGTAGGAAGAATACCTATCTCCTTCTCCACTGTGCCAGCAGAAGTGCTGCTATCTTCTCTTCATCATCATATACTTCATCGTCACTCCATCTCTGCTACTGTACCTACCTCATTCCAATGCTCAAGCTTTACCTCTCCTCCTATTGCCTGCAGCGTTTTCTTCACTGGCTGTCACCCCAACCTCAACGCCAACTCCACTGACACCGCAGGCTTCTACACACCTATTTACTTGTCAGGACACACCCTAGCTGCATCAACAGTTATAGCTATGCCACCCAGTTTTAATTCCAAGACTGGTAGTGTACTGCCTATCATTCCCTATGGAAGAGAATGCAGACTCTGAATGTTCTGAGTAGGACCTGGACTGGTATCAGAGGCTGTGATTGACTTATTCCGCCAGGATCACCTGAGAAGTCAGTATCTGCCTTGACTTGAATGAGGTGTCCTGGCAAGCTTCTTGGCTTTGTGTCTACACTAAATAGCACAGCAAGACAGAAGCAATATGAACCTGTAATCTCTGGCTGAGGGATTGAAGTGCAAAAAGGCAAAACAAGGTAATATAATGCAGGGATGCTGTGAGCATCAGTCGGCTCAAAATTATTGAGTCATAAGATATCAAGCTAACAGCCCAGGGATGCAGCCTGGTCCAGTCCATGAGCTAGATGTGTGTTTCTGAGTGCATAGTGTCCATGCTGCAACATTATAATGATAATTCCTGATGCAGTCCAAGGGGGACATTATATCAGAGATATGCCATGAGGGTTCTTAGAGGCTGTCACAGGATGGATGACTGCGGATCCAAGTACCATATAGTGCATGCTCTGAGATATTGGGGCTTTGTTTCCAACCTGAAGGTCATTTGGAGCAAGCAGCGAGATGATTCCGTTAAGTTCTTACACTGATTTCTTTTCAGACTCTCCTGACATTGGGGGTTTGTGAACTTAGTAAGAAAGAAAGCAGAATATTATTGACGTGAAATGTAGCATTTACAAAGTGTTTATAAGCATTAGTCCCTGTCAACTGACAGCTCGTTGGTCATCTTGAGGTCAAGATGGACCTTGTTAGACTTGTCGCACAATTCTGCTACATAGCTTGCCACAGTTCAAGTCGGTCACGTGCCTATAAGGTTCCACCTAAGGTCTTGGGCAAGGGATGTTGGGTGAGGCAGGTGGTTGGTATGTGAAGATGAATTATTTTATGCAGCAAATGGTAATGACAAAGAATTCCCTGCGTAACAAGTTGACGGAAGCTGAGATGGTCAATGATTTAACAAAAAAAACACGGAGGAACTGAGGGAAATAATTTTGCATGCCTCCAGACCAGGGAATGTGACTGTTTGGGTTGCTGCACAGCCTGGATGAGTTGAGTGGCCTTCACTCTATGAGTAGATCAGGCCTCAGGTTAACATACTATTCAAAAAATGGTGCTGCTGGTGTCTTGAAGGGCTTAATATGGAGAGGGGGTCATTAGCACCATCCATTATAATGATGTCCTGTAAAATATGGCAGCACATCTTAGGATCATGAAGGAGTGAGTCCAAACAACTGATTCTCTTCAATACCTCTGTCTTAATGTCAATCATGTCAATGTAACCTGTAACTAAGTGCTGATATGCAATAAACTAGAAGTTGTTAATCTCAAGAAGCTCTTCTACTTAGACCTTCTACTAGTGACTTTCCTCTAACACATCAAACCAAGCAGGCTTTTTCGTTTCCTAGACTTAAAAAGGACAGTGGCTGCAACAGTCATCGTGAGCAGCAATTCATACAGCAGAGTGAGCTGGTCTGCCCATTTACAGAAAGCACTTCCAGCACTGTAGGACCCCTTCTGTACTACATTGGAATGTCATCCTACACTTTCTATTCAATTATCTAGAGGGAGATTTAAACCTACAATTTTCTGACTCAGTTTGAAATTTCTTCCCACTGAGTGACAGATGATTCCTTATGCAACATATTAACAGCCAAGATGTTCGATTATTTTAATATCCTGTAAAATAATTTGGTGATTAATGATTAACACATGTTGAGCAACAGGCAGTAGCTGTTACCAGAAAATGTTTTTTTTTTAAATTTCATTCATACGATGTGGGTGTTGTTGGCAAGCAAGCATTTATTTATTGCCCATCTCTATGAGCCCTTAAGAAGGTGGTGATGAACTACTTACATGGTCTAAATGCACCCATGGTGCCATCTAGGCTGTGAGTTGCAGGATTTTGATCCAGCAACAATAAAGGGACAGCAGTATGTTATTTGAAATTAAGGCTGGTGTATGATTTAATTGGGAACAATTTTTATTTATTCACGGGCGGGGTGCTGAGCCAGAATTTATTGTCCATTCCTAGTTGACCTTGAGAAGATGGTGGGGAGCTGCCTTCTTGAACCAGTGCATCCTTGTGCTTTAGGTAGACCCACAATGTCTTTAGGGAGGGACTTCCAGGATTTGAGCGCAGCGACCCAGAAGGAATGGCAATGTATGTCAATGATGCAGAGGTGCCCATGTTGGACTAGGGTGGACAAAGTTAGAAGTCACATGACACATCTTCATCTGATGAAGGAACAGTGCTCCAAAAGCTTGTGATTTCAACTTAACCTATTGGACTATAACCTAGTGACATGTGACTTCTGATTGGATATATTTTGAAGTCAGGATAATGATTGGTTGCAGAAGAATTTGCAGGTGGTGGTGTTCCTATGTATCTGCTGCCCTTGTCGAGATGGAAGACGTTGTGTGTTTGGAATGTGCTGTCTAAGGAGCCTTGGAGAATTTCTGCAGTGCATTTTATAGATTGTACACACTGAAAATCTATGGTAGGAGGGAGTGGATATTTGTGGATGTGGTTCTAATCAAGTGGATTACTTTGTTCTGGATGATGTCAATCTTCTTGTGTGAAGCTGGAGCTGCGCTCATCCAGGCAAGTGGGGAGAATTCCATCACTCTCCTGAATTGTATCTTGAAGTTTGTGGACAGGTTTCGGGGAGTCAGGAGGTGAGTTACTCACTGCAGGATTTTTAGCCTCTGACCTGCTCAAGTAGCTACAGTACGTATATGGCTAGTCCAATTCAGTTTCTAGTCAATGGTTGTTGATAGTGAGTGATTCAGTGATGGTAACACTACTGGATATCAAGGAATAATCATTAGATTCTCCACTGTTGGAGATGATCATTATTTCACATTTGTACGGCGTGAATATTACTTGCCACATTTCAGCTCCAGCCTGTTCATTGTCCAGCATTACTGCATTTGGACATGGACTGCTTTGGTATCCATGGAGTCACGAATGACGTTAAACATTGTCCAATCATCAGTGAACATCCTCACTTCTGATGGTACATAGCAGCTAAAGACAGTTGGGTTGAGGATACCACCCTGAGGAAATATTGTGAGGATGCGACTTCTAACAGCCACAACCATCTTTCTTTGCAACAGGTACGTAAATCCTCCTGATTTTCATTGACACAATTTTGCTAGGGCTCCTTGATGTCAAATGCATCATTCACCTCATCCCTAGAACTCAGCTCTTTTGCCCATGTTTGAATCAAGCCTGCAGTAAGGTCAGGAGTTAAATGGACCTGGCAGAACCCAGACCAAGTATTACTGAGCAGTGCCGACCACATCTGGCAGCATCTGTGAAGAGAAGGCAGAGTTAACCTTTCAGGTCCAGTGACCCTTCTTCATAGCCTTCTTCAGTTTTCCCAGCAATTTCTGTTTTTGTTTCTGACATCAGCGTTTACAGTTCTTTGTTTTTTTTTTGCTGAGCAGGTGCTGCTTGATAGCACTGTTGATGGCTGAGTAGTTGGCTGAGTTAGATTTTCCTGCTTTTTGTGTACAGGACATAGCTGGTAATTTTCCACATTGTCAGGTACATGCCAGTGTCATAGCTGACCTGGAACAACTTGGCTAGAGATGTGGCAAGTTCTGGAGTACAAGTCTTCAGTAATGTTGTCAGGACCCATAGCCTTTGCTTCATCCAATGCTTCCAGCCATTGATGTCACAATATCTTGATATCACATGGAGTAAATTGAATTGGCTGAAGACTGGCATCTGTAATATTGGGGACTGTTGGAGGAGACCGAGATGGACCTTCCATTTGGCACTTCTGGCTGAGGATTGTTGCAAATGCTTCAGCCTTATCTGATGTGCTGGGCTCCCCCATCATTGAGGATGGGGATACTTGTGGAATCTCCTCCTCCGGTGAATTGTTTAATTGTCCAGAACCATTCACAAGTGGATGCGGCAGCATTGCAGAGCTTGTATTTGATCCATAGGTTATGGAGTTTCTTAGCTCTGTCTATCACTTGCTCCATATGTTGTTTGCAAGTATTCCTGTTTTGTAGCTTCACCAGGTTAACACCTCATTTTTAGGTATGCCTGGAGCTGCTCCTGGCATGTACTCCTGTACATTTCATCAAACTGTTAATGATGTCGCCCTGGTCATTCAATGTGATAGAGGTCACAGGTTTATAAGGTGCTGTTGAAGAAATTTGAACAAGTTGCTGTTGTGCATCTTGTATGTGGTACACAATATGTTAGTCACAGAGAAAATGCAGGCTGCTATGCCCTGAATGGCTTCAAACTATTTAAGTGTTATTAGAGCTGCACTTATTCAGGGATAACAAGGTGTATAGCTGGATGAACACAGCAGGCCCAGCAGCATCAGAGGAGCTGACATTTCGGGTCTGAAATGTCTGAAGACCCAAAATGTCAGCTTTTCTGCTCCTCTGATGCTGCTGGGCCTGCTGTGTTCATC
>JAHRHZ010000087.1:11215549-11277998 GCA_024137785.1 Ginglymostoma cirratum | reverse complement strand
AGGTTCTAGGCCCGAAACGTCAGCCTTCCTGCTCCTATGATGCTGCTTGGCCTCCTCTGTTCATCCAGCTCTACACCTTGCTATCTCGGATTCTCCAGCATCTGCAGTTCCTATTATCTCTTGGACACAAGGGGTTGCATCTTACAAAGTTACAATCCATAGATATAAGAAATAACTTTAACTTCTGCGATACCTTTCACATTCACAGGCCATCTGAAAGTCCCTCCCAGAGAATGAAACGAGTTTGAACTGTCATCATCATTGTAATGCAGGGAAACGGTGTAGCCAATTAATTCACTGCAAGATTTCACAGAAGGAGTGAAATCAATTGCCAGATGATCTGATTTAGTGATGATGATTAAGGTAGAAGGTTGACAGATCCTCACCTATTCTTTGAAAACTGCCACATAGGATCATTTTGCCACAAGAATGGGTAAATGGGGGTGCAGTTTGATGTTCACTGGTAAAATGGCACCAGCAAGAATATAGCATTCCCTTGGGACAGCCCTAAAATGCCAATGTAGATTATGTGCTCAAGTTTCTTGGATGAGATTGCAACTATGACCTTTGGGATCACAGTGACAAGGTGAGTATAAGCTGCCCCCTCACCAGCTGGCAAGTTGTTGGATGCGTAGTTTCAGCCCAAGCCCCACAAGTTAAGCATAAACATTTCAACAGCTCACATCTATGGACTACAACTGCCTTTCAATCCCTATGCAGAAGCCACCCTGATGGGAATTATTAGGCTTTGGAGAATCATTTTATTAGGATATCAACAAAGGTTCCCAAGCTATGGGATAATTAGATATATGTATAAGCTTGTAAAATTCTCACTGTTTTGGAGATCTTTGTACACAGCTTAACAGCTCGTGAGCTACAATACCAGATGTTATGAATATCTGTACTGATCTGTGACAGATGCAGGTAGTTCTCCAATAACACAATAGTTGCATTCTTGCGTGCACTCTCACTATGGAAAATCACGCTATAGAAAATTGCCATAGAAAATCATTATATTGTACAGTAGAAAGCTCATGTTATCCAAACAGCGTCCACTATTCATCAATTGTGTTACAGCCAATTTGCATAGACAAAACATGCATTATAGCAGAAATACTTCATAGTTAATTGTGGGTGAAGAGACAGGGACTGATATTGGATATTAATAAAGGAGAATAGGTGTAGATGCAAGAATTGTTGAAGATCTCTGACTGCAGGTATATATTGAAGCTCTCCTCTGCCCCACCATCCTCAAAATAATTTCCTTCATTAAGCTGAGTGTTGCCATCCATTGCTGGCTCTCTCTGTTCTTTCCACGTAGAGTACCATTGTGCAATGTTCAGCCAACTGCTGCTTTACAGATTCAACAAGGCAATGCTGCCAAGTCTTTGCTTGAGGAATCCAGTGGTTAGGTCGATGAGGATTCCTGTTCAGACATGAATCTGATTGTAGTATACATCATTCGCCAATCTGCGATGAGTCAGGAGCAAAGTTTGTAGCCTTGTCTCCAAATACATTGCTGTCAGATTCTGTGGAAGGGCAAAAGGTAAGAGGGAATTGATGAAGGCTGCAATTGAAAACCATGCCAGTACCTGGCAGAAAAGTGGGCACAGTCTTCCCAGTTAGCTACTAATGATCACACAACTTGTATATAAATTGAATGTAATTCATTAACATTGAATAATGGGCTCATTTAATCAGCTTTCATGGCAACATGGGTGCAGTGATTGAGCCTTGGACCTTGGGGGAAGCTGGCAAACTCAAAAACCTGTCTTACTGTTTCCAGTTCCGCATTGGGAGAATATTAGAAGTGTTTGCCTGACATGAATTTGATCGGCTGCTCCATGTAAACATGAACTGCAGACTTAGTTTTGCTGATATCTTCCATCTAGAAAGAACCAACACCAAAGAAACTCAGGGCTTCAATACCCTTGATTGCAACCGGCAGGGCAGTGCTGGCTGTGGCAGTGGGTTACAGGTCTTATTGCAGGAGACGTTACATTTCTGTGACAGCCTCCCTAAAATGGCTTAGATACATTAGGGACTTTAACTAGGAACACTAATTGGCACAAAAATTCAGTTGGCATTTAACAGACTGTAAGCCATATGGTGAATTAAGCAGCAAAAGACTTCAAAGATTCATAAGGGCATTATTGTAAATCTAAAGTTTAGCACAAACACCAGTTTCCAACTTTCCCTTTCTGGATCCTTTTCCCCTCCAGAAGCCAACACTACACTGCGGAAGGACACAGTTCTTTTTTTCCTCTTTACATCCAGAAGTGCTATCATGCACAAGCAAACTTTTCTTTCACCATCAAATCACCAGTGTTACTGTTCACATTTATCCACAACCACTAAATCACCCCTGTTTCCAATTAATTGTTAAATTGCATGCAAAGCCAGGCAGGGGCAGTACAATAACACCAAATTGAAGGAAAGATAGGGAAAGGATTCAATCACAATAAAGTTGGAAAATCCATTTCTTTTTATACATTTCTAATCAATGAGTTGAGAATGTTATTACAGACATCTGGAGCAGGTGAGACTCAACCCTAACTTTCCTGTCTCAGAGGTAGGAACATTACCAATACATTATAAAGAACTTCTAAGACTGTCTGAAGTTTGTTTTTAATCACAGATTATCTAAATGAATTGCAAGTAAAATTCTTGAACACAGCAGATAGACCAAGGAGACTTTAATCTGAGCAGTTTGTGCTGGATTTGTACTCAGGTCACAAATAATGATGGCTAATGTGCATCAGCTAATTCATAATTGACATCCTTCTATCTGTGTAAGATGATGGACATGCAACAAATCAACTTCATTGGGGATGGGATGATGCTCCGTTGTTGCTGGCTGAAGTGACCAATTCATAAGTGGTCAGTTTGCCACAAGTGCCACATATGAAATGATTATTTTTTCAGGTGCCCTTGTGGTTTTTGTTTTCAGTGTTGGCACTGTTACTGATCTTCTGCAGCCACTAATCATCATGGTAGTGCATGTTAGTTAAAATTTGATGATGCCATTTCCCCCATTATTAGCTCATGCCTCCCACTTGTGAAAATCAGTATGTGATATAAAAGACTAACAAGACATACACGTAATGTTTACAGAAAGTATGCATCGCTCATAAGCTATTCAGATTTTCTGGCTATAAAATATCAATTTAATTTTAATGACTGTGGCAATATCGTTGTAATAACATGGATTTTCCAAAGACAATCCCTACTTATTGTCATAAAGTTTATGTGTCTTTTCGTGTTTTATATAAGTTGGCTAACTTGTTTGGAGTAACCCAATAAATATTCAATCAAATAGCTTATTCAGTTCTAATTGCTATGAAAATATTATGTTTCAGATAATTGGGTTCAATCCTTCAGAATTAAAAGAAAGAATATATTTGATGTAGAAGCCAATGACATAGCTCTTTCATGTTTAATTTTCCGTTACACATGTCTGTTTTCAATGTATTTTTGTGTAGTCGCTTGATTTACATTTTAACTCCATTTCAATTCTATTAAATTATTGAAGTTCTCATATTTTAATAAATTCATTTAAAATTTTCAAAATAAACACATTTGTTTCCTTTTACTGGAATACCAAGGAACAAAATTCAGAGTTTCCACATGGTATACTATATGACCACGAACATATGATCTTCATTCTCTTTACCTTCATCCTTTGTATTTATTTTTTCAAAACTTTTGTCAGATTACTTAATTTCCATATCATCTGCCTTTTTCATAGAATCTTCTTTCTGTTTAATTCTATGGCCTAAGATCTAGTCACAACAGAGTCAGGAAACAATGAAGAAAATTCCTCTTGTAGCATCTCAGTTTCCTTATTTCTACTGTCCAGCTTCAAGATGAAAAATATTTGGAACCATCTGGATTATTCCCCAAAATTAAGCAAATTCATTCTACAGGGCTTTATATACTACTCCAACTATAACATCTCCATTTACTAACTTACTCTTTAATTGAACTCTATGTTCAATTAGTATTTTCTCCCTCATTAACCATCCCCCTCCCCCCCACCCAGAAGGCAAATTATATCATAAGCCAGCATCAGCAACTAACTTGATCCAGTTAACTTGATCTGTTTACCTCCATAATTAGAAAATTAAAGAAACACCTCTCCCTTTGAAATAAAATATTCAGAACCTCTTTTGATCAGATGCTCTTTATCAATAGTCAATGAATAATTTTTTTGACTGTGCTCAGTTATCTCTCCCCTCTTTGTAGATTCTGAGGGATCATGCTCTGCTCATATTACTGCTCCAGTTTAATATCTATCTCTTTTTCCAACTAACAGTCTTTGAGGATTCTTTAGGAGTTCTTATAACTGCAACCAATCTCCCATTTAACTTCAGCAAATGGCCTTCATACATCCAGTCTTATTAAAATGCAAGTATATTATTTTCTTTTTAAAACTTTTACTTTCTAGACATTCACCTTTATTAATTTTGTGTCCTTCCCTTTGCTCCCTAAAATAAAAGCATTTTCCAAGCACAGATCTTCTATTTCTCAAAAATCTTTGTGGATTCCTGAATGAGTATCTCCCCACATGTAACTGACTTTGTCAGTTTTCACAGGTATTTGCCAGAACTGTTACTTCTTGGATCTTTGTTACTTCACACTCATTTAAATAAATTCTAAGGATTATAAGAATACTATTTTAGAATTCTTCCAAAATCATAATCATAATTTTTCTCTAACCGTCAGTGATCAAAATCACTGACGCATACCATTTTCTTTTCTCTTGCAAATTCGACAAATGTCTGATTAGGTTTCTTTTGTAAAATCCTAATTTTTAAGTGAAAAAGCTTTATGGACAAGCTCACAGCATGAATGTTGCTCTTCTACAGTTTCATAGTATTCAGATTGTTCTTCTGACAAACTGATGTATACTTTTATAGGTATACCTATCAAAGCATGCTGCAACATTAAATTGCAAATATCTTCTGTTTGTTTTTTATTCCGAGCTATCTTTTCAAATGAGATGAATCCTCTATAAATTCTAGTTCTAAATACAGATGTCAATTAAATCAATTCCCTCACTGAAATCAGAATCATCCATCTAACTACTATCTCTGCTTTCTTCCTTTAGCTTTTTTTTCTACAAGATATGTTGTCTAATTTCTCTGTCTGTTTTTCATTTTTTAAAATTCCAGTTCTATTGGTCTTTCCTTATCATTTAATTCTTCTTCCACTTCAAGTTCTTCATTTTTTTTTTACTTTTCTTTCCCTCTTTTTCCTCTCAAACAAGATTTTATTTTCATTTCTAAATAAATCTTAGCTATTCTAGCAATGACATCTCAATTTCAGGGTTCCTTCTTGTATTTCTAAATATTGAGTAATCACTTTAAGCAATCATCTTTACAAGATTCTGTTTTTATTTCCTCCTTTAACTTATCTGCTAACTCTCTCAGTCTTGCCTTAGTCAAAGATTTCAGACCACCCATTGTTATTGCTTCGACTCCTAGAAAAGTCTGAGCAATATTCTGAAAGTCCTATTTCGAAAGTCCAACCCATAAAATGTACCTCACAAAAACAGCACTGTTTTATGTCAAGTACCTCCGTGTGCTAATTTCTTTAAGAGAGACACAGATCCCTCTTAAATTCAATTAATTTCAATCCTGCCAAGATCCTCCACTTCGTTATGGTCCCAGCTGACAGGAATTGTGCACAAGTCAGATGCCAGAGCGCAACCTGGCATGATAGATCATAAGTTTCATTTCTACAGTTACCACTGTGAGGAGCTGCTGAACATATTCAAAAAGACTGTAAATGTTCTTTAACAAAGGAGCACAAAAGAAAAACATAACAAACAAACATATTTGAGAGTTTAGAAAGATCTTAACATAAAACAACAAAGCAAAATTTTAGAACAACGAACAAATAAAATTACAGCACACGAACAGGCCCTTCGGCCCTCCAAGCCTGTGCCAATCCAGACCCTCTATCTAAACGTGTTGCCTATTTTCCAAGGATCTGCATCCCTCTGCTCCCTGTCCATTCGTGTATCTGTCTAGATACATCTTAAATGACGCTATCGTGCCTGCCTCTACCACCTCTGCTGGCAATGCAGGCACCCACCACCCTCTGCCTAAAGAACTTTCCACGCATATCGCCCTTAAACTTTTCCCCTCTCACCTTGAAATCGTGACCCCTAGTAATTGAGTCCCCCACTCTGGGAAAAAGCTTAACATGTTTTCCATCAATATTGTGGCAGTTAGGGTTAAGACAGTTTTATGACTTGTTTCCAGTTCTGCTAACCTGAAACTCCCTCCAGATCTCACACAACACCAGGTTATAGTTCAACAGGTTTATTGAAAACACAAGCTTTTGGAGCCTCGATCTTTCATCATCTGTCAGTGAGAGGGGCAGCATCAGATACAGAATTTATAAGCATAAGATCAAAGGGTCATAGGACTAATGCAAATATGTTGAATAAACGTAAGATGGCTGTTAAACCTTTAATCGGTTAGAAAGAATTAATATGCAAATTTTAGAATTTCTTTCAAGTCACTGCCCTGAGATAACTAAAGGTTTTGTCAATTCCCATGAATGAATAAAAACAAATGAGTTTATGCACTTTTAACAGACAAGCATGCCTCCTTTTCACAATCCCAAAGGGTGAATTTCCTCTCCCAATGAAGTACCTAGCCCTGGCTATCCAGACAAAATGCATTCAGAACAAATCTGTTTTTGCCTGGTTTAACCTCCACACTCCAGGAACTCACTATTTTCTTATCAACCTGTTCAGAGATGTTATTACACATCCTTCAGGAACAGATGGGATTTGAACCCAAACCACCTAGTTGAGAGCTAGCACCACTACCACTACTCACAACAGTTAATACTCCGTGTACTCCAAATCTGATCTCATTGGAGGCAGCTGATCATTTAAATTGTCAGCTGCATCTGGGAACCACGTATTTGCAAACGACTAGCTGCCCCCTATTCCATCTCTATGATGATATTTGATTCTGTATTCAGGACAGGGACTTGGAATTACTCCCTTATTCGATATTTCACCTCAGCATTGATGTCCTGCATTATGGTGAAAATCTAGGTCAATGTCTTCCTTTTTTTTATTATTTTACATTCCTGACTCGATCAAAATTATCATTTATATCATATCACCAAGTTTCCACCATCTGAAAGATCTCCAAAGAAAATTCTTCCAACTTCACAGAAGCTGAAATAAAACTTCTCTCATTTGTCTGTCAAAATTGTCTCTCATTTGTATAATTTATTCAGGTTTTGGACAAGAACAGATTTGTTGCTTCACACAGATCACAGTGCTGCCTCAGTTAATGCTCTGAATGCAGCATGGCATACTGATAGATCACAAGATTGTTTTTTAAGAGATTAACTAAAATGGAAGGTGTTTTTCTGTACTGCCAATTAATAATAAGGCCACATGTTAAGCTAAGAACATTTATTTTTAGTCTTGTTAATAGTCAGACTGTTGAGATGATGAGTTAGGCAAGGTGGTTGGGATTGTTTCTAGCCAGCCATCATTTTTAGCTTTATCCTCATCAATGCCCCTGAACTGCCAGAGAATTTTTGAGAGATAAACATCATTTCCTAGGAAGGAATATGAGACATGTTCGTAATAGCCAAACCAGATTGCCTTACAATTAACAAAATGAAAGCTTAAAATATCTACCTGCACAACCATCATTTCCACTGTAATAAATGCATAGGAACAAAGGTCTCAGAAGCAGGAGTAACACATTCAGTTCCTTCAGCTTTGCCTTACCATTCAGTAAGATCACAGCTGATTTGATTGTGGTCTCAACTGCACTCTCCTGTAGAAATCCAGCTGTTACTCATTTCCAAACTTATGGTTGAGTAAGAATGCAGCACTTAGATATATCTGAATTAAAAGATGTTTGGAAGAGCTAAACACATAGCAGTATGAGTTGAGGGCTACTCTGCATATGTTCTGCACTTTTCAACTGTACAAAATACATCTGTTGTCAGAAAATAAATAATCCTATTTTAATCTTGATATCAGAAGCAACCAGAAACATGTACGTGTCTGTCAGCAATTTGGATGCAGCTGTTATGAATTTGTAAAATAAATCAAGTGTTTAAAGAATGCGTAAACTTTCCATTTCTCATCCCAACATCACACTGTTTGCATTAGATGAACACAGGCACTGTGATTCCATTATGGCCCATCCAGGGATTAGCACAAACACAGGTGGAAGATGTTCATGCATCAGTCAGGGTTCCGGGCCCATCTTGTCCAGGGTTGTCTGGTTAGCTTGCTCAAGGTGGTGGGCCACAGTCAGTCTGTTGGGTCCATTGAATAAAGGCAAGGGCTAAGGAAATTGTAGGGAAAAGGGGGCATGTTGCTTCCGGAAGGAGACTGGGGAACCTATTAATGGGGATTGGGCCTGTAAGCTGAAAGGAAGGGGTAATGGCAATTATGAAGAGGGGCAGCTGGATATGTAAGGGGGAGTTACAGGAAACATGGATGGGAATGGGTTCATGCAAGATGGAGTTTCATTGATGGCACACTAATGATGCCTCATTGCCAGTAGCAAGTGCGCTCTCCTCTGCTTGAACTCCCACAAGTGTGAAGATCACAGGCACATTGGAGGTGGAATGCACTGACAATTCTGGAGAATCCTAGTTTTTGTGTGGCTCCTCTTCTGGATGGGTGCCTACAGGCACTATGCTGTCTCCTTGTGAGAGAGGGGCACCTGGTGTGAGGTCAAGGTGACTCATTCTGCTGTCATCTTGTCATTAGTATGAAAGATCATTGGCTGCTGCAATGAAGTACAGGTCTGTGCACGTATCCAGCAGATCCTGAGACTTGGCTCTCCATGGCAGCCACAGACTTGTCAATGTCCATGAAAGCAGCCAGACAATCATGTGTTTGGGGCTGCTGGGTCCCCACAGTGTAGCTGCACTCCTGACCCTCTGGGTTAGAAGAGACATTTCCTCCAACATCCCTGCCTGCTGCTCCCGTGTCCGATAGTGCTTGTGGACTAAGCTTCTGATTGCCAAGCACAGCAGGATCCTCTGAAAACAAAAAATGCTGGCGTTCACAGGTGGTCGGGCAGGATCCATGGAGAGAAAGCAAGCCAATGTTTCAAGCCTAGATGACTTTTCATCAAAGCTGTGTTGAGAGCTGCACTGGAATGAACAATGATACGTAGTTGGTTGGTGAGACATGGATGTATCAGCATTCCTGCCGAGAGGGCTCAGTCTTCTCTTTCTTCTGGATGGCCAGCACTTGGCTGGGTGCAGAACAGAGTTTTATTAGGAATGAGAATCTATTCTGGGATATCTTGTGAGCAGAGAATTCTTACATCTATAACAAGTGATAGAATGGATGAGAGGGACACCTTTGAAATGTAACAGGTAGTTAATGAGGTGAGTTTGGAATGATACTGTGAGATATCATGCTTGCCTCATTGGAAGAAACCCTCTGTGAAACTCAATGAAACTGATGCTTAGCCAAAGTGTTGTAGATTCAGCAACAGTACTTCCATTATATCTGTTTCAATGACTTGTGATTCTGTAACAGAGCTCCTGACATATCATTCTTGCTCTAGCAGGACTCGTCCTCAGATACAGTTGGCCAGTTTAGATTGTAATTCAATGGGGAGAAAGAAAGAAAAGAATCAGCTGACCTCCAAGCAATGCTGAAAAAGCATTTTTTGTGACCAGATTTAAGAATTACTAATAAAGAAAAGTGAGAACTGAGTATCTGAGTAGTTATAATATTGATGGAATTGATATTTCTGAGTAGAGCGATAATGTTGGCATAATTAGATGGGTAGATTGCATGGAATGACAGGAGAATGATCACTGATGGAGTAAATATTGCAGCGATACTCGTAAAAATTAATGGATCCAAAAGAGGAAATGTGAAAGAGAGAGGAAAGGTGAATTTCATTTCGGGTTAGTATGGATTTGCTTGAATGTAGAGACAGGTGCTAAAGAAAGGTAAAACTGTAAAATCAAACTTTGGCAGATACACAGTCGCAAATGAGAAAGGAACAACATTGGTGATGAACACAATGAAATGACAAAATAGAAATCACGACAAAATCATTGATGTCAATAACAGTAGGACTCAATAACACTAACATCCTAGATATTTGGGATATTCCTATGCACATCACCTTCATATGTACTCAGAGTTACTGGTGGAACTGAGACCATTTCAAAGAAACAAAAAAACAGTAATTGCACCCATAGGTGGTACATATATGGAATGAGCTGCCAGAACAAGTGGTAGACGTGGGTACAATAACAACATTTAAAAGACATTTGACTAGGTACATGGTTGGGAAAAGCTTAGCGGGATTTGGGCCAAATGCAGGGAAATGGGGCCAGTTCAGTTTAGGAAACCTGGTCAGCATGGACAAGTTGGGTCAAAGGACCTGCTTCCATGTTGTATGCCTTTCTGGCTCTGATGAGTTGTAAGGATGGAAGAATATCTTGATTAGAGCACTTTGGGAAAGAAAAATCCCAAAACTGTAGTATCCCACAGTGTTTTATATGTAGACTGTCTGATAAGCATAAGAACTCCCAAGAGGACTAATTTTCTGATTTCTACTCAAACACAAATTTGTCAGCCTGTCATTCCCCTTTTGTTCTCCTTAACATAAAGATCACCATAGATAGTATTTTGGGACACATTTTCCACCTCCGCAAAGCAATCACAAATGAACTAAATAATCATTCTGGGCCACTTCTATTAACATTTATAAGGCCCGCTCCTGGTGGGATTGTATCCAGCACTGGGGAAATTACAATAAGAGAAGGGAGTGGGAAGTAATTTATGCTGCTGGATCCAAATGCCTGCAGCACTTAAAGTGTCAAACAGTCTCCGAAAAAAGCATGCATGCTGTTGCTTCCACTGACAATTATGTAATAAGAAAGATGGAATAGGCCATCAAACATCCATCTATGTCAAAAGTTACAGCAAGTTATACATAACATCATATCATTATTGATTTCTTAAAATTTATAGAGTCATAGAGTTATACAGTATGGAAACTGACTCTTTGGTCCAACTTGTCCAAATTTCCCAAACTAAACTAGTCTCACCTACCTGTGTTTGGCCCATATCCCTCCAAACTTTTTCTATTCATGTGCCTCTCCAAATGTCTTTTAAACTGTAACTGTACCTGCATCTACCACTTCCTCTGGCAGTTCATTCCACACAAGCACCACCCTCTTTGTGAAAAAATCTCCCCCTCAGGTCCCTTTTAAATTTTTCTCTTCTCACCTTAAAATGTGACCTCTAGTTTTGAACTCAACCACCCTAGAGAAAAAAAAACCTTTGCCATTCACCATATCTATGCCCTTCATGATTTTATAAACCTCTATAAGGTTACCCCTCAACCTCCTACGCTCCAGTGAATAAAGGTCCCAGCCTACCCAGCCTATCCTTATAACTCAAACCTTCCAGTCCTGGTAATAACTTGGTAAATCTTTTCTGAACGGTCACCAATTTACTAGTATCCTTCCTATAGCAGGGTGACTAGAAAGGTACAGTATTCCAAAAGTGACTTCACCAATGTCCTGTACAACCTCAACAGGATGTTCCAACTCTTATACTAAATTAGAGGCTGAGCAATGAAGGCAAGTATGCTAAATGCTTTCTTAACTACCCTGTTTACCTCTGATGGAACTTACAAAGAACTATGTATCTGAACTCCAGGTGCCTCTGTTCAACAACACTATCTAGGGCCCTACCATTAACTGTATTAGTCCTGCCCTTGTTTGTTTTACCAAACTGAAATATCTCTCATTGATCCAAATTAAACTTTATCAGGTTAATCGTTGTCATCTATGCCGAGCACTTCACAGTACACATAGTGGGAGGGAAATGAGAAAGAACAAGTACTGATGGCACATAGGTGTCACTTCATTGCAAATAGAAGCTCATGTTCATATTATATATATTCATATTACTCTTTTACAACATCATCTGTCTGATCATCTGTCATTGCAACTGCAGCTGCAACAATGAAACTACATGGGCTACACATACTTACTGCCGTGGCACATTAGAACCCTATTGAAGGGACTGCTGCTCTCTCACCTAATTCCCAGAGTAGCATAATATTTGTTCATTATTCAATATAGGGGTTTCACATGCTGGAAAGCCTTCAAATAGTTGAAAACTATTATTGAGTTATTATGTTTTTATTGAACAGTACAGTGGCAAAAGCAAAGAAAAAAATACAAAATAAATCTTCATTTGTTTCTGGAGCAAACAAGGTCTGCTTGCCTTTCACGCAACAACAAATTTACAATCGCCGAATGCTCAATTCATCCAACTCTTACCTATTGGGACCAAGTGTTAATTAAGTCCTGCGTGTCTTGTTGCACCCAACGCAGCAATGTTCTATCTTGGTGAATGTGATATTTCCCCTGCTCATGCTATCACTGGACAAGTCAGATTTCACACTGAAATCTAGTTTGTTGGGTTTTTTTTTTTTGCTTTTACCAAGATGGTCTCTCACTGAAATATAAGCGTGCAATCTGCAGATTTGGGTTTAATAATAAAATAGAAGTTTATTATGCAAAAGAAATGAAGATAAAATAGAATAAGCCAAATTAATTACAATAATATGCATTTAAAGAGTTTGAAATATGTGGTAAAAATATCATTCCATTAATCCCCTTTACAGAACTGATACCAGAGTGAGTTCCCTTCTCCATCCCACATAGGATTTGACTTAGCTGTGGCTTCAATTCCCAGTCATGAAAATTTAATAACCTCATCCTTGGTTCATCAAATAACTCAGCATAAACATTCTCTGCTTTAAGAACAACAGATCCCTGACTTATCCTTGAGTTTGTTGTTCAGAGTTTCAACCAAACCTAGCTAATCTGGAACATTTACTGAACTCCTTACACTCAGGCAACCTAATTAACAATTCTAAGCTATCTTTCCCCCATTTTCAAGAACAACTGCTATACATTTACAACTTAACTAGGAGCCTTGCAGCATTTCCCAAACTTAAAACAAAAATATTTTTTTCTTTTTTATCAAAATATGGGTGTTTCCCCTAAGCCCACAGAATCGTCTATCAAAAAGTTTAATGCACCAAACTATTTACTTTGTTGGCTCTAAAATGCTCCCCATGTAAACAAATATCTATTTGCCTCCAAAACAATCTCCCTTTGATTGTTTTTTGTAAACTATGGCTTCAGAGATAATTACAAATTAATCATTAAAACCTTTCAGACACACAAAAAACCTACATGTCACTCATTCAAATTCAAAATACACACACAAAAGTAAATGATATTGAATATATACGTAAATCACACACCTTACAACACACTGACATTATTCAGTTCCACTATTATTTAAGCTGTACCACAACTTAATGGGGCTTTTGCATCACTCAACCATTACTCACATCAAAGCCAATACAAGTTCAGTATAATATCTTTTTATCTCCAATGTAGACAAAGTAATCATACATTTTCTTATTCCATTTTTCACCTTTGTAAACATTTGAAAATGTTGAAATATAATGTGGAGGTGAGCTGGTATTGATATGATTTGTAATCCTCAGATAACTTGTATCTCGGGCAGACAACAAAGGGATCATTAAAACTGTGGAGATTCGTCTCAAAGTTTGAAAATTGTTCTCAACTTTTTATGTATGCTTCTGTCATTCTTACCCATGTGTCCATCTTGGGTCGTATGTAGTGTTTGAAGGCAATAGATGGATCCCCACCTCTCTCTGTATGCATTATAAAAGTGAAGGTATTACAATGACATTCCATTGACCATTTTTCTGTACTTGATTCTCATCGATGAGGAGCAAAGAGAGGACAGTCAGTGTTCCTTCCAGTCTGGAGACCTCAAAATAAACCAAGAAGTTGTAAGGACCTGCATTCAATATGACTGGTGCTTTCTTTCAATTGAAACAGCAAGTTCCTTTGAACAAATATATAGGACCACCAGGGGACTTAAATGCTGACCACATTCCTTCATGCTCTCTGGTTTAGCTCACAGGGGACCCTTGTACTTAAAGTTTCAGCTCTACCTCAATGAGGAACTTCTGCAGACCTTCATCTCCAAAGACCTCCACCCTTGTTTTGTGGTAAAGAGGATCTGTAGATAGGGAAAATTATTGTTGCAGCAATTGTTTAACTGAAGCGTGCTTGTAAAAAAATGATTGGTGGGGATTTCAGAAAGGCCATCTTACTTCAAGCCCAGTGCCAGGCTTCTCTCTTTCTCAGTTATAGCATATGTTTTAAGCTTTTTATAGTGTCATTCACTACAAAAACAATCCCCGATTTATCCTTGAATTTGTTGTTCTTTTGTCCAATTGATCTTATGGGATATATTGGTGTAAGCATCCAGCAAGTTGAGCCGAGCTATCCGATCAATGGCATCCATCATGCTTTGCTTAATTCCAGCAAATTCTAAACCAAAGGCAACCAAAATATAAGTACAATAAATACACAAAAGAAGCTATTAAATCTTACAAATGTAGTAATTGGATTAAAGTATAAAATGCTAATATCCATGAGAAAGCCAACAGCAAGACTTCTCTGGTGATTTATTGGCAATAGAATATTTTTGGCAGCTCTTTTCTAATTATTTCAAGGAGTATGAGCAACACTGACAAATCCATAATTTTTACCTTCCCTTGGTTGCACTGATTACGTGGCTAGTCCCAGGTGCCAGACACAATTTGCCAGATTATTTGAATTTTGTAGTTATTTTTCCTGAAGTCTGTTGGTTTAGAATTACCACAATTCAATCATTCTCCACAAGGTGAGATTTGAATGCATGACCTTTAGGAGCTATTCAAATGTTGTAATGATTATATTCATACCTCTATTTTTCATTTTGGTCTTTACCAAATCTATAATATGATAAATGTACCAATGTATGGAATGGATCAAGTTGGAAGCTGGAGCTAAATAAGGTGCAACTGGGCCCTTGAACTATTCAGCAAAGAGTTCAGCTGGTGTCTGGGAGCAGTTATGAAGTCTTGGAGTATTACAGAGGTCTAGAAATGTTACAGGGTGATCTCCAAAAAGTACAACAGAAATCTTGGTACGGTATGGCTTAAATTGGAATTAGTCAAGTTACCTGGCAACATGACAAATTGACATTGTTAATGTTTCGGGTCTGGTGACCCTTCCTCAGAACCAGTTCTGAGAAAGGGTCACCAGACCCAAAACATTAACTCTGTTTTTTCCTTCACAGATGCTGCCACACCTGCTAAGCTTTTCCAGCAACTTTGTTTTTGTTCCTGATATACAGCATCCACAATTCTTTTGGTTTTTATGACAATGACACTATTCAATAATGTGCAAACATCGAACTTTGTTACTAGTGCAGGACACAATATGGCAGGAAAGGCATCTGATCTGTGAGAGATCAGCAGAGAGGCTGCACAAAGTAAACCTGAGGAAGGAAGATAGAAGCTAGGAAAGACCAACAGAGGTCCACATTAGAAGATTGAGTAGGCTATTAAAAAAAAGATGTTGAGAAAAGCAAGCAAAGAGCAGAGAAGCAAGCAGCTGGACACTCAAGCTCTAAAATCCTGACTGCCACAAGCTTTTTGGGAGGCTATGTTTCTTTTAGTAGATTGATTAGATGGATGATCAATCCATTGATTAGATTTCTTTCATCGGATTTGCCTATATTTTTTGTGGGGGGGAGTTTTGGGGATTTAGGTAATGGATCAACTATATATCCAGATTGGAATCTTTCCTAATTTTGATTAATAAAAATCAGCGCTTAGCCAGTTTTTATTAGTATGACTAAAACATGAGTTTTAATCATCACCATTATTGTATTGATGTATAATTATAGGCAGAACTTTTATTTATAATGAATCTCATTAAGATAACTAGCATTTCTGATGAAGGGTTTAGGCCCGAAACGTCAAGTTTTCCTGCTCCTATGATGCTGCTTGACCTGCTGTGTTCATCCAGCCCCATGCTTGTTATCTAGCATTTTTATAAATCATTTTACTGAATTCAATTATTACAATTATTATCGATATTTCTGCCATTCTATAATGATAATTCTTGATTGTCATTATTAGTGATTAAAATCACCATTATAAATTGAATTTTTCACCAATGTGTAAATAACGTTTTACACCTTAACTTTTTTCTCCTTTATTTTTATTGTCCTTGATTTCTAAGCATTCACACATTTTCTTGTAATACTGCACATATTTTCAGTAAACTAATGATGAGACTTCAATATCTTTCAGAGTTATGTTCCATGTTAAAGCAATGCAACATCTAAACTTCTATCACAAAATTGCACAACCAACTATTTTAATGGGGCTTGTGACTTACTTCTAAGATAATTGAGATGCCATAAACCACTCAAAATGAATGTGACAATTAATCTGAATAATGTGTTGCAAGCTCATATAATTTCAATTATTCCCTTTTGTACATTTATTTTTGAACAGCCTATTAATTGTAATGTTCCATTCACAATCTTCACAGTCATTCCCCTTTAAATCCCATGTGGTGCTGCTGCTATCTTTTACAACTAAATGTTGAACATGACCTGGATTTTGCAGTCATCAAAGAAGGAATGACATTTGCCATTTACTTCACTGACAGATACACAGTCTTTTTGCGCGTTTTTTGAGTAAAGTCTCATTCTTATCCAATGTCTGATCTACGCATATTTTCTATAGGGTATTGTGGCATCTGTAAGCAGAGCAAAAAAAAATCAGGGCTCTTCAATCACATTGCAAAAGCCTTAGTGAGGCAAGCAGAATTGCAACTGGGAAATATGAAGCAGAAAATATTAATTCGAAATTGGGATATCTACAGAAAGTAGAATTGACTGAGAAAGGCATGTCAGTTTCATGGAGGTGGTAAATATTAATAATATATAGAATAATATTTTAAATTAGAAAACTTTCTAAGGAATGCACCTCCAATCTCATACTTTTAAAGTCAAATTTTAACTCCCAAAAAGACTTTGACCGTAATTATTAATTATCACACAGTCAAAAAAATCACATATTTCAGAACATACCAGCCCCAACCTTTTCTGACATCCTTTGATACAAAACTAATGAACATTACCCAATTTCAGAATGTTGTTCATCTTTCAGAATGTAATTATTAGTGAAGTTTGTTAGGCACATCCTGTGAAGAAGTGAGGTTTTTTTTTCACTGAAAGCAACTCCTCAGTCACCATGTTTAAATGTACATGTGCAGATACCATGGTTTTAAGATAGTGACTAATCACCAACTTGTACAATGGCAATTACAGTTGGTCAATAAATGCTGACTTTGGCAACAATGCCCACATCCCACGAGCAAATAAAGAAAGTTACTGAAAGTTAGAGCAAGTTAGATTTTAATTTACTGCCATGTCAGGATGCTGGGGCTAAGAAGGGGTGGGAGATCAAATACTCCATACCATGGAAACAAATAGCCTGGAAGTAAATTTGTCACTTTTGGTAATGGCTTTTTGCACAATCATTGCATTAAAATATTAATTCCTGCTTTTTTGAAAAATTGGCTTCAACTGGCATGATAATGATTCACATATGTCAATTCCCATATTGGTATTCAAGATTATATTTCAAACATCAAACTTGATGGAATCTGGCATTGGGGAACAGAATAAAGAAAGTAAGACATATTGCTGAATTGTTTCATTTTAAACTCATCAAGACAATTGCAAAAATGCCAAATTTGAAATGATCACAAAAATTTGGACTACAGAGCAAAAGAACGATTGTTGTTTGATAAGTTGATCCTGATTGGCAAAGGTATTGTCCCAGAGAAAGGAACAGGAAAATATAGGTTCCCCAAGCTCCCGCAAAATTTAAGAAAGGCACAATAATTGAACATTTTCCTATTTTTGATGAGAATGGACCCCTCATGACGAATTGCTGTCAACACTAGCAGGCATAAATGAGCCTCATTACAAAACTAGAAATTGCTGGAAAATCTCAACAGTACTGGCAGCATCTGTGGAGAGAAACCAGTGTTAATGTTTTGGATCCAGTTATTCTTCTTCAGCACTGATTATAGCTAGGAAAAGGTTGGTAAATATGTTGAACATGGGGTAAGAGGAGGGAGGGGGGACAAACAATAGATGAAGATGGAGCTATTTGGGCAGACAAAGGAATGGGTAATGGTCAGCCTGGGATAATGAATAGCTTCTAATGGGGACTGATAATGGGTTATAAGATCTGCTGAGTTTTTTTTCCAGCAGTTTCTGTTTTTATTTCTGATTACCATCATCTGCAGTTCTTTGGTTATTTTGAGCCACGTTACAAGCTTGATTGATTAGCTTCAGCTGATTATTACTGTAGCTAATACTGCACTCAGCATGTGCAGCTGAATTGCAGAATCACATTACAAGTGGGTATTACCAGTGCAGGGTATTTGACTATGGCCTATATTCGTCTTTTTTAAAATACATTTAGATGTGCTGGCTGGGCCGGCATTTATTGCCCAAAGATAGTTGTTGGTGAAAAGATTGTGGTGAGTTGCTTTCTTGAGCTATTATAATCCATTTGGTGTAGGTAGACTACAATGCCATTGTGGAGGGACTTCCAGGATTTTGGTCTAGTAACAGTGAAGGAACGACAATACAATTCCAAGACAAAATGATGAGCGAGACAAACTTATTCCTAAGTATCTGCTTGCCTTGTCTTCCAGATGGTGTTTCAAAGGTGCTGTCTGAGGAGTCTTGATGAGTTTCTGTACTGCATCTTGTAGATGGTACACACGGCTGCTACTGTGAAGTTTTGAGAATATGATGATTAAAAAAGTGGGCTGCTTTATACTGAACAGTATCAAGCTTCATGAGTGTTGTTAGAGTTGCACACATCCAGACAAGGGAGTATTCAGTCACACTTTTGACTTCTGCCTTGTAGATGTTGGACAGGCTTTGGGAATGCAGGAGGTGAGCCACTCACTGCAGGATTCTTAACCTCTGATCTGCTCTCGTGGCCACTGTATGTATATGGTTAGTCCAATTTCTGATCAATGGCAACACCAGATGTTGACAGTGGGAGATTCTATGATGATAATCCCATTGAATGTCAAGAGGCAATGGTTCTCTTATTGGAAATGGTCATTGCTTGGCACTTAGTAGCAAGAATATTACTTGCCATACGTCAGCTCAAGCTTGGACATCATCCAGGTCTGGCTGCATTTAACCCTAGGCTGCTTCAATATCTGAGGAATTATGAATGGTTATGAACATTGTTCAATCAACAACAATCATCCCCACACTGACCATAAGATATTGATGAAACAGCTGAAAATGGTTGGGCCTAGTGACTATCCTAAGAAATTCCTGTGATTATGTCTTGATTGTTCGACGGTGAACAACCACAACCATTTTCCTTTGTGTTATGTTGGTCAAGAGCCAATAGACAGTTTTCCCCTCCAATGTTCATGGACTCTAGTTTTGCTAGGACTTTTCGCTGCCACATTAAGCCTTAATGTCAAGGGTAGTCTCTCTCATATTACAAACAATTGAAGGAATATGCTGTTTAATTTGATCAACAAAGACTTACAGCCTACATACCTGGCATCACACCAGCACTGAAATTCATACCTGATAGAATTCAATTGTTGTTAGGCAGAGCGTCCTTTTGGATTGACAGCAGCAATCTGAGAGTGGAAAATGCCACATGTGTAACTGTTGTGTAGTAGCAGCATAAAATGACTTGTTGGCGTTATATTTCAAATTTTTGAAATAATTTTGCTTTTCAATGTAATTTGAGGTAGACCAGGCATGTTGTAGGTCCATATGTGGTGTCTTTCAGCCCATTCATACTACTCCATCTCAAAAGTGGCAATGCTTCAAAAGAATTTCATTGGCTGCAAAGCACTATATAAAGGCAAGTCTTTCTTTTAAGCTTTTCAGCATGCTGAAATAATAGTATGATGTTAGCTGTTCTTCAGCTTTATTGCACCATACCTATTGACTCGGAAATTACTGTCATAATTATTGTCTCATTTCTTGTATCTCTTTACAGCATAGAATCAAATCCATCAAAGTGTGGCAATATGTATGCTTTCAAAGATCATATACCCTGTAATATTCGTTCACTTGTAACATTAATCATATCCATTACATCACATAACTGGTGGATTTTTAAAATGTCCGAAATTGATTATATTAATACCCCATGTTAATTTCATTGCTTAGAGAGAAGCATCAACTTTCCATTTCCAAATGTATAAACTGCTCACAGCTGGTCAGGAGGTAATACAATTGAAAAGCATATAGGCAATTTTAAATTTGCTGCTTGTAGTCCTGGTAATAGGAAATGCAATATTCATTTAGGTTTGGGCGAGTGACTAAAGAAATGATCATCTGAAGTAACACTGTACAGAACTAGTGACCTTTTTATTCAAGTACTGTAAATTACATTTTTCAGACAGCAAGGAATAGATTTTGTTTTGTTCCATGCAGTTTGAACACATCCATAATATTATTACCTATAATAATTTGCTCTGGAGCTTTTGTAAACTTAATTTCCCCTACGGTCTTAAAAAGGACATATTTCCTGAAGGCATTTTTTTTATGCTTCTTTATTCAAGCAAAGGGAGCAATAGTTCTGGAAAATGGTTTTCATTGAAAATGAGCAATTGAGATGAGCAAAATTGATATCTATCATAGAGATATATTTCAACGTATAGCATAAAGTGTACCTTAGTGAAAATGCTCTCTCAAACAAATTAATTTGCAAATAACATACCATTTTTTCTCAACATAAACAAAGTTACATTTCCATATAGATAAATCAAAAATGATAAATTGTAAAACCTTTCTCTGGTTTAAAAATGGGCATATGACCATTTAATAAAACTTGTTACTCACCAGCCCCACTTCCTCTTGCAAGTGCTTTCAATGATTGTTCCAGGTCATTTCTTAAATTAAATGCATAAAACAGAGCTTACTGTTAATTTATGAGCCAGTATGTTACTTTTGCAGAATAGATTGATAAATTGTATTCCAATTAAGTCTTTTTCTCTTAGTATCTAATGACATCTGGCTTCAGGATTGCAGTGTAGAATTGTTCATGTAGAAATACTGCACTCCTGAAGAAAAAGATACACTTGGTCAAAAGCAGAGTTACAAGTATAGCAGGAATGTTTCTGTTGGTACTAAAAGAGCACGCCAGAGCTAGGAAAGGTCTTGCCAATCACAATAGGCACACTACACTATTTCTCTTCCATTTTTCTCAATGTCATAGCTTTAAAAATTTTCACAATTTATGATGAAACCAAAATCATGGAAAGTGAGTGTCAGAATCAATGCCATCATCACATATGGTAGTGGGAAAGCTTATGTTACACAATTTATTTAAAAAAGGGAAATTTCTTGCTTGTAGGGGATTTGCTTTCAAGTCATTCTCACCAGAGGTTTTCATTTTGAAATTAAAGAAGATCAAAACAGATGAGCCAGAAGAATATCTGGTACAAAAGTTCAGTTGATGTGTTTCTTTCTGCCATCAAACTGTAACTGCAGACCTCATCACTTTTACTTGGCAAAGATGCTCTTTAGACTTAGGATCAGCTGTGCCCACTGTTGTGAGGAAACCAGCAAACAAACTCCACTATAGGTATTAAATGGCCGGTGCCAAGTAAAGTCACCTCTTCAATTATTATTTCCCTATCTCTCTAGAGGGTAGTTTCAAAATAATCAGCAGTGTTCTAACCAAAGTAGTCTGTCAAGTGATTAAAGATATTTCATTCAACAGGAGTGTTCCAGTGGTGTTTGAATAAACTAAAGATTCCCGTTGTCCACTTCTTTATGTTCTCATTCATTACAAAATCCAGCTACAAGCATCAATACAATGATTTATGTGTTGCTTACGTATCAAGAAAGTAGTCAATGGACTATCCCAAAATGCACGTATTCTGCTTGCATCACACTTCCACAAAAATTTCCAGGTTTATGTGCCATATTATGTGACAATAGGGTGCCACAGTGGCTCAGTGGTTAGAACTGCTGCCTCACAGCACCAGAGACCTGAGTTCAATTCCACCCTCAGGTAGCTGTCTGTGTGGAGTTTGCACATTCTCCCCGTGTCTGCATGGGTTTCCTCCAGATACTCCAGTTTACTCCCACAGTCCAAAGATGTGCAGGTTAGGTGGATTGGTCCTGCTAAATTGCCCATAGTGTTCAGGGGTCTGTAGATTAGGTAGGTTATAGGGGAATGCATCTGGGTGGGATGCTCCAAGGGTCAGTGCAGACTTGTTGGGCCAAAGGGCCTGTTTCCACACTGTAGGGATTCTATGATAAAACATGGGACAAAATTTAGTATTTTGTTGGTATATCATTCCTGTAAGTCTTAAATGTCAACATTTAGACGATGCAATTGTTTGTGTGAAAAGCTATTCATGCCATCGATTTAACCTATAGAAATAAACTGTCGGGGAGCCAGGAAATTGTGACTCACCTCAGCGTATGCAAAATGACTGAATACTTAATTCAATATTGTGCTTCAAGAATATAATTAGTCAATAATACGAAATTTAGAAAATTGCTTTCTTTTTTATTCTGTCTTGTAAGACACAAATTGGCGCTCATAAACATTTCACACAGAACAAGAATCAGTATTTCAGGTTTGAAGTGTTCAATTCAACCCTCTCTAATCTTCCAAGCATAAGTTGTTTGTTTACAACCTTACTGACATGCACATCACGCAGAATTCCAGTGGTTCTAATGATTTCATTTCAAGATCTTTGCTCCACCAAATCCGCGTATTCATGTTCAAATCCATGTCCCACCCAATTTCTTTGACATCAGGTTAATTCTAATATCGAAGTTCAACCTTCCAATCTCTAAAGTCCTGCCTTCTGGAATTTTAATTCTCAAGTGATTATCTCCATTATTTTTCTATTTTCTACTCAAAAACATTTTATTTTAACCCTTTTCTATAGTCTTCTCCCTACTGATTATGCACAATTCTCCTCTGTAATACTTAATTTTCCACAATTTTAAGCATTCTGATGTGTTGGGCAGAATTTTCCCATCCCTGAACAATGTGGGGAAAATATGGTGAGATTAGGAAAATGAGATACTTGATGTGAAGATATTAAAAAATCTAACTTTCTGCTCAAGGTTTTAGTGGTTAGCTGAGAATTTCACTCGTGAGCATTAAAATGCACATTTTCATGCATTAACTTCTTATTACCAACTAATCTCCCATCATTTGTATGCCTTTTGCCAATACCCAGGTTGTGGAGAGAAGCTAGATGGCAACTTTTCAGACATGAAAGTCTGAATGAGTACCTAACTCTGCAACTCACTGTTGTTTTATCCAGACCTCTATCATGGTCAGTATTTCCCACCAAATCAGTTCACACTGTACGACAGTGCTCACTTGCACTTTATATCCACTGAGGTTGGAATCAGCAAAGCTTTACCACTTAATCAGGCATATTTGGGATTCAATTTTAAGACAATTCAACATTGTAATGCTGCACTTTGGAGCTCCCCAACAGCCTAAATTATAATGCTGCAGCTAGGCCATTTTGCACACAGCAACAGGCACCCATCTCAAACTTCTAAGCAGGGTCTGTCTGTATATCCTGGGGGTTACCATTGATCAGAAACTGAACAGGACTAGCCAATCTAAATACTGTGGCTACAAGAGCTAGGGATCCTGCAGTGAGTAAATCACCTCCCAGCTCCCCAAACCCTGTTCAGCATCTACAAGATACAAGTCAGAATCATCTCGACAAGTGAAGTTTCAACAACAATCGAGAAGCTTGACATCATCCAAGACAAAACAGCCCACTTGACCGGCACCACATCCACAAACATGCACTCACTCCACCATTGATTCTCAGAAGCAGCAGTGTGTACCATCGACAAGCTCATCAAGGCTCCAAAAATGGCAGCTTCCAATCCAATCCAGCTACCATCCAGAAAGCTAAGTGCAACAGACGCACAGAAGCATCACCACTTGCAATTTCCCTCCAAGCCACTCACCACCCTAATTTGGAAATAAGTGGCCATTTTTTCAATGTAGCTGAGCCAAAAACCTGGAACTAACTCCCTAAAGGCATACTCACATGAAATAAACTGCAGTGGCTCAAGAAGGGAGCTCACCATTTCCTTCTCAAAGGTAGCTGGGAATGGACAATCCATGTTGCCTCAGAAAGTGATGCCCACATCTAATGAATGAATTTTAGAAAATCTCAGGGCTCTAAACTTGCTTTGTTAGCACTGACTCAATTTGTGTCAAATTGAATGCTCTCAGAATCTCTGCCTTGAGTTTTAGCACAATTAGGTATCCAGGCATTAGATCTGAAGTTTCACGTTTGGAGCGATAAACTGTCAAAGGGAACTATGGTAAATCAGGGAGTTTATCCATCGTCACTTAGGAAAGGTGGTAAGGTGCCTCGAGTGAGTGAAGAACCACAGAGGGCAGGAAGTGGCAGTAATTTGAGGGGATGAGGTGGGTGAGAGCCATTGAGAAAGAAGCTGCAGGTGTAATTGAGAATGGTAAACCATTAGCCTTTGTGTGAAGTGAAAGCAGTGGTAGAGTTGGAGTGTGAAGGGATAGAAAGAGTAGAAGGTGATTAAATTTTTGCAGCCTTGCTGTGCGTTCCTCCAGAGAATGGACGCTGCACTGACCCAGGTGACTACTTCAGATCTGGCTGGCAATGTTTGACATTGTGCGCCACTGGGGCTTAAATATGATGCCCACGGTATAATTAGCGGAACGTAACGTAAACAGCTTGAATTTCATCACCACTGAGCTCAAGAACAGCATCACGGAGGTGTGGTGCATGTTTACCACAGAGGTGAGGTGCAGAGAATTGCATGAGCAACAGAAACAGAAATTACTGGAAAAACTCAGCAGATGTGGCAGCATCTGTGTAGAGAAAGCAGAGTTAACATTTTGGGTCCAGAGACCCCTCCAACTTCCGCAGTTCCGTGGGTTTTCTCAGAATTGCAATACATTGCTCGCTAGATTGCAAGGAGGGTCAATTTCCATGAAATTCACCAAAATTGACGTTAGCTGATATTTGTTAAAGTTGAGTCTATTGTTTTATAATTTTAATGATTTTGCATTGATTTTACAGGCAATAAGTGAAGATAAAAGTATCCAGTCCAGTGGGTAAAATGTGCATTCTGAGCAGATGAGTCCTACCCTACATATCAGCATAGACAGCAAGAGACCTCCAGGACTAAAACAGGGATAAAACTGTTGGCAGAAACAAATTATGGCTTATTTTCTCCTTGATGTTTTTATCAAGTTCTCTTCACTAAACGTAGCTAACACTGGACTGGAAATTTCAGCAATAGGAAGGGTTATCAATCTCAACGTAAGTGTGTCTCCAGAGAAAAGCAATGTAACTAACAATTTCATATAATGTTCTTGCTATCTTTATAGATGCAATATAGTATTTGTGCATCCCTGTACTTAAACAAGCAACACTAATTTGATTATATCCTGCATCCTAAAGTCAAATGGTCAGAAAAGAATGGCCTCATCCACAGTGTTGAATTTAACAGAACGGACAAACTTGCCCCGTTATTCATGTTTAATTAGTTTTCTTGCCAATAATCGTATCTGCATGCCAAAATTTGTCTTGTGGTCTGTGTAATCAGTGGACCTAAAATCATAAGACCATAAGACTATAAGACCATAAGACATTGGGCCAGAAATTAGGCCATTCGGCCCATCGAGTCTGCTTCGCCATTCAATCATGGCTGATAAGTTCCTCAACCCCATTTTCCTGCTTTCTCCCTGTAACACTTGATCTCCTTGATAATCAAGAACCTATCTAATTCAGTCTTAAATGTACGTAATGACCTGGCCTCCACAGCCTTCTATGGCAGTGAATTCCATTGATTCACCACTCTCTGGCTGAAGAAGTTTCTCCATATCTCCATTCTAAAATGTCTTCCCTTTACTCTAAGGCTGTGTCCTCAGGTCCAAGTCTCTCCTACCAATGGAAGCATTTTCCCAACATCCAGTCTGTCAGGCCATTCAGTATTCTGTAAGTTTCAATTAGATCCCCCCTCATCCTTCTAAGCTCTACTGCGTATAGTCCCAGAGTCCTCAAATGTTCCTCATATGTTAAGATTTCCATTCCAGGGACCATTCTCGTAAACCTCCTCTGAACCCGCTCCAAGGTCAGTATAGCCTTCCTGAGATATGGAGCCCAAAACGGCATACAATACTCCAAATGTGGCCTGTCCAAAGCCTTATAAAGCCTCAGTAGTACATCCCTACTTTTACATTCAAGTCGTCTCAAAATAAATGCCAACATTGCATTTGCCTTCCTGACTACTGACTCAACATGCAAGTTTATCTTGAGATAATCCTGGACTAGAACTCCCAAGTCTCTTTTGCACTTCAAACTTCTGAATTTTCTCCCCATTTAGAAAATAGTCCATGCTTTTATTCTTCTTACCAATGTGCATGACCTCACACTTTCCCACGTTGTACTCCATCTACCACTTCTTTGCCCACTCTCCTAACCTGTCCAAGTCCTTCTACAGCCTCCCCACCTCCTCAATACTACCTGTCCCTCCACCTATCGTTGTATCATCTGCAAACTTAGCCAGAATACTCACAGTTCCTCCATTTAGATCATTAATGTATAAAGTGAAAAGTTGAAAAGTTTCTCCCTCCAACAACTTAACCCGAAAAAAGAGCAGAAGAGAAAAAAAGGTCCCTCTACTCTAGATTGCCAAAAGAATAAAGAAAAAAAAAAAACCTTACCTTACCGATCCTCCACACGGTCTTTTCTTTGGTCAGCGGAGGAGGACAGGTGGGAGACACTACACTTGTAGTGTTTCGGCTTTAGACAATGCCCGAATATAATAGTTCACTTCCCGGCTTGCACTCTTACCAGTTCAGCCACTCAAATCAAGAAGGCCGTTGGCTCAGGAGGTAAGTTTGTATAAGAAAAACCTTACTTCCCCGGCTGCCTCCGGCTCGCGCTCTCATTACTCCTGCTGTTCGAATCAAGAAGGTGGTGGATCTGATATATTCCCCAAAGGAATTCATCCTATTTATTTGCATGGTTACTCTTTGGATACTTTTAGACTTATTCAATTTCCTTTATGCTGCTGATCCAATTATGAAACAGTCACTCTCTCGGCATCTATGATGCTCTCTAATAATCGCTGACCAATGGTCCTACCAATAGATTCCCTGAATGGCTTCAAATGTGCCATGTTTCTTCCCATGTTTACTACCGGTAGTCTTCCCATGTGCTGTTTTATTTCCCATTCCTGTAACTACTTCTAATCTTATGCACTGAGGCTGGCTGGAGGTTTTTTAGCTTTCGATATTCCCTTGTGCTCAGTCTTCCTCGGCAGAACTTTCCTCTTCATGGTGCAGAGCCTAGAGTTAGCGTTATTTTAAAGGTAAAGTCACCATTTTCCCAGAGGACCACTCTCTCATTAGAAAGAAACAACTGGTAGTGGTTTAACCTGAGGGTGCCATACATCAAGGGCGAGGGGTAAGAGAAGGTGGTAACTTCAGCCGATATGGGAATATGGGGATTGAACATTTACTGAATGTGGCACTCTGCGTCACAAATCAGCTGTCCAAACAACTGGGATAACTGACCCTAGTTCTAATTGCTCTGGAAATGCTTACAACCAAACATAACCTATCCATTTAAAATCCCGAACAGAAAGAACAGGAAGGTTGTCAAAGTCAAGGCACGTTTTTTTCTTCCCATGGTAAGGATGCTGATGGCACAGACAAACCCAACAGTGACTGGAAATAAGGCAGGGCAAGTGAATGAGGTGTCAGTGGGGGAGCATTTTGGAGCCATTGATGCTAATCTATTAATTTTAAAATAGTTATGGAAAGTGATAGACCTGATCTAAAAGTTAAACTTCTAAATTGGAGGATGGCCAGTTCTGATATTATTAGGCAAGAACATTCAAAAGTTGATTGGGAGCAGATATTCACAGATAAAGGGACGGCTGAAAAGTGGGAAGCATTCTAAAAGGAGATAGCAAGAGTCCATAGACAGTATGTTCCTGTTAGTGTGAAGGGCAAGGCTGGTAGGTGTAGGGAATGCTGGATGACTAGAGAAATTGCCGCTATCATCAAGAGAAAGAAGGAAGCATATGTCAGGTATAGCCAACAGGGATTGAGTGAATCCCTAGAAGAGTATATGAGTGATAGGAGTTTACTCAAGAGGGAAATCAGGATGTCAAAAAGGGGGTATGAGATATCTTGGCAAGTATGAATAAGGAAAATCCAAAGAGATTCCACAAATACATTAAAAACAAAAGAGTAACAAGGGAGAGAATAGACCCCCTTAAAGATCAATACGGCCCATTTATGTGTGGAACTGCAGGAGATGGATGGGATACTAAATGGAAATTTTGCGTCAGTGTTTACTGTGGAGGAGGATAGGGAAGCTGGAGAACTTAGGGAAATAAATAGTGATATATCTTGAAAACTGTCCATATTACAGAGGAGGTGGTGCTGGACGTCTGAAAACATATAAAGGTGGACAAATCCCTGGGGCCTGATCAGGTGTACCCCAGGACATTGTGTCAAGCTAGGGAAGTGATTGCTGGGCCCCCTGCTGAGGTATTTGTACCATCGATAGCCACTGGTAAGGTGCCAGAAGACTGGAGGTTGGTGAATGTGGTGCCATTATTTAAGAAAGGTGGTAAGGAAAAGCCAGGGAACTACATACTGGTGAGCCTGACATTAGTGGTGGGTAGGTTGTCAGAGGCGATTCTGAGGGACAGGATTTACATATATTTGGTAAGGCATGGACTGATTAGGGATAGTCAATGTGGCTTTGTGTGTGGGAAATTGTGCTCTCACTAACTTGATTGAGTATATTGAAGTGATGAAGAAGGTTAATGAAAACAGAGTGGTGGACATTGTCTATATAGATTTCAAAAAGCCGTTTGACAAGGTTCCACATGGTAGATTGGTTAGCAACATTAGATTACATGGAATACAGGGAGATCTAGCCATTTGGACACAAAATTGGCTTGAAGGTAGAAGACACAGGGTAGTGGCGGAGGGTTGCTTTTCAGACTGGAAGCCCGTGACCAGTGGTGTGCCACAAGGTTCAGTGTTGGGTCCACTGCTTTTTGTCATTTATGAAATTATTTGGATGGGAATATAGGAGGTATGGTTAGTAATTTTGCAGATGGCACCAAAATTGGTGGTGTAGTGGACAGTGAAGAAGGTTATCTCAGAGTACAACAGGGCCTTGATCAGAAGGACATATGGACCAATGAGTGAGAGATGGAGTTTAACTTGTATAAATGTGAGATGTTGCATTTTGGTGAGGCAAATCAGGGCAGGACTTTTACACTTAATGGTAAGGTTCTGGGGAGTGTTCCCGAGACTTTGGGGAACAGGTTCAAAGTTTGTTAAAAGTGGAGTCGCAGACGGGCAGAGTGGTGAAAGACGCATTTAGTACACTTGCTTTTGTTGGTCAGTGTATTGAGTATAGGAGTTGGGAGGTCATGATGTGCTGTACCAGACATTGGTTAGGCCACTTTTGGAATACTACATTCAATTCTAGTCTCCCTGCTGTAGGAAAGATGTTGTTAAACTTGAAAGGTGCAGAAAAGTTTTACAAGAATGTTGCCAAGGTTGGATGGTTGGATCTTCAGGGAGAGGCTGAATAGCCTGGGGCTAATTTCCCTGGAGCATCTGAGGCTGAGAGATGACCTTATAGAAATCATGAGTGGCATGGATAGGGTGAAAAGCCAAGGTCTTTTCCCTAGAGTAGGACAGTCCACAACTAGAGGGCATTGGTTTAAGGTGAGAGGGTTAAGATTTAAAAGGGATCTAAGGGGCAACCGTTTCACGCAGAGGGTGGTGTGTGTATGGAATGATCCGCCAGAGGAGGTAGTGGAGTCTGGTACAATTACAACATTCAAAAGGCATCTGGATGGGTATATGAATAGGAAGGGTTTAAAGGGATAAGGGCCAAATGCTGGCAAATGGGACTGGATTAATTTAGGAAATCTGGTCAGCATGGATGAGTGAGACTGAAGGGTCTGTTTCTGTGCTGTATATCTTTGCGAGTCTTTGACTGAAAAAAAGGGGTTTTCTCTAGTGAGGAATGCTAAATGTTTTAGGTAATTGCCTTTGGCAAATCCTTCCTTTGCAGTTATATATAGATTACTTCAGATTGGTAAAAACAATTTTATTGGAATGTGATTAAAAAATGGCAATTGTGATTTTCTTTGGTTCATAATAATCATAATTATCTGCTCTCATAATTAACATCTGGAGCTTAACAGTCTAAACAGGTGCACAACAAATATTGTCAATTACAGCCAGTGCTTTATAATAGGCAGCTGCATATTTGGAGATGGGATGCTTTTAATGATACAGGAAATTTCTATTATCTTCACATACTCATGACTTTTATTCACAAATTAAGACTGAAGAAGATTCCTGTAAGTGCATCATTGTTCTATGCTTGAGTGTAAGGCTGCAGGTGTTCAAATTTATAACAATCTTTGGATCTGTACATTTGGTTTTGAACAGACTTCATATTCTAGCTCCAATCACATTATTATTAATGGACCTCACTGGAATTCTTGGTCATTTCCTGCACTGTGGGATGCCCTACCGCACACAGCCAATATGAAAATATCTTGAGTAGTCATGTATACTGATTTATTGCTTCTGTGCGCTGTTAGTAGAAGCAATATGAAGTGCAACTTGGATCAATGTGATATTACACGATTTATATTAATCATGCAGAAAGGGTACATATCAATTTGCTCATACAGGATTGAATTTTAATGTTCCAACCTGCCACTGCAGTGACAATGTGTGAGGAAGCAAACATTTGGGTACTGGTTTTTTCAGTGGATTTTAAACTAAGGCGCAGTATTAGTATTACTTCCTAGCCTATTAGAGAGGGTGACTGGGTTCACGTCCTATGGTAAACTGTCGACAATTGACTGCAGAAATTCAATACGCGTGGCCATAAGTGATGAAAGGATGAGGTCTCCCAGCTTTCTGGTGTCAGTATTAGATATGACATAGCCACATGAGACTGCTGTCAGCAGGCAATGAAAATTGCTGAGCTGCAATGAGGACTGGGAATCCTCTCAATTTATCAATTCTAATTCATATCCTTCATTTTCCATAGGTCTGGCTAGTGTCTCTCAGGCAGTGAATCTGGAGCAGGATGAAGACTTAATGAGTTTAGCGAATCTGAGGGAGCAATTACATGATTCCCGCACGCCCTCTCCAAGTCAAATATGCAAACTAAATAGAGACTCCAAACCTACTGGTGAGGTTGTCTTGTGGTGAAGTATGTATCAAAAATGAGCAGGAACAAGTGATGGAGAAAGGGATACCAGTGAAAATATCAGATAGATAAGATACATCAATGAGGCCCTTAATAATTGTATCACAATGGAACATTCAAAATTGGGTAAGGAGACTGGGGCACTTTGATAACTTTGATGCTGGTCCTGGATTTAATAGGTTTTCGCAAGGGAATAATGGGAGAGCCATTGTTTTAGGAACACAGAAACAGGAATCAGCCATTCAACCCCTCAACCCTGTTATGTCTTATAATTAATATATAATATACCTTGCAGGGGGTATACTCAGATGTCATCACCCGTCATATCATTAGCATGTGGCCTAATAGTATAAAGATCTCAGGCTCTGTTTTGCTGGGTCCTCCTGCAGCATGATACTACAGTACACAAGAATTTTGTCACTGTTTATATCCCAATTTCTTAGCTTGAACCCAGACATTCAAGTGTCTGGGATAGTAATATATGTAGATACCAGGAGTTGTAATAAAAATCTATTGAATCATTCAGTACTACATTACCCACACCTTGTTCTTATGTCATGGGAGCTAATATTAAGTTTCACTTCACCAGATACAGATCTCTTGCTGAAGGTAAAAAACTCATTAAGATCATGAGGACAGAACAGATCTGGATTAGCCATGGTGACCTCTTATGAAACAGATACCCATTATGTCACAGGGACTCAGCGCACAGATCTGAGGTATGTTGACTCATTCATAACCTTTGAAGGAGACCTTCCTCATGTTCTCCTTAAATTAGATTTCTGACAAAGTTACAGCAATCTATCAGAAAAATATTGATGAGGTTCCAACAATTACTTCAATTTTAAAACTTAGAGTACAAATGTTTTGATGTATGAAGCTGAATTCACCAAGATGCTGGCAATTTTAACATTACATCTTTGAAATAAATCTATTTTTCAAAAGCAAAGGACACAGGAAATATCCTCAAGCTGTCTTTTTTCTCACATTTGCTATCACAAATGTTTACAACTCCTACATGCATTATATTAAAAATTCAAATCCTTTTGGTGCTTACCATTTTACATTATCTGAAAACAACCTTTAGATCACATTTGACAGATTCATACCTTTGAACTATAGCCAGAGCAGCAAAAAATGGGTATCACTTTGACGTTTTTGCAAAAACGTTACAGTAGATTATGCAAAAGAAAATATAACGTTACAGGAGATTTTCATTTTTGGTGGCATCTCAAAACAACTGGTAGTGATAGACTGTCCTTTTAACACATTAAACACTTTCCTATTTCTGTCACCAAAAGTTAAAAAGAGCTGTAAGACATTAAAACAGAGGATGACACCTTTTCTTTAATGAAATATTTGTTATATTATTAAGAAAAAATGTTATTGATGGAACTGGTCAAACCACTATATGTAAATGTCACAAAATAGTGCTGACCATCTGTTTAAAATGAAAATTAAAATACCTCCACATCATTTTGATGCACAACAATTGTTTAAACTGGCGGCACCTGTCAGAAACTACTGAAACTTTTTCTGCTGTCGGAGAATTACTGGATTGCAGTTATCGTGATCAATGTAATCCATTGGTTTTCAATTTAGTTCAGAAAGAAAAGTGTTTTGTGGGATATTATGGCAATTCAAAAATCAATCATTTATTTTCATGCTGATTTCCAATGTTGAACTTTAAGGAGTGCTTGCACATAAGAACCATAGAATCATTTTTGTTTTCCCAGTTTGTGGGATGTCAGGGTTTATTGACCATTTTTAATTGCCCTTAAGAAGGTGGTAGTGAGCTGCATTCTTGACCACTGCAAAGATGCTGATACTTCCATAATGATGTTAGGTAGGGAATTCCAGAATTTTGATCCAGTGATAATTAAGGAATGGTGATACCGTTGCAAGTCAGGATGGAACCTGGTGTGTGAAGTTCCCATGTACATGGTGCTCTGTGATTCTGGCTAACAGAGGTTGCAGATTTAGGAAATGCTGTCAAATAACTGGTGCAACTTGTTGCCACTTAATGGGACGGTGATAGAAGTGAATACCTATGGTGATGGATGGATTGCTGAGCAAGTGAATTGTTTTGTTCTGGATAGAGTCAAACTCTATGAACGTTGCTGTAACTGCACAAGCCAGTTTTGCATATGATGAAGAAACTTTAGGAAGTCAGAAGGTGAATCATGCATCTGCAGAAAATCTACTTGATCCACCACCATCCCTATTTACACCCTTCATTACTGAAGCACAATGGCAGCAAAGCATACCATGTACAAAATTCACTGTATAGCTCACCAAGATTCTTTTGACAATACCTACCAAGCCCAATCTCAACCAGCTAGAAAGAGATATATGGGAACACCTGCATGTTTCACTTCAAGGAACACGCCATCCTGACTTAGAACTACATTGCCGTTTCCTCACTTTCACTAAGTCAAAATCCTAGAATTTTAGCAACTCTGTAGGTTGCACATATCCCAAGGAACTCAATGGCTCAAGAAGACAGCTCACCACAACATTTTCCAGGGCAATTACGGACAAACAATAGATTCTGTTCTCGCCAGTGATCCCCATGCCTTCTGGATAAAAAAGCTCTGAGATCTGCTTTTGTAGCCTCAGTGCTTCAATAACTCATCTAATTAAGTTTCAGGTCAATGTATTGCTGGCAGACTTAGCAATGGTGATTCCACTGAATGTCAGGAAGCGGTGGTAAAATTCTCCCTCGATGGCAATAGTTATTATTTGGTCCTAGAGTGATGAGAATGTTACTTGTCATTTATCAACACAAATCTGAATGTTGTCCAGGTCTTGTTACTTGCTGTCATGGATTTCTTCATTGTCTTAGGAGTTGTAAATGGATTAAGCATGGAATAGCAAGTAATGAGAACCCTGTGGAACCCAAAGTGAACATTATTGAATGCACGCACACTGTTTCTGCATCACCAAAGAGACCATCACACATCCCCTTCTGGAATGTGCTTATGCAAAGAAGGTCAGAAGAGAGATGCAATGATTTTCCATGATGCAGGACTTAGTGCTCTATAGCCTGTTCCCTGGAATTCACACCAAGATAATCATTGACTTTGCATGGAGGACCATCAACTTGGTGAATGACGCTCTTTGGTCTGCCCGAAACTCCTTGGTTTTCCATTGCAAAGAGTTGACCTCAACCGATTGTTGCAGACTGGCAAATTCCAATGTTCAGGACTACGTGCAGAGAGACGCACTAAAGCTTGAGGCAGCTGCCGCCATAGTGCAGTGGGGAAAGTCTAGATTGTAAGGTCTTTCTGCCATAATATAACAAGGGTCCGTTAAATTTCAAGATACCCTCATAGCCTTAAAAGGAATGTTAACTAGTTTCCTTTCATTTCGAAAAGGATTGTTTTGTTGCAACTGTCCTGAAGCTTTGATGAGGAATGTGAAAATTTCACTGCATTTTTTACAAAATGTTTGTATGCACTTGTTTTGTACTTGTATTTAATTATAGATAATCTATGAATAAAGTATATTTTTGAAACAAAAATATCAGTGAGTAGGTTATTGATTAATAAGTGCTGTTTGATAGAACTGTCAACAATATCATCCATCATTTTGCTGCTGATTGATAGTAGACTGAATTATCCTGACTTTTCTGGACAGAAAATACCTGGGTGATTTGCTGCTCTGTTCAGCAGATGCCAATGTTCCAGCTCTACTGGACCAACTTGACAAGGGACATGGCTGGTTCTGGAGCACAAATGTACAGCACTAGAGGGGTGGAACGGTTTCAAGGCCCATTGTCTTTTCTGCGTTCAGTGTGCTCATCTGTTGCTTGGTATCACATGAAATGAATTGAATTGAATGAAGACTGTCTCTGTGATGGTGTAGTTCTGAGAAGCAGGCTGCATTGGATTATCTACTTGACATTTTTGACTGATGTTCATTAAAAACACCTGCTTTGTCTTTTACAATCACATACTAGACTCCACAATCATTGGGGCCGGTGATATTTAGAGATCCTCATGCTCTCATTATTTGTTTCATTGTGTACAGCTATTCATGACAGGATATGGCAGGACTGTAGCAGTCTGAGCTGATTTGCTGATTTGGAATCTTTTGTTTCTTTCTGTAGCATGCTGCTCATAAATGTATTTCACATTCAACCTGCAATTCTGCAGGAGACAAAGAAAGTTATTTTCCTAAGGTTGCTTAAAGTATGTTCAGGTCTCATCAGACTCATTAAAGTTCTGTTTATTATTCTTAATCAGACAAACAACAAAAATCCACAAGATTTTATGCTGAGTACTTATTTAAAGTGACCATTTGAGATGCCTTCTTCAAAATGAAAACTCTCATCCTATACTGACTCATCTGGAAACACAGCTTGATTTTGTTGTTTGGGAATTGTTATGATGAAGGAATCATTGAGTGATGCAATGAGAAAAGAGGCCATTCAGCCCTTTGCACCAGTGCCAGCTTTTTAAAACAGCTTCCCAATTACACCCCTCCTCTGCACTTTACCTATGGCCTTAATTTTTGTTTTCTTATTGAAGTGCTTATTCAATTCTCTTTTTGCAAGTTACAACTGAAACTCCAATCCTCACAGGTTGTGAATTCCAAGTCATAAGATGATAACTGCTTGCTATGTAAAACAAAAGTTCGCATTGTCTCTGCCCTTTTGTTAACTATTTAAAGTTTTGATTGTGCATTTGCTTTTGCTACCATTTCTGCAGTTCCAGTCTCCTTCAGCACATGTCTTGAGCAGAACATGAATCTCAAGTTAAACCACCACCAGTTCACTCTCTCTCTCTCTCTCGCTCTCTCTCCAATGAGAGAACAGCTCTATGGTCTGGTAAAACTATGGCAATTTTACCTCCAAGTGTAAATTTACCTTGAGCAGGAGGATTCTTGCTATCTTCAGTCACCAGCTACTAGCACCGAGCTCAGTATGGTCAGCTCAATGGACCTGCTGAAGATTCCCCTGGATACGAAGAAGGAAGAGGAGACCCAGCAGCTGAAGAAAGTAGAAACAAGTGTGTTTTTGTATCCGACGTCCAGCTTTCAACACAATTGACCCAGGAAGTATTGGGTGATCTTCAATTGACAGGCATTCACTTCTCTCCTAAAAATGGGTGACTGTCAATTCAGAATTGGAGGGTTAGAGTCGCTTTAGACTTCCTGTTGATGCTCTAGGCCTGCAGGGTGCAATTTTCTTTAAGTGGGTAAGTAGCGTACTCATTTGTTTCTGGTATAAAGTTTCTGAAATTGGTATGCTATGCTGATTGTTGAGTCTCATTTGTAATTTTGAGGTACAAATGCAGGATGGAGCTGTGTATATTCCTCCCATGGTCACCAGGCAGTAAACAGCCTAATTGACAACCATTGAAACTGATTGCTGGAGGTCATTTAGAAAGCAGACCTAGATATTTAAATTTTATTTTAAATGATACTAAGAGGAATGCCCACTCTGATTCACAAAAAACTCCAGTCCATTTGAACCTATAACCAGGATTAATATTTTCATACCATAGCCCAGCTATCCCCATCACATGTGGCTTCCCATCCTTCCACAAATGGCAAGCTACTGTGCACCAGTCCTTTTGTTGCCTGCATTTTGCTGGCAGTATTTAAATGAGGCCCCCACAACCAACTTTGGATAGGGAATGTGATTTTTACATCAACTCCACAGCTGCCTCAGGCAGCATGTGAATTTTCTGCCCCATTGTCTCCAAACCAGGAGCAACTAATTGGGAATGTCTGGAGTTGCTTTTTCATTGGTAAGCAGCTACCACTGAGTGTGTCTTGGAGATGAAATTCAACAAAGAAACAATCCAGCTCAATGTGATAAAAACCATGAACAATTTTAACCTTTTTCCACTGAATCCTTTTCAGATACCACTAGTAAACATTTGGCAGATGCTGTCGTTCAATACAGCAAACTGAAGCTTTGAGCAGAATCTTTTAGGCCCACCTAGAGCTTTCAGAAGGGCATGTACAATTGTGTTAGCCAAAAACGGGAAATACATTTATTTACAACCTACATAAAAAATAAACTATTTCTACAGATTGGGGATTCTAAAACTACAAGCATAGTCTGAGAGTTAGGGCCAAACCATTCAGGAGATATTTTCGGAAGTGCTTCTATACACAACAGGTGGTAGATGTTTATAACTCTTTTCGACAAACAGCAGTGGAAGTTAGATCAGTTGTTAAATTTAAATCTGATGTAGATAAACTTTGTTAAGCAAAGGTACTAAGGGCTATGGGACAAAGGCAGATATGTGGAATTAAGCTACAGATCAGACATAATCTCATTGAATGGTGGAACAGGCTCAAGGGGCTGAATGGCCTACTCTTGTTCATATGTTGCTATATGGATGTGCTGCCAGTATCCATTGCTTCCTCCAACTTGTGTTAATTAAAATTTCTTCATTAACTTGCCTTCCTCAGAAAAATCTTACAGCATTGGGACAGAAGCTTATCCATGTTTATCAGTTGCTAAGAAGTCTCATCCATATAGAATTTGCCAGCTTGTCCTTCAGCAATGACAGTGTGAGGGATGAAGGCTCAACAGACCAATTAGCCAGCCCAAGTGAGACAGGCATGCTGGCTGAACTCAGCAAACCTCTCCAGGGCAGGCAACCTGGGCTCACCCAAAAAATCGGGAGCAATTTAAATGGGCGTCAGGGTCGTGGACAAGCGTTGCACTCAAGGGCACTTTGCTGTAGCAATTAGAAAGCCCAGGCTCCACCTTACATAGGGATACAGTTTGAACTGTGAGATGTGCAAGGTAAAAGCCTCAGGATGTGACTGCAGCATCTAGAAGATCCTCTGTATATCTTTCGGATAGAGTATTTGGGTTTGTGGCCTCCTGGCTCAGACAGTTCTGGCCAAGGCCAACTGGAGGAATGGAAGTGAAATAATTAATTATGATAGATTGCTGCACACTTACAGCCTAGTATAGACTAATGTAGCTGTGAGCACATTTTCAAGGCCTGAAGGGAGGTTAGTCAATAATAGCAGAGTGATGGGAAATGAAGCCAATTCTGTGATAACCTAAGAATGCAAATTGTAAAACTGAACAACTTTCATAAGGATGAATCACACCCTTAAGGTGAGAAGGAAGTAGACAGTGGGGATGCAGAGCCACAGTGATAACATTTCTCAGGGTTAATGAGGATATGAAATAGACATCTGCATTATAGCCCTTTTTACTGATGAGGATAAGCACTGCAAGCGCTAAGATAGTCAATGATGAGTGAAGTATAAACTATTGTCAGAAAACCTGAGAGATTGTAAATTGTCATGCTGACTGTACTTCACGGAGAGATCTTCTAAGCATTTAATGCATGTCTCCAGCATATGCTTGAAGAAATTCTGTGATAACAATACCCAAGATTTGAGATTGCTGTTTGAAATCACCAAAACACCCTCCACAATGACCACCAACCACCTCAATGGAGGCAACCACACATTTGTATGTAAAAGCCACAACTTCAACCTAAATGTGGAAAGACCCCCTCCGCCCTTGTCTCCAGTCCGTGCAGTCTCCGGCATCTCTGCCAGATGTTGGTCTCTGTTGGCCTCTGCCTTGGCACAGTCTCTTAAGTTGTGTGACCTCTTGTCCTCTATTAGGTCAGAGGTATTAAGAGATATTCCCATTGATACGTGAACAGTTTGTCTGCATTGAGAGATGCAGGTGCAGATGTGAACCTGAAGATCTGTGAATGTCTGCGTGTGTTCTGAGGAAGAAAAGTGTGGTTTAGGAAAGTTGTTTTTGAGAGAATCCTGAATGGAAGATGAACCACAGCAGATATGTGAGTTGCAGTATACTGTGGTTGCTGTGAGTCCTTTTTGAAAGGTAGATTATGATTCTTTTGAAACCTAAGTACATTTAGTTAAGAATAGATAGCCACAAGGAAAGGAATCCTTTCTAATTTAACTCTGTTGTGACCAACCGCAAGAGAAAGTCAAGAAAAGGAGAGCCAGTTAATTCTCCTTCACTTGGCATTATAATGAAATGGGGGCAGTTGCCCATGGACAGATCGTAACAGAAGTGAAATACGCTGATTAGACACGTTGTATTTGATGGAGATACTTGTCATCCAAGGATGTTTGGGACTGTCCTGTTGGCGATACATACTATAGCACAACAGAATCATGGGGGCATGAAAGAAGGAGCAGGCCATGGCACTTTTTCTGGAAGATCACTACGATCATTCCTTCTTGCAGCACTGCATCCACTCACACCTCCAGGATAATTGTGCACCCTAAAAGCTCAGCCACCACCGCTAGCCATCCCCCCCACCACCCCCTCCCCCTCCTCCAAGTACTGCCTTCGTCAAGTTGTGGGGGCACTAGTTACCATCCCAGGGAACAAAGTGCCCCTGCACTAATGCGGACCCCATAGAAACAGTTCCAGGGAGTGGCCACTAAATTTGGCACAGTCTTCTGTCTCAGTGATTTCCAAAGTTGGGAGATGCGAAATTGCAAGGATCTCCGATAATCCTGGGTTCCAGAGAGAAAAGTGCTGTCTGGGCTCCTTTTAAATATTGCACCTGGAGGTTCAAGCACACTGGGTCACAGCAGATGACAGAACCTCCTGCTTTCCTACCAATAAGATGTGATGTTTTACCCATTCATGCATATGCAATGAATTTTAAGGAATTTAATTGTACAAGAAAATCTGACCACCCCTGAATGGAAGTCCATCACACTTTCTGAGTCCAACACAACACTTAAGCTCTAAAGAGAAATTGCGACCCCTTGTTATTAGGGTAACATTCATCCACATTCTCCAAGGAAAGAAGGCAACAGCTCAAAATGGCAGATCCATTTTACCTGGTGTCTGGTTTCCCTAAATTACATAGTCTCATTGTAGCACTACAGCATCCATTTGGATAGATCAGTACAATACTGTGGCTTATATGAAGTGTAAAGCCTACTATCATGTTCCTATTCAAATTATATCCTATTAGAAGAACACAATAATTTAGATCACTGCCAGCCATATGGCTTACACTCTGTTCCAATCCATATGCCAGCCTATTTGATAGTGTTAGCGAACCGGTTGGATGGTTGAATGTCCAAGACTTCTCTTTACAGCCCTGATGCAAACACCTTTCCGGAACCCCAAAAATGAGGGAGAAAGAAAGCACGATAAGGATTTGACTTTTGTGGAATTTTGGTGGGATATACAATTAGCAGCTGAACATTACTGACCCTGCCCAGAAACATCTGATGCTGTTCTACTCTACAGCCAGTAAAATTTCTTTGACCAGCTCTGATGTTGCTGAGTAATATGTTAGTTTAGAGAGAGTAAGTTGTTCAGTTGGAAACCAAAGTTTGAAATAAAGCCAAACTGCTGGAAACAATTTTAGAGGAAAATGGGTGCTTTGCAGAGAATGCCATCACAACTATGGAGATATTTTCTTCAGTAATACCTGTAAAAAATGAAATTATTATTTTCAATTGATTTTGCTTTGCTTTGTTTTTGTAATTTTGTTTTTTGCTGTCTTTGATGTATTGCAGTGGTATTTAGTAGATCCCACAAATGGGATATGATTTTCCGCTCACTGAGATGGTGAGAATAATTGCAAACATTATGAGTTAATCAGATAAGACCCCAAAAACAAAAATTGTATTGTCAAAAAAAAATCACAATCAAATTCTCCCTTATTAGATGGTAAGATAAAAACTCTTGCTAGGTGACTAAATTCTTCTCAGGCAACAAGACAACTGTTAGCATGCATTTGCATCTCATTAATTACAAAACTTGGCCTGTTCACTTCCCTTCTCAAACATGTCCCTGATCAAGACAATTGCACTTCAAAATCTTGACACTAAAAACCAAGTGAAGCTGTCAATTTCACACATTTGCGTGAACCCCTGGTGAGTTCACCGCTGTGATGGCCATCTTCATTTTCCTAACTGTACACAGAACAACTTCAACAACAACAGCTGCTTCCATGGTCAATGGTAGTGGTTTTCCTGAACCCTCCAACTATACAACTGGGAAATGGCAACACGTCATTCTCAGAAAATCTGGTTACATGTCATTGGGCAGGCTCAGGAATCATTTATTGGCTTACTGGTGCCATTTGCAGAAGTAGACAGCCAGGCATCTCCTGACTTTTCACTGTTGCTTTGGTACATACTGAGAGAATAGTGTCTTCTTGTTTACAGTAACAGTTTTAACACAAGGGAGGTACAGGAATCTTGAGACTGTAGATAATAGGAAATAGGGGTAATAGGGAAAAGATAATAGATAAAAGTTTAGAAGCAGATGGACACGTCACTATATAGAATGATGCTGCATCAATGTCAAACAATTAATGTATTTGAAAGGGGTGGAGATGCATGATCAGAATCTTGGAAATCCCTACCTAACATCATTATGAAAAACTTGCATCCTTGCAGTGGTAAAGACAGTCCTGGAAATCAAGTGAAAACAGTCAGGGTCTTGCTTGTTGGTTCCTCAAGGGACTGTTACAAAGTCTATCTGGGGTGTGTGGGCTGCAGTAGGTCAAGGCTTTCCTGTGAAGTCACATGGAGGAAGGCTACAGTCAATTGGAGAGTTGGTCTGCACACAGCCTGACAAAGTGTCCAAGGTCAATTTATAGTGTCATCAAGACTTTGGGCAGCTCAGGTCTGGAGATTTGCCTTATTGCGTTTGGTCACTGAGGAAGTGGGATCAATTACAGATAGGAAGTTGGAGCCAATCAGTGGATCGCAAAGGACTGCTGAATCTGCAGTGGTTTAAGTGGTTAATCTCTTGCAGTCCTCTGAGAGTTAGAGACCTTGGGCATTTCTTCCTTCACTAGCTGTGAAGATATATCAGTGACGTGTTCACCAGATTGCATCCCTAAATTTATTCTAGACAGAGTACTGAGATGAATGTCTTTCAGTTGGTGAATGCTGCAGGTGGACATCTTGCTGGTGCATTCTCTGAGGGCTTTCACACTTTCTTCTCAGAGCTGGCTGCGTTGAGGAGTGTTTCAGGTCCCTGTATCTCACAAGAGTCTGCATATCAGAGCGAATTAGTTCCTGAAAATGGAGAGAAATTTATGCAGAGCAAAGCTGAAATTGGCATTCATCCAAGAATATCAGTGTTTCCTTACAAGGTTGAAGGATCCAGGCTGTCTCCCCATCACTACATTCTGGCCCTCCCTGGCTTTTTCAACCATTCTTTCCTCAAAATAGAGGGAACAAGCAGGATGGTTAGAGAAAAAGGATGGATGTAAAATATTTAGATTTTCATGAAATTCAACAAGGTACCACAGATTAGACTACTTTATAACACAAGAGCCCATGGTGTTGAAGGTAGTATTTTAGCATGGATAAAGGATTGGTTATCGATGGCGCATTTTCAGAATGGCAACCTGTAACTAGGGGAGTACCACAAGAATCAGAACTGGGTGAGAAGACTGAGTCAAGGTCGGAAGAGATGAGTTCTGTGGGGTAGGAGCAGGCTGAAGCAATGGGTCTGCCCGGACAGTCATGTTTGTGGATTTTTGGCAGGAGATAGAAGTGAGCTGTGCAAGGATGGGGGACTGTCAGCTTGGAAGCAGAGGGAGGGAGATCACCGGATGAAATGAGGTCAGTTACCATAGTGGATACAATGGCCTGTTGGGCCATGGTGGGGTCGTGGTCTATGGGAAGGTAGGAGGAGGTATCCGAGAATTGGTGCTTAGCCTCTGCAATGTAGATGTCAGTACGCCAGACTACAACAGCACCACCCTTATCGGCAGGCTTAATAACAAAGTCAGGGTTAGATCTGAGTGCACGGAGTGCAGTCAATTTGGAGGGAGATAGGTTAGATTTTGGTGAGAGGGGCAGAGAAATTGAGGCAACTAATGTCACCTCAACAGTTCTCAATGAACAGATCGAGTGCAGACAAAAGGCTGGAGGGAGGGGTCCAGGTGGAGGAACTGGGCGAAGGAGTCTGTGGGACGGGGAGAGGACTCTTGTCCAAAGAAATGAGCACAGCGGCTAAGATGGCAGAAGAATTCGACGTCATGTCATGCCCGAAATTCATTAAGATGGGGATGCAGAGGAATAAAACTGAGGCCTTCGCTGAGTATGGAGCATTCAGCATCAGAGAGCGGAAGGTTAAGAGCGATGATGAATACGTGACAGGAGGTGGGGTTGGGGGGCAGGGTTGTTTATATTCAATGACTTTCATAATAAAATATTTCAGCCCATTAGTCTTCTTGATTCTGTGTTGTATCTGCATACTAACTCTTTGTGACTCATGCATTAGAGCACTTAGATACCCCTGCACCTCAGAATTCTGGTGAATACTTGACAGGAGGTGGGGGGTTTGTGGGAGGCGATAGAGTCAGAGGGAAGGGGAGGAGCAGAAGGTTCCAGAGGGCCATGGGTATTTTGGAGTTGTTGTATCTTGTGGGCCTTGATGTCTGAAAGGAAAAGAAAAGGTTTCTTGTTAGCACAACCAAAGAGCCAGAGGATGAAGTGGAACTGTGGAGTGGTGCAGCCCTGAGCCAGTGTGTTGCGATGCTGTTGGAGAGAGAGGTCGAGAGTGTGCATGTGGCGCCGCGTGGCACTGCAGGTGGATCTTGGGGTGTGGCGAGAGCAGCTGTCACGGAACGCTGAATATCATGGAGATATCTGTGATCCTGGGAGGATTCAAAACATGAGGGATGAAAATTCAGTTGGAATCCACGTGGAGTGAATCGGAGGCAGTCACTGAGGAATGTGATATGGCTGTGGAAACGAGTTTTAGCAAACACCTGGTCAAACACCAGGAGTGACTGTGAAATTAAAGTCGGTGAGCAAGAAGAGAGATTGGAACGGAAATCCCGTCGGAGAGAGGAGCAGAACTTCTTTATAAGGTAGCAGAATGGTTATTTCCCCTGTGGGAGAGTCCAGGACTATAGGATATAATCACAGGATAAGGGGTCGTAATTTTAAAACAGAGATTAGGAGGAATTTCTTCTTCCAAAGGATAGTGAAAACCAGTGGAATTCCTTATTGCAGAGGGCTTTTGAGTCTGGGTCATTAAGTATGTTCAAGGCTGATCTTGACAAATTTTTAATCAGTAAGGGAAAAGGCAGGAAACTGGAGTTGTGGGTTATCACATTTGTTGTGGTCACGTGTAATGGAACAGCAAAGTTGATGGTCTGAATGACCTACTTCTGGGCCTACATTTTATGGTCTAATTGAGGAGCAGCTCCCGGATTGCAGTGTCAGAAATGATGTTCAGCTAGTCTTTAAATACGACATCAGGGTCTTCAAACCTATAAGGTCTTGCCAGTAGCAGGAACTTCGAGCTCGCTTGCCATGCAAGTTAATGAGAAATTTGTACAACCTCATGCATGCTTGGAAAATAAAATAAGAAATGTACAGTCACACAAGATAAACTCACCCAGGGACATCCAACAGCTTGCCACTATTCTTTAAATTTAAAGATGAGGTTTTATCGATGATTTTGCATCATCTTTGCCCTTTGTGACATTTGATAAAAATGAATCTGTATTCCTTTGATTGCTAATATGAATTTAAGAAATCACAATTGATAGAGCAAATTTCTCCTGACACAAATTAGATATTGAAGATCCCTTTTCTTATTGATCGACCATTTTAGTTTTTGAAGAGTTATATTTCTCAGAACAGTATTAAATGTGAATGAATCATTCATTGTTGGCCTACTTGGAAACTAATTCCGCATATCTAATGTTTCCCAGGAATATCAGCCTCAATTGCTTGATGTCATAGCTGACAGTAGCAATGGCCACAAAACATGCAATTACAAAAGCCATCTAGTCGGTAGTACATTCATTCAAGTGGTCTGTTGCTCTTTTCAATTGGGATTGCCAAGAAAAACAAATTTAATAAAATAAAACTATGAGGTCTGGATGGTGTACCTGGACAAATCAGTCTGATATTCAACCAGAAAGAAAGTTTTGGTACGTTTTTGTTTCTTTGTCATTTGAAATATTTTTACATAGTCCACTGTGGCAATTACTGAATGCTTTCCAGCTGACTCCATTAGGCATAATATCATAACAGTGAGCAATTTTTCTGAATTTATATATAAAAGATTTTAATCCAGTAATTCTGTGAAGTTAGAAAAAAAACTGACTCTTTGAAATTGCACTGCTGCTCAACTAAGATCCAATTATCCTAATATACTCGGATATAAGATCAGTCTTACAATTCAGCCACAATCTTTCTATCATTTTCACAGTTGTAGCAAAATCTGCAATTAAAGCTTCAGGGATCAAAGTTTATAGTCTTCACATATCTGTATCAAAACAGCTGACATGAAACTAAAATATTCATTATTCTTTCAAACATGGCCTGACAACAGGCTTATGCCTGTATTTTCCTGATATCTCAAAAACATTGCAAATGTAGTAATTAACTAAATGCAGCAAGGGTGTTAATTCGCAAACACCAACCATTAATCATGATCTTAGTAAAAGGGAAATGATGTAACATATTTTTTGCACTGAATATTTCATTAAAACATACAGACATGAAGTTAGAAATTTCTTTCCTAAATGTGTTCCCATTTATCACAAGGATAACAAAGGATGGTGGGTAGAGGCAGGGTTCCTCTAAACTCCCAATATTGATATCTCAGCTGCTTGAACATGCCCATCATGTGGGTGCTATGCCATTTGGGAGAGTGAGGTGCCTGGTCCTCCCTGGCAGCCTCTCAGTGGGCTCACGACACCCTCTTATTCAGGCATTCCATGTCCCATGATGGGGCCCAATGGTGCCAATGACGAATTGTAGAGCACCCCTCCTCACTGCCAACACCCCTTATCGAGCACTATCTGGCCAGTAGCAATAGCTGTGCTCATGGTTCCTTGTCAGTCCCAACAGTGATCAACATTGCTGGTCTTCTGATTGGTTGGCACCTCTGGTGCGCAGATGTCCACTTTTCAAATGGACGGGCATCAAAACAGCAACTAATGAGTTGGCAGACCATCAATGAATGAGGCTGGTCTTCCCATTAACAGCTGAAGCAGGTTTGCTCCCAACTGGCAGGCTCATTGTTGGGTGCCACCACTATGCTGATAAAATCGCCACCTATTTGTCTAATTCTGACAAAAGATCTACAACCATTTACTTTGGAATGCTTTTTTCCCAAGTTCAATGCTACAAATGTTTACCTTGTTTTCTTCAGTTTTATGAAAAGGTGCAAGTTCATATTATCACATAAACGTAAAATACCTATAAAAATAGCCAACTAAGATGATAATGCAATTAAAAAGCTTTTGAACTGAAAGCTAATAGGTGAGAAAATAAGGAGTGTGATGGCAATGGACTTTAAGAAAAGACAACATTCTATATTATTAGATTTTTTGATATCAATTAGTGACAAGACCATTGTATTTATCACTTTAATGGACAAGTTCTTAAGTACAAGAACATTCACCGAACATTACATACAGCCTTACAATTTTACAATTCAAAACATACGCAATGCATGGAATCATTTGATTTGTATTATATGCAAATAAAAGATCCTAAATCTGTTCTAGTGGAGATATTTTCTGTTGAAATGTACATTCAATTAGTTTACTATTCAAATCAAGATAAGATTCCCAAACTACATTTGATTTCTGGTTTGCACCATGAGCATAAATAATTGCAGACATGACTATGAGGCTTATTGGCATTCTCGCCTCAACTAAATTCACAAAACTACTTAAAAGCTGTAGGAATAGTTTGTTGTATGTCATGTGATCTACTTGCATTTTAAACAATTGCATACTATACACAGTGCTGAAAAAGGAACGGCAATAATTGATAACGAGTTCAATAAATTAATATAATATGATCACACAATATTAACATTCACAAAAAGTTCATTGTACAGTTTTCTTAAGGTCCTAGTCCTAATAAATATGCAGCACTGCAACATTTGCTTGAGGACATTTCTAAATAAACATTAGCAAATTACACACATTAGCATATGTCATTTAAAACCCAGCAACAGAAAGTAATTTTGTGAATTATCAGAACTGGATTTAGAAGTCTGTGCACTACAAAACAAAATATAAATGTTAAACCAATATCACTTAAGCATTTTTGTACCATGGCACACCTTTGTTTATAATTTTAATAGAGGAAACTTCTTGGCTTCTGTTAAGCAAAAAGAAGGGTAACAATTGAAAAGTACTATTATTTATTAATCATTTAGTTACATGAAGAAATAGCACTTTATTTTATTCATGATTGTCATAAAGCTACCATAAATAAAGATTCAAAGAACATTATAAATACTTCAAAAAGACTACCTATTTATTTTAGGTGGCTTGTCCTAAAATGACCCAGGTTTCACATTTTTTGTGTTATCAGTCAGGGAAGATACATAATAATAGAGCTATTGCGGTGTATGTCCCTGTGTGAAGGCCTGCCACACTCCTTAGAAAATACTTGAAATAGCAGAGCTTCAGGAGATTTCTAGACAATTCGTAATCCAATAATGTGTTGACTATAAATAAGCTGTGTATTGGGTAGAGAGTGCAAGAAATTTCTTCTGATATTGCGAGCTCAAATATAAATTCAAATATGAAATCAAGTTTATAATTTTGCTACAAATAACATTTGCACTCATCCAGCTAATTACTTTTAATACGCCAGCTTTAATTTCTATACATAAAAAGTATTTATTTATTATAATTTAAAACATAAGTGGTAAATGAATTGAGTGACATAATTGTCTCTGTAAAATGTTTGATGTATTTTACTTTAAAACTGTCAAGGGCAAGAAAGTAATATTCCTTTTGAGAATATTATGTAGTGCATCAGCAAAAGGAAATAATATAGATTATTTAAACCATATGCTTGCCAAATAGGTATTTAATTTTCTCATACTCGTTCTTATAAGTTGATTATTATTACTTCAGGCCACACTAAATGTGTTAGTATCACAGCAAGTATTATCAAAATTTAACTTCTTGTTAGAGACTGGATAGCCATTAATATCCTCTTGCTCTGTTAGATCATGATCTGGACTTTCATGAGACATATCTTTCATTACACTGTAGTAAACAGGCACATTGTAGGCAGAAGGTTTCTCTGCCCGTGACTGTTTGCATTTGCAAAGTTTTTTGAAGGCAGCACGAAATTTCTGAGACATTAGATTGTAAATGACAGGGTTGATGGCACTGTTTAAGTAAATGCTCATCCTGCAGAATAACAGAAACCAAGTGTTCAAGTAGGGTGTATTCATGAAGGAGTTGACAACCACCAAAGTTCTGTAGGGCATCCAGAGGAGAGCAAAAAGGATAACCACCACTGCCAACATTTTAGTGACCTGAAAAGCAAAGCACATAAAAGGGAAAAGGTTATCGAATGGATTATATTAAATCTTGGTTTGGCAAATTGATTTCTCTGAGGATTTTCTGGGAAATCATTACCTAGAAATATAGAGCTTTCTAAAAAACAAGAAACTATTTCATTGGACAGGCACTTTATTTTCGTTCCAAGAAAAAAATAGGGTCTTACATGTACACTGAACAATGCAAACACTGTTCATTGTTGTGAGAGATAAAAGGTACTGCAGATGCTGGAGAATCCGAGATAGCAAGCATGGGGCTGGATGAACACAGCAGGTCAAGCAGCATCATAGGAGCAGGAAAACTTGACGTTTTGGGCCTAAACCCTTCATCAGAAATGGGGGAGGGGAAGAGGGTTCTGAAATAAATAGGGAGAGAGGGGGAGGCAGATAAAGGATGGATAGAGGAGAGGATAGGTGGAGAGGAGGCAGACAAGTTGAAGAGGCGGGGATGGAGCCAGTAAAGGTGAGTGTAGGTACGGGGGTAGGGAGGAGATAGGTCAGTCCAGGGAGGACAGACAGGTCAAGGGGGCGGGATGATGTTAGTAGATAGGAGATGGGGGTGTGGCTTGAGGTGAGAGGGAAAACAGGTAGGGAGGTGGAGATGAGCTGGGCTGGTTTTGGGATGCGGTTGGGGGAGGGGAGATTTTGAAGCTTGTGAAATCCACATTGATGCCATTGGGTTGCAGGGTTCCCAGGCTGAATATGATTTGCTGTTCCTGCAGCCTTCGGGTGGCATCACTGTGGCATTGCAGGAGGCCCAGGATGGACATGTCATCTAATTTGCATTGCCAATATGCATGCATGGTGAGAGAAAATAAATAAGAAATTTGTGTGTGTGTGGCAACTTTCAAAGATTCAGGATATTTCAAAGTGCTTTGCAATCACTGTTAGTTTGTGCGCTATTTTGACAGTCGATTTGTCCAGAGTATGAGCATACAGATAGTAATGAGATGAGTGAACTGTTAATCTGTTTTCTTGTGTTGCTTGATGCCAGGTCTTCGGCCATTCCATTGAGAGAACTCGCTGTTCTTCATCATGCCCATACCCTTGTTATCTATAAATCATTTGGGAAGATTGAACAGCTTTTTTTGTAACAATAGTGGTTGTCCTTGTATTGCAAATATTACATCCCAGGATGACTTCTGACTTAATATCAGAGCAAGTAATCATGCCTCGCTTAGTGTGTGTTTGCATCCGTGTGTGTGCAGAAGAACAAAGAGGAGCATAAGAAAGAAAGAGTATTTAAGATCAATGTATGTTTTCTAACGGTAAGAAAAGTTAAAGGGAAACATTATCTAGAACACAGAGTACAGAAAAATGTAGCCATTAATTACCAGGAGAAGGTGTAAATCAACAGTTAAGATTACAGATAAACCATATAGAGTCAGAAAAATTTGCAAACCCTGGCAATACAAAGAAAAACATTCTCCTAGCTGCTAATTCCACATGAAGAAATAGAATAGAATAATGACGGAAAATAATGAGGAAAATAGCAATATTCTACATTGAGTCAATTATATAGTCAGTTAAATGAAGCGAGAAATTATTTAGAAAGAGAAACCCAAATGTTTCCAAATCTCAAAGCCATAAAATTAATGACTGCATAAAAAATAATTGGCTGTATCAGAAGCATGAACACTGGAATTAAATATTGGACCATTAATATCAATTGAAGTAAGAAAGGAAGATTTTGCTTTTGCACAATATTTTTATTAACCTTAAAATGTTTCAAATTGCTTTACAGACAAGGAAGCGTTAGTGACATCTTGTCGCTGTTAAAATATAGGACTGAATCTTGAGTTTTTTTTTGACTAAGTCCAAAATACAATGATTTTTTTGGAGAAAATTACACTATGAGTGGAATCAGTTCTTTTGCAATACATATGTAAACCAGTATGAGAGGGCTGTTGTGTAGTGTCCTATCGTTGTTGTTGTGGGCTGTGGTAGTATCCCTTCTCATAGACCAGAGGCCTGTGTTCAAGTCCGACCTGCCCTCAAGATGTATCATAACACGATAAACCACATTGATTCAAAATGTTTATGGCGCACTTGTGGTGCAGTGGTAATGTCTCTACCTCTGAGGCAGAAGTTCCACTTGTTCCAGAGGTAAGTCATAACAGGTCGATTACAAACATGTATGCTGCCTAGTGTAGCTAACAGTGTACACAGATTTTGTGCGTTGGTAGCCACAGCCCAATAGTTAAAGCGATGACTTTGAAACCCATTGGGGTCTCCCCTGCCAGTCTGAAATCCTAGTAAACTGTTTCTTGGGGAGATGGTGGGATAGTAATCCACAGAGCTAAGTTAACAGTCTGGGAACCTGGGTTCATATCCCACCAAGCAATTAGTGGAATTAAAAAAGGCTCTTATGATGCTACTTCCAGAAGGCCCAGTTTCAAGTCTCCTTTTCTCCAGAGGTACGTCATACATTCCTGAACGGGTTAACTGCTAACAATAAACTAAAATTAAAAGTCCTGGTTCTGTGGGAGCTTAACCCTATCCATTCAGGTTGCTTCTATTGTTCCAACATTTAAAAGAAAAACCAAGGCCTCACAGTGATTTACTTTACTGGAATTCAGCAGACCACACGGCGCCTCCGTTTCAACATTTCTTCATAAAAAGACCAGGACAAAATGCATCTCTTAAGCCATAGTATTGTCACATTTCTAAGCACATGCAAATGGATTGGAGAGATGCCATTGCAATCTTGAGTAGTCGACAAATGTCATAGGTTAACGTTCATGGATGCGGGGCATGTGCAGCTGGTGCTCTGGGATTGTATCTTGAGATGTTGCTTGGTCCTGAAGAATATGGAGGCTTCTCAAAGCCAAAGGTGAGCTGAAATCACCAGGCAACTGCTCTGACTTCTGGATGTATAGTTTGTTTAGCATATTTGCTAAGTAAGGAAGCTGAATACTAATAAGGCTAATGACATTTAACATTCTTTAATTCCCTCTCAATTAACAACTTGCCACTGCTGGGCAAGAAACTTACCACACTGTTTGGTAAATAAAATTTGCACCATATTTCTCCTGATGTTGAAATATGTCTCACCAAACTTCTCATTCGACTCAGCCACAAATCTCTCTATAGCTCATGTCATTCATGCACCCATAAGATTCCCAATCTCAGAGTCAATCATTAGACCTCAAAGTGTTAGTAAACGGAATGGAAAGATTCAAAAAATTTGCTAAAATGCACAGTGAGTATTTTAAAAAGACATGAGCTTTACAGTTATAAGATAACAAGGTGTGGAGCTGGATGAACCCAGCAGGCCAGGCAGCATCAAAGGAGCAGGAAAGCTCACGTTTTGGGTCTGGACCTTGTTATCTCAGACTCCAGCATTGGCAGTTCCTACTACCTCTGAGCTTTACAGTTATGATTTACTCGACTTAACCATAAAGATTAACATCTCCATTCACACGATGGAATTCAAAAGCCTGATTCAACAATATGGCAGCAGGTTCTTATATTGAACATGATCAAATTATTCTCATTTTCCTTAGATATTATTGTTAATTTGATGCATGGCGGTGGTGCTACTGCTGGTAGGCTGAGATTTGTCTCAGCTGAATGCACCAACTTTTTTCTCAATGGCAGAGAAGATTTGGTGCAATGTAAAACTGGCTGAAAATATGTTATTTCCAGTTTTACTCCAAGATGGTTTAGGTTCAGTCGAGGATGAATTAGCACTCTGTGTATCTTATTGATCCAAACTGTTTCAATACTTATAATTCAAATTCATTATTTTCAACATTTAACTAACTGCGAAGATAACATTGGCATGAAGCTTTAAACTTAAAAAGCTCTGAGAGAAAGCAAAATTTATTTGTACTAAATCTTCATGTTAGAACTCCTTTATAAATTATTCGGTAAACAAAATTTGTTGTACAGAACTAACAAAGCAAAATTTTATAAAGGCTGGTTCAAGCACATAGCCACTAACAAACACTTAAAAAGATCTCTGATATTATCACATTGAATGATCCTAACATAAATATTTATTAAGTTACATAAAGACTTTTTTGTAATTATTTTTTTCAGTTCATTTGATTGGAGCATCTATTCTAACTAATCTGAAAAATATCATCTTTGCCAAAATTATGTCCCAACAATAAACTAAATTAAACTGCACTTTGATATAGTAGCATGAATTGAGTGTATAAAAATAAAAGACTTACATAAAAGGTTTATGCTGTTTTCTATTTGTACGCTTAAAGAAAACTATGTGTGTAATCTTACCAGGCTCTGAGCAAAATGGATGGTGGTGAGTCAGGCAGGATATTGAGCCCTCATCTTTCCCACATCTTGTGTATTTTTTTAAGCAGCGTAAGAAGATTCCTGGTAGGCAGTGGTGAGTTTTCAGTTGATGCTCATTATTACTTGTTAAAGGCCTTTTAACAACCAACACACCACAGGTTGCAATCTCATCAAACTCGCCGCACCACCTGGTCATCAGGAAAATTCAAACTGGAAACCAGAGTAGGTTCAACTCACCATTTGCTCCAAAAGACTTCCGTGTTGGACAGCGGGCACCAAACATCTTGAGTATGCTCCATAGGCACAGGCCACAGTCACCACGACGTCTATGTACAAACTATGTGCTCTACATAATTTTGTCTTGACATCTAGGACTTGACCATAAAATGCAACTTTTTGGTCTCAACATGAAGAACATAATTTTATTAAAATGATACTATCAAGTTCATTAGCAGCCAGAGCTAAAGATATATCATCTCACATCTCACCTGGTTTTCCCAAATTTATCACCACTGCTCCATGAAGTTCAGGGGCTGGGATGTTTCTGTCCATTATTTCCTCTGTTCTTATGAAAATGACACCATGTTTTCAAGACATTTTTGTATTTGGTCATAGCAGGCATCAGTCTAGTGAATTATTGTTTATATTGCCTCAACACATTTCTGTAGTACGGAGCCCAGAATTATAACAGGAATCTAACTGTGCTCTTTCTAAGCTTTTCTGAAGTGTGGACACAACAAAAATATAAAACAAAACAAAGACAAGTTGACAGTCTCATTCTCATTCCTAGTTTACATATAAGCTGCACCTTTTTTTGGCAGCACTTGTCCTACCAAATGTCAAAACCTGCGCCTTTGCAAATTCATTTTTGGCAAGGCTTATCAACAAATCAGTCTAAAAAGAAGATTCCATTTGTGAAGCTTCCAAATTTCACTGTATATCATCAAGATAAGCTGCACAATTAGGAACACTGGCTATGACTTGTTTCATCTGTTCCTCAAAAGTTTCCAGGGAAATTGTCTCACCTGAATGTCATCATAGGGCATTGGAAATGACTGACTGGTGTGATACAGGCCATTATATCTTTAGCTCTGACTGTTAATGAACTTGATAGTATCATTTTAATAAAATTATGTTGGTCATAAAGTTGGCACTGCCATCCCTATCAATACAGCCTTTCGCGAGAGGGACTGGGTAGGAGTCTTCTTTTGTGACAGTCTTTACCTTATCATGATTGAATATTTGGGAGCTCCAACCACTTTTTACTGGGTTTAAATAGTCACTTTTCCAAGATGCATTAGATTTCTGCTTTCACCTGTGCCTCTTTCTCTGGACTTAAGTCACACAGAAAAGCAATCTTCCACATCCACTTCATGTATGGTTAAAGTTGTATACCATGGTTTTCCTGAGGGCTCCTTTAAATTTGGTCAGTTAACTTGTTAGGTGTTTTCATTCTTCTGCCTGCATGTATAAAAGTATGGTGTCTAACCATCCTAACAATTCAATGTTTGGATAGTTGCTGGTACAATTTGGGAATTGTCTCATCCTCTTTCTGCTTCATCCTTGCTACTTTGCACCTTCCACTGATCTATCTAACATATATGTACTTGTTCCTCCTAACACTGATATTATTTCAACATTTTCATACAATGAAACTAATTATTTTTCTGGTGATCTGAGTGTCAGTTAAATAAGCTACTTTACCAATTCTCTTCACTGCCCTGTGTGGATCATGAAATGGTGCTTTCAATCGTTCACCTTTTGGATCTCTGCCCAGTACAAATGTGTGGGTATATATGCACCACTAATATCATTGACTAAAACTTTGGTATTCATATCGTTCACCGGTGGAAGCATCATGCCTTTCCCTAGGAAAAGACTTTGGGGTCGTCTTTGCGTTGAACTCCAGGAGATGGGAGAAATACTAAATGAATATTTTGTGTCAGTTTTTACTGTGGAGAAAGAAGTGGAGTCTAGAGAATGCAGAGAAATAAACTTTGATGTTTAAAAAACAGTTCACATTACAGAAGGGGAAGGTCTGGAGGTCTTGGAGAATAAAAAGGTGGATAAATCTCCAGGACCTGATCTAATGTATCCCAGAACATTGTGGGAAGTAAGGGAGGAAATTACGAGATCCCTTGCAGAAATATTTGCATCATCTATAACTACAGGTGAGGTGATCGATGGCTAGAGGGTGGCTAATGTTGTACCTTTGTTTAAGAAAGGTTGTAAGGAGAAATCGGGGAACTATACACCTGTGAGTCTGACTTTGGTTGTGGGTAAATTGTTGGAGGTGATTATAAAAGATAGGATTTATGGGCATTTAGAGGGACAAAAATTGATTAGGGATAGTCAGCATGGTTTTGTGTGAGGAAATTCGTGTTTTATAAACTTGATTGAGTCTTTTGAGGAAGTTACCAAAAAGATTGGATGATGACTGAGCAGCAGATGTTGTTTATTTGGATTTTAGTAAAGCCTTTGACAAGGTTCTACAAGGTAGACTAATTAGTAAAGTTAGGTCACATGGGATTCAGGGTGAGCTTGCCAATTGGATATAAAATTGGCTTAATGGCAGGATGCAGAGATTAATGGTGGAGGGTTGGTTTTCAGACTGGAGGCCTGTGACCAGTGGAGTTCCACTGGGATCAGTTCTGGGTCCTCTTTTGTTTATCATTTATACAAATGACTTAGATGAGAATATAGAAGAAAGGCAGATGGAATTCAGGCTGGGTAAATGTGAAGTATTGTAGTTTGGTACAACAAACAAGGGTAGGCCTTGTACGTTTAATAGTAGGGCCTTGGGTAGTATTGTAAAACAGAGGGACCGAGGGGTGCAGGTACATAATTCTTCGAAGTTTGTGTCACATATAGACAAGGTGGGTATAAAGGCAAGGATTTGGGAAGTCATCTTGAGGTTTACAGGGCATTGGTGAGGATTCTTCTGGAATACTGTGCGCAGTTTGGCTCGCCCAGTTATACTAAGTATATTAGCAAGCTGGAGAGGATTCAGAAGAGATTTACCAGGATGTTGCTGGGTATAGAAGGTTTGAGTTATAAAGAAAGGCTGGATAGGCTGGAACTTTTTTCACTGGAGCACAGAAGGTTGAGAGGTGACCTGATAGAAGTTTATAAATTAATGAGAGGTATAGATAGAGTTAATGGTAGTTGTCTTTTCCCTAGAGTGGGAATTTCAAGACTAGAGGGCACATGTTTAAGGTGAGAGAAGAGGGATTTAAAAAAGACATGACAGGCAATTTTTTTTACACAGAGGTTTAAAAGACATCTGGATAGATACATGAATAGGAAAGATTTGGAGGGGTATGGGCCAGTAGCAGGCAGGTGGGACTTGATGAGTTTGGGATTATGTTTGGCATGGATTGGTTGAACCGAGGAGTCTGTTTCTGTACTGTATGACTCTATGACTGGCTACTGTACCTCAAAATATGCCAATAGGTTTACTTGTCTCATTTCAGCAATAAAGAGTTACTTTCCTATTGACAAGAACTCCTTCTCAGGTCCTTTGTGTATTTCCCTTTCAGTCATAGCAGTGTTTATACTTGGTCTCAGAGCTGCAGTCACTGTTAAAACTGAATCAATTGTATTCTCCATCAGGGTTCTTTTCTCTGCACTGATCTAGTGTCTCCCAATATATCCAACAGAATGACCCTATAGCTTTTAGCAATCTGCAAGACATGCGACAACAGAAACACTTAGGCCTTCAGATATCACTTACATTCCTCAGCACTTTTTTTTCTGGCATAGGAAGGGGATCTTCTGCCTTTCCAGCAAGATTTCCCATCCTTATCTACGTGCCTTCTTTTCACCTTCCTAGCTTCTATCTTTCTTGTCTTTGAGGGTGGCAGAAGGAGGCTTTGGTTTCAAGGACCAGCTCGGCATCATTGGCCATTTCCAATGCCTGCTTTGCTGCTGCAACCTTCTCGTTTTATTTATAAGTTTGTCCTCGAGAATGTCTAAGTGTAGTTGTAACAAAATAACTTCAACATAAAATCTTTGCTTTTAAATTTCAGAACTAATGCCATAAAACTGAGTATTTTAATAATTTCCTTTTCTACCTGATGACATTGAGACACCACGTTAAATGTTTCAAGAGCCTGAACCACCATTCTCTCTCTGTTTCACACCACCTATTCATCCCCTTCTCAAAATGTAATTAGTATTATTTTTGAAGAAAGTATACCACTCCAAAGGCATTGGTAGTGAATTCCAACTGTCCTTTTTTGCCCATTTCACGAAAAATATCTTATAGCACCTTGATTGGTTCCTTTTTAATTTCACTTTGTCTGTAAATGTGTGCAGCAATCCTTACAGCCCCTTTATCAATGATTTAAAGAGGGAGAGATTATCATGAGAAAATTATTATTTGATTGGGTAGATTTTTAATCTAATATGACTTAAAAGTGATTTATTGCGGACAGAAAGTTTTTTTTTATTCGATGATGGTTGAAATTGAAATGAAGCATTACCAATTAGAAATTAGAGTAGCAAAGAAAGAAAAGAAAATTACATTACAAAATACAATGTTCACAATAGTTAGGCCAAGCGATTTCATTAGCAACAAATATGCTCACAGATTAATTTGTTTTCAGAATATGATCAGCAAACATTGTATAAGGTTTTATTTCCTTAAACTTTAACCATAACATTAATCAAGATAAAATTTTAAATATATATAATATGTCATGTATATATCATATATATATATATCTTCAAGCAATAATTATTCCTCTATCAAATGGGCTGTAACATTGTTCATGGAGAAGGATGCTCATGATTGAAAATGACAATTACAAATAACCAAGAGCTCCTAAATGTTTGTCTTAACTGAGACTGCAATATCACTACTACAGTAACATAGCAGAGACTGTGGTCAGAATTTACTGCCCTACTGGAGATGAGTGTGGAGATAGTAGACAATTTAATTGGGTGAGAGGCTATGGAATGGGGAACATAGTGCCTTCCCACTGCCATCCAGATAAGTCCAGAATAGGAATTCTCCTGGGTGGCATTCCTGTCCAGATGCCAATTGAGGCCCTTAATTGGACAGTTAATGCCCATTGAAAGGGTTCCTCTCGTATCTGTTGGTATTTAACCAGCAGTAAGCAGAAATTCACCATGCAAGGAGACCAAAATGCAAAGGTTGCCAGGTATGTTTGCAGACTCCTTGAGGAAAGGATCCTTCTTCCAAAGGGACTCACTGCCTGATCAAAGAACCAGGTACTGGAAGAGAGACTCCCTAGCAGACCCAGTCCCCTTGCCTCCATCACCCTGCCTGCACATCCTTCTCTCCAATCCCATGATGTAATTCTACCTCCACTCACTTTTGGCATGCTGCCTCTTTTTGAACCAGTGCATTGACAGCAGCCGCCACCATTCTCAGTTGCACCAACAACAATGGAAAGATGCTATTATTTAATTGGCCAGCAGCTTTTTGGTGGGGGCAATAGTGGGGGAGGTAATTTTCATCCCAAGGCTCTATAATTCCTGTGAAATTCCGATGCTAGCAATTGAATTCCATCAAGCGATGAAGACAATGTGGTTATCCTGCAGTTATCCTGTTGGAAAGCAAGTTCTTATCATGAACATTAATTCTGACATCCAGCACTGACTCACGTCATTCGATGTATTGGTATTTGTAAGTTGTACAATGAAGTAAAGTCTCAAGCACATCTTAACCACATGAGAACTAAGGCAGATAATTGGAAAATTAGTTATGGGAATGTAGATTTTGTGGTTCCATATTTCTTGGCATGAATATTTCTTGTTATTGACTGTGAATTTGATGTCAATAGAAAGTGAATTGTCTTGTATACAATGGCCTCCATAGATTAATATTAGCGATTCACTCAAACATCTGAGACAGAGCCAAACTGTTCATAATATCATTGTCATAATGATTCAAGATGAGCTTGAGACTCCCTGTATAAGTTATCACTGAGAATACCGATTTGTACTTATGCATCATCTCCAGATTTTACCCATGCCTAAGTTCATCTGTTGCTTAAATACTTACTTCACTTTGTTACTTCTAGACTTGTCTATCCAACACAATCCTGGCCAACATGCCACATCTCGCCCTTCATTAACTTGAGTTTATCCAAAATTCTGCAGCCCACTTTTTTTTTCTCAAACCATGTGCTGCTTACTATTACCCATGATTGCAGAATGGTTCCCAATTAAGGAACATCTTGATTTTGAAAATCTCATCCTTGTTTTCAAAATTCCTTCTTGACCTTGTCATTTCCTACATCTGTAATCTCCTTCAACTCCACAACCCTCCTGGTTATCCAAGCTCCCCCAGTTCTGATTTCTTAAACAACCCTGATTTTAATTGTTCGATCTTTAGTGGCCATGACTTCAGATACTGAAGTTCTAAGCCAGGAGTCAGCAACTCTTTTTTAACCTGACGTTCATTTTTAACAGTATATATTTAAAATAAGAACCATTGGAAGCAAACAATTTAAATTTGGCATAGATAAACCAGATACTAGCAACGTGCCAAGTTCCCCGGCGGAATGCATTTATGTATAAAATAAAATGCATATACTGAATTCTGTATCATTAGGGGAAAAAATCAAAGTTAAAATAGTCCTAATCTAAATCATCATATTATTTGATAGTTGCATCTTTTTTACTTTATTTTCCTTTGCATCTCGAATGTATGCATCTTCAGGTTTTATGTGTCACTTTGCATATTAATTAATGGAAATAGAACAACGCACTTCCACATAAAATTAAAAAGTGATCAAAAAAGTGCATATAAAATTGAGAGAATGCTTTGTAATCTTTAAATCAGATCTTGAAACAAATGGATTACTTTTAAGATAATTGGTTAGTAAAACAATCTTTTACATTAAGAAGTTGGAATTAAGACAATTTTTTCAGCTATCGATTCTCACAATGACAGAAGATTCTTAATAGCATATTTAGAATGTTTTATCATCTTAAATAAATAAGAAACAGAATTGTTTGCAACCGGAAAACCTGTTCTTCAAGCCAAAGGCATCATGTGTAACTAAGGTGAAATTGTACAACTTGAATGTTTTTGTTTAGAGCACATGTATGTTTTTGTTCATATCATAATTTGAAATCATAAAGCACCGGGGACTGATTAGCCTTTTATCCCCATACTAACAGCATGGCTTTTACTTGATTTAATAATTCTTTTAGGCTGTTTTCATGGCAATGCAATCCAACTGGGGGAAAAATTGAGAGCTGAAAGTGAGATGTTAAAGATCTGTGGGTGGCTTTTGAGCAGCAAGTTGCCAAATTCTGACTTAAAATCTGGAAAAAACTTCATGAAACCACTCCTCAGATAGAAAGAGTCAGCGTGGGTTTCTGGAAACTAGACTATGTCTGACTAGTTTAATTTTTTTTAGGATGTCACTAACATGGTGAATGAGGAGAATCTGGAATAAGTTCCAGAAGGTATTTTGGTAAGATAAATGTTGGTAAATGATTAAGAGTTCAAAGCCAAATTTGGAAACAAAGCTGCTTTTTCTGATAATTGGGATGTTATGTGGTAAGTGGGGTTCCTGGTGTATTTATCCTGTAGTCTCAGTTTTCCACCATATACATCAATGTTATAAATAAAGAAATAAAGAGTTGTATATTCATGTTTTCAGGTGATATCAAGAGAGAAAGATAGTAAGTTGAGAAAATGGGAGAAAAAAGCTGGAAAACAGGGTGAACAGACCAAATGTGAGAGCAAAACTGGTAGATGAAATTCAACATCATAATCCGCTTTGAGTCTGTGGAAGAAATACCAAAACATATTCTTAATGTTAAGACGATCCATGAAGGATCAAAGGGTTCAAGTGCACACATCTCTACAACCTAATGCTGGAGTACAAAAATAATGAATTAAACTACTGCAGGTTTGTTTTATTGGCTGGAAATACAAAAATCTAAATGGTTTATGCATTAGAAAACAAAACCTCACAAATAAAAGAATTTGGTTGGAGAGATATGATTGCACTACAGAAAGTGCAGAGTAGGTTTACCAGGATGTGCCCTGAGATGGACAGTTTTAGTTATGAAAAGAGATTTGATAGATTGGGTTGTTTACCTTGGAGCACAGGAGACTGAGGGAGTGACTTGACTGAGATGTATAAAGTTATGATGGGCATAGGCAGAGTAGATGAGAAGAAACTTTTCCCCTTGTCGGAGGGACCAATGACCAGGGAGCATTGGTTTAAGATAAGGGACAGGAGGATTAAAGGGACTATGAGAAAATGTTTTTTTTCACCCAGAGTGTGGTAGGAATTTGGAACCAGTCTTCAAGAGTCGTAGAGGCAGAAACACTAATAATATTTAACATGTATTTAGATATCCACTTCTGATGGCAAGGCATACAGACTATGGACCAAGTGCTGGAAAATGGGATTAGAATGGTTAGTGGTTGCTTTTGATTGGCATAGACTCAACAGACCAAAGGGCCTTTTTCTGTGCTGTAGACCTTTATGACTCTATAACTTAAATGCCAGTTTCATCTTGAATTCTGGAACAAAGTTGCTGGAAAAGTTCTGCATGTCTGGTAGCATCTGTGAAGGATAAAACAGAGTCAACGTTTCAGGTCCGGTGACCCTTCCTCAGAACTCAGTTCAGCAACTTTGTGTTTGTTCCTGTTTTACAGCATCCACAATTCTTTTGGTTTTCACCTTGAATTCTAGTTGATGATGAGTGAACTAAATTTGAAGCACTAAATCAGGAATAATGGAAGATTATTTTTCTTGTCTTGCTCTTATGAACGTCTTGTCACATTTCTGGGGTACCAAACAATGGGCACTGTGTAACCTTTAATATCTCATCCAAATAACCATTGATCATGCGTGAACAAATAATAAGTATCTGCAAGGACATCACATCTGATTGCTCATCATCTAATGCTCATAAGTAACTTCCAACAATGGTCACTGATCAAGTGCTTCTACCTTCACCCACTAGTGGTTGGTAAAGCCAATTGTAGCTTGTCTGACAGTCTGAAATAAGATAACCCAATATTGATTGCAGATCAAATGTTGAATCTTCGTCTACGTTATGGCTCAGCTATCCAAAAACTGCATTAGACAATCTTGGCTGAAAGAATTTCTAAATGGCATTGAACACATAAAATAGATAAGATGAATTTTATAAGTGAACCTACATTGACAAATATGTAATGGAGGCAAGTAACACCGGAGCAACCTGTGCGCACTATCGACCTTTGAATATAGTCCCGTATGTCTATTCATTCGCTGATTGTCTCGTGACAACTTTCTATTTTCTATTATTTGGCTCAGAAATCCAGTTAGTCGGGTACTGCAACCTGCGACGTGCTTCGCTTCACAAGGTTAGGCGAATCGTTGTGACCAAGCAGAGGGCAAACTAATGTGGAGAAGTAATCTCACATCGCTTCCACTCGAGATAACAAGCATGGGGCTGGATGAACACAGCAGGTCAAGCAGCATCATAGGAGCAGGAAAACTTGACGTTTCGGGCCTAGACCCTTCATCAGAAAAAAAATGATTTTTTTCTAGGATCTAGGCCCGAAACGTCAAGTTTTCCGGCTCCTATGATGCTGCTTGACCTGCTGTGTTCATCCAGCCCCATGCT
>JAHRHZ010000087.1:11173032-11215449 GCA_024137785.1 Ginglymostoma cirratum | reverse complement strand
GCTCCTATGATGCTGCTTGACCTGCTGTGTTCATCCAGCCCCATGCTCGTTATCTCGGATTCTCCAGCATCTGCAGTACCTTTTATCTCGCTTCCACTCGATGTTACTTTGCAGAGGCCTCATATCGCCATCTACCGTAACCTTCAAGAATTCTGCTTTCTGGGTTTTAAATTATAAGAGATAAACTTACATTGTGTAGATTTTTTTAAAAAGAAGTATTTATTTATTTTTGAATGCTGAAGAGGTGCGTGGCTTTGTGAGCTCAAGCAAAACGCTGTGTAAACATCAAGTGTGACTTGATACTCCAGTATTTTCAGGTATGTGGACAATATCAATTGCAAAACTGAAGGAAAATGGTTTTTGGTACGATAATATACATATACATTAAAATCTCAAATAATAACTATTTTTAGCATTAAAACACTTCCGTTGGAGTGGAACTTGCCTTACAGTATAAGTTAAAAGCAGAAAATCTAATCCTTGACCAGAAACGTTAGCTGTTTCTCTGGCCACTGCTGTTGTCAGACCTGTTGAGTATTTCAATATATTTTGGTTAAAATTCAGATTTCCAAAAGCTGTGGAGTTTGCTTTCTGCCGCATACCACTGTAATACAACAGTATAGATTTCCAGAATGTGTAGTGGGTGTGTAGGACCCGTAAACACGCGGAAATTTGCTTCTTCAAACCTCTCGGTCACCCCGTGATTCGCTGCAAAATTCTCACTGCTTTACTTCTAAGATCTAAACTGTCTGCAGATGCATGAAATGCACCGAGCTGTGGAAGATAATGAGAGGAGAGGGCGGGCCAATGAACAGAAAATGGCCATCCACTGAATGGTTTGAAATGGGTTTGTGAAATTACCTGCTTTCTTGAAGATTGCGCGCCCTTGTTGCGGCGACAGGACATCTTGGAGGCGCTGCTGCGCCCCTTGTGAATGGAGTTATTGGCTGAATCCTGCGGAGTGCTGGGGATCGGATTCAGGAACAGTATCCGAGCAATGAGCCCGTACAGGACTGTGGCCACGAATAAAGGAATCACGTAGAATATAGTGAAGTCCAGAAAGTAAATGGGCAAGTAATGGTTTCTTGACACCTTATAGTCACAGACCACTTGGATGCCATTGACATGTGGGATCTGCTTGATGTCCAGTAAAAAGAACCACATCACGCAATACACAGATGTGAAGGCCCATACTAAAGCGATGATTTTCTTGGCTCTGGACACGGTGCAGATGAACTGAGCTTTGATCGGGTGGCAGATTGCAATGTAACGCTCTATGGTAAAGGCGGTGATGGAACACGAGGACGCATTGATGCCTAGGTATTGCAGGTATGTGATGCAAAGGCAGCCGACGTATCCATAAACCCAGGAGGCAACCACACTTTCAGTGATATTGGGCAGGCCGGCCGCCAGGAGGACAATCAGGTCTGCAATCGCCAAGCTCACCAGGTAGCAATTAGTGGGTGTTCTCATGTGTTTGGTCTTCAGTACCACCAGTACAATCATGACATTTCCAGCTATCCCCACTCCACAAATTAACAGGACCAACAGGATAGTAACTACCTGGTACTCGAGAGGATTCTGAGGCATCCTCGACACTTCTACCGTCTGGTTCATTGAATTGTTGAATAGCTCAATCCCACTTGTTCTGTTCTCCATGGTCACTGAGATCTAGCGGCCAGGTTTGCTAGGTTTGAGGATTCATTGCCCTATGTGAAAAAAACAGCGGCAGGATAACTTAGTGAAGAATATAAGACAGTTTTGTTTTGAAAGAAACAAAGTGCTTTTGAACAAGGAAAATAATGAGCCGGGGCTCTTAAGTTTTGCTCTAAATTTTGACAAGACGCTGTTACCGACGCTTCCCCCTTCGCTAGTTTACTCACTGTTCCGACTTCATTCGTTTCTTAACGTTAATCAAGTGGTTTTGAAACAAATTCGAAGGAAAACGGTGGGCATACCAAGCAGCTAGATTCTCGTGAACAAATTCCCAACCAGAGTGACAGTTCACGTAGAAATCTTCTGCAGCACCATTACCACTAGATCCTTCGGGTGAGGAGGAGAGTGGAGCGGTCGTTAGAAGTTACTTTGGTACAATGAATGAATTTGCTCACACCGTTCCTATTGTCAAACTATTTATTTATTTATTTACGTCTTCTGCATCTGTTTTGTTTTGTCTGCGAGCTAAGTACAGTTCTGATTTATCTAGTTTTAAACATGGGTTAACATCAGCGCTTTTTATAAGTGAACTACTAAGCAGTAAAATAGCAAATATTTACTAATTTGAGCCTGAATTGTGTTATTATTAGTGCCAATGGATAATGATGTCCATCGAAAGTATCACTTACTTCCTGGGAAACCGGTTTTCATCCGCGGTCTGCCTCAGTTGCTGTGGTAGTTAAGAGTGCTTTGCGACGTCTGTGTTGAACTAAAGTGACAGAACACTGGCATCTCTCCTGAGCTAACGTCTGAATGGCGCATGGAGAGTGACGAGCTGCCCTGCCAGATTCTACAGCTACACAGCCTCCTGCCAATCCAGGTCCTAGAGCCTCCTGACTCCACCAGGCACACGCACAGCAATTTTCCCATCGCAAAACCCCTACTTCACCATGAAGGACACCGACTGAGCCTTACTCACTTCATATTATTGATGAATTAATATGTCTTAAGGTTGTTCGAATTCATTTGGGAATTGCCAATCACTAGATCGAAATGTAATTCGTCCACGAATGCTGAGACTGTTACTTTCACGATTGAGGGAGAACAATGTAGTGCAGCAAAGTTAAAAGCCAACAGGTGGCTAATGGGTGTTGAGAGAGGAAGTTTCACGTCTTGTGAGTAGAACAGCCGACAACTCTTCAATGTTACCGCTCTTGGGATCAAAAGATTATATTTACTGGGGAGAACGAGGTGTTTGCCCATCGTCATGAACCTTAATACTTGAGGGAGGCAGTCAAGCCGATTCAGTAAAATTAGACTGCATAATTTCTAGTCATTCATTAAAGCCAACAATTCTGTCGTGTGAACGTTATCCAAAATGTTCACTTCGGCGAGAGGAGCCACTCCACGGCTGTCCTTTTAAGTCCACTGTTCCTGAGGATGCGGGAGGGAGAACTTTATTCCAGGTTTCCGAGGCTGCTGTACCAGATCAAGGTTCATAACAGCTGAGATAACCAGGTGCAGAGTTGGATGAACACAGCAGGCCGAGCAGGAAAGCTGGCGTTTCGGGTCTGGACCCCTACCATCTCATAACGGCTGAGTAGAGGTAGGGAAGCAGCCGGATAAATTTGGGCAAGATTATTAGGCGATGACCAGGGATCCTTGGGAAGATGACTGTGGAAGACATGGAAGAATGTAATGAGAAACTAAAAAATTAGAGACGAGTTGTGGCATGGATTGACAGTAGACAGAGGAGGGAAAATTCTCGGCCTCATGGGAATTAACAAGCGAAATTCGTACTAGAACCTCAGCTCTTCACCATATACAGCAAAGACATGTAGGATGTGGAGCAATGTAGGATCATTTAACTAAAATTTGCAAATGATAATAAATTAGAAGATTCAATAATTTGAATAAGTGGGTGTGGAAAGATATAAATAGGTATTAGGAGTGTGAGTGTGCAAAACTGTAGCAGATTCATTCAACTTGATCAATTACGAGGTAATACATTTTGGATTCACTGAAGATATTGGAATATCTTCTCTAAGGTAAAAGACTAGAAACTGTAAAAAGCAAAGAGATCTGTGTGCCAAGTTTCAGAAATCAGTAAGACAACCAGCGCTTGATCAAAAACAGGTAAATGAAGTGTTGACCATTATCTCAAGAAGATTAGAAAGAGGTTAGTAGAATCAGCTTTAAGAACATGAAATAAGTTCTAAGATGGAAATAACAGAATATTGCCAATTCATTTTCCTTCACAACTGCCCTGTTCTTCCAAGCTTCACACATACATAAAGCACAAACCTCAAAATATATCCTGTAGTTATGCTGGACTCTGCATTCAGTCTCAATACTCACATTTTACTTTGTAGCTTTATAGAAATGAACGTAGAGACACACACAGGTTCCCAATGGGAAAACCAATGACACAAGCAATATTCTGCTTTTACTATTCTTTGAATTTAATGAAGCCAAGGAAGATGAACAGTGAATAGATTATAAGAATTGAAGTCTTCTAATGCCAGGAATTGATCTTGATTAGAAACATGGTCCACAATGATAATGAAATGCTTAGTACTTCCCACATGGTTCTGCATTCCCTTACCCCAAAGCTCTACCTTATAGGGTTAGTCACACTGGACAAGCAGAAGAAGGCTTAGCAGGACATTATATAGGCACAGCCATGGTTCCTGAATACAGTCTCCTAAATGTCAATCTAAAAACACCTTACATTGTGATTTCAGAACTCAGCTTTACTTGTCCTATTTATTACTAAATAAAAATAGAGAGAAAAGGTGAAATCTTTTGCTCTCACTGTGGTGAGCTGGTGGGAAAAGTATTTAGGTCAATGAGATGGTTACACACATGAAGCCTCCCACTTTCCTACCTGCACCAGTATTAAGTTCTAGGCAAGAAAGGTCATGGTTGACTTTCCCATCCTGCCACTAGTTGAGGTCTTTAAGTGGACAATTAATGACCATTTAAGGGCATCATCCCACCTCCAAGCAATTGCATGTAATTGCAAGTTATCCTATCACAACAGAGTGTGCATGATAGATAAACTTGGGCGGGCCACATCACTTCAGGGAGGCGGGGTCTGGATCCCTTGATTAAAGACAATCATTGCCCGATCAAGGAACTGGCAATCAGGAAGAACCAATGCTTGCTGAGAGCCAGCCAGTAACCTTGGTTATGAGCCCTGCAGCCTCCTTTCAACTCACGAAGATACAGCAGAGTTGAACAAGAAAATGACAATTAAGTGTGGTTTTCATTTCATGTCAAACAATTTATTCATATTTTCTCTTTACTATTTTCAATTTTTTATGCATTGATCAAAACTAATGGCATACAGTGCACGAACATTGAGCAGAATGCAGCGTAAGAATTTGTCTTCAGAATTGAGGATTACTTTAGCACAAAAGATCAAATGACTGGATATGCCTTGTTTCCATGTTATTCATGTAAAGTATTTGTAATTTTATTAATTGTGGAAACTGAATTTGCAGTATTTCTTCCATTAGGATTATTATCATGGTAAGAAATGCTTATTATCATTTATTCCTGAAGCTGAGAAAGGATGTACTGGCACTGGAGGGGGTGCAGAGGAGGTTCACTAGGTTGATTCTGGAGTTGAGAGGTTTGGCTTATGAGGAGAGACCGAGTAGATTGGGATTATATTCATTGGAATTCAGAAGATTGAGGGGGAATCTTATAGAAACATATAAAATTATGAAGGGAATAGATAAGATAGAAGTAGAGAGGATGTTTCCACTGGCAGGTGAAGCTAGCACAAGAGGGCATAGCCTCTAGATTAGAGGGAGCAGATTTAGGACTGAATTGAGAAGGAACTTCTTCACCCAGAGGGTTGTTAATCTATGGAATTCCTTGCCAGTGAAGTAGTTGACGCTACTTCAGTAAATGTTTTTAAAGCTAAGGTAGATTTTTTTTTAACAATAAAGGAATTAAGGGATACGGTGAGAGCGCGGGTAAGTGGATCTGAGTCCACGAAAAGATCAGCCATGATCTTATTGAATGGCGGAGAAGGCTTGAAGGGCCAGATGGCCTACTCCTGCTCCTAGTTCTTATGTTCTGATATCAAGAACCATACCTCATTAACACTTTCTTACATTTCTTATAAAATTGATATCTTGCTAACAATTCAAATTTTATTCACATACCAGTTTCAATCTTTAATACAGGAATGAACTTTGAGCTTCAGTAAAGTCAAGTTGTTTTTAAGCCACTATGACAAGGCATTTTCAAAACAAAAGCACAAGATTCTATGATTCAATTAAGGACACTGGAAAACCAATGAATTCAAACAAACTTCCTCTTAGTTTAGGTCTTTAAGTAAGCAAGCACTAATGCCCAAATGAGTCTATACTATGTAAAACAGTATAATTATTGTAGTCTTCCTTGGTTGCTCTCCCAGCTTCATAATTTACATTTCAGAATTTCTCTGTCTCTGTAATGTGCATCATGTGCTACATAATTTAAAAGCCCTGGAATGGGGTACAGTGATCACAGTGTGTGATTAATTCACACTTCCAAAGCAGGCAGTGCATAAAACTCACACTGCCTGCTAATTTAAATGATTGAGCTTGCAGCCAGTGCTAAGTGTGGTGCTAAGTGACTGTTTGCCTGAACAGGGGCACAAAATATTGAGAGGCTAGAAACACTGAAAGCACTATTAGATTCAGCCTGTATTTTTTTAAAGTGAAGGGAATTCTGGCTGGAACAGGCACTGAAGTCATTCTACTATCAATTCTGACCCAGGATAAACACAGGAATGGCACAACATGCCAGAGATTAGGCACCGAGAATTTCCAATGTCGCATAGGAGACTTTAAAGCAAGAGACAGACAGAAGGTGACGTGATTATGTTTGTGGTGAGAGCCAGAGGCCTTCCAGAAAAATGCTCAGAAGGCAGTGGAACAAGATAGCCATATCAGTCAATGCAATTAACCTTGCAGATCCGCATGCAGTGCAATAGAAGTTGAATGATTTTACATGAGTGGTCAAGGTCAGCAAATGTATTTTCAAATGCCATTTCCTACCAACTGCACAGCTAGCCCTACAGAATGTTCAATGTTTCACATACCTATAAAACTAACTGTTTAAGGTCATTATCTACATTGGCTCATACATAATGTCAAGACACCTTTGTACCAAGTTTGGCATCAAGGAGCTCTCATCAATTTTATGTAAATGGGAATCGGACAGAGAGAAAAAATTCTTCATTGGCTGCTGTCATGACTAGCACAAACAAGGATGATTGTGATTGTTGCAGGCATATCAAATTAGCCTCAAAGCCTCACTATAAGAGTACCTCAGGGCAGATACGTCTTCAACTGTTTCACCAATAACTTACCTTCTTTTATAAGTTCTGAGCTGTGCATGTTTAATAATGATTGAATGGTATTTTATTCACTTATATAATGAAATAGTCCATGTCAGCATGAAGCAAGGCCTGGACAACATTCACTTTAGCAAATAGCATTCATATCACACAACTGTCGGCAATGACTATCTTCAAAAATAACCAGTCTAATCATATCCTGTTGTCAGCCAACAGCAGTAATACTGCTGACATGCTTGCAGCTATGGGTTGTATTGAATTGCACACAACATTTGCAACTTTTGGTGAGGGTAGAACTAGGAATGTCTTTACTGATATTGTAATCAGAGGAATTAACCTGATCAGAGCAGCCATGAAAGGGCTTTATTGGTGTCTTCTCCCTTTGTTGTTCTCCTCCTCCTTTTCCCCATCAATGTGATAACCTTGTATGCCTTTAAAGAAACTATATTCTTGCTCCACCTTCTCCTGGGGAAAAAAATGAATAGCTTTTATTCAGTTCACTTGGAAGAACCTCAGTGGCCTCCCGGATCCCAAACTTAGTGATGTTAAATTAGTCACCCACTTTAGTCCACAAGGAGGCCAATGTATAAATGTTCATGACCATGGTCACCCCTACATCTGCTATCCTTGCCCTAATCTAAGGCTGCTGTCGTGGCTGCTGGAGGTGAAAAATTTCAGCAAGCATGTCTGAACTGTAAATGTCTGCGATTCTATTCTTCTCTAAATTTGACACAGGAGAAAAGTGCCCTGAATACTGAAGACATGCAAACATACAACATAGGAGCAGGAGTAGACTACTCAGCCCTTGAGCTGACTCTGTCATTCAATAAGATTATAGCCGATCTGAGCACCACATTTCTGATGAATACTTTTTTCATAACACAAATAGCCAATAGAAATCAATCAGCAACCAACCTGAAAGTAGCATAATGATCTCTTTTATCCAGTGCTGTTGAGCAGCCCTTCCAAATTTTGAACGTGTATTCAGTTGTGTGAGGTTAAGAGAGAGTGTTAACTGGAGAAATGAGTCTTAAAATTGTAGTGCTAGCACCAAATCCCCGTCACACCAATTGATCCTATGATCTGCCTGCTCCTCACACTTCAGGCAGATGCTCCCTGCAGTGTGCTAACACCCTCAATTAAAATAGCATCCAGAGTGGGTAGTATCTACAATATATACATGCACTACAGATGCTATTTGAAAGGGAAACAACACTTGTAATGCAGAGAAACCAGAAACTATGAGCCAAATTTTGCTATACCTTGTTTTTAAATTTAATTATTGTAATAATTGAAGTAATATTGGATTAAGTTACATAACCATTTATGTTAACTATAATCTCATTGAATGATAACAAATTTGTATAACAGTGCAGCAACAGAACCAGCATTAGACTTCTAATTGTTTGTTTTCCACTTGCGCACATTAAGACTGCATGGCTTTTAGTTTTGCATTCAAATCGTAACTAAAGTATTAGTGATAGAACAACAGGAGCTAACATGCTCTTCAAAATGGACCAATCACTGAATGGTTGAATTAAAATGCAATTTTAGCCTTTTATTAGGCTAAATTAATTATGTGGCTCAGAGGAGGATTTTTTTATTATTGTTCTTCCTCACCAGAAAATTTATACAGACACCTAGCTGTCTGTAGAAGTGTGAGAAAGACTGTGAATGGAAACCTTTTTTTTACAGAAAAGCAGTTGCAGTTGTCAGTGCCGAGAATTATAAAACCATTGCATTGATTCGCTCACAGAGATATGAGTTTAAATACAAATATTAAATAAGAAAACAAATATTTCAAAATTAAGTGTGACTGACAATAAAAGTTACAATACATAGTTATTTTTATGACGCCCCTGTCAAGCTGCAGATTACATCAGCAACCTCTCACAGTTTGTTGTTCTTCACTGTATCAGAGAGGTCACCAGGGTTCTCTGTGTCTCCACGAAGAGATAGACTACTATCTCCATTGGCAGTGTAAAGCAGGATGAGAGAGCACCAGGTGACATCTGGATTGTAGAATTCCTCATGATTTAAGGTGCCATTGATTGCACACAGATTGGCTTGTATGCTGTCCATGACCAATCTTTAGCAATCATAGGGGATTCTGTTCCCATCCAACACCTAGCTAGCTTTTGGTGACAGGGATTAGCTCAAGCACAGTGCTCAGTTTCCTAGCAGCAACCATAATACCTGCATCCTTTGCTTGTCCTTAGTGCTACCTTTGTTCTCACAAATTGTTGGGTTACAGCCTGTCTGTGCCCATTCTGTGGTTTACTATAAGTTAGTCAGCATAACAGTTACCACAGAAAGTTGTTTACTTCTTGTCTCAAAGATCTGGCGTTTATTTACTCATATTTACAATGCTATGATATCACAGACTTATACACATAGACTAGGTACTATGCTTTGTGATGTTACTGTAGATTACTCACATAAACAGCTGATGACTAACTCCACTACAGAGAAAGTGACTGCATACAAGGCATTCATTCCAGAATCTCACATGTCATGATGTCATGTAATTGTTTTAAAAGTGGAGGCCTATTGGAGTTAGAATGTGTGCTATAATATAATCCTGACTATCGGGCAACAAGCAATACGTCCTTTAGATTTGTTTCATGTGTCCTTAAAGGAAACTGAACACAACTGCAAGGCTGCCCAATGGTAAGATTCACAAAATAACAAATGGCAAAGCTCAAGCCATGCCACCAGCAGCAGGATCATTTAACAGCAGCACTATAATTTGTTCTAAGAGGTATCTAAGCTTTTAGTCTTCTGCTGAATACTCCATAACTTTGTTATTATTAGAAACCAGGCTTTTTGGACTTTCGTGTAGTAGGAGTTGCGGAGGGGCCATGGTTACAGCAGCAAAGGAGATGGAGCATGAAGAAGACAAAGAGAGAGAAGGACATTGACCACCAGTGACCCTGGATACCAGAACTCTCAGAGAACAGCTCTTCAAAGAGTACTGCACCAGAATCATTTCTCCTATATCCAGAGCGCTAGCATTATCCACAGTCGCAAAATCCCCAAGCCTAACACTTATCACCACAGTCTAATTGTTGCCTTTCAATACAACCTTTTGATCTTGTCTACATTTTACTACAAACATAAACATCAATTCCAAATCTTGGTGGGTAGATTCAAGCAACATTAGACCTTGAGCGATCAACTCCAAATTACAGTATTTCAACATACAATGAGGGGTCCAGATAGAGGTACTGGTAGTTGTCGTTTCCCTAGGATAGGGGATTTCAAGACTAGGAGCATCTTTTTAATGTGAGCGGAGAAAGATTTTGAAAAGACATGACGGACATTTTTTTTACACAGAGTGTGTGGAATGAACTTCCTGAGGAAGTGGTGGATGTGGGCACAATTACAATGTTTGAAACACTTTTGGATAAGTGCATGAATAGGAAAGGTTTGGAGGGATATGGGGCAGGACCAGGCAAGTGGGATTTGTTAGTATGTTTGGCATGGACTGGTTGGACTGAAGGGTCTGTTTCCGTGCTCTATGATTCTATGACTCAATGGACCAAAGTAGTCTGGCCCACTTGGTTGTGTGATACTAACAATAATACTAGCAATAAAACAAAACAAAGAACTCCAGATGCTGGAAATCTGAAGCATACCAAAAAGAAATTGCTGGAGAAACTCAGTAGATCTGGCAGCATCCATAGAAAGAAAAGATTGTTAATGTTTTGAGTCCTTCAGTACATATATAACAATAATTCTGGCAATACAGTTAGCAGTGGAGTGTTTATTTAGCTGTCTTGAGGGAGGATAGCCATGCTTCTGTCAAACAGCCAAGGCATTCCTAAGACTGGGCCTTGGCACTTCTAAAGCTCAACAGGAGCAGAGGGTATAAACAGTCTCAAAACCCAGGTTGACAGCCATCTAAACTTCCACGGCATCTAACAGCAGAGGCTTCATCACACTAATAGCCACTTTTATGTTCATGGAGGGTTCCATGCTGGACAGAATGGTCTCCATGTTTATACAAAGTCTTGGGAAATGTTGGAGTTTGACTCTTCTATGCTTTGAGTCATGGTGCACAATTTCACTGGCAGACTTCTCAGTGCACCTAGCAAGTCCACAAAATGCTTATTAACTTTCTTTGGTAGCCTTTACACTTGAGCTAGTATCTCAGACAGATGCAGCAGAACTAATGTGTGAACTTAATCTCTGATGAGCTGACAATTGGCATATCCAGTCCTCCTGTTCTCGCTCCTGTGTTCTTGCATTGATGATTACAATGTCAAGATCCACCCAATAATCTAGCCTCTAAATTATGTCTGATGCCAGTTCCTGTGCTCTCCATTATGAAATCAGGTGAAGATCCATCTTCAGAAATGTTTCATCGTTTTAAAGTGGGAAAACATCCTCAGCACTTAAGATACAGGAACAAGCGTTAGTTGTTAGTAAGAAAGGATAGAAAATGAGAGATAAATAGCTGGTGAAAGCATTGGCAATTTATCATTCACATTGTGTAGAGGGTAGATGGATAAGTTGAAAAGTAGTTGCAAATAAACATTGTACAATGTCTCCCTCTGACATATTAGTTACCACAGCCAAAACTCTTTGATAGCCTTTGATGACCAGTATATTCTAGTTGATGGAAAGAAACATGCAGGTAAGGTCAGTCTTGATCATTAGGAAAACATTAATCTTAGCAATAAATTTTAACACGGAATATTACAGCTGACTATTTGCGGACATAATGAGACATAAGCAGTGAGGATTCATGTAATGCATCAGAATAAACCTTTGTAAGTAAATAAGACACAGAAGTGAAAATAACCCCTTGAACGAGGCCAAATGAAAATATCTAAGTAAGGCTACAGGATCTAGAAAGATAGTGAAGTGTATTGTTTCGTAAAAGGGTTCGATCTTCCACTGCAGTGTGTTAATTATTACAGCATGTTGTGATTGATTGTGAAACTCAGCTGCTTTCTTGTTATCTTGTTAAGTCATGTATTGCATGAAGTAAATCAAGGTGCACTAGATTACGAATCTGAACTAATGCCAACGTAAAGATTAATTCCTGCTTTTATCATTTAAATTAAGCAAATGGGAGTGCACAGCTCACAGTTTAAACTTGACTGAATATGCCCAAATAACATTGTAAAAATTAATGACCCATCTGGAAATATAAATATATCATTATCAGATGAATTTGCACTGAATATATTCAACTTTAGAAGTACAGATTCAAAAATCTGACACTTAAAGTGCTGTTAATGGAAAAGAATATGAGTATCTTCCAAGAATTCCAATTTAAATGTTATCAATTTGTTCAGCAATGTCTAAAAAGAGTATGGTATTTCAAGAATTAATTTTTTTAAATGAACTGTACTTCTCATGATACATATTTACATGGCTGAATCTAATTTGCTGATGGGTATTGATCCTTCCCTGTATGGGATATAAATTACTCTTTCTCCATCTTTCTTTCTCTCTCTATTGTCACCCTGCCCCCAGTAAGAATTACATTTTTTGGAGGGAGATTCACACGAGGCCTGAATGTGTAATCAGTTGCAAAGGAATAATGCTCACGCAGGCTTTGAAGAGTGTCGTTCATAAAGATCTAATAATCCCTGAGCTGTGGAATTCCCCTCCTGACAGAAGTCTCAATCTGTAGCCAAGTCAAAGGGATCTCCAGTCATCCTTCAGCATTGATGCCAGCTATCACATTGAAATTCTTACATCCTAACAAACAGCAAACCACAAAGTCAAAAGTATTTGTATCTAAAATTTTAGATCAAAAAATAAATATTTGATTCCTTTACGGTAGATACTATGTTAAAGGCAGGTAATGTTTTAAACAATTAAAATGTGATATTTTTATCACCATAAAGAAATTAGCATTCCACAACAATGCAATTCATTTTTTAGAGCCAGAAAGGCTGTTTGTTAGTAATTATGAAGTTAATGTGTTGTTAAAACTCCAGTTATACATCATTCACAAAGTACAACCTTGGCAAGGGATCTGAACAGTGAGACTAACGACTCAAGAGTGGAAGTTCTCATCAGTTCAGAAAGCACGAATTGATTATAAGCAGGGGAGATGGGGAGGGTACAGGCAGGTGGTGGGAGCAACCATAACAGTGCACTCTCTGGAGAGGCATTGAATCAACAACAACCTCTGGATTCCATAGGCTTCATTTTCTGGTGAGTGGCAATCCCACACAGATTGCCACTCCACCCTACATGGTTCTAAAATAATTCCATTCAGGTCTCTCTCAGAAATACAAAGGTGTAATTCCATTCTGACAGTTCTTTTGTAACGCAGAACTGTTGGGGTAAAGCAAACCACTATCCTTTTCATAACGGTATAATGCAGTAATTTGAAATCTAGAGGTCCACACAGCCACATTGAAAGATAAGTACGTAAAGCAGGCGTGATCGTAGGGGTGCTGGGACGGTTGGGTGCCAGATGGTTTTCTGAGCAGGTAAGTAGGGTGCAAAGCAGGTAGGGTGCCAGGGTATCAGATAAGCAGGGTATGAGTTGAGGAGTGGGTAAGTTGCCAAGTTGTAGGATGCCAGATAAGTTTGGTCTTGTGTGACACGTAAAAAAGGTGCTATGTGTGTATGGTGCCAACTGGCGAGTGAGTAAGGTGGTAGAGTTCCAGCTAGGTGGGGCAGGGTACCAGCTCAGTGGAGTGTCACCTGTCATAGACATAGGGTGCCAGGATGCAAGGCAGTAAGGGGGCAGAGAATTCAAAAGTCAGGGTCGGGTGGAGAAATTGCATCTGGCAGGGGGTGGGGAGGGTAGTTGTCACATCTGGGGGTTTTGGGTTCGGAAGTGGCGATGGTGAGAGGGTGTTAGATTGGGTGGAAAGAGGAGACATGATATCGGGTCTGGCAGCGGGATAGCAGGGGGAGCTGTCAGGTCAGGGTCCAGGGGTCTGAGTTTTGTGAGTGGTTTTAAGTATGGGGTCTGTTTAATAGTTACTCATGAGGTAAACTGTGTATCTAATAGTCTAACTTTTCCTGAGTAACGATTTTATTTACTATCATTGGAACCCATTGAATTCTCTGATTTTTATGGAGACTTTCCAAGGGTTCAAGGCGGAGTGAAATTACCCAGCAAAAGATTTGGTTTCCTGGTCAATACCTTCAGAGTGTGTAATGATGGGAGTTCTGCAGGGTCCTCATATCAGCAATTCCTACCTATGCTTTCAAAACAGCTGCATGGCCAATGGAAAATATGCAGTTATGCAGACTTTCAAAGTTATTGTCAGTTTCAGTAGGGCAATGATGGTGGATACTAACAAGTTATCCAAGATTATAACTGCAAAATTAGATCTAAATGCTACTAATGATAACAACCCAGGATTTGTGGTCACAGTGAAGCAAGGGCATTCACACTGGTCACAAATTAAGCCTCCCTCAGGCATCTAGAAATCTCTCTGGCAAGTTTTTCTTCTTACTTCTCTTACCTGCAGTGGTACTTGATTGGGCATTAGCAGCATACAACTGGCAAAATTGAAGGACTTTTACACACACTCAAACAGGAAACAAAATATAAGTAAAATGAAAGCAGTTTTTCAAAGTCGTTGTGGAGCTGGAGGAACACAGCAGGCCAGGCAGCTTCAGAGGGGCAGGAAAGTTGATGTTTCAGATTGGAACCCTTCTTCAGAGAACCAAAATGACCCAAAACATCAACTTTCCTGCTCCTCTGATGCTGCCTGGCTTGCTGTGTTCCTCCAGCTCCACACTGTGGTGTCTCTGACTCTAGCATTTGCAGTTCTTACTATCTCTTTTTAAAGTCTTTCCCGAGAGCTAATTTAAAATTGGATATTTGGAAGGGCTGAAGGTGGAAGCAAAAATATTCTAAAAAAAATTTTTAAAAACAATGTTAACTTAACATTCAACTTCATAAATACAGAATAATATTTTTGTGCAAATTTTATTCATCACACCACTGTTAAAAACTCAATTATGCCATGAACATTAAACAATGTGTGACTTTTTACTAAGATTTCTAATTGCATTGTGAGCAGGAAAGTGGTAAATTCTCACTGTTTCCAGTGATTGCTGGCTTGGAGGGGGTTAGTAGGGTACTAATGAAAGGGACTTCAGATCACAGGCTGTGGTGAAGCTCCGTGTGACAAACAGTAAGTTCAGGACGTCCACGCTAACCTGCACATGACCAGCATCTTGAAGTTACAGTCACTTTCAAAGAGATAGTGACAGCAAATGCTGACAGTCTGTCCCATCGCTGAGATGCTTGACAACACACAATGTTCTTATTTTCTACTTCAACAAAACAATGTGTTGCACAGAAAACCTGGATTGCTAAATTGTCATGCTCACTTCAATCATTTTCACTGTTCAAAAGGAATGCAGGGTGCTTTTGTGCAAGGGATTAAGAACAGTTGATGAACATAATCGCAAAGTTGTTGATCAAGCCATTCACTTTCATATTGAATACATCACACATTACTTTGGAAATTCAGGGCATGACATTAACCAAATGCTAAGTTTGCAAGAGACAAGAGATAGAATCTGGGGACTTCCTCCCTGGTACGTTTCAGGATAATTCCTGCCCGTGTAAGCGTCGCGTGTCACTGGTATCTACCCAGCAGTGGGCTGGGAGCTTGCCCAGTGAGGAGCTTGACAAGCAAACGCACCAATTAATGCCTTTTCAAGGGACCCAGCATCGGGAAGAGTGACTCCTGAGATCCACCTTCTCCCTTGTTGCTGTCTAATCCACCCCACTTCCTCCCTGCAATCCAAGACCCACCATCACACACATCTGCCAGTGTCCCTCCACCATTTGGTCTGGAATGGGGATAGAACTGGTAACAAGCTCTGAATGTCTGATAGTGCTGCTGAGTACAACAGAGCTTCCCCGTTACTGATTGGTTAGCAGCTAATGGAAGGCAGCACTTATGCACACATTAATTTCTCCTATTGTCTGTGTGTTGTAGGAATGTAAGAAGTAGCAGCAAGAATAGACCATTGGGTAACTTGAGTACATTCATTCAAAAGATGTAGCTGACCTTCTTAAATAAAGGCAGTATGGTTTATCACTGACTGTCCAACTGACCATCAAGACGTCTAGCACCTCCACAAGATTTCTCCCAAAATGCTGCTGTAGACTCGCCAACTTTAAGGGCATTTAAATGGTCGTTGGATAAACATATGGATGATAATGGAATAGTGTAGGTTAGATGGGCTTCAGATTGGTTTCACAGGTCGGCGCAACATCGAGGGCCGAAGGACCTGTACTGCGCTGTAATGTTCTATGTTCTATGTCTATCTATACAGTACCAATGGCTAGCTACTTCACAGCACAGCATAGGAATTGCTTTTAAAGCGTAATCATTGCACAAGCAATTTATTCTGGAGATTTTCTGAGGACCTCAACAAAAAAAGAATGAGTAGTGTGCTACTCTATCATGTTGGTCACCTCATGCAAGTTAGCATGAGAAAGCAAATCTTTGGTATTAAACCTTTTGCTAGGAAGCTCCTTTCATCTGAAATAAGAGAAAGATATAAGGTGAGGAAGAGTTTGTATTTTTATTAATTATTTTTAAATGCCAGTGGCTGCAATGGTGAGACTTGAACACATATTCTTAAAGCATTGGCCTGACACAGGCACAATGTAACTATCTCCAACAGCTACAAGTAATGTGATGACTGATATTATACTTCTCCAGTATTTGTGTCTTTTTTTTAAGTGTGAAAACACTGAAAACACTTCCTTAGGTAGCACAATAATTGCACTATATCAGCTTCAAGTCTGATCAGTGTTGATAACTCAAAGTGGCATTAAGAACATAAACGTCACCCTGATGGCCTTTGTACACCTCATTAAAATGGATTAATCTGATTCTGACCTTTCCACAGCATTGTAGATGAAATGGGCATTGCTCATGAAGCTGTTAGTATACGTCAATTGATTCAAAACCACACGTAGTCATAGAGTGGTACAGAAAAAAGGGAGGCCATAGATCATTGCTATTAATACTATACAGATTGTGGTGAAATGGTAAAAATTTCTCTTTTTTTGGTGTGCGTAAATTTTGTACAATAGGAAGATTCTAGGAATTAATATCAAAAATTTTGTTCATGAGTAACAAATGTATATAATGTTCAACAATGGTAAAAATATATGATATTTTGCTCAATATCATGTAGTGCCTCTTAGCAAAGGTACAAATGTAACATTAAACTCTGTAATTGAGAAGCACTTTTGTTGAAAGTTAGTCAAAATTACCCTATTTAAAAGAACACTATGAATGGTGACTATGGACAAAACAAAATAAGAGTCTGGATGATGTGCTATGGTTAGATTTGTGGCAGAATTGGATGAGAATCCAGCAATGCACAACGAAAGCAAATCACTGTACTTTTTATATGTTTGCTGAGCGGTGAAGCAATTTTCTCACTAGGCAGTGGCAAGTTCTCAATTAAGGGTAATTATTACTTGTTAAGCACCTTATTAGCATGGCAACTTGCCTTATTAATATTCCATTTCCTACCTTATCAAAAGCATTGAACAAGCTAAACATTGAGAATTTTCGACATGCAAGACACATGAGTATGTAACGATTTCAGCTGCAATCAGCCTCCACATTGTTCTCAGGGCACAATCCATGGGAACCAGCTTGGCATCCAACATTGGCTAACTTTTCACAACCATCATTGTACCTCTCCAATCCACTTTCAGCCCTCTTATGAATCAGCGGCTCGCATTGCAGGGCACACCAACAGCTTGCACTGAAAGGCTGCTGCAAGGACACTTTGCCCATGGTGACAGGCACCCAGCTCATGGAACTGACCAGGTTGCATATCAGGGCAGCTCTCTTGCTGTCTTCATGCTCACTCACTTACCACATACCTATATACTCACAGCATCCATGCCTTGCCTTGCCTTGCCATCTAGGTTAGCACACAATCAACTCAGCCAGAGCCAAAAGCTCTCAGAACCACTATGTTGATGGGTTTTTTTTGGGGATGTACAGATAGGCTGCTTGTCAGTAGGCATCTGTCTGGAAGGTGCAGGGGAATGGAGACATCTTGCATACCAAGATGTCAATCTAACACCTACAGCACGGGCCAGTTACCTGCACAGCAAACACGCTGCACATTTATTCAACTGAAGGCCATGTCAGAAAGTGGGTGAGCAATGGTGCTCAGTCCAGGAAGTGGAAGGTTTGCTGCCAGTCAGGGAGGCCCAGCAGCATCACCTGGGTACAGGTGGCACACTGTCTAGAGCTTGGCCAGTCAGGCATCTGGTCAGATCATTCATGGTCCAGGAATCTGTCCAATTACAATCCAGGGAGTGGGCAACACTCAGTCCTGTCGGGCCAGCACATGCAGTCAGGAAAATTGGATACCGTCAGTCACAGAATGACAAAGATGGCGGACAGGGTTTACCCAGTCATGTCTAGGGCTGCGCATCGATGTTGGTCAGAGGTGCGTGGCCAATACAATCCTGGATGTTATTTGGTAAGGGCGCATGTAGTAGCAGTGGGGTGGGGAAATCATGGCTTTGGGGTGAAATGCAGAGCCATTCATGAACCTGGGAACAAGGACAATGACAGCGGAACTCACAGTGTATGGGGGCCATGTGTAACAGCGTTAGAGGATGTTGTAGGCTGTGGGAGGAGGGTTTATGGCAGTGACCACTGTGACCTCCACAGGGAGAGCATAAAAGATGAGGGTGAGTGTCATCACTGTCTAAGGCAGGACAGTTGGAGGCAAAGTTTGATGTGAAGAGTCTATCACATGGGTGAAATGGACTATTAGGGTGAAGTGAGACAGAAGGGGACATGGAGGTTCGGGGAGTATCTGACAATAATGTCCACTGTAATTGGCATTTCCTACCATCACTTGCCAATCTCTAGATGTGAAATGCAACTGGAAAATGGCTAGTACAATGCTCAAGGTGGGCAGAGTCGGTGTGACTTTGATAGGCGAAAGTGTGGGAACAACATCTGCTGGCTGTTAGAACATTGAAGGGTCAAAACTATGAAACATGTATTTGAAAACTCCAGCTACGTTCCATTTGCAATTATATCTTTGCCCTTATGCAATGCATAAAGCGCGAATGTGCATGGGCATCAAATGCTGGTCAAAAACAGATCACACTAGATCATTGATGTTTGCAAATTAACCATTGCCATCTCAGTGACACAGAAGTTAGCACCAATGACTTAAAAGTAAGCAAACACTGGCCAAAAGCATTCTTGCACTTGTGAAACGTCAAAAAGTGATGAAAGTAATTGGGAGCATCACTGCATCATATCTCATAACTGTGGCCAGGGACTTGAATGAAACTTCAAAGGATTGATATTGGTCTGGGATGGGAAAGGAGTCAGAGTTCAGTCTACCCCTCCCTTTTCAATGTAATGGGTAGGTCACTCAGCCAGCACTGTTCCTTCACCAAGTTAGTACAGAAGAGCCATGGTGGGACAGCTGATAAGGCTGTCAAAGATACAAGTTGGCAAAATGGAGTGAATTGTTGTGGGGGAGTCCTCCAGTATTGCCCAGAGGGTGCAATATTATCCTGGCATGCTGTGCTCTGCACACTTAAAGTGCACAACAGGATGATACTGACGAACTAGAGATGGGGAGCAGTCGTCTGAGGAGAAGGATGACGATAATTGAGCTGGGGGAAGTTCTCCTCATGGATGACAGACCTCAGCTCATTGGTTGCTACAAGACAGACAGGGTCTGACTAATCTTGGTTCCACCCATGAGCTGGGTGCAGAACCCCATCATGGAATGTAAGATAGTGATTGGTCATGATGCTGGCATCAGTTTGCATGGTGGTGGCAAACTGCAGCCTCTACTCATTTTGTTTCTGTTCACTTTAGGTGGCTGTCATTCCAAGTTCATGTTTGGGATTGTCAGATTGCTTGCCTGTATGTGATGTTCCTCTCCTGGACAATGACATGATGTGGGTGTCCAGTGGGCATTGGATACAGAGTAGCAATGACTTAGAGAGCGTGTTTAAATGTAGCTAAGGACAGGTTAAACCATGTGGCCTGGTGGTTAAGCACCAATGAGGGTGAAAGAATAGGGTCATATGACTAATTGTCAGCCAATGCACTGTGAGCACCCTGGCTTTGTGTCTTCTGTACCATGAAATTGCCTGCGAGTGCCAACGTCAGATTGCTAATGCTTATCTGGGTGTATAGCAGCCTTTTAAAGATGGGGTGGAAGCAAGGAATGCCTGTCTTTTGATGCATATCCAGTGAGTCGCAAGTTGTTCGAAAAATGGCATGTGGTAAGCTGGTGATAGAATTGTTCGTGCTTGATGCAATAGAAACGGGTGGGTAACAAACAAAGCACATTTGATAAGATGCAGCTAGAAATCTTGCAGGGCCTCATGACAAGAAACCCTCCGATACACTTGTATAATTCATATTTAGACAAAACTGTATAAGATTCAATTCTATGTGTTATTAAAATCTGTAAAGGCAAAGCAAAGCACAATTTAAGTCAGCAGATCCAAGTGGTTATCTTAATATCTTTTCCTGGCACAATTTCTTAAAGTTAGTCGCTTGGTCTAATGCAGTGTAATAAATTACTGTGTGTCTGGTTCCCTTTTTATATGAACTTCAGAATTCATTTTGATTCAGGTAAATAAATCACTTGTGTTTAGATGCCAAGTAAAGTGAAAATGCCCTCTCAGCATTCAACCAGAATGATCCCTATAGAGGTAAATAATAGCACTCTGCCTGCCAAATCTTCTGACCATTGGTGTACTGCAGCAGATATACAGGCAGGAACATCTATAAAGAGTTATTGTTTTATCTGACTTAATTTTATATTGTGGTTAAGACCCATCAATTCAATGACCTTGGAAGTAAATAGCAGAATTGCCAATAGCATGCAGCTTTTTTATGTGATGGTTGCAGGTTTAGTATTAATAGAGCAACTTTGTCATCATTATCTCCTGAAGTTCCAGAGTTGATACTGCTGTGAGGAACAGGTGGAAACTGGAAGCCAGTCCTAAAACTGAACAGAATGGTTACAGCACAGATGGAAGCCATTAGATCTAACCTTCCATTTTGGCTCTCCATAAGTGCAATTCAGTCAATCCCATTTCCGTGACTGTTTCCCCATAGCCTCTAAAATGACTTTTGCTTCAAGTGATTATGCAGCTCCACTCTGAAAACAAAAAACTGCTGGAGAAACTCAGCATGTTTAGCATCTTCTGCAGAGAGAAATACAGAGTTAATGTTTCAAGTCCAATGACACTTCTTAGGAAGATAACTACTTTCTCAGCCTACCCTTCCACATTCAGTGATTTGTGTACATATACCCCAGGTCCCTTTGTTCATGCAAACTTTTGGAATTGTATCCTTTGTATACTATTGCTTCTCTTATTTCTTGTCAGCTATGTGTTCATTGGTATTACCATCACCGAGTCTCCCACCATCAAGAATCTAGAAGTTACCAGTGACCAGAAACTGAATTGGAGAAGCCATATAACTACTGCGTCACAAGATCCGAGGCTAGGAATTCTGTAGCAAATAACTCACCTCCTGTCTCCACACTACCTGTCCACCATCCAGAAGGCACAAGTCAAGAGTGTGATGGAATACTCTCCACTTTCCTGAATAAGTGCAGCTCCAACAACACTCAATAAGCTTGACATCATCCAGGACAAAGCAACCTGTTTGATCTGCACCTTGTTCAACACCTTCAAAATTCACTCCATTCATCACTGACTCACAACAGTAATGACTGTATTCCCAAATTCTAATTTTCACAATGTGTTGCTTGTTAATAAATATCTTCAGCTGGTTTTTGAACTATATGTATGTTGACATTAAGGATTAGGTAATTCAGGCTTCAGCATTTTAGTTAAATATTTCCTGACATAAGATATCAACTGCATGTGTAATATGTTTGTTTACATAAGTCATTATTTGAAGCAAGTTCTATTTATTGATTTTTTTTTTATATTTCATGTATTGGATTGATGAGACATTATCAATAGATTGAAACCTTTATATTCTGTCAGGATGCCACCTGAGGTAGGCTCATGCTCAATGTTAGGTGAGCTGACATGCAGAGGGAAGGGCTAAAGTTGGTGTGCTGGGTACTGAGTAGACATAGGAGCTATAAAAAGTCATCGGAATGACTGGGAGCATAAGAAGTATGGGAGGCTTTAGATGTGAATTCTAGGCCATAGGTTGCCATGAATGGGACCCAGAAAATTGGAGGAGAGGGGTTGAGAATAGGTTGGAGGTGGTTTGTTTTAATCTTTACTTTTGAACTTTGAACAGTGCTAAAGCCCCAGGCAGCCTTTCCAATCAACCAGCCTTGGGAACTGGCAGCCACGCAGGATCTTTACAGGTTGTGTGGTCCAGCTCCAAATTCAAGATTCCAGCTTGGACGGAAAACCACAAATGCGAGTTGCCATTTGCAATTTGGCCAATTTCGCGGAGCTGAGACTTCTCCTGATTTTGTGTCCAAAATACCCAGCCGAGCAAATATCAGGACCAGAGGCTGCCTTTTCCTGAACTTGGCACCTTCAGCTCTGCTGAATAAAATAATGGGACTGAAGATGTCAATTTTCGAGATGATGCTGCACCCAAGAAAATGTAAGCCTGAAATTTGTCTTTGGCCCTTTATTTCTAAAGCTCAATGCTGATTCATCTCTGTTAAAAAATTGCAACATTTAAAAATAGAATGATCAAAAGCTTTCTTGCTGGTGTGATTCTTGGTGGAGAGTAGCATGGTTGCCTTATTTTGGAGAATAAAAGTTTGTGATTGGGCAAATCTTTGTTGAATGTGATTCGGGGAATTTATTTGGGAGTAATACCGTGAGAAAGAGAATTGAATTTGGGGAGTAAAGTTTTCATGACTTCATTGGTGAATGTTAAAAATCAAAGGAATCTCAAAATAACCAATTGTAAAACAGGATAGCAGTGAAACAAAGAAATGAACTTAATAAATAGGAAGGTTGAAAACTGACATATAAATTCAACGACAGATGACAGACACAAAGTGACTTTCTGAAAGGGACAAAAGTGTTTATCCTATATTTTGTTGTTAGCCACTTTAAAAGAAAATGAGTACAAAGGCATCTGTGCTTGTCACTCACTTAATTTAAATATAGTCATTAATAAATCTATGTGCTATTTAAATGAGCCTTCCTATGGCAGGGTATTATTCCCAGCTGAATTTTGTATATTAGCTAGCCCTTAGAAATAGAAAAATAGCATAGAGAGAACTATGAGGAAGCTGCCATGTAGGTGTTGTATTTCTGCTAGACAGGATATCAAATCAGGATTGCCATATCCTAGGGAAGGGTGTAGGCTAGCGCAAGGTCATTTCTCTGAATTAAATGTAATAGATTCTATAAAAGAGATGCTAGATTAGGCGGAGAGTATATAACTCTTATAAGTGTTGCATGATAATACCATCACCAAGACGGTAACCATGTCTTTCTAAATTGATGAAGGACTAAGAAAATAGCGACAAAGGAGATTTTAAAATGAGAACTTAATGTTTCAAACTCTGAGAATTAAGTAAACCCATTACCTTTTGCTTGATTTGGAAAATACTCAGCTTTGCTATCTATTTTTAATTTATTTTGTGGGATGTGGGTGTCACTGGCTGTCCAGCATTTCTTGTGCATCCCTAGTTGCCCTTGAGAAGGTGGTGGTGAGCTGCCTTTTTGAACGGCTGCAGTCCTCCTGCTGTGAGTTGACCCACAATGCCATTAGGGAGGGAATTCCAGGATTTTACCCAGTGACATAGAGGAATAGCAATATGTTTCCAAGTCAGGATGGTGAGCAGCTTGGCGGGCAACTTGAAGGTAGTGGTGTTCCCACATATCTGCTGCCCTTGTCCTTCTAGATGGAAGTGGTCATGGGTTTGAAAAATGCTGTCTGAGGATCTTTGGTGAATTTCTGCAGTGCACCTTGTAGATAGTACACGCTGCTGCTCCTGAGTTTCGGTGGTGGAGGGAGTGGATGCTTGTGGATGTGGTGCCGATCAAGCGGGCTGCTTTGTCCTGTTTGGCGTCAAGTGTCTTGAATGTTGCTGGAGCTGCACCCATCCAGGCAAGTGAGGAGTACTCCATCACACTCTTGACTTGTGCTTTGTAGATGGCGGACAGGCTTTGGGGAGTCATGACGTGAGTTACTCACCACAGTATTCCTAGCTTCTGACCTGCTCTTGTAGCCACTGTGCTTATTTGGTGAGTCCAGCTGAGGTTCTGATCAATGATAACCCCCAGGATGTTGATATAATCAGTGATGGTAACACCATTGAATGTCAAGGGGTGATGATTAGATTGTCTCTTATTTGTGATGGTCATAGCCTGGCATTTGTGTGGCACAAACATTACTTGCCACTTGTCAGCCCAAGCCTGGATATTGTCCAGATCTTGTTGCATTTATATATGGACTGTTTCAGTATCTGGTGAGTCTTGCATGGTGCTGAACATTGTGCAATCATCAGTGAATATTCCACTTCTGACCTTATGATGGAGAGAAGGTCATTGATGAAGCAGCTGAAGATGGTTGGGCCTAGGACACTACCCTGAGGACCTCATGCAGAGACGTCCTGGAGCTGAGATGATTGACCTCCCACAACGACAACCATCTTCCTATGTTCCAGGTATGACTCTAGCCACCACAGAGTTTGCTCCCTGATACCCACTGATTCCAGTTTTGCTAGGGCTCTTTGAAGCCACACTCAGTCAAATGCAGCCTTGATGTCGAGGTCTGTCACTTTCACCTCACCTCTGGAATTCAGATCTTTTGTCCATGTTTGAACCAAGGCTGTAATGAGGTCTGGAGCTGAGTGGCCCTGGCAGAATGCAAACTGGGCATCACTGCGCAGGTTATTGCTGAGCAGGTGCTGCTTGATAGCACTGTTGATGACACCTTCCATCACGTTACTGATGATTGAGAGTAGACTGCTGGGGCGGTAATTGGCCGGGTTGGATTTGTCCTGCTTTTTATGTAAAGGACATACTTGGGCAATTTTCCACATTGTCGGATAGATGCCAGTGTTGTAATTGTACTAGAACAGCTTGGCTAAGGGAGTGGCAAATTCTGGAGCACAAGTCTCCAGTACTATTGCTGGAAATAGGCCCGTGGCCTTTGCAGTATCCAGTGTCTCCAACCATTTCTTGATATCACATGGAGTGAATCGAATTGGCTGAAGACTGGTATCTGTAACGCTGGGGACCACAGGAAGAGGCCGAGATGGATCATCTACTCTAGCTGAAGATTTCTGTGAAATCTTTTACACTGATGTGCTGGGCTCTTCCATCATTAAGGATGGGAATATTTGTTGACCCTCCTGCTCCATCAGTTGTTTAATTGTCCACCACCATTCACAACAAGATATGGCAGAACTGCAGACCTTAGATCTGAGCCGTTGGTTATGGGATTGCTTAGCTCGGTCAATCACTTGCTGCTTATGCTGTTTGGCGTGCAAGTAGTCCAGTTTAGTGGCTTCACCAGGTTGATACCTCATCTTCAGGTATACCTGGTGCTGCTTCTGGCATGTCCTCCTGCACTCTCCATTGAACCAGAGTTGATCCCCTGGCTTGATGGTAATGGATGAGTTGGGGATATGCCAGGCCATGAGGTTACAGATTTTGGTGGAGTATAATTCTGCTTCTGTTGATGGACCACAGCGCCTCATGGAAGCCCAGACTTGAGTTGCTAGATCTGTGCGAAGTCTGTTCCGTTTAGCACGGGGATAGTGCCACACAACATGATGGAAGTTGTTCTCAATGTGAAGGCGGGACTTCGTCTCCACAAGGACTGTGCAATAGTCACTCTTACCGATACTGTCATGGACAGATGCAACTGCAGCAGGCAGATTAGTAAGGATCAGGTCAAGTATGTTTTTCCCTCTTGTTGGTTTCCTTACCACCTGCCACAGACTCAGTCTGGCAGCTATGTCCTTTAGGACCCGACCAGCTCAATCAGTAGTACTGCTGCTGAGCCACTCTTGGTGGTGGACATTGAAATCCCCCACCCAGAGTACATTTTGTGCCCTTGCCATCCTCTGTGCTTCCTCTAAGTGTTGTTCAACATTGAGGAGTACTGATTCGTCAGCTGAGGGAGGACAGTATGTGGTAATCAGCAGGAGGTTTCCTTGCCCATGTTTAACCTGAAGCCATGAGACTTCTGGAGTCCAGACTAAATGTTGAGGACTCCCAGAGCAACTCTCACCAGAACATATCTAGGGATGGTGATGGTGATAGTGATGTCTGGAACTTTGTCTGTAAGGTAGAATTCTGTGAGTATGGCTATATCAGGCTGTTGCTTGACTAGACTGTGAGACAGCTCTCCCAATTTTGTTAGTGAGGAGGACTTTGCAGGGTGAACAGGGCTGTTTCTGCTGTTGTCTTTTCCAGTGCCTAGGTCAATGCCAGGTGACACATCCAGTTTTATTTCTTTGAGACTTTGTCTGACTGGTACAACTGAATGGCTTGCTAGGCCATTTCAGAGGGCAACTGAGAGTCAACCACATTGCCTGGAGTCTGGAGTCACACGTGGGCCAGACCAAATGAGGATGGCAGATTTCTTTCCCTGAAGGACATTAGAGAATCAAATGGGTTTTTCCCCAACAATTGGTAGATTCGTACTTCCAGATTTTTTTTTATTATTTTCCACCACCTGCTTTGGTGGGATTCGAACCCAGGTCCCCAGGACATTACTACTCGGCCATCCCCTTCCCTGGATCTCTTATAGGTATTAAAAAATCTGATTGTATCTGAAGATTTGCAGCAATGCACTAAAACTAATGTTAATGAAAAGGCAGAACACATCCATTACTTCGAAAAGTAATCTAAGGAACAGCAGATATTCAGCAGAGGTCAAAACAAAGAGAAAAGGAAGACAAAACAAACATAAGTTGGTAAAATTCAGATAGGCAAATTATCAGTTTTTAGTGATGTTCCGGAAGGATAAAGAAACATGGTTCAATTGTTTAGAACCACAGAGCAATTAGAAAAAAAGTTTGAAGCAAAGAAGAGCAGAATCAATCAAAACTATTCCGCCAGATTAATAAACACAGTAACTTGTGTAGCTCAGAGCAGAAATTTACAACACATTGATAGGTTTAAGTGCGTGAGTGGGGAAAACTGTTGTAATTGAAGTTCAATATGAGTAAATGTAGTAGACTCTTCTTTGGAACTCTTCTACAGTAGGGTCACTGGACCCAAAATGTTAACTCTGCTATCACACTACATATGCTGCCAGATCTGCTGAGCTTTTCCAGCAATTTCTGATTTTGTTTCTGCTTTCCAACATCCGCAGTTCGTTGCTTTTTTTTAAATTGAATGTTAGACTTTACCTCGAAGAGGGCAGATATACTAAGATAAGAAAATGATGTTTTAAATGTAACTTATTCTTCAGATAGGTTCAGCATTCAATTAAGGCACCTCTCCTCAACAAAGTTATGTTGGAAGTGATACTGCACAGATTCGCCAGAGTGGGTCAATGAAAAGATTGCATCATAAAAACAGATTGCATAAACATGAGTTTCAGAGTTTGAAGTGATTAAAATTAGAAAAGAATTCTTATGAAGTAGACATAAGGCTTCAATTACATTCTTGGGTCAGGTGAACACAGAAATGAAAATTTCTGTCTTTGTGAACCTGATCACTAGACCAGGTTATCCAAACTTTCCATTTTGGGTCTGGGGGGGGAAGCAGGACAGGCTGGATTGGGAGTCAGTCTGAGTGACCCAAGAAGAGCTGAGGAGCTTGCCATTTCCCAACGCGGGTAGGCAGAAGCCTGCCTCAGGGCTCCAGCACTATGTCCAGAAGTTAAAATGAAATCAGAAAATATAAATATTTCTTCAGACTATCCCCTCACACCTCCCTTCCTCCGGCACACTGCCCATGCCAATCCATTTCACCACTAACCTCCAACTGTTCCCCAAGCTTGTCATACAATGCAAGGCCATTGACCTGAAACATTAACTCATGTTTTTCTCCATACTGCCGTAACCTGCAGTGTATTTCCAGCAATATCTTTTCGTATTTTTTTAAAGTTATTACTTGTTCATGGGATGTGGGCATCACTGGCTCGGCCATAATTTACTGCCCATCCCTAAAGGTACAGTCAGTGTTGCATAAGGGTATGAGGGTTTGAAAGGGTTCATACCAAGGCATACCTTAAGCACCAACTGTACGCACCTAGAGGAAGAACAGTTTCAGGTTTCAAAGGAGGAAGACTTACCATCCAATTCCTTATTATAGTCTCTGTAGCAATGTCTATCACCTCAGTATATATTTGTTCACTTGTCATTAAGAGTGAAAAAGCAGTGTATCACTTCAATTGAAAATGATTGCAGAATTCTGAGGTGCAGGGGGATCTAAGTGCTCTAATGCATGAGTCACAAAGAGTTAATATGCAGATACAACACAGAATCAAGAAGACTAATGGGCTGAAATCTTTTATTATGAAAGTCATTGAATATAAACAACCCCGCCCCCCAACCCCACCTCCTGTCAGGTATTCATCATCGCTCCTAACCTTCCGCTCTCTGATGGTACTCAGCAAAGGCCTCAGCTTTATTCCTCTGTGTCACCACCTTAACGAATTTCGGGCACGACATGACGCCGAACTCTTCTTCCACTGTCTTCGTCTCTGGGCTCATTTCTTTGGACAAGAGTCCTCTCCCCGGCCCACAGACCCCTTCACCCAGTTCCAACACTCTCCCTCCACCTGGTCCCCTCCCGCTGGCCTTTTACCTGCACTCAATCAGTTCAATGTGAACTGTTGACGTGATATTAGTCGCCTCAATTTCTCTGCCCCCTTCACCAAATCTAACCTATCTCCCTCCAAACTGACTGCACTCTGTGCTCTCAGATCTAACCCTAACTTTGTTATTAAGCCTGCCGATAAGGGTGGTGCTGTTGTAGTCTGGCGTACTGACCACTACCTTGCAGAGGCTGAGCACCAACTCTCTGATACCTGCTCCTGTCTTCCCGCAGACCGTGACCCCACCATGGCACATCAGGCCATTGTATCCACTATGGTAACTGATCTCATTTCATCCAGTGATCTCCCCCCACCTCTGCTTCCAAGCTGATAGTCCCCCAGCCCCGTACAGCTTGCTTCCACCTCCTCCCAAAAATCCACAAACAGGACTGTCCGGGCAGACCCATTGTTTCAGTCTGCTCCTACCCCACAGAACTCATCTCTTCCGACCTTGACTCAGTCTTCTCTCCCCCGGTACAATCCCTGCCCCCATACATCCATGATTCCTCTGATGCCTTACGCTGGCTTCAAAACTTCCAGTTTGCCTGTTCCAGCTGCCTCCTCTTTACCATGGACGTGCAATTCCTTTACACGTCCGTTCCCCACCAGGAGGGTTTTAGGGCTATCCACTTCTTCCTGGAACAAAGACCTGATCCATCCCCACCCACCACCACCTTCCTTCGCTTGGCAGAGCTCACGCTCAACAACTTCTCTTTTTACTTCTCTCATTTTCTTCAGGTAAGAGGGGTTGCCGTGGGTACCCGCATGAGCCCTAGTTATGCCTGTCTCTTCGTGGGGTATGTGGAACATTCCTTGTTCCAGTCCTATTCTGGCCTCCACCCACAACTCTTTCTCCGATACATCAATGATATCATTGGTGCTGCTTCCCTCTCTCGTCTAGAATTGGAAAACTTCATCAATTTCACCTCCAATTTCCACCCTGCCCTCACTTTCACCTGGTCTATCTCTGACTCCTCCCTTCCCTTCCTCGACATTTCTGTTTCCATTTCCTGGGATAGACTGGCCACTAATATCCACTACAAACCCAATGACTCCCACAGCTACCTAGACTATACATCCTCACACCCCATTTCCTGTAAAGACTCCATCCCATTCTCTCAGTTCCTCTGTCTCCATTGTATATGTTCATATGAGGCCAACTTCGACAAGGGAGCCTCTGAAATATCCACCTTCTTCCTCAACCAAGGATTCCCCAACTCCATTGTCATCAGGGCCCTCAACCAGCTCTGACCCATCTCCCGCACTTCTGCCCTCACCCCTTCTCTTCTACATCCTGAAGATCAATAGGCGCCATTTCTGCCACCTCCAGCAAGATGCCACCACCAGACACATATTCCCTTCCCATCCCTTGTCCACCTTCTACAGGGACCGTTCCCTCCAGGACACCCTGGTCCACGTTTCCTTCACCCCCAACATCCCCCCACAGCCCTACGGCACCTTCCCCTGTAACCAGCGAAGATGCAACACCTGCGCATTTACTTCCTCCCTCCCCAGTATCCAAGGGCCAAAACATACCTTCCAGGGGAAGCAACACTTCACCTGCACTTCCCAGAATCTAGTCTACTGTATTTGCTGCTCACGATGTGGTCTCCTGTACATTGGGGAAATGAAGTGTAGACTGGGTGACCACTTCACAGAACATCTACGTTCTGCTGGCAAAAAAGACCCTGAACTACCTGTTGCCTGATACTTTAATGCACCACCCTGCTCCCTGACCAACATGTCTGTCTCTGGCTTGCTGAAGTGTTCTAGCAAAGCTCAATGCAAGCTGAAAGAACAACACCTCATTTTCCGCTTGGGGACCCTGCAGCCCTCTGGACTCAATATCAAGTTCAATAATTTTAGGCCCTAAACTGTCCCATATCCCAGCCCCCTACCCCACACACCAGGCCTTGTTACCACATAGCCTGCCATTACACACTACCTGTTGTTAGTCACTAACAGTCCCCATTAACAACTATTCACCCTCCCAGCCTGATCGTTATCAGCTCTTTGTCTGTCCAACTGCTCTTTTCTCTCTTTTGACTCCATCCTATCGTTTACTCCCTACCGCATCCCTCTCCCCTTTTTACTGCAATGTAAACTGATGTTGTCTCAGCCACCATCAGTTCTGAGGAAGGGTCACCGGACCCGAAAAGTTAACTCTGTTTCTTTTCCTTCACAGATGCTGCCAGACCTGCTGAGCTTTTCCAGCAACTTTGATGTTGTTCCTGATTTACAGCATCTGCAGTTCTTTTGGTTTTCATTGAATATAAATGTTAGGGATGTTTTGCTTCAGTTACAGATGAAATCAGTGATATCACATCTCAAATACTGTGAGCAGTTTTGGTCTCTTTATTTAAGACAGGATACGAATGCATTGTTGGCAGTGTTTATTTGATTGATACTTGGACTGAGTGGGTTGTTTTATGAGGATTTATTGAACAGGCTGGGCTTGATACACTGCAGTTTAGGAGAGCGGGGCGGGGGGTGGTGGTGGTGACTTGATTGAAGTGTATTTGATCCTGGAAGGTCAACAACTAGCTGATCGGTCTGGTAAAAGGTGACTTTGTATCGATGACAAAGGCCTTTGGCCTGCCAACAACTGTGTGATCGGCTCCCGGGTAACTGAACAGCTTTCGGTTGTGAATGTTTAGGCAGAAGCCAGAAGATTTCTGAAAAGGAAGAAGTTTTTCTTCTCTGTACAGTATAACACTCTCAAAGAAAACCAGTTTATTTTCACTCATTTGCTGTAAACTATAGCCTTTAACCAATAAGTCAGATACTTCATAATGTAAACCAGTCACTGTTTCTCCCACAAGCAAATAAAAGTATATGGAGAAGGAGCAGCAGGACCTTACAAACCAGAAGGGTCATCACAGTAAACTCTATGGACAGCCTTCCCTGCCTTACCATCTGCATATAATACGTTTTTTTTGTGTCTGAGTGTACGTCTCTGTATGTGTGTGTAGACAGGGTTGTAAAGAGGTTCAAATTTTAACTAGATAATTAGTTGCATGTTACTGGTTCATAATTGCTTACCTACAGCTGGAATCTATTTATTTGTAATAAATTGTCAATTTTGTAAAGTACAGAAACCTGGTCCATGCTTTCTGTCAACATGAATCAGAAAAAAAGTCAATTGAGGAATTTTCTGTACTTTTATAAAGTCTTTAACTTTTGTGACAACTCCAGGAATAGCATGCTACTCCAGTGGGGCATAACACTAGGAGACAGTAAGGACTGCAGATGCTGGAAGTTAGAGTCAATAAATGTGGAACTGGAAAAACACAGCAGGTCAGACAGCATCAAAGGATCAGGCACGTTACATTAGTTACATTCCTAATTCAATAAACTATCCCAAATCCTATCAAAACATGCTACAAATTTTGTGTATCATTTAGCCAAACCAAAAGATTACTCACTTTCTTCCATGCTTAATTTTTTTAACCGCAAAGTGATTTATGCACTTAATGATACTTTAACAAATAGTACATTGACCCAATGGATATATGCTTATAGAATGCTTGAGACTAGAAATCATAATTGGTAATAGTTTGAATGCGTAATAGATTCATACAAACTTCTTTTGACGACTGTGTTACAAAATTTATAAAAAGGAATGTAATTCAAATGCAATAAGCTCTTTTTTAGCCAGCAGTAATTTCTAGCCCTGATAATTGTTACTGTACCCATGTCGTAGGTATGAGTCATTTAATAACTGTAACAATTTCTGAAATCTGCAAGTATAATACAAATACTTTTATTTTGAAGCAATTGTGTTTTTGCTAATGTAACTACTCTGAAAACAATTCAGCTTTTTTGGTACAATGGTCCTGCTACTGCAAAAAAGAGTGACAACTCTTGCACATATTTTTATGATTTTCACAGAGTTTACTTCATAAGTTACAAATGTATGCATCAATTTTCTTATACAGCCATACTCAGCAGTTAAGCAACAGCAACTTAGACTTGTATAACAACTTTAATGTAAGGAAATGTTCACAGGATTGTTAAAAATCAAAACATGAAGCTACACCCCGTACAGAGAAATTAGGTAAGATGACTAATAGTCAAAGAGGTTGGCTTTAAGATGTATCATGAAAGATGAAAATGACATGATGAATTGGAAACTTGTAGAGCGGGCTTTTCAGAACTTGGGGGCTCGGTAACTGAAGAGATAGCTGTCAATGGTGGACCTATTATAATCAGGAATGCTCAAGATGTCAGAATGAAAAGAGTGATTATAGCTTGATGGGCTGTGGGGTTGGAGAAGATAACAGAGAAAGGGAGAGGGCAAGGCCAGGGAGGGATTTGAAAATTTGAATGAGTATTTTAAAATTAAGGCATTGCTTGACCATGACCCAAAGAAGTTAGCAAGTCCAGGGTTGGGAACCAGGGAACCAGGCTTGCTGCACTCTAAAATACCATCAGCAGAGTTTTGGACAGCCTTATGTTTTCAGATGGCTAGCCAAGAGTGCATTGGGATGGTTGAACCTAGAAGTAATGAAGCCAGGAATGAGGATTTCAGCAGCATCAGAGCTGAAATAGGATGAAACCAGCTGATGTTATGGATATGAAAATAATGATGGCATGAATATGAGGTCGGAAGCTCATCTCAGGATCAAATGTATCTATCACCAAAGCTGTGAACAGATTGGCTGCATATCAGACTGTTGCCCGGGAGAGAGGTGGAATCTACAGCTGAGGAACTGAAATTAGAATGGAGATTGAAAATGATGGCTTCCATCGTCTCAACATTTAATTGGAAGAAATTTCTGCTCACCCAGTGCTGGATGTCAGGTAAGCAGGGGTGATGGTGAGGTAGATCTAGGTGTGGTCAGTATGCACATGAAAACTAATGGCATAGCTTCAGCTGATGCTTCCAAGGGGAAGCATGTAGGTAAGTAATAAGAGGGGACCAAGGATGAAGTTTATGGGACACCACAGGTAAAAATGCAGGAGCAGGAAAGAAGCCATTGCAAGTAGTTCTCTGGCTCCAATTAGATAGATATGGTTGGAAATAGGTGAGAGCCTCCCATCCAACCATGTGACACTGAGGATAGTGTTGTCAATCATATTAAAGGCTGCAGTCAGGTTAAGAAGGACAAGAGATTGACATTTGGAACAGTTACAGAGGATGTCATTAGCAGTTTTGATAAGAGCCATCTGGCACCATTGTACGTAAACTGTAAAGATGTTATTTTAAAAAATGCATTTATGCTGCTCTGTTGTACAGTTCACTTACATTGGTTATCTGTGTGCAATGTGAGGATTTAAACATAGAATTACACAAATTATCAGAATTACCATCTCAGATGTGATACCTGCTTTAGCCAGCTCGAATCATATAAATGCCAGTGAAACACATATGTTAGCCTGTGATGCCAAACAGTGGAGGAGACAATAAAACGGAAGGTAGACAAACAGGGGGCTGGAAGGCCAGGCAGCCATTGAAGGAAAGGAGCAGTCACTGTTTTGGGTATTACCCTTCTTTCAGGACTGGATGTTGGGGTAGGGGGAGCTGCAGATAAAGGTGGGAGGGGGTTGTGGTAGCAGAATGGTGGTGATTGGTGGACACTGGTAGTACGTATGGCCTGGTTGGTTGGAGGAGGAAATTGAAGGATTTTGACAATGCTAACTCTTCAGTGAGAGTAATCCAATCATATTAATTCTTGATTTGCTTTTATATCTAATTGATTGAGCTTTTATATCCAAAACAAAAAAAATTGAATGATTTTAAATAATTTTTGTGGAACATTTTCTCTTAATAGAAATGTTTCCCGAACTTCCTGAAATTTGCTTTTGAAAGAAAGGCAAGAAACACATCAGCAGTTAAGAGGACTGAAACAATTTCATTGAAATACCATAATACTCATAATGTACACACAATTGCCTTTTTGCCTGCAATTGGGAACAGAATTATTCACAGAATTATCCTTTGCTGAGAACTCACTTTCCATACTTTGAGATTGTTTGAAACATTTCAGGACAGGTGGTGCTTTGACTGCCATAGATGGGAACTCGAGTGAGCAGCAGCAACCTGCTTCTTCTTTGGAGTGAGAAACGGAGTTAATGGATGAGTCTGGTATGACTCTGCTTCAGAACTGTCAGAATCAAGAGGTTACCTTGGGTTCTCTCTACACAGATGCTGGCAGACCTGCAGAGTTTCTCCAGCATTCTCTGTGCTTGTTTCAGATTTCCAGCTTCTGCGGTACTTAGCTTTTATTTTTCTTTCCTTTTACAGAATGTGGGCATTGCTGTGTCAGTTAGCATTTGTTGTCCATACCTAATTGCCTTAGAGAGGACAGTGAGAAGCCATCTTGTTAAACCACTTAGTCCTTGTAGTGTAAGGACATCACAGTGCTGTTAGGAATGGAGTTCCAGTTTTTAACTCTGCAAAGGGAAGCAACATTGAAATAGTTCCAATACACACAGGGTGGTGTGTGGCTTGGGGGAGTAATTGAAGTTGATAGTGTTGCTTTGTACCTGCTGCCTTTGCCCTTCCAGATGGCAAGAGTCAGGTTGGGAAGAAGCTGTTGAAGGAAGCTTGTTGTAGTGCATCTTTAGATGTACAATTTAGATGCTGCCACTGTGGTTTAGTGGTGGAAGAACTAAATGTTTAAGTTGCAGAATAGGATATATATTAAATATACTGCTTTGTCTTGGATACTGTTCTATTTCTTAATGCTGTTGAGCTGCACTCATCCAGTCAAACAAAGAGTATTCCATTATGTTCCTGACGTGTGCTTAGTAGATGTTAGACAGACTTTGGTGGATCAAATGGTGAGTAACACACCGCAGAAAGCACAGACTTTGACCTGCTCTTTTAGCCTCGGTATTTTTACAGAATCATAGAGTCTTATAGATCTACAACTCAAAAAAGGCACTTCAGCCCACCGAGTCTGCGCTGGTCAAAAACAAGCAGCTAACTATTCTAATCCTGTTTCCCAGCACTTGACCATAACTCTGTATGCCTTCACATTGCAAGTGTTCATCTAAATACTCATAAAATGTTATGAGAGTTTCTGCTACTACCACCATTACAGGCAGTGAAGTCTGGATTCCTGCCACCTTCTGAGTGAACAAAAAATCTCATATCCCCTCAAAACCTCTTCCTCCTTATTTTAAATCTGTGCCCCCAATCCTTGATCCCTCAATCAAGGATAAAAGTTTCTTTCCGTCTACCCTGTCTATCCTTTATAACTTTGTACGTCTCAGTCATGTCCCCCGTCAATCTCCTCTGCCCCAAGGAAAACAATCCAAGCTTAAATAATCTCTCTTCACAACTAAAAATCTCCAGGGCAAGCAACATTCTGGTAATCTCCTCAACTAGTGCAATAACATCCCTCCTTTAAAGTGGATTCCAGAACTGCACACAATATTCTAGCTCTCCAACTTTTTATACAGTTCCAGAATAATCTCCCTGCTCTTAAACTCTGTTCCTCAGCTAAGTAAGGCAAATGCATCACTTTATCGACCTGTCAAGGAGCAGGTGGACATGTACACCAAGGTCCCTCTGATCCTCAGTACTTCCCAGGGACCTACTGTTCACCACATATTCCTTTGCCTTGTTTGTCCAGCCCAAGTGCATTAACTCACGTTTATCCAGATTGAATTCCATTTGTCACTGATGGAGGATGGCTCACAGTTGAGTTCCCCAGGGGTTGGGTATTGAGACCCTTGCTTTTCCTGATATACATAAGTGATCTCAATCTTTGTATGCAGGGGACAATTCCAATATTTGCGAATGACTCAAATCTGGGAGCATTGTAAAGCATGAACAGGATAGTGTAGAACTCCTAAAGGACATACACACATTGGAGTGGGCAGACAGATGACACATGAAGTTCAATATGGAAAGGTGTGAGGTGATACATTTTGGTACAAAGAACATGGAGAGACAATGTATAATAAAGGGTATTAATCTAAAGAGTGCGCAGGAGCAGGGAGACTAAGATGTACATGTGCATAAACCATTAATCTGCAGCAGAACAGATAGAGAGCTGTTAATAAAACATACAGTATTCTAGGCTTCATTAATAGAGACATAGAGTGCATGAGGTTCTGTTGAACTTATATAAGAAACTAATGAGTCCTCAGCTAGAGTATTGCACACCATTTAAGGTGCCACATTTTGAAAAGGAGGTGAAGACATTGGAGAAGACATTTGTAGGAATGGTTCCAAGGATGAGAAACTTAAAAGGTAGGTTGGAAAGGTTGGGACTGTTTTCTTCAAGAACATAGAACATAGACACAGGAACAGGCCTTTCAGCCCACCACGTCTGTGCCAACCAGGATGCCATTCCATCTGTCTGCACAGGGTCTATATCCCTTTATTCTCTGCCTGTCACCTGTCTGTTAAATGTAAAATGTAATATTGCTATTGTATCTGCTTCTACCACCTCCCCTGGCTGCACGTTCCAGGAACCTGCCACTCTCACTGTAAAGAACTTCCCTCGCATAACTCCTGTTAACTTTCCCCGTCTCAACTTAAACATATGTCCACAAGTGTTTGACAATTCCACCCTGGGAAAAAAAGACTCTGACTATCCACACTGTTCTTGTCTCTCATTTTTTTTGTATATTGCTGTAATTTTGCCCTTCAGCCTCTTCTTATAGCTAATACACTCCGATCCAGGCAAAATCATGATAAACCTCTTTTGCAACCCCTCAGAAGACTCCCCATCCTTCCTATAGTGTGGCAATCAGAACAGTATACAATACTCCAAAAGTGGCCCAACTGAAATTTTATATAGCTGCAATATGACTTGCCAATTTTTATACTCAATGCCCCAACCAATGAAGGCAAGCCTGCAGTACACCTTCTTTAACACATTATTTCATTTATGTTGCCTCTTTCAGGGAGCAATGGACTTGCGCCCCAAAATCCCTCTGTACATTAATGCTCCTAAGGTTCCTGACATTTACTGTATACTTTCCTCTTTCAAATTGCATCCCCTCACACTTGTCTGAATTAACCTCCATCTGCCGTTTTGGTTCCCAACTTTCCAACTGATCTATATCCTGCTGCATCTTTTGGCAACCTTCCTCACTGTCTGTAACTCCAACAATGTTCATGTCACCTGCTAACTTATTAATCAGACCACCTACGTTTTCATCCACATCATTTATATACATTACAAACAACAAAGGTCCCAGCACTGATTCTTGTGGAAGACCACTGGTCAGAAAAACCTCAAGTCAGAAAAACACTCTTCCACAACTTCCAGGGGCAGCACAGTGGCTCAGTGGTTAGCACTGCTGCCTCACAGCGCCAGGGACCCAGGTTCGATTCCAGACTCAGGTGACTGCCTGTGTGGAGTTTGCACATTCTCCCTGTGTCCGTGTGGGTTTTCACCAGGTGCTGCAGTTTCCTTCCGCAGTCCAAAGATGTGCAGGTTAGGTGGATTGGCCATGCTAAATTGCACATTGTGTCCAGGGATGTGTAGGTTAGGTGCATTAGCCACAGGAAATGCAGGGTTACCGGGATAGTGTACGGGGGTGGTTCTGGGTAGGATACTCTTTGGAGGGTTGGTGTGGACTTGTTGGGCCAAATGGCCTGTTTCCATACTGTGGGGATCCTACGAACTGCCCTTTGTTTCCAATGACCAAGCCAACTTTATATCTGTATTACCAACTCACTGTGAATCAAATATGATTTAATCTTCTGGACCAGTGTACCATGAGGGACCTTGTCAAATGCTTTAGTAAAGTCCATGTAGACAACATCAACTGCCCTACCGTCATCAATTAGCTTTGTCGTTTCCTCAAAAACTCAGTCAAATTTATGAGGCAAAACCTTCCCTGCACAAAGCCATGCTGACTATCCCTATTAAGTCCATTCTTTTCCAAAGGTAAGTAAATATTTTCTCTAATAATCTCCAATAATTTCCCTACCACTAACGTAAGGCCTAGGAGACTCAACTACTGTCTTTCTCCTAATATACATATAAAATGCCTTGGGATTCTCTTTAATCCTATTTACTAAGGACATTTCAGGGCCCTTTTCAGGCCTCATAATTCCTTCTTTAAGATTTTTCCTGCTCCCTTTATATTCCTCAAGGGCCTTGTCTAATTTCATGTTCCTAAACCTTATATACCCTTCCTTTTTCTTTTTGACTACACTTTCAATATCTCTTGTTGCCAGGGTTCCCAAATTGTGCCTTCCTTATCTTTCATCCTCACAGGAGCATGCTGGTCCTGAACTCTGATCAACTGGCCTTTAAAAGATTCATATATGTCAGATGTGGATTTATCCTCAAACAGCTACCCCAGTCTAATTTCTCTGGTTCCTGTCTAATCCTGTTGTAATTAGCCTTTCCCTAATTTAGCACTTTTACCCAAGGCCTAGACCTTTCCTTATCCATAACTATCTTGAAATTTATGAAATTGGATCACTGTTTCCAAAACGCTCCCCTACTGAAACTTTGATCACCTGGTGATAGTTCTATTGGACTATCTACATATTGTTTTAAGAAGACCTCCAGGGTGCACCCAACAAATTCTGCCCCACCTAAGCCCAGGAACTAAGGTAGTCACAGTCAACATTGGGGAGGTTAAAATCACCCATTACAACAACCCTGTCGTTTATACCGCTTTCAATGATCTGCCTATATATCTGATTCTGTATCTCCTGCTGGCTAGTATAACCCCAGCACTGTGATTGCACCTTTCTTATTCCTGAGTTCAACCCATATGGCCTCCCTGGATGAGCCCTCCAAGATGTCCTCTCTTAGTGCAGTTGTGAAATTTTCCTTAATCAGTAATGCAACTCCCCCACCCCTTTCATACCCCTCTATATCAAGTCTGAAACATCTAAACCCTGGAATATTGAGCTGCTAGTCCTTCCCTGCCCAGAACCAAGTTTCTGTAATGGCTACAACATCGTCATCAAGGCTCCAAGCTCATCTGCCTTACCTGTCATTCTCCTCGCATTGAAATAAGTCCACTTCAGACTTCTTAGCCCTGCCATGTTCATTAATCTGGCCCTGCCTGTCCTCCCATTAGACTTACTTGATTTAATGTCTGTCTTCTCCTCACTCGCCCCACATGCTGACCTACTGGTCCGGCTCCCACCTCCCTGCCACATTAGTTTAAACCCTCCTGAGTGGCACAAATGAACCTCACTGCCAGGATATTTAAGAAAAAGAAGGCTAAGAGGAGATTTGGTAAAAACTTTCCAAAAACATGAGAGGCTTGGACAGAACGGAAAGGGAGAAACTGTTCTCACTCGTAAAAGAATCAATAACCAGGAGGTACGAGTTTAAAGTGTTTTGCGAAAGAGGTGAATGTGAGGTGAGAAAAATCTTTATCACAGAGTGAGTAGTCAGACTGCTTGGAAGGGTGGTGGAGGCAGATTCAACCGTGAGATTCATGAGAGCAGTGGACGATAATTTAAGTAGAAATAATTGTGGATTAGAGGAAAAAGGCCCCAGGTTGGCAACAGGTAAACAAGTTCAGAGAGCTGATACTGACATGATAGGTCAAATGGCCTCCTTCCACAGCCGAACAATTCTGTGATCTGAGAAAGAAACTATATTGTCAGAATTTTCCTGGTCATCTGAGCAACTGTGATAATAATTTCAAGTTTTTTTAACAAATGAACTTTGTAACAATTACTAATCAATGCAGGTATATTATTTGTCAAAGTCTCCAACAATTCTACTATTTTTGGCGGCACAGTGGCACAAGTGCACAGTGGTTAGCACTGCTGCTTCACAGCGCCAGGGACCCGGGTTCGATTCCACCCTCGGGTAACTGTTTGTGTGGAGTTTGCATGTTCTCCCTGTGTCTGTGTGGGTTTCCTCCAGGTACACCGGTTTCCTCCCACAGTCCGAAGATGTGCAGGTTAGGTGGATTGGCCATGCTAAATTGCCCATAGTGTTCAGGGATGTGTAGATTAAGTGGGTTGTAGGGGGATGAGTCTCGGTGGGATGCTCTGAGGTTCGGTGTGGACTTGTTGGGCCGAAGGGCCTGTTTCCACACTGTAGGGATTCTGTAGATTCTGTAGAGATGCTGAAAATTGTAAATAGCTGACTTGTGATACAATGCTACCATCTAGTGGCTGATCGTGGTACTACAACAGTGAGGGTAAGAATAGCAGAGATAGTAGGAACTGCAGATGCTGCAGAATCTGAGATAACAAGGTGTAGAGCTAGATGAACACAGAGATGATTTCTGAAGAAGGGTCCAGGTCCGAAATGTCAGCTTTCCTGCTCCTCTGATGCTGCTTGACCTGCTGTGTTCATCCAGCTCTACACCTTGTTATAGCATATAATTTAATGCTTCAAACGTGTTCAGCCATCTATGATATCATGGTTGATCTCTGACCTAATACATATACATTTAAACTCACATATAAATATCTTTGCCCCATGTCCCTTAAATTGTTTACAGTAGCAAGAATCTGTTAATCTCAGATTTAAAGTTAGAAATTAGTCTTGCATTAGTTACCAATTGCATGAGCAAGGTCCATGCACAGAATCCCTACAATGCAAATAGAGTGGGATGCACTGACCCTCTGAAGTGCATCCCACTCCCAGCCAGTCCAAACCCCCTATCCTATATCCCTTAATTCCCATGGCTACCTCAAATAGCCTGCACATCCCTGGACAATGTGGGGCAATTTACCATGGCCAATCCAACTAACCTACACATCTTTGGACTGTGAGAGGAAAGTGAGAGTGGAATTGAATGTGGGTTTCTGGCATGGTGAGACAGTAGTGCTGATCACTGAGCCATCCTGCTGCCCACAATGCACTTAATTGATTGGTGGTCCTTACCACCACCTCCCAAACTTAATTAAATGTCCTTTCCTATTCTTAAACTTGCCTAAGGGAGGACACAAATTCATCTAGTATTGATGTAGCCAGTCTACATCAGCTTCTAGTCAAGGGTTACCCACAGAATTTTAGGAGTCAGGGATTCTGAGACAGTAATGCATTGAATGTCAGATTCAGTGGTTAGATGGACATGGTTATATTGTGTCTTTTGGAGACTCATCATTTGCCATTTTTGTGATGCAGATGTTATTTGCCAATTAGCAGCCCAAGACTGAATGTTGTCCAGGTCTTGCTGCATAGGGAAATAAACTACTTAACTGTATCAGGAGTTGTAACTGGTACTGTGTTATGACCAAACTTTTTCCGAGGTTCCCCAATTTGTTACAGTTCAAAAAGGATACCCAAACTGTTCCCAGGTGAAGAGGAATGAATTAGCTCCTCTTATTCACCAATCACCTCGGTTGGTTGCAACCTAAACCCAAGTCTTAAAATACATTTCCCCCAGACCCAAATGAATCGATGCTTTCAAAGGAGCCAAGTTAGCCAGGTTTTCTTGAACTAACAAAAAGAATGAATTTCTTAATTTCTAATTGCAAGCAGAATTAGTAACACAACAGCCATACACATTATTAGAAATAATAGATGTGTCCAGTAAGTCATTTAGAGTCATAGAGTCAAAGAGATGTACACCTTGGAAACAGACCAATTAGTCCAATTTGTCGATGCCGACCTGCTATCCTAAATAAATCTAGAGATAATAGGTATTGCAGATGCTGGAGAATCCGAGATAACAACGTATGAAGCTGGATGAGCACAGCAGGCCAAGCAGCATCATAGGAGCAGGAAAGCTTGACGTTTCGGGCCTAGACCTTTCTGATGAAGGGTCTAGGCCCGA
>JAHRHZ010000087.1:11144217-11172632 GCA_024137785.1 Ginglymostoma cirratum | reverse complement strand
ACAATCAATAGAGTAGGTGGAATTTTAAAAGCTAGTAAATAGATATACCAATAACATGCAGATTATTGAGTCAGTATTGCAGAATCATAGAATTGTTATAGCACAGAACATGCCCATTCACAGTTTTGGTTCTGTGCCAGGTCTCTGCAATAACAACTCAGCTCATCCCACTACCCTGCCCTTTACCTATAATCCTGCACTTCTTTTTCTCTTTGGATAATTATCTAATTTCCTTCAGAAAGACATGATTGGCTATGCCTCCGCCACATTCAGGCAATGCACTGTAATCATAGGCTTATGTTGCCTTTGAATCTTTTGCCAATAATCATAAATTAACGTCCCCTGATTTTTGGCCTTTCTGCCAACAAAACCATATCTTTCTATGGGCTCTGTCACGATCACTCACAATTTTGAATACTTCTAACAATTTCCCCTTGATCTTATCTTCTCTAAAGAGGGCAGCCTGAGATACTCCAATCTATCCACTAGAACTGAAATCCCACATCCCGGCAACCATTCCCATTAATCTCAGAGATAGTAGGAACTGCCAGTGCTGGAGTCTGAGATAACAAAGTGTAGAGCTGGATGAACACAGCAGGCCAGGCAGCATCAGAGGAGCAGAAAAGCTGAAGGAGGGTCCAACCCGAAACGTCAGCTTTCCTGTTCCTCTGATGCTGTCTGGCCTGCTGTGTTCATCCAGCTCTACACCTTGTATTCCCATTACTCTATTCTTTGCCCCTTCTAATACCTTTACATGCTTCGTAAAGTGTGATGGCCAGCATTAGGCACAATACTCTAGTCGATACTGAACCAGTGTTTTATAAACATTCATCATAACTTGCTTATTTTGCACTGTGTGCCTCTGTTTATAATGTTCAAGATTCCATGTATTATTAGCCACTTTTTAAATCTGTCCTGCCATGTTCAACAATGTGTGCAGCTAACCGCAGATCCCTCCCCTTGTGCACCATGTTTCGTTTTGCATAAATTACTTTGCAGTGCTTCTCCTCACTTTTCCAATCAAAATGTATCACCTTAAACTTCTCTGCATTTAGTTTCTTCAGCCATTTGCCCTCTCATTCCACTTGCCTATGTCCTCAGTAAATTAATCACTATTCTCTCAGCATTTAAGTTAATTCTACATTTTGTAGCCAGCATTCTCCAAATTTATATCATTGCTGTCACTCAGCTAATTTCAAAATCAGGTTGCCACTAACCTTTTCATTTTACATGTTTAACTTTGCTGATAAGCCTGTTTATGCGGCACTTTATTAAACATCTTTTGGAAGTCCATGTACACAACATCAACCACATTATCCTCATCAATCCTAGCTGTTACCTCAGTAAAGCAAAAATCTCTATAAAGTAATTAAACACAATTCTCCTTTAACAAATTCTTGCTGGTTTTCCTCAGTTCATTTTGGTTTGGATTATTGTTTCTAAGAATTTTTTCACCAGTGAGGCTAAACTGACTGACCGGGAGAGGCTGCATTTAATCTCCTACTTTTTCTTGAGCAAAGCTATGACATTTACAGTTCATCAATCCACTGGCATCACAGTTGTATTTAAAGATGATTGTAATATTACATCTGTACTCTTATTTCCCCTCAATACAATCTCATATATCACACCCAGTCTTGATAGCCTATCAATTTTATATATGTCCAGCCTTTCTAATACCATCTCTTCATCAAGTTTCAGGCAATCTGGTGTCCTAACTAATTCTTCTTTGACTATGACTTTGGCAGCATCTTCTTAGATGCAAAGTATTCATTAGGACCCCAGCCATGCCTGCTACTTCCGTGCAGTGACACCTTTTTTTTTGGTGAAGCCCTCCTATTACACTTGAGCAATTTATGCAGTCACTTTTACGTTAGTTGCCAATCGCATCTCCGTTTCTTCTCTTATTTGCTTCCTAACTTTACCTCTGGACTTTTCATCTTCATTCTTGTTACATCGAACTGATATCCATAAAACATTTCCTTTTTCTGCTTTGCTTCACTTTCTATTATTCCATCAAATGGAGAACTCTGCATTTATAGGGATGTACGTCAATTATACCTGTCCTCTTTATGTGGAGCCAATTGTTGCATCACAGTTTTGTATTCCAGTCTTCCATTCCAATTTACTTGGGTCAGTTACCGTCTCTCTCACTGAAATTGGCCCTCCCCAGATTAATCATCTTTACTTGATTTCTACTTATCCTTTCCATAGCTAACCTAAATCTTGTAATAGTAACTTCAATTTCTTAAAATGTTCTATAAATGCCTTTTGATCCGTTTGTACCATTTCGTTCTCCAGAATCAAATCCAACAGTATAGCCTTTCTCGTTGGGCTGGAAATATATTGATCTAGAGAATTCTCCTGAACATACTTTGAAATAATTACCCATTTCTGCTCCTATTTTCCCTGTCTATATAGGATAATTAAAATCCCCATTACAGTTACTCTATTGCTTTGACACCTCGCTGTAGTTTATTTCCAAATGTGTTAGTCCATGTCTTTCATATTAAAATTGAAGAACTACACAATACACCCAGTTGCACAAGTCTTGCTCTTGCTTGTTCTTTCACATTAAACAGATTCTGTCCTTGGAACCGAGGACATCCTCTCTCTTCAACCCTGTAAAATCTTCTTAATTAACACTGCTGCTGCTTCTGCTTTCTTTCCTTCCTTATCTTTCCCAAACTCATTATATCTATGAATATTTAGTATGCACTTATTATTTTTTGAGTCAGGTCTCAATTGTTCCAAACATATTTTTCCATGTAGTGATTATTGTGATATATTTCACAATTAATTCATGGTATTACCTTTAAGAGACATATCAGTGATATCATCACTTTACCATGGCATGTGACCCGAAGCTATAAAGATCTCAGACTCCATTTTAATTGGACCCACTTGAAACCTGGCAGGTTGGTGAAAATATGGTTATGTTTTGGGCATGCTGAGCTCTTCAGCTATCTTTAGCACTTTCTTCATATGTCATCTGCAGAAGATATTTGATCAATTCAATCATCTTTATCTCATTCAATATGGTAGCCAATGCTTTTATCATGTCATTTTCAATTTCCACCTTGGATCTTCTTAAGTCAGGCATATCCTTGCTAACGTTATGACGATTTCTCCAGGTACATAACCAAACATAAGGCTACAATTTCATCTTGGTCTCCTGTGTATTAATAGCATGCCATTCCAAGCCGTGATAGCCAAGTGTTTTGTCCCATTTTTCATGACCTGCAAATCTTAATTTGTACATCAAGGTTTGAACTGTTATTACTGCTTTACAGCCAGGTCAACAGCCAACTTGTACACAAAATGCAGCTTACACAAGTTAAAGGGGCATTTAGCTATATATAGTCATTTTTTGATTGGCACTTTTCTATTAGGCAAAAACTTTTTTTAGTGCATTTTAATGTACTTAATCTACCAGAAACAGCCTAAATCTGTGAATTTATGCAAGTGCTTAAAAAACAAAAGAAGGCAATTCAACTCACATTTTATGTGTTGTCTGCAAGCTGAATCAAATGTATATTCCATTGTGAAGAGAAAAAGTTATTCCTTCCAAGCCATTAGCTGTATATTATTGACTACAAAGTTATTACCAAACTAAATACTTTTCACATTATGTTAATCTATAAAATTCAACAGTCCAATATCTCTTCCAATATTGCTGTGCTAGATCTAATCCAATCTGGTAACTTTGCAGTTACAGCCAAAATATGTAACTTCCCTCTCCACCCTTCTTCACAGCCCCGGGGGCAGAATCCACAAGGATATAAATATGATTAAATTAGAAAAATGGTATTTGGTGATCTTCTTATTTAGACAGTAAATCTAAAGATAGTCCTTTTGGCAGTAAAATGTCTGTGTATATACATTTTTAAAAAACAGAAAAGCCGGCAAAGGCAATCTGCAAGTCTAATGCCACGTTTCAGAGAAACTGAAATATGGGACAGCACTACAAAGGGTGATAATGAGCATGCAAGCAAAAAGTGCCTTTTGTTCCATTATATTTGCATTAATCATTAAGGCACATGCCAACTGCAAAGCCGGAGGAATATCAGGAAGCTTTGAAACTGCCCCTCCTCGTTATCAACACAGCTGTTACTGTTGTCCTAAAACAAAGGATACATTTAACCCTTTGCTGAATAAAATGCTGGTGAATTTCTAAACTTAGCAAAACACATATAGAAATGTTCCAAGCTATTCCAATTGCGGATCACTTCAAAGATGAATATTGTGCAGGTATATTGATTGGTTTAAAATCTGCATTTATGTTATTACACTGATGTGAAATTTTCAACTGAGTGATTTTGTTCAGTATGACTTGTAACTCTACATCCCAGAAACCTGACCAACCAAAATTTTCTTAAAAAAAATTACATTGCATGATTTCTATTCTATTTTTTTGGGAATCAATGACTGAATTAAATTATATCCATAAATTTTCATTCAGTTGAGGCAAGGAGGGAAAGGTAGGAAAAGCAATGTATTAAAGCTTGTGAAAATCAAATATGTTTGAATATCTCTTGAAACAATTGCATCTGTACCAACCAATAACAATACAGTAGCTAATGAAATAACATGCCTAGTGTTTCTTCTCTCATCATCATTTGATCATTTCCTTGTACCTCCATCTGTAACTTCATCTACGTTTTGATCCCCATGCTAATTCTCAAAAGAATAATGTGATGAAATAGTTTGATTTCTGTTTTAATGTAACAAAGCAAAAATGCTTGTAAGTTTCCTGACAGAGTTTATTGAGCAAAAAATACATCAAACCTGGTTAGGCATTGCCAATTACAGATTCTTTTTTAAGAAGGGGCATAAAGAGATTTTAGAAGCCAAAGGATAGAAGACAGGAAAGAAAGTTTATTTCCCTGTTATTGCAAGTGATATCTTTAGAAGAAACAAAATGTTGAGTTTATTAGGTGACATTTTATTATTAATTTGCAGTCTATGACATTACTGCTGATTTAGCCATTATGCATTGTTTCTTTCTTATAGTTTCCACCAGTAGTTTCCAGTAACTGGCGATGTGCAGCACAGTAGGAATTCATTGTATCAGCCCTCATCCAAACCACATGAGATGCATTACAAGAGGCAATATTCATAATATTGATGTCTCCAGTTTCGTATTTATACATTCAAAATGGAATACTCACAGTAAATCTATTTTCCCCAATGAATCTACTGTTTAATGAGGTAGACATCCCAAGTGTGAATTGTAAGGACCAAGATTCTCTCAATATTGGGCCCTAGCCCTCATTTCAAATTAGTGTGTGAGGACTATTGAGTGATCTATGATCAGACAGTCATTAGCATCACAGCAGTCCTGGAATATTTTAAAATCAGGTTCTGGTGTTTGGAGGCCACATGGATTGGGGAGTAGTAGTAATAGTAATGGGTGTAAAAACCCATTTTTACTAGTAGTAGTAATGGGTGTAGGGGTAGAAGTATCAGATAATTATGATGTTTGAGGCTAGCTGGCTGCCATTGGGAGGACAGTGTTCAGTGACCAGGTTAGGAGATTGGTAGCAATCAAGGTCAGAACTGCAGTGATCGGTGGGTGTGGGTGAGTAGCAGCAGTCTGTGTCCTAATTCTCACAGCTTTCCATTAAGGTAAGTAAATTTTTTAAATCTATATTCATGATAACAAGCTGTCCCTGCAACTTAGGCACTGTGGGGTAGAACTGATAAGTGAATGTCCCTAAAGCAAAGATACCGATATAATTAGATTGTTTAGGGGTCTATTTAAAGGCAAGCCTGCAAAGTGAATGTGAACTCTAACTTGATTTAGTTGCTGTGATATCAATTAAACATTTTTTAGGTGGTCTAGATTTTATTGCTTTGCTGTTGGATTGAAACGACACAGCCATCGAAGGTTGTGCAAAAGTAATTAAAAACCTGAGCTAGCCAAAATTAAGCATAAATCCTACAAATAACTGAGAAGTAATAACTGCAGAAGATTTAAAAGAACACCAACAAACTGTCTAAGATGTAGAACGATAATTCTGTACAAGACTGAAAAAGGCTACTGTGACATAACATGGGCCCACCTACAAGTTTCATAAATGTCAAACTACAAAATAAAAGCTGCAAAACTTTACCGATAGCAGTAATCATATGTGTATTAATAAAATAAAGTGGCTAGTTCCTTTTGAATTTGCAAAATTGGGTTCAGTAACATCATCAGAAAAACATGACAGTGTTGGTTGCATTCTCACTTTAGACTGCCTTGTTGATTAATGCAACATCAAAAACGTAAATCTTGAATCTGAATTTCCATAATTGCTTTTCAGGAACATTATCTACTCACCATCAAAAAAAATTATAAATTGATATAATTACATCTCAAACTTTAGGGACATGCAGGTTTCAACTTGATTTAAGTGAATGTACAAGACTGTTTGATTATTTAATGGGTAAATGTATTACCTGGTTTGGTATTTACCCATACAGGCCAGAAATTTCCCACACACAAGTTACGTGTATTTAAAGTGAGGACAGGATCAGGATCAACAATTATGGCCATGAGAGCCAAACGGTAAACTCATACAGTGAATAAGTTGTGCAAAAGAGACCAGGAAAGTCCCAATTTTGACAGCTTTTAAAATTATTTTTTAAAGGTGCTCATATAAAAATAATGATTTAATACTTTCAGTGGTTATACCATATGAAAGTGTATTTCTTGGCTTTATTATTATTTTATAGTTTGTCTGCTTAAATATATAGATTAATTAAGCACCAAACATGCAGAATATATTGATTTGAATTTACCAAAAAGAAATCTTTCTACCTCATTACTGCAATAAGCTAAAGTGCTCCTATCAGATGCTTAAACTTTAAATGGTATAGTAATTAATCAGTTATTGTAGAAAATGGTGAGACTAGTCTACATGAGTTCAGCATTATGAGTAATCCACAATCTCATTATAAAACGGAGTTCTCTAGTGAAAAGGCAGACACATGAATAGTCTCAATGGGCATGAACCTTTGCAAATCAAGCCATGTACAAACAAAAGGTCTGGCACGTGTGCTGTGACCCAAAGGCTAGAGTGTCTGGTCTGTCTCAGCTCTAAAATTCTGCATTGCTAAACATATTGCAGCTTTTTGGGGAGAGCCTTCATGGCAGCTGGCAGTCTGGAAATAAGCCAGACACGAGCCAGAGTACAGACTGAGTTTGAGAGTACCATTATCAACATGTATTAAACTGCAGCTGTCAACAGACAAAAGGTAGCTCTCTAGTTTATAATTACAATGACATCCGTAAATCTCCATCTGCCAGGGCATCAGCAGTCAATGGTCATGCAATGCACAACCTAAATCTTGACCTCCAACCCAATGAGCAAGCCTATGGCATATCAGCTGACAGGCAGAGAGGGTACTCTTTCAGAGACAGTTACATGCCGAATGCAATAAAGCTGTTTAAATTTTCATGAGGCATATGACATAACATATGTTAGCACATGCTGTGATTGTACTTGGGCATCGAGTTGTCTTTTCAAAATGGAAAATTAATGGTACAAGACAATATGCGTTAAGAATGGTTTTCAAAATTTATCACAGATAAAATGATATTAAAACATAGTGAATCCAGCTTGAAAACACTTAATTCTATGATACAAATTACTTTCTTGCTGAAATTAGTTAACAGTTAAACCACTCTCTTTCATTACACTTATGAAAAATCAAGTAATGCTTTAAACATAGTTTTGCGTACAACACTATTTTACTTGCAATTATAAAAATGAAATCTGTTATTCCTATTGCTATATGGTTAATGGAATTAACTCAGTGAAGTCAGGCACAAGAATTTGGCAAAACAATTTTTATAGTTAATAAAATGCTGATGTTTACAACCAAAATGATACAGTGCAAGACCAAAGAGGTAATGTAAGGATTTTACAATTGTTGACCAGATAACAACAGTTATGCCATGAAAATATGCTGTGCAAAAATAGGTAACAAACAGAGCATTGCAGACCTGCCCAGACTAACATTTGTGAAAGTTCACTCCTTTTCTGGATGGATAACGTCTGCCATAAACTCCACAATTTGTTTTGGAAAAGCACACTTTAAATAAAGTGGCTTTGCATTCATGACTTCCACAAAGGCCATGACTTACTAAACCTGGTTACAAGATTGATGGTGAAGACAGTTTAGAATACTTATATTTGCTTTCTGATAAAATGCCTCCCAATGAGCTGCAGATATTATCCCCATATGTTAATGAACTGGTTATCTTCTAATTGACAGAATACAATGAAAACAACTGCATATGGAGACTGGCTAAAATATTTGTCAGGTAATGGGTGCAGATTACATAAATATCTGCGCTGGTATTAGATTTCAGGAAGACAAAAACAACAAAGTGATTCAGTTGCAATGCAGGAATGGACATGCATCATCCTCTGATATAGGTTCAATGTGATGTATGTTGTTTGGAGGAATGTCAACTTTATGCATACAACATTAGTTTCTTTTTTCAATTATTATTAAAATTGGTGTTAAAGTTCATTAGCCTTGAATTTACAGGCAAGAGTTTGACAGTACCATTGAAGGAACTTGCATCCTTTTGCCTTTATGTTGTAATAACACTGGCTGAATGATTCAGTCCTGTTCAGTCATTTCCAGCAATCTAAACACCAAATGTGAGAGGAACTGATGGTAGGAACGTTTTAGTTTCATAAATTCTCTCTATAGCCAACAAGTGAGCAAAGCCTATTTCAATCATAAAACCTTTTTTTTCAAAGCTAAATTATTAACTGGAACTGCTATGAACTTTGTATCAACAACATTATGAAAATTGTGTTGTGAGACCAGTGAGTGTAAGTTAATGAAATGAAAGTCCCCAGTGCACTGGAGACTGCTTACTTGTTCAAGAGAAATGACTGTGGTGAGCTTAGCTGAGGGTAACCAGACCTCAGCAGAAGAACAGGATGGAGCTGGCTGGGCTTTCATGGTGACCAGAGCCCCAGAAATGAATCCATGTTGTTGGCATCACTCTGCATTGCAAACTCTTTCCCCGCCGTCCCCACCCAACCCCAACCATCCAGCCAGCCAACTGAAATATGAGCAAAATATTGCAGATTTAGAGGTCGGAAATGAAAACAAATGTTGCCGGAGAAGGTCAGCATGTCCAGCAACATCATTAGAGAGAGAAGCAAAGTTAGCGTTTTGAGTCCCTCATGATGAGTTGTATTGGACTCAAAGCGTTAACTGATTTTCTCAAACACAAATTTTGCTAGATCTGCAAAGTTTATCCAGCACTTCCTGTTTTTATTCCAGCTGACTGAGCCAACCAACCATCTTGACTAGCTAATATCCAAAAGCTATGTTCCCTGAAACCATTCTGCCAATAGTACTGAAGACATGTGTTCCTGAACTAGCTGTATCCCTAGCCAAGTTCTTTCAGTACAACCACAAAATTGTTGTCTACTTGACAAAGCAAAAAATTGCCCAACTATGTCCTGTACACCAAAAGCAGGACAAATCCAGCTTGGCCAATTATTGCCTCATCAGTCCACTCTCAATCATCAGTAAAGTGGTAGAAGGTGTCATCAATAGTACTATCAAACTGCACTTGCTCAGCAATAACCTGCTCAGTGACCCAGTTTGGGTTCCACCATGGCCTCCCACCTCCTGACATCATTACAGCCTTGGTTCAAACATGGACAAATGAGTTATTGCAGAAGAGAGGTGAGTGTAGCAGTAGTTGATATCAAGGCCATATTCAACAGCGTTTGGCATCAAATAGCCGAGCAAAACGGGAATCAATGAGAATCTGGGGGCAAACTCTCCACTGGTGGGAGTCATACTTGGCATAAATGAAGGTGATTGGGCGGAGGTTGTTGGAGGTCAGCCATCTCGGATCCAGAACATCTCTGCCAAAATCCCTCAGGGTAGTGTTTTCGGTCCAACTATCTTCAGCTGCTTCATCAATGACCTTCCCTCAGTCATAAGATCAGAAGTGGGGATGTTCACCAATGATTACACAATGTTCAGCACCTTTTATGACTCTTTAGATACTAAAGCAGTCCACGTTTAAATGCAGCGAGACCTGACCAATATCTGAGCTTGAGTTGAAAATTAGCAATTAACGAATGCCAGGCAAAGACCATCTCCAACAAAGAGGAAATCTAACCATTGTCCATTGACATTCAGCGGCATTACCATCATGAATCCTCCACTACCAACATCCTGGGGTTACCACTGACTAGGAACTAAACTGGACTAGCCATATAAATTCAGTGGCTACAAGTACAGGTCACAGCCTAGGAATACAGCAGCAAGTAAGTTACCTCTTGACTCTCTAAAGTCTGTCTACCATATAAAAGGCACAAGTCCACATGCCTGGATGGGTGCAGCTCTAAAAGCACTCAAGAATCCAGGACAAGGAATTTCACTTGTTGGTACCACTTACACAAATATCCATTCCCTTCACACCAGCAGTGTGTTCCATTTGAAGATGCATAGCAGAAATTCACCTGAGACAGCTCCTCCTGAACGCACAACCACTTTCTTCTAGAAGATCAAGGGCAGCAGATACATTGTACTCAAATGACTTTATGGTAAAGGTTAACAAACCATTTGCTTTCTAAATCTGCATGCTAGCTTTTAGTGACTTATAAACAAGGACATCTAGGTCCCTGTGGATATCAACACTTTCTAATCTCTCACCATTAAAGAAATAGTCTTCACCTTCATTGATCCTATCAAAGCGGATAACCTCATACTTCTTTTATTTTCCGTCCAAATCTCCCTGAAGCCTCTTCGAATCATCTTCATAACTCACATTCTCATCAAGTTTTGTAACTTGTGCAAACTGGAAAAAATGACAACTGGTCTCTACAACCAAATCATTAATATAAATTCTGAACAGCTAGGACCCAAACAGTGATCCGTACCTATCAACCTGATAATGATCCATATTTTATGACTTTCTGCATGTTAGCCAACTCTTATGCTACACAAGCAGCACGCCTAATCCCATGTACTTTAATTTTATTCACTAACTTCCTATGTGAGATGTTATAGTCTTCTTCAGTGTTATAAACCTCTGTAAGCTCTAACATGAGATTTCCTTGTAAATCTTACAATTACTGTTTTTGTTAAATACTTGTGATGCGCACTCAAATTTTAAACACTAAGCTATATATTTTCATTTCCCCTGCTACAAGCAAAACATTAAACAAAAGATTTCAAAATATCAAGGAAATTTTGATGTTGTGTGCTGTTCAACAGCTACATAAACTTGATGTCTGCTTGTTGCCATTCATCTTTTACATTTTCATCTGTGGGCTCAGGAGGAAAGTCCTTTGGAGATGATGTAGTGGTTGCATTGACAAAGATACAAATGTATACAAAAGAAGACAATGTCAGGAAGATGGCAATGAGAAAGAGGTGGTGATTACAATTATTAGGTCAAGGAGGACAAGGAGAAACCTTTAACTATGGTTGTCACCAAGATGTTTTTGATTACTCTAATGCTTGTTATGGGACAAACAGAAAGTGGAAAAATTAAAAGTGTTGGAAGAGTTGAACGGAGAATTCTGATGGACTAAATTGTTCAAAGATCATGGAGTGACAGGCAGACTGGACATGGGCATTAGTTTCGAAGGTCATAGCACTCTAAGTTAAGATTCTTTCAGGAAATAGTGATGATAATTTTGTAACAATTGTAATAATCCAGAAATTGGCAATGTCGTTAAATCTGCGGCAAAAATGGAAGTAGCTTTTTGGCCAGGAGTTCAAGTGAAAAGATAAACAAGGAAACAGCTAGTGGACTTTGCAGTTAGCAAAGTGGAAAAAACTACAAAGAGAAGGGAATGGGACTGACTTAGCAGAAGCCTATCATATAATTTTAGAGAGAGAAGAAATAACACTAGACAATCAAAGTATCACATTTTAGAGACAGAGAAGTCCATGAGCTCTTCAAATTGGGAAACAAGACAGTGGTGACAGACAAAAGAGTTTGACATTGATCTTGCCTCACATAATGACTCCACTATATAAAAGGAGGATTCATCTATACAGGTGAAGTGTTAGCTCTTATTGAGATGATCAAGCAAGATCAAGAGATGGAGCTTGTTGAACAGTGTGTAAACCGTACTCTGAGTCACAGATTTATTTGCAGTGGTACACGGTATGCCTAATGGGCAGAAAAACTCTGGAACAAATGGAAATGTGGATGTCAAAACTGTACTGTAAAGTAGTATTACGGAATTAGCCAGCTATGTAGAAGATCTTGTAGAGAACATAGCAATAGTGAGCCAGTTAATTTTCTTCCTTTTGATCAGGTTGGGAGCAGGCCATCGACAGAAGGGTCTGTGTAGGATTAAAGGTGAGGCAGTGATCAAGATCTGAAAATTAGACTGATAATGATGTGATCCAGAATACAGCTGTGTATACAGGTAGAGGCATTAATATGAAGGGTAAGATAAAGGTGAAGGACATGAAATGGGGTGAAAGAAGTTCAAGTACAGGTTGAAGTTTCTGAGAATGAGGAGTTGTACATTGCAGAAACTAAGTGAGGATTGAAAGAATAGGGGAAATTTTCTTCAGGCATTGGTGGCCTTGGCTGCCAGGAGAAGCCAATCAAGCAGCGATGATGCTCCTGACAGGCCTTTCCTGGAATATCAGACTCCCAGGGGTGGACATCCTGCCTAGCAAGAGCTGCTGACCAGTCAGAAGCCACCGGCTCTTGCACTCAACAGCGCCATTGAGGAGGCAAGGTGGGTACAGAATGTACACCCAGTTGGAGTTCGAAGATCACAGAGGATCACAATACAGAATATAGGTTAGCTGGCGACATCAGGTCCTTAATTGGCGGTAGGTGGAAATATCAAACATGGACCTTCCTGAAATTCTGGAGGAGGCAGAAAGTTACCGGGATTTAGGCAAACCACCATCCAGCCTAATAAAGATTCCTCCCCACCTTCAAGCTAAGTACCAGGAGGAGCAGAAGATGCTGCATGATAAAACGTTAGGGAGGAATTTTTTTTTCAGTATCTTTTTAATCAGTGGTTAGGAGTTATTTAACAGCTGTGTCATTTTAGTGTACAAACTTCATGTACCAGCCTGTTCATAGTTGGTAAAGTCAACGTGCCGCCGCAAATCGACATCAAGGCCCTGCAACGTTTATACATTTTTCAGCTAGGTTTGCTTTATTCAAACAGGCTCTTCCCAGGAAGATTTTCTTTGCACAGAAGGACACAAAGAATGTAATTCTTCCAATTTGCATTGCTTGGATGTGTTTGCATAGTCATTAAAACCTTGAATGAAATGAAAAAACAAATGGTACTGAGATCATATTTCAGATGAATAGGTTGGTGAATCAAGCTGCTTCACTCTTGCCCTACAGCACAACATTGTTTACATTCTGTTTGGAAATATCAGTCTGTACATGGTCTCTTATTAACTCTTTGAGAGTTTACTCATTATATTAAGCTGTTATTACTGTACATGAAAGTTACTGGTTTAGATCAAATTTCTCTACTATTTTGGTTAAAACATTACGTACTTGTTCAAAGAATGTTAAGCTTTTCATTAAAATAACAGTAAGTATTCACACAATAATTATCATTCCCAGTAATTTTCAGACATTTATGCTTTAAGGCTTTCTGATGTATCTTTTTCTTTGCACATTTTTAGATCTGGTGCATGTGTAAACACTCAATGCTTCATTACATAATTGTTTAACACCCCACTGACATGAAATAGGTATGCTAAAAGGAAAAGTTGCCATAATGTTACCAGGCCATAGGACTGCTCTCTCATTAGACAGAAATGACTGGTGGTGGTTTAACCTGAAGGTCACCATGCCTCAGGCAAGGGAGAGGTTGAGAATGAGAATCCCTCATGGTAACCATGGCTGGTGTGGGAATTTAACCCACTTTGTTGGTGTTACTCTGCATCAGAGACCAGCTGTCCAGCCAACTAGCTGACAGAGGAAAAAAATGACCTAGTGATTATCTTTGCTTTCCACAGTTATCCTAGAGTAGTGGTCAGTTTTGCAAAGTGTCACCGCTCATGGTACTTGACGGATTCGCTGAACGGTGTCTTTTGGAATTGAGGAAACAAAGGCTGACCGGGGACACGACCATGGAGGTGAGCAGTTGGGCCCAACAATAAAAGCTGTTGCCACGTATATAATAATGGTCAGATTCTTCATATCTCTGATAGCAGTAGTGCTGTGTAAATGCAGTTTACTGCTCTGTAAAAATGTACATTCGGAAGTAATGCACCGAGTACATTGAATTGTTTTTCCACGGCCTAATGTATCCACCCTCAGTTCTATTTTAAGAAGTAATGGTCGACCCTACAAAGCGATAGCCTGGGAGAGCACTGACATTGCTTTGCCTGTGGGTTCTATTTGGGTGCCGAATATTCAGGTGCAGTGTGACAGCTGCTCGGCTTTTGTAGCATTGCCGTGTTTGTTCAGTATTTCACAATTTGCATTTAGATCATCAGTCTCCAGCACATCCTTTTCGGCCCCTTACATAATGAAGAAGGGATGAGTTGTCTCTGCGGAAACAGCTTGGTCACACCCACTTGTTGTGAAAGTAGTGCCACAAGCTGCTTCTGTGGATTACCTTTCATCCTAAACATTTATTAAAATAATCGAAGAGGACCTCACCGCACTGACTTCAGATGGTGTTTCTGAGGCGTATTTCAATAATCTCAATCTTTTCTTGTTAAACTAATTTGCTGCCTTTTTTAATGTGGTAATACCCCACTCAATACAATTACTAATTACTGAGGTTCTCACCACGAGTGCCTGGCTTCTGTGGAGCAGCTGAGGTCTTTAAGAAACCAGTTTCTCTTCAACCTGACACCAGTTAAAGATACATCTGACATGAACAGCTCGTTCTAGCTGAGCGGACCCTGGATTTAGGAATGCGTTGTTCTCGTCAGCACCTTGGCATTAAAACCCAACAAAAAAATGGGTAGTGTGTATGTATATGTTTAAAACGCTCTGCCTGAAACGTGCGCTGTTGTCCAAATAAAATCTTACTGGATAAATCGGATTATTTATAAAAAAAAAATTTTCATAGATCTACCTCCCCAATTTGAAATTTCACGGGAACAAGGCGGAGGGCTGTACGGGTAGAAGTGACAGAAAGGATTGCATCAAACGTTTATTCGATGCACAAAGGAGATCAGCCTGGTAAAAGCTCTGGTGAATGAAGTGCTTGAAAGAAGTAGCGGATGAGAAACTAAAGGATAGGCTTTTGAGCTCCTCACCCTGGGATGTAGTGTTCTTGGATCCCAACGTGTAACAGTCACGCCACTGACAATGAATTTGCTCTCTCTTTAGGATTACAAGGCTTAATTGGGAACCGAGTAAGGTGCCAGTGTGACTATCTTGCTATTGTTTGAACACTGCACAATCAAACCTTGAGGGCTGTAAGTACGCGAGCTTGAAAGAGTTAATGTTGTATTAGGTTGCTGCCCCGCCCACAGAATTACAGGAAATGAGTTCTTTGTCAGACGAGTGCAAATGAAACCAGTCCAGACAAGGTGACAGTCTTGAGAAGTGGGTGGTGAGGGTGAGGCAATTTGGAGCTTGCAGTTTCAGATTTAGCACAGAGATCCTTCGGCTGAAGTTGTACAATCAGCTCCACGATCACAGAGCCCCGTAGACTGAACGAATAAAAGGAGTCTTTTGCAGGTAAGTTACGTGCACAAGGTTCCCCCCCCCCCCCCACCATGTTTAATATCTCTCAATTCCAATACGAAAGATAAGTCAACGATTTAAAATAAAACTTTTACACTGTACAAGTGTTTAATTTTATGCTGAATTTGTATTTCTCTTTTTTTCCTTATCACTTCTCTACTACGAGTAATATCTTGTGGAAGGTGGATAGGGAGTATTCAGAGGCCCTTTGGTTTCATACTGAAATCGTTTTCTGATGAAGGGTTTAGGCCCGAAACGTCAAGTTTTCCTGCTCCTATGATGCTGCTTGACCTGCTGTGTTCATCCAGCCCCATGCTTGTTATCTCGGATTCTCCAGCATCTGCAGTACCTTTTATCTCTCTCGTATTCTTTCTGTGTAGGAGGTTATTTATGGACAGTGAGTATAGAAGGCTTTTTTTTTGGAGGGACAACGAGGCTATTTAACTGCAGGAACCACCATCCCGACTGCTCTCAAGCAGGCCGATTGCTTCCGTGTGATGGGTGTATCGCGATCGAAAGACGCCTTCTTTAGAAATGCATTTGGAATTTCACTGTATCCAGTGCGCAGATAAAATATTTCCCTCAGGTGGCTGCCCACGCAACTAAAGTTGATCTAAATGGCTAGTTCTTCATCGAACAGTAATGAAATCTAGGGGCTTCGTACACATAATCCAGTCTGGCATTTAAATACTACACATTACTGGGAGAGAGCTGCATTGTTGGAAGTACAGTCTTTCGATGAAACACTAAACCAAACTTGATTCCTTCTAATGTGCCAACACAGTGTGGCGCTGGATCAACACACCAGGTCAGGCAGCATCAGAGGAGCAGGAAAGTCGATGTTTCGGGTCGGGACCCTGCTTCAGAACTTGATCCCAGGCCTGCTGTGTTCCTCCAGCTCCACACTGTGTTGACTCTGACTCCAGCATCTGCAGTTCTTACTATCTCCGAGTGACTTATAACCCGACTGCGAAGCCTCTTCCAAGGATGCCTACCTTGAAGACGTTATTCTTCTCCCAAAAAACCTCAGTGGATCTCTTTCCCACTGCAACCCACTGGCAATCTCCTCCACACCTCTGATGCTGCCTGACCTGTGTTCCTCTAGTTCCACACTGTATTGACTGATTCCAGAATCTGCAGTTCTAGCTCCTTCCAATGTGTTTTCGGCCAGTATGTCCTGACAATTCTTTTGCCAGTAAGTGTCACAGTCTTTTTGACTATCATCACTTTTTAGTATATGGGATGTTACTGTGTGAACACTGGCTGCCCTACTCTTCATATTAGAGCAGAAAGGGGTCAGTTAGCTGTTGGCTGGACTACTGGTTTTTGATGCAGACTGATGCCAACCATGTTAGTTCAATTCTTGTACCAGCTGAGGTTACCATGAAGGAGCCTCCTTCTCAATCTCTCCACTTGCCTAAGTCGTGGTGACCCTCAGGTTAAACCACCACTAGTTATCACTCATTAATGAGAGCAGCCCTATGGTCTATTAGGACCAAAGCAACTTTCACTTAAAAAGACATTTAATTGACTGTAAAATGGATTTTAGTGTGTCCATATGTCATAAAAGGCATTATACTAAATTCAGACTTGGTCTTGTGTTCCCCCCCATCCTTGTAAAAACATTTCAATTTATCTTTTAAAAGGCAGTTTGTGCTTGATATTTTCAGTAATTTCCTATTTAAAAAAAAGTCTTGGATCCATTAAGTTTCAAAGCTGGTCTATTCCAAATACTTTATCAGAACTTCAATCTATAAATGGACTTATAATGATAGAGTATTACTTTGTGTCTGTGTTGGTCATCGAGCATTTATCTACTGAAATCCCATTTTGCAGTGCTTGACCCATAGCCTTGTACGCTATGGATTGACAAATATCCATCTAACAACTTCTTAAATGTTGTGATGGTTCCTGCCTCCACTACCCTTTTGGGTTGTGATTTCCACATACCCTTCCCCCAACCTCTGGGTGAAAATGTTTCCCTTTAAATTGCTGCTAAACCTCCTATCCCTTACCTTAAATCTATGTCCCTGGTTAATGAGTCCCTCCCTGCCAACTAAGGAGAAACATTCCCTCCTATCTACACTATCTGCGCCTCTCATTTTGCAGACTTCAATCAGGCCTCCCCTCAGCCTCCTTTTGCTCTAAGAAAAACAACCCCCAGTCTGTCTCTCTTTAATCTCAGTCTAATCTCTCTTTGTAGCTGATTTGCTCCATACCAGGGAAGACCCTGGTGAATCTCCCCAGAATGCTCTGCAGATCAGTTGTACCCTCATTGTAGTGTGGCTGTCAGAACTGCACGCAGCAGTCCAGCAGTGGCCTAACAAGTGTTTTGTACAGCTCCATCATAATCTCCCTACTCTTCAATGCCTTAACTAATAAAGGCAAGTACTCCATATGCCTTCGTAACCACTCCATCCATTTGTTCGAGATAACAAGCATGGGGCTGGATGAACACAGCAGGTCAGGCAGCATCATAGGAGCAGGAAAACTTGACGTTTCGGGCCTAAACCCTTCATCAGATTTCTAAACCCTTCATCCAGCCCCATGCTTGTTATCTCGGATTCTCCAGCATCTGCAGTACCTTTTATCTCTAATCCATTTGTTCTGTTGCCTTCAAGGATCTATACATACAGACTGAGGGCCCTCTGATCCTCAGTACTTCCTTTGGTCCTACCATTCATTGTGTACTCCCTGCCTTGTTAATCCTGCCAAAATATCTCACTTCACATTTATCCAGGTTAAAACAGTGTTCTGCCCAACTGATCAGCCCATCTATATTGTCCTATAGTCCAAGACATTCCTCCTTGCTATTTACCACACAAGCAACTTTTGTCATCTGCGAGCCTACTGTTCTAATTGTCTAGATTGCTCATGCACATTACAAAGAGCAAGGGACCCAGCACCAGAGCCTGCAGTAAACCTTTGGACACAGGTTTCCAGGCACAAAACAGCCTTTAACTAGCTAAGTGAATTTTTGATCCAATTTGCCAAATTGCTCTGGATCCAATAAGCTTGACCAGTTCCCCGCGTAAAACCTTGTCAGAAGCCTTTCTGAATGCCATGTAGACTACATCAACTGCCCTATTCTCATTTACACATCTAGTCACCTCAAAAGAATCTGCAGAAAACAATATGTTGAGAAACGTCAAAATGTTGGGAGTCATTACACAATTTTATGTGTACGACCTGTATTTCACATAAATTATATCCCTATGTTGTGGTATACTAAGACAGCATGAAAAATGTTGCCTACTTCTAATCCAGCAAAAGACACAATAACTCCCAGTAAAACACAATTAGCTGGAAGTTTAACCACAGGTCCGTTAAAGAAAATGTGGTAAATTTTGTTTTGCAGCCGTTGATATGAGTAATCTTTAATGAAGCCAAGAAGTGCTGAAACTACTGAACAAATCTACCACCATTTGTGAATAGTTTCAGGTTACTGACCTTTTGTCAGAACTGTTTCTTCAGCAGATCAGTTCTGATGAAAGGTCACTGACTTGAAAAGTTACCTCTGTTTCTCTGGCCAATGATATTGCCAGACTCCTGGGTACTTCCAGCATTTTCTATTTCTGTGTTAAGTTAGTAATGTTTAGTTCAGGTATTTAAAGCTCCTTGTAACCTGTAATCAGTTTAGTAGAAATTAACTGGACAGACTTGCCATTCAAAATTTGTCTTAATGAGGCTTTTCAGAGAAAAGTCACAACTAGTGTTTGTTTCTATGTCTTGTTAAATTCAGACAATAATTTGCACCAATGTTTACAAGGGAATCTCTCCATGTAGCTGAAGAATTTGTTTCTAGGACACTGAAGCAACTCTTGCATGTACATATCGGGATTGAAATGATTGACCTCCAACAATCACAAACATCTTCCTTTGTACTGAGTATGATCCCTAACATGACAGAATTTTTCCCTTCATATCTATTGACTTCAGTTTAGTTAGAGCTCCTTGGATGCCTCAAATGCTGCCTTGATGTAAACAGAAGTCGCTGCTACCTCACCCCTTGAATTCACCCCTTTTGTCCATGCTTGGTGCAAGGCTTTAATGGGGTCATGTGCTGGCAGAAGCCAAGCTGAATGTCAGTGAGCAGGTTATCACTAAGTGCCACTTGATAGCACTGTCGAGGACACCTTCTATCACTTTGCTGAATTAATAACTTAGAGAATGAAGTTAGAGTGCATAGCCTGGAAATCAGAAGGGATGGGGTTATAGAACTGCACACTCTTTAAAAATGTATTCTTGGGAAATATGCGTATTTGACACAACCAGCATTTATTGTCCATTCCTCCTTTTTGAGGAATTGGAAGTGAGCACCTGTTGCAGTCCATGGGGTGCAGGTATGCCCCAGTGCTGGTAAAAAAGGAGTTCCAGGTTTTTGACCAGTGATAGGTATGAGAATTGTGATTTTGTTCCAAGTAAGGGTGGTGTGTGACTTGCAGGCGAACTTGGAAGTAATGGTGCTGCCATATTGTCCTTGTCCTTTTAGATGGTAAAGGTCAGCAATTTCAAAGGCTTGTTAAAGGAAGCTTGGTGAATTGCTGCTATAACAAGGTGTAGAGCTGGATGAACACAGCAGGCCAAGCAGCATCAGGAGCAGGAAAGCTGACGTTTTGGGCCTAGACGCTTCTGCAGTGTAGATTGTACATCATTCAGATAGCTGCCATTCTATGCCAGTGGTGGAGGCAGCGAAGATTTAAGATTGTGTGATTGTTAAGTAGCTGTTTTACCTTGAATGATGTTCAGGTTCTTGACTTGTTGAAGCTACATTCATCCTACAGGTGGTTGTTATGGAGCATAGCAGAGTCTAATTACAAAATTATTTAAATAGATGAGTAGCTAAGCGAAGGATACTGGGGCAATTATTTATTATTAATTAAGTTCAAAAACTTGCAGATAAGTGAGCTTAGAGAGGAAAAAGATACAAATATGAATTGTAAAAAAAGCCAACGAATGTACATTTTGTTCAATCCTAAATCTACGCATACATATTACTAATGAGGGCTTGTGTTGAGCAGTGGTAGTATCCCTACCTCTGGGCCAGAAGGCCTGCATTCAAGTACACCATTCCAGTTGTATGCCATAATATGTCTGAATAGATTGATTAAAAATATCTGCATGTTAGTAAGGTGCCAATTTTCGTAATTCTAACTGTATCCATATTTGCAACAAACTCCTCAGTCATATCAAATAGGACGTTCACCGAGTCCTTTGAGAAAATGTACTACTTTTGTATGCATTGGGAATGAGGTATGCATGAAAATCTTTCACAAAGTGTATTGAAAAAGATCTTTTGCAAAGACCAAGGACCATTTTTTTCAAGGTAAAACAGCAGCCTTTATAAAGGACATAGAAGAGAGTAGACATAATTGGATGCAGGAGGACCACAAAACATACAGCAAGCGCTAATCCATTTTCCAAAAAGACTTACTCACCCACCTTGCACCAGCATAAGATCACTACTCACCACATCTCCTGACCCTGTCCTAGAAAGAAGTTGAACTATTCCAGAAATCGTACAATGTTCAGCCTTTTAAAACTCGCGAGCTGCAATGGAGCACTGGGTAATTATAAATATGATGTTCAAAAATGAAAATGGTCCTCTTATTAATTTTGTGCTCTGCCTATAAGTAAATTAGGTCATTACAATTCATATTTGTATTTTTTTAATATTCTGAAACTTATTAGATAAAATATTAAAATAAATTCCCCGATTTCACACTCCCATAACGATCTGTGAAACAATGAAAATATTTGGTCTTATTGCTGTGGTGAGCACAGCATAGCATTTTACCTTTTCTGTAGATAAACATTTGCATGTTTTGGAGTAACAGTGAATAAAGGCATTACTGGATCAGACTGTACCTGAAATAACTTACTGTGATATTATAAACTTTTATTTTATGGCGGTTTGAAAAAAAATAAATTGGAATAGGTATTATTTGAATGAGAATGAATTTGCTAAGTTACTGAAATAACTCCACAGAGGCCGGTATCTTGTCACTAAGCTACCCTTCATTTGCATGCGGAGAGCCCTTGACACTGATTCAGCCTCCTCAGAGCCAGCTTTCAGAGTGAACAGGATGTCTGATATTCCTGTTTTTTTTAAGACAGGTTGGCAAATGGAGATTTCATCCTGAAATAACTCCAAGGAGGCTGGTATCCTGTCACCAAGTCACCCTTGATTTACTCGTGCACAGTACGTGGACTCTGACATGCTTCCTCAGAGCCATTCCCTAGAATGAGGAGAGATACTCCTCTTTTTATGTCAGCCAGGCCTCCCTGATTGGACCAGATTAACAACCCCAATCAGGGAACTCATATTCTTTGAGGCTCACTGGCTCGCCTCCTTAAATCACCACACTTACGACATAACATACTGCATCAAACAAACTAAATAATAATTATCATTTTATTGAGACAGAATTTAGAATATATGTTCAATGCAGGATTATTTTATCTCTTCTCTTTCATGATCTTTTGCTTTGCTTCTACCTCATGTTCATCAAATTTGAGGTTCAAAGATATCTTCATCTTGCATGTTTGCAACTTCTATGTTTGACCCACAAACTGAAGATACATTTTCCCATTCTGAATCAACTATTTCTTGCTCAATAGTGTATAAAATGCTATTGTTAGAATTGATTTGAAGCAATGAAATCATGTCAGATTCATTGCATGATCTATTTTCAGACCTTAAAAATTTTTTAATTGGTCTAACTGAGAACAGTAATATGTAAATTGGATTAGTCTGATTTATCAGGACAAATTGGATAGATTAAGCTCATATTCCCTAATGTGTCAGGATTTAATGAAAGTATTTGTAATAATTAAAGCCACTTATGGGCTGAATTGAAAATAACTGTATCCTCCGGATAAGTTCAAGCAAGAAGGATAACCTTAAAACTAGAGTCAAGTCATTCACAGGTGATGTCAGGAGCAATATTTATCACAAACAGGTGTGGAATTTGGGCATGGCCCACCCCAAAATCTGTTGAAGCTAAACTAAATAAAGCTTTCAAAACTCAAATTTATAGATTTTTGTCAAGTAACTGTATTAAGGGATATGATACCAAGGCAGATAAATGAAGTTAAATTGCATATTATTCATGATCTACTTTAATGGTAAAACAGGCTCAAGGATCTGAATGGCCTATAGTATGCCTCTTCCTGTGACACTGACCAGGTAAATATGCTCATTAGCAACAATATGCAACTCAGTGAATAAATTGTAACATTGAAATAGCCATCAGCTGGACTTCAACTTTACCACCACAGTTACCTGAGTAACAGTTATCTCTTAACACTGAATTTATTTATTAACCGATGAATAATTCTGCAGAAAATATGAAGTAAAGGAATTTAATATCCATCTGCGATTATTTATCTTCTCTAAAGGGATTGTCCAGTGGGTAAGCTTGAATGCAAGATTTATGCTTTAGTACTAATTTTAATAGCACTTACTTTGGGAGTGAGAAGCTGAAACACAGCACTAATCCTAATCTTGTTCTTGTGACTGCAGGATTTATATAGCTGAGCCATTGTATCTTATGAAAACACTCTATGCTGATGATGGAACATTTAACAGTAGTGGTGGTTTTGTATGAATGTTATGATGAAAGGCATGAATAAATAGAACATTTTTAAGTCTGGATTTCTAAAGTAGTGGCAAATGAAGGTGGTTATTTTTAGAATGGGATTTTAAAAAATAACCATCTCAGGTAGTCCTTCCAAAGCAGTGATCTAATCCATTATGTGTCAGAGAACAGGGACCCTTTGGAGTTTTAATGAAAGATTTTTTTTTTTGTGATTGTTTGTTGATAGGTTGGGTAAATATGAAAGGCCATTGTATTTAGTTCAGGATAATCCAGAAACTGACAAAACCTAGAGACTGAAAAAAATGTAGGCAGTTTGGAGGAGACCTGACTGGAGTCAGAAGCAAATACAGTTATTCTCTTAGGAAGGAATATATTTTAGCTCAAGAAAAGTACAGTGACGTCAGTATAAATGTTACCTTTGTTCACCTTCCAAACATAAGAGTTTGGTTAGTAATCTGCAGGTCATTAGAAGCTGAGTAAATCTAAGCTCTGTTTTGTCTGTATTCGTGTAAGAAGATTTTACAATGCATTGAAGAGAACTAGGGAGAATCTTTTAAGTTGAACTTAAAAGTTTGACATACAGGGTAATTTCTGCAGATTTTATTCTTTATCATGTATGCTGTCAGGAAATGAGGTGAGTCTTTGTTTTGCTGTGCAGTTTAAAATCTTTTAAACATTTTCAATTTGAAGAGTTTTTTTCTTTGTTTTTACTTTGTAATACACCTGTTCATTAAAGAAACTCTGCAGTTTAGTGTGACCAACAGATCAACTAAACTCAGAAAAAAACACATGATTTATCAAGCTAGATTTCATTTGGAGCTCTGACTTGTCTACTAGTACCATGCAGAGGGATCACAGGAATTTCAAGACGAGATGATTAACTTCCCAGGTTCAAAATAATCATTAATCACTATTCTGACATTGATGTTACCTGCCACTTCTCTTTCCAAGCATGGACATTATCCTGCTGTAGACTGTTATGAGTTGCTTTGTATTGGAAATGTTATGGGTGGTGTTGAGCACTAGAAAAATCAATAAATAGCCCTGTTCCTGAGCTTGTGCTACTGGAAGCTCATCAGTGAAGCAGACTAAGATGGCTGGGTGAGGATATATCCCTGAGAAAATCCTGGAGTGATTTTCTTCCTTTATATCTTCAAAGAAGTGGAGGATGTGTGCCCATCAGAATTCATCTGTCTCATTCATGATCATTGTTTTTCATCAAGGTGTCTGTCTTGGATCATAGATCAGTACCCTTTGCTGCTGAATCAGAAGATTGTGAGTTTGAGCCCCATTCCATAGGTTTGAACATACAATTTAGCCTGGCACACTGTTGTACTTGCCCAGTACTGCACTAATGTCAAAAGTCCTGTTTTTCAGATGAAAATAAGGCCTTCTTAGACAGACGTAAAAAATTCTGCAGCACTAATTGAAAATAAGCGTGGGAGGTCCCATGGCAACCTGGCCAACATTTGTCTCTCAACCAACACCCAAACTGTCATTAATTTCGCTGCTATATGCAAGTTGACTGCTACATTGCTACAACATTGTCTACACCTTAAATGTATTTCATTGGCTTTACAAAGTTTGGAGTAAATAAAAGGTAGTATATAAATGCAAATTAGTTTTTTTCTGTTAACACTATATAGCTCTGAGTGAACAGAATCTCTGACTCTTCTGTTTCTATCTGTCAACCAGGACTCTCTGGACCAGCATAACAGCCCCAAGTGTGTTTGTTCCAGCTTAATTCTTGAAAAAAAGTCATTATTTTATATCGTCTTCAGTTATTAGACCTATACTTGTCTAATTTTCTTTGATTTGATTTATTATTATCGCACGTACCAAGGTACAGTGAAAAGAATCATTTTGCGTACTATCTTGTCTCACTTTTTAAGTATATATACTAAATTTACCTGCCTTGGATTTCTCCATTCAAATAAGTAGTGAAGTAGGCAAACCCAGAATATTACTTCAAATTAAGCCAAGAATGTAGAATCAGAGAATGTATAAAGTAGCAATGTGCAAGAACTTAAATTGACTCATTCTCCTGAGGGCTGTATTTCATAATCTTCAATTCTGCTGCACTCTCAGGGTGGGATCGATGTTGGGGGTGGGGGGGCAGGAGCCTATTTGTTGTCTCTTTGACTTTGTACCTCTGCCATTGTCTCTTTTTCTGTTTTTCTGTTTCTGTCTCTTATTGAAAGACTGCAATATTCATCATTACATTTGTTATTCTAAGTCTTACATTGAGCAGAGATTCTAGGTTTCTTTTGTTTAATGTTTCATTAGGGAGCATTTATTTAATTTTTGGCTGACTGCAACTAATTGGTTCTGTCCTGACTTGCCCATTTCCATAGCAGCCAACACAGACATAATGTGACTTTAAAGGTATAGAACAGTGTTCTGATGCATTCAATATTTACTGTTCCAGTCTAAAATGATTGCTTCATTTTGATTTTGCAAGAACACACATATATAATAATAAGAAACATTTTAGGTTTGACATTAATTTATTAATGTACCCCCAATTTCTTCAAAGGAAATTTGGTTAACATGTCTTCATACAAATGCTAAATGGTTTCTGAACTAACTCCACAGAAGCTAGTATCCTATCACCAATTCACCCTTTATTTACTCATGGAGAGCCATTGACGGTGATCCAGCTTCCCCAAAGCCAGCTCTGAGTGAACAGAATCTCTGACTCTTCTGTTTCTATCTGTCAACCAGGACTCTCTGGACCAGCATAACAGCCCCAATCGGGGAACTCATAATCTATGGGATCCACCCAGCTGACTTCATTACAGTCAGTAGATCCCTCCCCTTCTGAATCCAAGGACATAGGCTGGTTCTCTTTCTGGTAGCTTCTCCTGGAGCAGCGTGTAAAGCACAGCCTGCCTCTTGGCCCCGGAATGTCTCAGAAGAAATTCATTCTCCTCTTCAGGCGGCAAAGGCACTGAGGTGGCGACGTACCTCACAATCTGAGATAGACACGGCACATCTCCAATGCTTGATGGAAAGGGAGATATATATATAGCAACCTGGGGTAGACCTTGTGAAATGTTCTCCATCGGCCACTGAAAAATTTCACAAGCTGACAATACTCCAAATGGTAGTCTCGTATATTGGTACAAACCTTGATGGGCATTAATTGTAGCATAAATCTGAGAATCTTCATCTAACCGCAGTTGCAAGTACGCATGGCTCATGTCCAGCTTTGTTATGGACAGACCCCCTGCCAGCTTTGCGTATAAACTCCCAATGTGAGGGATTGGGTATTTATCCAGCTGTGAAAAGTGGTTTACCATTTGTTTAAAATCCCCACAAAAGTTAATTGATCCATCGGGCTTCACAATCGGTTCAACCAATGCTGCCCATTGCACAAACTGGACTGGTTTAATGATGCCTTCTGATTTCTGCGTCTACTTTTGCCTGTAAAACAAATGGCACTGGGTGGGCCTTGCAGATCCGTGGAATTGAGTCCGGGTTAACATGCAAGGGGGCCTTGTCTCCTTTGGTGGTCCCTAGACTTTCCTGATAAACTTCCAGGAATTTAATTAGGACTTCACTCTGGTAGCTATTTTCTAATTGAAGAAGTTGAGCCAATCTTGTTGAATCTTTCTCAATCAATTTTGCCCTATCAAGCTCAGGCCTGAACCTTTTACCACAATCAGTGGTAACTGAAATAACTGCTTCTCATGAGAGACCTAGAACTGAAGTGGTACACATAATATGTAAAGGTCCCCTGGTATAGGCTGTCAGCCTAGCTGAGAGCTTGCACAAATGTTGGAGTCCAGAGTGAATTTTGTTAAAGACTGGTTCTGTGATCATGGAAACAGCTGCACCAGTATTGACCTTCAATCGAACCGGGTGACCATTTAGCCAGACATTTATTTTGATTGGTTCTGATTTGGAAGTTGCTAAGCAATTTAACTGTTCCAAACCAGATGTAGATGGGCTTTCCAGGGTGTGCACTCTTCTGGATACTAGCCTTAAGTTTTTAAACTCCATTTAGGTCTAATGGGATTCTTTTGCTGCCTGGAGTCCACATTCTGGCAGCAACTACAATGACTTGCCGGCCCAGATCCTGAAGAAAGTTTTACTTGTTTGGCTGTGGTTTGGTTTGGTTTGGTTTTGGGTAGACCAAGAGTTTCTCTGTTCAGGATCCGTAAAAGGATTCTGGGTAATCCAATGTTGGAGAATGGGGAAAAACATCGTGGCTGTGAGAGCTGCTTTTTTTTTTGTGAAGTATTTTCAGTGTTGAAGCTGATTTTCCTCAAATTTTTGAAGCAGTAATTATTATTTTATAAGCTGTTGCATTATTTTGGAACTTTGGGTAAAAAGAGATCAAAAGAACAGTGCTTTAAAAAGTAGGAAGAGAGAGAGAGAGAGAGCAGGTACCACGGAGGTGAAACAACCAGCAGTGAACCTGCACGGCTGATTGCCTCTGCTGTTTAGTTTCTCTGGACATCAGAGTTCATTCTAAGAATATGAATAGGAAGGGTTTAGAGCGATTATGGCTAAATGCTGGCAAATGGGAATAGATTAATTTAGGATATCTGGTTGGCATGGACAAGTTGGACCAAAGGGTGTGTTTCTGTGCTGTACAGCTCTATGATTCTGTATGTCTTGAGTAAGGCTATTGCAACTGCCTTTAATTAAGTGGTGTTCCCCAAGCTCAGTCAGCCTGGCGAGGTTGTCCACTTCCATCTGAATACCCTGCAACTCCAATGTTCCACTTGCCACATTTTCTAATGATAAAGCCTGTTGTTCTGCCAGTATGAAGTTCATTTGAGCTTCAGCTACTAAGCACTTTTGCATCATTATCTCATTAATCCCACTCTCATCGCCACTGAAATAACTCCACAGAGGCCATTATCCTATCCACAGGTCACCCTTTATTTACACTTGGAGGGTCCTTGGCACTGATCCAGCTACCTCTAGAGCCAGCTCTGAGTGAACAAAACCTCTGATATTCCTGTTAATATCTGTCTGTCAGGACTCCCTGATAGGATCAGATTAACAGTGCCAATAAGGGAGCTCATATTCTATGAGGTCCAGAGACAGTATGAACTGCAGATGCTGGAGTATCCGAGATAACAAGGTGTAGAGCTGGATGAACACAGCAGGCC
>JAHRHZ010000087.1:11074973-11144117 GCA_024137785.1 Ginglymostoma cirratum | reverse complement strand
GAGTATCCGAGATAACAAGGTGTAGAGCTGGATGAACACAGCAGGCCCAGCAGCATCAGAGGAGCAGGAAGGCTGACGTTTTGGGCCTAGACCCTTCTTCAGAAATCTGAATTCTAAAGAAGGGTCTAGGCCCGAAACGTCAGCTTTCCTGCTCCTCTGATGCTGCTTGGCCTGCTGTGTTCATCCAGCTCTACACCTTGTTTTCTATGAGGTCCACTTGGCTGACCTTTATACAATCAGCAAAATTTCAGTTTAGTCAAAAATACATATAAGCTTATAGTTATTTGTGCACTCATCAAAAGCATTGTAGCAAAGTTAATCCATAAAAGGCACAGACTGTATAACTGGAGAACAATGAGGCCCTCACCTTACAGTTGGAGAACTTGGGGCCTGCTTTCATCAACTACACAGTATCCTGTGAAGCAGCAGTAAACCACCATGAGGGAAAATCTTCAGGGACACAGCCACTGTATCCGCCCTGCCCAGTCTCATGCCTCTCACTTGTATGCAGCAGAAAGAAAAAAACAGCAGCAGCCTTGGTGGAGGCAGGGTAGGAATAACAACTGTTTATGATGGTGCACTTATAATACAGTTGACAACCTGAATGCTCATTGATCTTTGTGGAGGAGAATCCAGGCCACTGTATCAACTAGAAGAAGTGAACAGTACAAGTTTTTGAATCCTTCATTGACCCAATTTACTAATGAGTAAAAGTTGATGACATAGATTCTTTCATTTCAGACAAATACCTTCTCAAGATTAATGAAGATACCCTCACCCCAAAGGTGTGTTTGGTTTATTTAACCCACTCCCTGGAGGAAATAGGACAGTGTCAAAGATGCCATCTGTCGAGTAACACACTAAACTTAGGCCCTGTCTACCCTCATGGATGTCTGTTAAATGTCCCAATTTTGAAAAAATTACAAGGCGGTTTGCTAAGCTAACCTGCTCAGTATCTGCTACTCTATTACCATTAGTAAATTAATTATCTGGTTATCTGTCTTGGTACAAATTCAGCGAGTTGCTTCCTACATTACCGCAGACACTGTGCTTCAAAAAAACAATATTTCATTGGTCGTAAAGTGCTTTAGAACATACTGAGGTTGTGAACTCTTAACAATGTAAGTTCTTTCTTTTGCATTAATTGATTTGCAAACGTTTTCATTTCATTTCTCTGTCTTTCACTGGGAAACCCCTGGAGGTATCATCAGCTGTTTCGGGTGAAGTTTTTGTTAGTGGAAAGTATTGCACTCAGAACTTGTTTTCAGATCAGAACGGGAGCTGCGTGCATAACGTGTGAGCACTTTTGCCATTTCACTCCGTCGTTCTGCCAAATTTCCATCACTGCTTGTATTGCCAACGTTACTGCCGTGTTAGTATGTGAAAGGGTTGCTCACTAACCTCCCTGCTATTGCTTATTTTCAGTCACTCCGTGTGCCTGGTGGGTATTGGCCAACTTCCTGGGGGATCTACTCCTGGGCTTGGGAAAAGCAGCCACAGGCAAGTCTAAGTTGCGCTGGGTCAATTGGAGGTTGTCTCCAACTGCTGATACTTTCAGATGTTTAACACTTCAAATCGTGAAACAGGTTATTAAAGTAAACTAATCGAGAAATCCGTGACATTGACTCGGTTACAGCAGGATAACGTGAACAAAAGGCGCAGGCTCGATTGAGTCACTATAAAGTTAAATCGGATCTGGCTCAACCAGTGTTTGGGATTTTGGGGGGTTTTCGGAAATTGAAGCTTAAAGTTCATCTCATTTTTCATTGTCTTTCAGAATAGTGGAGACGTTCACAGGACTGTATAAACAGGAAGCAAGTTAAACCTGGGGAATCCTGCCAGTGATTAGACCTGGTGAAATTACATTGGGATTTTCACTGCTGCTTTCAGCCTGTGCTGGATGGGAGACTGACCCTGATGCTCCATTAACACTGAGCAAATTGTGAATACTTAGCCTCAGTCTCTGGTTACCACAAGGAGAAAGTGATTAAAAGCAAGAAATGCTGAAACAAGTGTCTGGGCCTCCCACTTTCACCTCGGCGATTCCGTTCCGGATCCTGAACAAGGGACCCGATTATTTTCGAAAGCAGATGGAGAGCAGCAACAGGAAGCCGAGTGCGGTAGAGCGCCTGGAAGCTGATAAATTAAAATATGTGAAGAGCCAGAAAGTAGCGAATACCCGACAGGAGCCAGTAAAGGCGACTGAGCCGGTCCTGTCCCCGACCATTAGGAGGAGCCTTCACAGCCCCAGGAAAGCTGCGAGTGCTGGAGTCCGCAGGACAGACAACGCAGATTGGAGGGGAGCCCTAAACCTGGAGACTCTGAGAAACCTCATTTATGAGACACCAAACGCGCCAGGCAGCCAGCCTGATCCCGGGGAACGGATCACCGAGTGTAGCCCAGGGAAGCTGCCGCGCTGTGGCCGCCCGGAGCCGGGGGAGAGGCTGGGAGCTGAGCTGCACTCCAGCAGCGTGTTGGTGCCGCCTCACAACGCAGCTGTCCGGAGGGTGGATGTCCGTCCCAATGTCAGCAGGGCCGGCTGGAGGCCAGCGTGCCCCTCCGTGGTCAGGTCCAGGCTATCCTCCACTACCAGCTCCAGGGGTTCGCCGAGGAAAGCCTACCCCGAAGCGGCGGCCCGGCCACAGCTCTCCCTGCACCGCTCCAAGTCAGACCTAAGCGACCGCTATTCCCGGGTCAGTGCAAACTTGGAGCGATTCTTCAACTACTGCGGCCTGGACCCAGAGGAACTGGAGAGCATGGAGATAGGGGGATGCTTGGCCCGAGCCAGCTCGGATATCGTATCCCTCAAGCTGTACAGCGCTAGTAACCTCAGCTCGGAGTACAACCGTTCCCAATACAGCAACGTGGTTGAGGAGAGGGCGAACGAGCGCATCCCATATGGCATCTCCATCATTGAGCGCAATGCCAGGGTCATTAAATGGTTGTACAGCTGTAAGGAAGCCAAGGAGTCTCAGAGAGTGTCACCCGTATAACGAAGGAGGTCCTGGGACAACGGAGAAGGAACAAAGTCTAAAATTCCATGATCTTGCCTTTGATAAACTCATAATTTCATTGAGACAATGAAATTTAAACTACTTGTTACGTACTGCCACCTACTGTGTTTAGTGGTATGATATATATGTTTGGAGAGTTTAAACTGTGAAAATAAAGACTCAACAAATTGAAAACTTCAAATTGTAGTACAGGATATTGCAGCTTGCTAAATATCAACTGAATAGAACTGGACAATTGATGTAATTTAGTTCAAAAACATGCTGAAGATCTCCCATTAAATATGTGACTGAATCTACCACTAAACCAAAAACAAGGACCATGTTTTTACACCAGATTTTTTAAATAGTTAAACCAGGCAAAAATTATTCAAGGAATATGTACATATCTACTTCTATTTGTTAAGTTTTTTTTTAATATTAAAGCTTAAGAGTAGTAAGTAAAATAGCACATGTTTGAAATGTGTAGTAGGTCCATTTCAGTTTAAGCCTTGGGTACAAAGTCTTAATTCAAATGAATTGTCTACTCCAAATATTTCATCATACCTATTTCAGATAGACTTTGCTGTACTTCAGTTTCCAAGCAGCGGGATGTTATTTTCCTATCTGTGGTATAAATGTCATGCTTTATCAAGATTAAGGATTACAAATACTGGTACAGTCTACTACGTACATGCATCTCACAAGAGGTTAGTTTTGTTGTTTCTGTATCTTTGTTAATTTTGTATATAATGTCTGCAATTTGATATTTTGTTACTGTTTTAAATTAACTGTCAATAAATGTGGGTTTCAGTGTTCAATATTTTGTTTCATCTTTGCTGAGTTTACTTAAATTCTGTGCAAAGGAAATTGGGTGTTTCCATTTTAAACACCATGCATTATTTGTCTAAATTCGGCCTTCCAAATCAAGGCAACTTGATATTGCACAATAAGTAAATACTGTCTTTATTAATGCTCAATAAAATGTCTGATTTCAAAGGGCTGGATCTTAGTGGGGTAAGGAAGACTCCTTGGATCTTTAAAATAGGTCAGGTGGAACCTATATATGGAAGTCCCAAGCCATTTCTGACAGATCCCATTTTTATCAGGAAGGGGCAGGATGTGATTCACTCAGGCAGAAAACTTTTATGTAGCAGACCGATTTTAAAATGATTGAGTTCAAACAGACTCCACTTTGGCTAGTCCAAAGGACTTAGTTTGGAATATAGAAGTCATTAATTGATGGAGTAGATTTAAATGTTTTCAAAATGCAGATAATGTCTATTTAAATGTCATGATCTGATTTTTTTTTAAACTCCCTGCCCTTTAATCATGAAAATCAAGCTATCAGTGAGAATCAATAAAATACTTACTTGGAAAGAAAACAGAAATTTCTGGAAAAACTCAACTGGTCTGGCAACATCTGTGGAGAGAAATCAGAGTTAACATTTTGGTTCCAGTGATCATCCTTCAAAACTTAGTTGGACTTCAATACTTAATTGGACTGCTTTGATTGACAGACCATCTGGCATAGGTGAGAAAAAAACATTCATACAGTCTCAAAGGCAGTTTTCCTTGACATTTCCTAAGGGCTATTATTATCTATTTATGAATGCTCAGCTGAGTTTTAAAGTGTACAATTATCCCGGTAAGAAGTTTCTGAATTCTTCGTGATTGGAAATCTAAAGAAGCCATTAAAAGCTTAGTTGCCATTCATGTGAAGTATTATTAGTAATTTGTTTATTTTAAGATAGTAACTACCTGAGATTCTTTTTAAGAGTTTAAATGGGTGTTTTTCTCACTGTTGAATGTGTATGACTGAGAGCTGCATTGGACTGTTCGATGTTTATTTTTTTCAATTTCCACATCTCCTGAGATCTGAGTGGATACTGAGTGGGTGGAGCTGGCATAGGAGGGGGCATGATGAAGCAGGGATGTGGGCTGAAATCAGAGTTAGCTTGGACGTTGAATGGGGGTAGGAGGGATAACAGCTTAAGTAGAGAGCGTGAACAATGGAGCCATAGTCATACAGCATGGATTCAGACACTTCGATCTAAGGGTCTGTTTCCATGCTGTATGACTCTAATGACTCTACGCCATGCTGACCATGTTCCTAAACAAAACTTGTTCCATTTGCCTGTATTTGGCCCACATCCATCCAATCTTTCCTGTTCATGTTTTTATCCAAATGTCTTTTTAATATTGTAATTGTACCTGCACCTACCACTTCCTCTGGCAGTTCATACCACACATGAATCACTCGCTGTATAAAAAAGTTGCCCCTCATGTCCTTTTTAAAACTTTCTCCTGTCACCTTAAAAATATGCCTTCTAGTTTTAATCTCCCCCAACCTAGGGCCATGCTATTCACCTCATCTGTGCCCGTCACGATTTTATAAAACTCTAAGGTCACCCCTCAACCTCCAGTGCTCCATTGAAAAAAGTCCCAGCCTATTTTTATATTTTAACCCTCCATTCATAGCAACATCCTGATAAATATTTTCTGAACCCTTTCCAATTTAATGAACCAAAACTGCACACAGTACTCCAGAAGAAGCCTTTCCAACGTCTTGGGGCTGGGTGGGATGCAAGAGATTATCTTGGAGAGACAGCAGTAGGGCAGGGGCTAGGGCCTGCCAACTTCTAAAATGGGGACTAATTTCTAGAGAACTGAGAGAAGCCTTCTAACCAGTCCATCTTGGCACGCACTTGCCCTTGTGGCCACCCAAGATCTGCTCCCAAGCTTGGCAGGCCTAATTCAAACCTGACCCACAAAATTTGTGACTAACGGTCCTTTTAAGTGAAAGTGGTCTGCCAAGTTGAGAAATTATCTAATCAAACTACCGTCCTGGGTAGTAAAAGAAAATCCAACCCTAAGTGTCTGCTTTAGAAAATATTTGATGTGCAAAAAGAACAGGATTAATAATCCAGAGTACAAGAATTGTACATCCCGCTGTGATAATTGCAAATTTGAATTCAGTTTGCGACACCTGGATTTAAAAAGCTGTGTCAGCAAAAATGGCATAAAGCCGTTAAACCGTTGTTGAAACCAAGCAGGTTCATTAATGTCTTTTTAGTTTAGGAAACTTGCTCTTACCCTTTCTGTGAACCTTGTGAGTATGAGGTGCGGATCAATTGGTAATACCCATGTCTTGAAATCATAAAGTTCTGGGTTGAAGCTTCTATCCAAGGTTTGAGCACAATAACTAGGCTGACAATCGAGTGTGATACTGAAGGGGTGCTGTACTGTCAGAACTATTGTCTTTCAGATGAGACAGTAAAATGAGAAATGGTTTGTAAATTACTTCAAATCACTATTTTAAAGAGAAAATAGAGGAATTAGCCCTAATATCCTGACTAATATTACTCTATGAACTAACATCACTAAATCAGATTATCTGGGTATTATCACATTACTGTTTGTAGAAGTTTGCTGTATGCAAATCGGCTGCTGCATTGCCTCCATTATAACAGTGACCCCGTTTCAGAAGCACTTCATTGACTGTAAAACTCTTTGAGATGTCTGGTGTTCATGGCAAATACGATTCAAATGCAATTCCTTTCTTTTTCTGAGGAAAGGTTACCAGACCCAAAATGTTTAACTGATTTTTTTTCTTCACAGATGCTGCCAGACCTGCTGAGCTTTTCCAGCAACTTCTGTTTTTGTTTCTTTCTTTTTCAGTTTGACACCGACATATTTGATTCTTGACCATCCTCCAATTGCCTACCTAGCCATTCAGTTGTTGAAAAAGTCTTATCACCGCCTTCTCCAGGCAACTAGGGATTGTCAGTAAATAGTGACCTCTCCAGTAATGTCCAAATCAAGGTAATGGAAAGATGAACTCCACATAGATAGTCTTACATTATATACCTATCTAAAAACCAAAAGAACTGCAGATGCTGTAAATCAGTAACAAAAACAGAAATTGCTGGAAAAGCTCAGCAGGGTCTGGCAGCATCTGTGGAGAGAAATTAGAGTTAACGTTTCAGGTCTGGTGACCCTTCCTAAGAACGGAAGGTGGCTATGAAAATCCCTTTTTTTATGCAGAAGATAGGGTGGGACGAGGAGGTAAGGAGTAAAGGATAGGTGGGGAAAGAGCCCAAAGAGAGAGAAGAACAGTTGGACAGACAAAGGAGTGGATAACAATCTGCCTAGGAGGGTGAAAAGCTATTAATGGAGACTGTTAGTGTCTAACAATGGGTTGTGAGTAAAAGCAGACTTTGTGATAACACAGTCTAGTGTGTGAGCGTGGGGTCTAGGACAGAGGAGAGTTCAAGCCTTGAAGTTATTGATCTCAAGTATTGATTCCAGAAGGCTGCAGGGTCCCCAAACAGAAAATAAGGTGTTGCCCTTCCAGCTTACACTGAGCTTTGCTGGAGCACTGCAGCAAGCCTGAGACATTGTCCAGGGAACAGGGTGGTGTGTTGAAGTGGCAGGCAACTGGAAGCTCGAGGTCATATTTGCGAACAGAACATAGTGTTCTGCAAAGTAGTCACCCAGTCTATGCTTTATTTCACCAAAGTATAGGAGACCACATTGTTAAGCAGCAAATACTGTAGACTAGATTCTGTGAAGTGCAAGTAAAGTGCTGCTTCACCTGGAAGGTATGTTTGGGCCCTTGGATGCTGGGGAGCGAGGAGGTACATGGGCAAGTGTTACACCTTTGGTGACTGCAGGGGAAAATGCCATGGGGCTGTGGAGGTTATAGGGAGTGAAGGAAGAATGAATCAGGGTGTCCTGGAGGGAATGGTGCCTGTGGAAGGCAGACAAGGGATGGGAGGGGAACATTTGTCAGGTGGTGGCATCTTCCTGGAGGTGGTGGAAATAGCAGCTAATGATATCCTTGATATGGATGCTGATGGGATGGTAGGTAAGGACAAGAGGAACCCTATTGCTGTTGAGAGAGGAGAAAGAAGGGGGTGAGGGCTGAAGTGCAGAAGATAGGTCAGACCCAGTTGAAGGCCCCGTCAACAACAGTGCTGGGGAATCCATGGTTGAGAAAGAAGGTGGACATTTCGGAGGCTCCCTTGTCAAAGTTGGTGTCATCGGAACATACGTCACAGAGACGGAGAAATTGGGAGGATGGAATGAGTCTTTACAGGAAGCAAGGTGCAAGAATGTGTTGGTAATTGTGGGAGTCGGTGGATTTACAGTTGATATTACTGGCCAGTTTATCCCCACGAATAGAAACAGATGTCGAGGAAGGGAAGGGAGGAGTCAGAGTCACACAGTCTAGTGTACTGCATTCACTGCTCACAATGTGGTCTCCTCTACATCGGGCAAACATAGCATAGACTGGGTGACCGCTTCACAGCACACCTACGTTCTGTCTGTAAAAATTGACCCTGAGCTTCCAGTTGCCTGCCACCTCAACACACCACCCTGTTCCCTGGCCATCATCTCTGTCTCAGGCTTGCTGCAGTGCTCCAGCAAAACTCAGTGTAAGCTGGAAGAACAACACCTGATTTTCTGTTTGGGGACCCTGCAGTCTCCTGGACTCAATAACTTTAGGGTTTGAACTGTCTTATGTTCTAGCCCCCCCTCCCACACACCAAGGCTTATTATCACATAGTCTGCTATTACTCACAACCCATTGTTAGCAGTCTCCATTAACAGGTATTCACCCTACTAGCCAGAGCGTTATCCACTCCATTGTCTGTCCAACTGTTCTTCTCTCTCTTTGGGCTCTTTCCCCACCTATCATTTACTTCTTACCCTCTCCCCCTTCCCTATCTTCTGCATAAACAACGACATTTTCCGAGCCACCATCAGTTTTGAGGAAGGGTCACCCGACCTGAAACATCAATTTCTCTCCACAGATGCTGCCAGACCTGCTGAGCTTTTTCAGCCATTTCTGTTTTTGTATGTGATTATAAGGTATGATCTAGTTATGGCTATTGTTTACCTAATTCTATTCACTAGCCTGAGACCGAGTGTAGAGAAAGAACAGATATTTATATAACAACTTTCATGACATCAGGATGTTTCAAAGTGCTTCATAACTAAGTACTTTGGAAGTGCAGACATTGTTGCAATTATCAGAAAATGCAATAACAAATATGTATCCAGCAATATTTATGATAGAAGCATTGCAATACGTGCTAAGAGACCAAGAGAACTCCCCAACTTTTTAAATAATGCCATGTATTTTTTTATCCACTTGAGTTAAAATAGTTTAATGCCTCACCCAAAAGGAAGTACCTCTGGCCATGCAGCAATTCCTCAGTACTGGATGGAAGTTTCAGGTTCGCTTATGTACATAAGTGTCTCGTCGTTAAATCCACAGCCTTCTAACTCGTGTTAAGGCCTATACCTAAAACTTCATAAGCCAGTCCCAAATTTAAAAATATCACACACCACTGTATCTCCTACCACACTGTTGTTTTCACTCCCAAATATCCATCAAAAATCTGTCTAATCTTTTGAATATGCTGGAATATGGTGACGCTGTTTGCCATCCTAACAATTCTGTTCATTTATTCATTGTTCTATGTTCAAAGTACTTCAAACTAAATTGTTTGATCTCCCTATCTGAACACAGTCCTACTCCCTTGTAAAGTTTATGACTATGGTGTGCACTTAGTTAGGGCTAAGCTTATTTAAGACATTAAAATAGTTCCAAGTTTATTTCCTGAACTGATGAAAATGTTGCCAGCCTTTATGCCATACATAGACCTGAGGTTTGAAAAACTAAAACAACTTCATACAATTAAATAGAGAACTAGGTTAGTATTGGAGTACAACTATGATTTATTGTGTGCATTTCATTGGAATTCTGAACAGAACTTCTACAATAGTGATTGAATAAAGGAGCAGATAGAGTGTATGTTTACAGTGCAGTCTTCTCATGAATTTTTTTCATTCAGTGTACTACCTTAGGTACAGATTTTCACAGTCAACTCTGAAACTAAATACGTATATTACTTTTACCACTGATCATGCAAGTCCAGCAACTACAAAAGAATCCCCTGACGGACTGCTTTTCACTCATTTTTGAATGAATTACAAAGACAGCATCGAGCAAAGATACATTTTGCATCTCAGGAAAATCAGTTTTAATATAGAATCACTATACAATTATGCTAAAACTTTGCATTACATGATAAGGGAATTAACGCGAAATTTCCATAAGACCATTTCACATTATTTTGTCAATTGTTTGAAGCAAATAGAAACCAAAGACTGTTTGTGTTAACCAAATCTTACTTGCTAGCACTCTCACCTTTGAGTCAGAAGATGTGTTCAAGTTCTACTTCAGGAGATGAACTCAAAAGTCAAAGCTGACATTTCAATGCAATATCGAAGCTGCATTGCATTGTTGAAGATGTCGTGTTGCAGCTGAGATAGCAAACCAAGTCCCTATCAGCCCGAGTGTAATAGACCCCACAGCACTACTTTGAAGAAGAGTAGGGGAGTCATTCCTGAAATCCTGTCTGATGTTTATCCCTTTATCAACATCACAAAAAGTGACTATCTAGTCAGTTAAATTAAATTAATTAATCTGGAATTTAAACATTGTCTTTCTGAATCACTGAACCATATGGTTAAATATGTTTACTTAAATTCTTCTAGGTTCTACTTCAATTGATGTAAATAGAGTTCAGATTCATACTATAAATGAAACTGTCATTGATTGTCTGAAAAATATATCTGGTTCACTAATATTCTTTTAGGGATAAAAGTCTACCATGCTTACTTAGTCTGACCTACATGTGACTCCAGATGCAGAGCAATGTGGTTGATTCTTTTAACTGTCCTCTGCAATGAACTAACAAGCCATGCAGTTTCAAAATATTTAGGGATAGACAACAATGCTAGCCTTGTCAGTGACACTCACATTCGTACAGTCAGAGAGTTGTACAGCATAGAAACAGACCCTTCGGTCCAACTTATCTACAGCGATCAGACATCCCAATTTGACCTAGTCCCATTTGCCACCACTTGGCCCATATCCCTATGTATATTTGATAAGAAAAAAGAAATCTGACAATTCAAGCATCAACAGATGGCATGCACTGCAGTTTGTAATAGATTGCGAGAGTCAAGAAAATAGTACAAAGACAATGATGTCACCATATTTCTAAATACAGTTTCATGGTCCTCACACTGATGAATAAATTAAATTCCTCCCCATACTTGGACATAACTAACAATTACTAAATAATTATTTTTGGGATACAACTGTTGCAAATGACTGCTTATTGTGTTTATTCGGATTCTATTTTTAGATTCCGAATGGAAATCCTTTAGCATTTGATTAGAAGTAAACTATACAATTTTTTAAAAATTGCCCTAGTAATCAAAGGTACAAAACTGTCTTAACAAAGGCATTACAAACGAGCTATTCACAAATATTCCCTATTTGTGATTCATTACTCCCATGTGTTTCAGATTGTCAATAAGGCTAGAAAAATAAAGCAAGTAAGTGACTAATGTAGTTTGCTCGCCAGTTTACCCGCTCTGGATGTTAACAACCAAACGAAAATAGAATCACTGAATTATATATTTAGTGTGTTTATTTAAACTATCTTCTGCTCTACTTGAATTAATGTCAGTAGTGTTCAGAATTATACCATAAATGATAAATTACATTCCTTCTTCATATTTGTCTTCCATCTGCTACCTATTAGTGAGATCATCTGAACAGTTTCAGTTTCCTCAATATGCTGACAGTACCCAGCTGCACCTCACAATTACTTCTCTAAACCCCTCCACTGTCTCTATATTGTCAGACTGCTTGTCCAATACCTGGAACTAGAACAGCAGAAACGTCCTTCAACAAAATAATGGGAAGACTGAATTGACTCTCATTGATTCCTGTCACAAGTTCCATTCCCCAGTGCCCAACATTCTCACTGACAATTGCCTGAGACTGAATCAGAAGAAACTTCACAAACTTGAAGTCATATTCGACCTCAGGATAACCTTCTGATGGCATGCCTTTGCCATCACTAAGACCACTTATTTCTACCCAAGTAATGTTGTCCAATGTTAACCTGCCTCAACTCATCTCCTGCTGTAACCCTTATCCACAGCTTTGTTGCTTTTAGCTTTGCATATTCCAATGTAGTCTTTGGCAGCCTTCCACTGTAAACTTTAGCTAATGAGCACATCCTGTTTCTCCATCATCTCTATGCTGAATGATCTGCATTGGCTTCTGGTTAGCAATGTCTTTACTTCAAAATTCTCATTGTTCATTTTCAAATTTTCAATGGTCTCACCTCTCTATAACATCCTCCAACCCTACAACCCTTTGTAATATGAACACTCCTCCAATTTTCATCTCTTGCACATATGTAATTTTAGCCACTCAATCCATTGCTAACTATGCCTTCAACTGCCTGGGCTCTGATCTCGGGCTTCCCTCCTTTAACCTTTTGTCTTTCTACCCCTATTTTCTTCTTTAAGAGGCTGGTTAAAACCCAACATTTTGACTGTGTTTTTGATTATTTGCCATTGTCCTTCCTTATGTGGCTCATTGTCAAATGCCGGTTTGAAAGGTGCTGCATGACACAAGTTATTGCCGAAGTGCCAACAGCTGAGACAATGAGTGTGACAGTTAATTGCCCAGTCTGAAATAATATTTGGAAAATGGGATAAGGCAGAAAAGAACAGAGGAGCCAGGGTGGTGCCTAAGCCTTGAATATATTCAAAGATTGAACTTCCACATGCCTCTGGGGTATGAAATTCAAAATATTCACCATCCTCTCAGTAACACATTCCCCCTCAGCTCAATCTATCATGGCTGAGATTGTTTCCCCTAGTTTGAGAACCCCTAGCTAATTGAAACATCCTTTCTGCATCCAGCCTGTCTAGTCTTTAAAAAATTAAAAGTGATCATCATTCATCCTTCTAAACTCTAGAAAAGACAGTCCCAGTCTCCTCAAGCTCTCCTCATAGGACTATACTGCCATCTCAGGAATTAGAACCTTCACTCCACTCCCTCTATGCGAGTATATCTTCCTTAGGTAAGGTAACCAAAACTGAACTCAATAGTCCAACAAGTGTCATAAAGAATTCTTGGGGTTCTGAGCATCAAAAACATTCAGGGACCATTCACACTTTCATACATTTGAGTCATTAAAGCACAAATATACAGTAAAATGCACAAAGAAATTGTCTAGGGAATATTTACACAGTATTTATAATGAACTTTTGTCTTGTGTAATCATTATAAAAATGCAAACACAAATATAACATGAAAATGTATGTCACACTTTTGTGTCATTATATGTCACGCTAAATATGTCTACCCTACCTTGCATCTTTCTGACTGGATTTTTAAACTATGGACTATTTTGATCTGGTGTTTGCATGCATTAAGGTAGGTCTTACCACTTGTCACGCAGTTGCAAAGATCCCCTTAAGTTTAAGGTCCAATATTTGACTAGTCAATGGGCTCTTTGGCCCATAAGCTAATCCTCCCCTTAGTTTCAGTTACCTACAAAGCACACTTTCACATTCCCAGATTGTGCACAAAATATTACCCAAAATAGTACACAAAATATTCAGCAGCTTGTGTTCAATCTTTATTCTGCAACTATCATGGTCCTCAAGTCAATGTCATCTTTGTCTCACCAAGCAATTTAATAAAAAGGGCAAACTTTCTTCCTTTCAGATAGCAAGAACCAGAATCTCAAAATAACTTTTGGTTTCCAGCTGCCTTCTTCTTCTCACCCAATCTCTCAAATTCTAGCTGCCTAATCAAAAAACACAGTTTGGCAAGTCTTTCTTGTACCATTTTCAGAGCCTCCCCATTTCTGACTGAATATTCTGAAGACACCAAAGGCCTGAATTTCATTCTTCAGTGCCCTCAGAAGCAACTCCAAACACAAAGTGCTCTTCTATTATTTTTGCCTTGGGGAATAGCAACTCATCTTTCAATGAAGTACTTTTCAACCTTCAGGCTGAAGCACTAAATTCGACAACTTTAGATCATAACCATCCTGTTCTCTTTCTCAGACAGCAAATGCTGTTCTTGGATTTATAATTTTTCCTGACTCTTTCCACTATCACTTTATTTTTTTATTACACAATCAATTGATTTTGAATATAAATCACCTCTGTTTACCATTCCGTTAAAGAGTGTTCCCTTTCCTTCTTTTCTACCCACCACATCTCACTTTTTACTTTCTTATAAACTGCTAAACTTCAAACCTCTTCTGGCTTGACAAGAGATTGTTGACCTTAGTGAATAACAGTCTGGCTAACTGAGAGCTTTTTGGCATATTTTCACCCTTATTTCAGATTTATATGCATGTGCAGCATTTTTTTGTTTGCATTTGCTTTCATCAAACTTGAATGAGAAGTAGTCTCTATTGAACCAGACCTGGAACAACTCCTGGACCTTTTCCCCTAATCACTTGTCTCTTTTAATATTTTTATTTTAGCCACTGTTGTAGTATCAACTTTTTAGATCCCCCCATGCCTTTGATCATAATCTATCTCTCTGTGGCCTTATTCTCTTGTTTTCAACCCAACATTATCATCAATTTGACCTATACCGGTGATGGTGTTATTATGCCCAAAGGTCTGCCATCTGGCTGAGATCAAATATCAACTATTTGACTCATAATGTTCCTCATGTCACCTCTTCCTGATTTTTTCCTTTGAATCATCCAGCCCTCTTTTCATTTGGAAACTCCACTGCTTTAATCACATTGGTTGAAAATCTTTCTACAGTTTGCAACATTGCCGAGCTCATATCTACATCCTCCTGAAGATAGGTACTTTTAGCTGCCTTTAGCCCCAATTTTAATTCCTTCTGCCTGGTGCAAATTGGACTGGAGATCAAGTACAGTGAGGCAAGTCATTTACTCCTTCTGACTAGAGTACCTTCCCGGCCTGTTTTGATCTTAACCTGCTTTTTCTGGTAAGCAATCAGGACACCGGCTATTCCTTAGCTACAGAAGCAGTCTGTATCTGAGATGAATTGGCTGCAAGATGACCTCTTAAGCTCTGAGTTGGAATCCTTCTGTTCTGGAGGAGGCAGAAAAGTGGCAGGCAAATTAACTTAATTGGGCATACTATGTTCAAATCTGGCCTTTCGTAAACCCAGGTTGGTTTTACCCAATTTTGTTAATACTTTTCAAATGTTCTGTTATCACATTTTTTACAGTAGACTCTAACATTTTCCTCAGAGCTGGTGTTAGGCTAACTGGTGTATAATTCTGTTTTTTGGTGTCTCTCCCTTTTTAAATAGTGGGGTTTAATTTGTCATCTTCGCAACAAGATCTGGACAATATCCAGGCTTGGGCTGAAAAGTGGCAAGTAACACTTCCGCCACACAAATGCCAAGGTAACAATCATCAATAAGAGAAATCTAACCAGCACCCCTTGACATTCAATGGTGTTACCATCAGTGAATCCCCTACTATCAACATCCTGGGGGCTATCATTGACCAGAAGCTCAACTGGACTCGTCATATAAACACAGCGGCTATAAGAGCAGGTGAGAGGCGAGGAATACTGATGCAAATAACTCAGCTCCTGACTCCCTAAAGCCTGTCCACCATCTACAAGGCACAAGTCAGGAGTGTGATGGAATACTCTGGATGAGTGCAGCTCCAACAACACTCAATGATGTTTGATACCATCCAGGACCAAGCAGCCCACATGATTGGTGCCACATCCACTCCCTCCACCACCAATGCTGAGTAGCAGCAGTGTGTACCATCCACAAGATGCACTGCAGAAATTCACCAAACATCGTCAGACAGCACCTTCCAAATCCATGGCCACTTCCATCTAGAAGGACAAGAGCAGCAGATAACCGGAACATCTCCACCTTCAATTCCCCTCCAAGCCACTCACTGTCTTGATTTGGAAATATATCACCGTTCCTTCACCCTTGCTGGGTCAAAATTCTGGAATTCCCTCCCTACTGGCATTTTGGGTCGACCCACAGCAGGTGGACTGCAGTGGCTCAAGAAGGCAGCTCACCACCACCTTTTCAAAGTGAGCTAGGGACAGGCAATAATTGCTGGCCGGCCAGCCATGCCCAGATCCCACAAATGAATATATAACAAAAAACACAGGAAGGCAGTGAGATCCTTCTTTAAATGTGCATATCTGTCCTATGAATTCAAATTTAGTTGAAGGTTTAAACTGGGAGAAGTGTTGCCTTCGTCATCAGACGACACCTTCCAGCAGCCACATTACGGGTCAGAAGAGGCCCAGGCATGTAGTGTTAATTTTGTTTTTCACTTGAGCATGAAGAACACAATTATGCACAAAAAACCTTGCCAAACCCTCCTCCTTCTTCTCATAAAAAAACAAGGTCCCACTGCCCTCATCTCACAAGCTGCTAGCAACTGACCGTGTAGATCAGATTTTGCTATTGCTGCTTCCTACAAAATCAGTTCATCCAATGATATATTTCCTAATCCTGTCTGCTATCCCTATTTAGGCCATGTATTTCCAAGTCCGTGTAAATCCTATCCCTAAGAATTCTCTCCAATTGCTTCTCAACCACCGATGTAAGACTCATGGGCTTATATTTTCTTGGATTATCTTTATTTCCTTTATTGAATAGAAGAATGACATCATTGTGGCTAGCTAGTGGCTAGCGAGGACACAAAGATCTTGGTCAAGGCCCCAGCAATCTCCTCTCTTGCCTCTCTCAATAACCTGGGGTAGCCTCTAATATTTTCCTCATTGCTGGTATTAGGCTAACTGGTCTGCAATTCTGTTTTTTTCTGTTTCTCCCTTTTTAAATATTGAGGTTACATTTCCCACCATACAATTTGTAGGATGGTGAGAGAGAGAGAGAGAATTTTGAAAGATGACCATCAATGCATCAAATATTTCCGGGCCCACTTCTTTTACCTCTCTAGGATGTAGATTACTAGACCCTAATGATTTGTCAACCTGTAACCCCAATAATTTCCCCAGCATCATTTTCTTGCTAATACTGATTTCCTCCAATTCCACCTTCTCATGACACCTTTGGTTCCCACTATTTTTGAGAAATTTATTGTGCCATCTTTTGTGAAGATGGAACGAACATGACAACTCTGCTGCCATTTCTTTGTTTTCCATTTTAATTTCCCCAGCTTCTGGTTGTAAGGGATGTACTTTTGTCTTTACTTATCTTTTTCTGTTCACATATTTATAGAAGCTTTTACAGTCAGTTTTTCTCTTCCCAGCAATTTTACTTTCATACTCGATTTTTCCCCACTTGATCAAATATTTTCTCCTGTTTTGCTGAATTTTAAAATGCTCCCAATCGTCAGTTCTGATGAAGAGTCACCAGACTGGAAATAGCAGTTGTGTTTTCTCCCCAAGGTACTGCCAGACCTGCTGAGTTTCTCAAGCAATTTTTGTTTATGCAACAGGATTATAGCTTTTTTCGGCAATTTTAAATGCCTCCTCTTTAAATCTACTACTATACCTAATTTGTTTTGTTAACCAAGGTTGAATAGTTTTTCCTTTTTTATTTTTGTGCCAGAAAAGAATGAGTAATTGTCATAATTCACACACAACTGCTTTAAATATGAATCATTGTCTATTCACCTGTAGTAACATTCCCCAATCCATCCTTGCTGAGCGTGCCTCGTACCTTCCTAGTTCTGATAATTTAGATTCAAGACCTTAGTTTCAGATTTAACTACTTCACTCTCCATCTTGAGGAAAAAAAATCTATTATATCATTATCAGTCTTCCCTAAAGGACCCCTTACTTTGAAGAGGTGACCAAACATGTGAATGAAGGTAGAGCAGTGGACGCGGGATACATGGATTTAAGTAAGGCGTTTGATAAGGTTCCCCATGGTTAGCTCATGCAGAAAGTAAGGAGGCATGGGTTAAGGGGAAATGTGGCAGATTGGATTCAGAATTGGCTGACCCTGAGAAGACAAAGGGTGGTAGTGGACGGAAAATATTCGACATGGTGCTCAATTACGAGTGGTGTACCACACGGATCTATTCTGCGTCCTCTTTGTTTATGATTTTTGTAAATGATTTGGATGTAGGAGTGGAAGGGTGGATTAGTAAATTCGTGGATGATACGAAGGTGGGTCAAGTTGTGGATAGTGCGGAGGGCTGTTCTAGATTACAAAGGGACATTGATAGAATGCAGAGCTGGGCTGAGAAGTGGCAGATGTAGTTTAACCCTGAAAAGTGTGAGGTGATTCATTTTGGAAGGACAAATGTGAAAGCAGAATACAGGGTTAACGGAAAGATTCTTGGCAGTGTGGAGGAGCAGAGGGATCTTGGCGTTCATGTCCACAGTTCCCTGAAAGCTGCCACCCAGGTGGATAGAGTAGTTAAGATGGCGTATGGTGTGTTAGCTTTCATTAATAGAGGGACTGAGTTGAAGAGCCATGAAATTATGCTCCAGCTATACAAAAGCCTGGTTCAGCCACATCTGGAGTATTGTGTCCAGTTCTGATCACCACATTACGGAAAAAATGTGGAAGCGTTGGAAAAGGTGTAGAGGAGATTTACCAGGATGTTGCCTGGAATGGAGGGAAGGTCTTACGAGGAAAGGTTGAGACAGCTAGGGCTTTTCTCTTTAGAACGACGAAGGATGAGAGGTGACTTGATAGAGGTGTACAAAATGATCAGAGGTATAGATAGAGTGGACAGCCAGAGATTTTTACCTAGCGTGAAGGTAGCTATTATGAGGGGGCATCGTTTTAAAGTGAGTGGAGGTGGATATAGGGGAGACGTCAGAGATAGGTTCTTTATACAGAGAGTGGTCGGGGGGTGGAATGAACTGCCGGAACAGGTAGTGAAGTTGGCCTCATTAGGGGCATTTAAGCGGCTATTAGATAGGCATATGGATGATAGTATAAGGTAGGGGTGGAGGTAAGATAGACCTTAGGTTTAGGGTAAAAGTTCGGCACAACATCGTGAGCCGAAGAGCCTGTACTGTGCTGTACTGTTCTATGTTCTATGTTCTACATAACAAGATTGTTAATTAATCCTTTCTTATTGCACAATACCCAATCTAGAATAGCCTGGTCTCTGACTGGTTCCTCAAAGTATTGCCTAAAAAAAATTATACATACACTGCAGTAAATTCTCCTCCACAGTATCCTTGTTACTTTGGTTTGCTTAATCAATATGTAAATTAAACTCACACGTGGTTACGTTTGTACCATTTTTGCATGCATCACAGATTTCTTGTTTAATGCCTAATCCTGAGATTCCTATATTTTGAGGGAATACTTTATCATTTATGTCTTAACTCCCTATATTCTGTTTGTAGGACTTCATTTTTTTTTAATCCATATTGTTGGTACTGATATGTATTATGATCACTTGCTATTCACCCTCAAACTTCAGAATGCCACAGAACCAGGAAGGCAACATACCATCCTAGAGGCAGTCTGTTCCCTTTACTATTGAATCTCCCATCATTATACCACTGCCAACCTTCTTCCTGCCCTCTTGTGACCACACAGACCCATAGCTAAAGCCAGTGCAGAGGCCATGACAAACAAGGTTCTTGCTGCTGGAGTGAATGAGGGCACAGACAACAGAGAAAATGAGCAAACTAACCAAAGCACCATAGTCCAGAGTTGTACACTGCGGTCAAGAGTGGGGAGGGAGTGAAGTTTTCATAAATTCTCTAGATTCTGGAATTATTCCTTTGGATTGGTAGGTAGCGATGTCATTCCACTCTTTATGAAGGGAGTGAAAGAGAAAATAAGGAATTACATGCCTGTTAGCCTTATATCAGTAGCAGTGAAAATGTTATTACTTACTATAAAGGATCAGATAAATATACACCTGCTTGATAATGATTTGATTGGGTACAGTCAGCATGGATTTGTGAATGGAAAATCATGTTTGTTGAACTTGAAGATAACAAGCATGGGGCTGGATGAACACAGCAGGTCAAGCAGCATCATAGGAGCAGGAAAACTTGACATTTCGGGCCTAAACCCTTCATCAGAAATGGGGGAGGGGAAGAGGGTTCTGAAATAAATAGGGAGAGAGGGGGAGGCGGATAGAGGATGGATAGAGGAGAGGATAGGTGGAGAGGAGGCAGACAAGTCGAAGAGGCGGGGATGGAGCCAGTAAAGGTGAGTGTAGGTAGGGGGGTAGGGAGGAGATAGGTCAGTCCAGGGAGGACGGACAGGTCAAGGGGGCGGTATGATGTTAGTAGATAGGAGATGGGGGTGTGGCTTGAGGTGAGAGGAAAAACAGGTTAGGGAGGTGGAGATGAGCTGGGCTGGTTTTGGGATGCGGTTGGGGGAGGGGAGATTTTGAAGCTTGTGAAATCCACATTGATGCCATTGGACTGCAGGGTTCCCAGGCTGAATATGATTTGCTGTTCCTGCAGCCTTCGGGTGGCATCACTGTGGCATTGCAGGAGGCCCAGGATGGATATGTCATCTGAGGAATGGGAGGGGGAGTTGAAATGGTTCGCGACTGGGAGGTGCAGTTGTTTGTTGCGAACTGAGCGCAGGTGTTCTGCAAAGCAGTCCCCAAGCCTCCGCTTGGTTTCCCCAATGTAGAGGAGGCCACAACGGGTACAGCGGATGCAGTATACCACGTTGGCAGATGTGCAGGTGAACATCTGCCTGATGTGGAATGTCTTCTTGGGGCCTGGGATTGGGGTGAGGGAGGAGGTGTGGGGGCAGGTGTAGCACTTCCTGCGGTTACAGGGAAAAGTGCCAGGTGTGGTGGGGCTGGAGGGGAGTGTGGAGCGGACCAGGGAGTCGCGGAGGGAGTGGTCCCTCCGGAAGGCAGATAAGGGTGGGGAGGGAAAAATGTCTTTGGTGGTGGGGTCTGATTGCAGATGGCGGAAGTGTCGGAGGATGTTGAACTTGGAGTTTTTTGAAGGCCTTACAAACAAAACTAAGAGTACAGGGAATGGAAATAATATACTTAGATTTGCAGTAAGCTTTTGATAAATTCCCTAACGAGTGTAGTTAGAAAATTAAAGCACATGAGAAAAGAGGTAACGTATTGGCATGGACTCATAATTGGCTTACAAACAGAAAACAGAGAGTAGGAATAAATGGGTTATTCTCATGTTGGCAGCTGTGACTAGTGGGGTACCACAGGGATCACTACTTGGGGCTCCAATTATTCACAATGTGCACCACTGATTTGGAGTTGGGGGACCTAATGTAACATTTCCATATTTGCGGATGATACAAAGTTAGGTGGGAGTGTGTGCTGTGAAGAAGATGTAAAGTGGCTTCTGGAGGATTTGTATAGGCTTAGTGAATAGGTATGATCATGATGGAATATAATGCGAGAAAATGTGTGGTTATCCACTCTGGTGGGAGAAATAGATATGCACATAGAAAGTTGACAGGTGTTGAAGTACAAAGAGACTTAGGTGTCCTTATTGATAAGTCATTGGAGGCTAACTTGCAGGTGCAACAAGCTATTAGGTAAGGTAATGGAAAGTTAGCCTTTATTGCAAGAGGATTTGAATACAGTAGGAGTGCAGTCTTGCTTCCATTGTATAACAGCTTGGTTAGATTGCACCTGCAGTACATTTTGCAGTTTTGGAGTCTTTAACTCATGAGTTAAAAGTGTCATGTAGTTCTGGACTCAACCACAAGAAGGAACAACCTTTCCACATCTACCTTGACAAGATCACTCAGGATCTATTGCTTCAACTGAATCATTTGTTCTAACCTCCAGTGAATACAAGCCCAGCCGTGTCCAATCTTCATAAGACAATTTGCCCATTCGAGGTATCAATCTGTTAAATCTCCTCTGAACCACTTCTATTGTGTGTACGTCCTTCTTTAAACAAGGAGACCAAAAACTGCACATATGTTGAGATGTGCAATCACTAAAATGCTGCTTATCTGAAACATCCTTAAATTTATGGTCAATTCCTCTTCAAATGAAGGATATCATTCTATTAGCCCTCTTCATCTTGCTGTGCTGACATTCTAACTTCTGGAGAATAATGCCCTAGAAAACTTAGATTCATCCATGCTTTGGGATTCGGTTGTTTTCCATTTAGGTAATACTATGTTTTTTATTCTTCCTGTCAAAGTGAACATCTTCACATTTTCCCACATTATACTCCATCTTAATTTTTTGCGCACTGACTTAACCTCAATATGTTGTTCTACATTCTTGTTAAGTCATTTTCATAACATAATTTCCTACTTATCTTTGTTTCATATACTAACTTAGCCGATGTGCCTTTAGTCACATCATCTAAGCCATTGATATAAATTGTAAAAAGTAGACAGCTCAGCAAAGACCCCTAAGGGATCCCAGTCTTCACATCCTGCTAATCTGAAACAGATCCACTAATGCATAATTCCTGTTTTCTCCTAACCAGCCAGCTAATCTTCTGTCCTTGTTGGGTTGTAACTCTGCCCATGTGTTGACATTTTGTGCAATAACCTCTTTTGTGGAACCTTTTCAAATGCCTTCTGGAAATCCAAGTACAAGACATCAAGGGCTCCCTTTGTGTATGGTTGATGGTACTCCTTCATAAGATCCCAATAAATTGATTAAGCATGATGTCCCTTTCACAAAAGCATGGTGACACTTTCTGATTACCTTGAAGTTTTCCAAGTGCCCAGCTGTTATCTCCTTAATGGCTGATTTTAGCACTTCCTCCATGACAGCCATCAAGCTAATTTATATCATTAACTCCTTACAGTTTGGAAACAGGCACTTTCAGCCCAACAAGTCCACACTGGCCGTCAAAGCATCCCACCCAGACCCACCCCCCTAACCTAAACTTCCCTGAACACTGTGGGCAATTTAGCATGGTCAATCCACCTAGGCAACACCTCTTTGGACTGTGGGAGGAAACTGGAGCAGCCCCATGCAGACACAGGGAGAATGTGCAAACTCCACCCAGAGGGTTGCCCAAGGGTGGAATTGAACCTGGGTTCCTGGTGCTGTGAGGCAGTAGTGCTAACCACTGAGCCACCATGCCACCCCAAGACACTGTGCCGCACCAAATTGCCAATAGTTTCCCATTTTCTGCCTTCCTCCCTTCTGGAATAGAGGGTTATATTTGCTACTTTCCAGACCATGAACTTTTCATCAAGACTTTTACTGTCAGTGTGATTTTTCCAGTTTATATGTTGCGTAAAACCACTGATGATTATGTAATAATTGAAGAGGCTCGTACAATTAACGCATACAGACTTCCAGAAGGTGTTTGATAAAGTACCATTTAATAGATTTATTCTCAAAATTGAAGACCATGGCTTTGAAGTGATTAAATACAAAATTGATTAAAGAACAAAATGCAGGAACTGATGATTTGCAATTGTTTTCAGAACGAAGGGGAATGTAAAGCCCAGAGGTCTGAGCTAGAATCACAGCTGTTTCTAAGATATATTTATGACCTCTACTTGGTTATGCAGGATATAAATTCAAAATTTACAGATGACACAGAAGTTGGAAAACACAGAAAAGTTAGTAACATGTTTCAGTAGAATATAGACAGATTGATGAAATGAACAACTGAATTTCATATCAGATTAAATTAGACAAATGAGAAGTCATATGTTTCATGAGGAACAATGAAAAGAAAGCAATAATGAAACATTATGATGCATGATGAACGATGTCAAAGGGTGTAGGAAGAGGAAGATCTACTAATGTCTAGACATAGTACAAATCTTTGAAGATGGAGGACAAATTGATAAGGGCTATTCAAACATCTGGGATCCTATAATTTATAAATTGAGGCCTAGAACACAAATGCAAAGAAGCTATGTTTTTAAACTTTTAGAAAACACTGATTAGTCTCTAGTGGAATTATTTTACTCAATTCCGAGCAGCACATTCAATAAAATGTCAAGGTCTTGGAAAGGGAGGAGAAAAACTTTACAGTGTTACCATGTTGAGGCACTTCAGCTATGTGGAAAGACCAAAGAAGACAATTCTTTTCCTTACAGTAGAGAAGGTTGAGAAGAAATTTGACCGAGGTGTTGAAAATCTTATAGAATTTTGATAAGACACTGAGAAATTGGTTCAGGGCAGAAGGGTATATCCAACGGACATAAATTGGCAAAAGAATATGAGGCAACATGAGGACTGAAGATTTACGTAGCAAATTGTTATGGTGTGAAATGCATTGCCTGAAAGGATGATGGAAGCAGCTGAATATCAATCTTCAAAGAGTATTGGATAAATCCTTGAAGGGGAAGAATGCAGCACCTTGAGGAAAGAGCAGTGATGTGGACTTAATTCTACAGCATTTACAAAATGCCAGCAGAGGCACAATGGACAGAATGGCTCATATTGTTATATCATTTTAATAGCTGATTCCAGGCATCTCTACTAGCTATCATAGGAATACACAAAACTATTTGTGGGAATGTGTAGGAGTACGCATAGTCTAAAATAAATGCCGATCTTAACTCTACACTTAAATTCAATTGCTTAAGAAGTATTGATTGTTATTTGTTTAGATTTAGGTATTTACATGATGGATTGGCTTAAATGACTTAATTTCAAGCAGTAAATTTTTGAGGTACAGCCAGTGTATTATCATCTATTCTGTTTGTCAATAGTGATGGAGTCATGTTTAGACATGTTTATTTTGTTTATTTTGTTTTAACTTTCAAAGACAGATTTTAAAAGAGCTGCTGCAAAATTCTTAGAGACCACTTATCATGTTTCCATAATGTCAGCTTAATCACAAACTTCACTAGGTGCCAAGGATCCTCTTAACCTCTTTTGGATACTCCATAGGAATCAAGTGGTGTCAGTTCTTGCAATCTTAATAGGTTTGGACAGTAATTGACTTGGTGCAGGACGTGATTGTGACTTGTAGTCTTGGACTTTGTCCTGTGATATTTATGCTTATTGTATCATATGTTCTGATTGATTGAGGATTTTTGCATTCATAAATCAATTACAATAATCTAAAAAAACCTTTTAATGTGAACATTTAGTGAAGTCAGATGTGTCGTATATTCTCAGATAACCACTCCAGATACATTATGGTATTTGCCATCTTTACCAGTCTGTGGGTAAGGGTTGTTATTTGATATTTTACCTCACCCTAATTTGTGAATTCTCAGATTTAAAAAAAACTGCACTCTACCTCTAAACTTAGTTCAATAATTTGTATCAAGCCAACATATTTGTGTCAATTCAGGAATTGTACTCTGTTATTTTTAGCACATGTATATTTCTGTAACAATATGTGAGTTTTAAAATAAAATATGGAACTTTAGTATGTGCTTTAAAAATGACACAGCACAATTCATTTCCCAGATACGGGAGAGAGTAACCCCCAAATATCCAGACAATTTTCCTTGTGCACAATCAGATTGACACGATCTTCTGTATTTAGGACAGCTGAGTGGCAGGTAATGGCTTGTTCTTTATAGAAACATCTCTTTCTGTTGATAAATTCACACTTTATTTGTCAATGTTATTAATCTCAATATATTTTAGTTTAAATAATCTGAATTTTATTCGTGAAATTACACATCAGTACACTGACTCACTTTTCTAGATGTTATCTTAATGTAATCCATAAACTGTGTATTAAATTTGTGCAGAAGAATGATTTACTAATAAGTAAACCTCAAAAAATCAAGCTAAATGCTTATAATTGCTTCATTTATACCACTACGTTGCAATGTTTGTTGTTCTTTTGAGTTTTATTATATTTGCTGCGAACCGTGGGATAATTTGTTTCCAACCGGAACCTTTGTGCGTGAGATTGTGGGTGGGCGAACAGTCCAGTGGTGACTCGGGAAGATGGAGGTGTCAGAGGAAGAAGCTATTCGTGAGTTCGTGACAGTAACAGGAGTTGAGGAGGAGCGGGCTCGCTTCTACCTGGAGTCTGCGGACTGGGACCTGCAGGTAAGGCCGGGGTTTGGGGAGAAGGAAGCGGGAGCGCGGCTTGTCCGCACTTCCAGAATCGGCCTCAAGTTTGGGCCTGTAGCAGTGTCCCGGTAAATGGCGCCGGGTTAGCGCGGTTCCCCCTTTTTTTAAAAATGTGATCCTGCTCCAGGGCCTGCAAAATGCCGCCTGGTACCGCTCCCTCCCTCTCTCAGTGTGTGCCAGGCCGGGGTTTTTGACTGGTGATTCAGCAACTTGTAGCCGCAGTGCGGGAGCCAGTGGGAGGGGTAGATCCGGCCTTAGTGGCCCTACAGGGGTAGTTTACAGGAGATGGTCTCAGATGGAATCAAGTCTATGGTTTGTGCCCTATGAGCTGTTTGCCCAGTATTATCCAACAAGTGTTTCATACAGCTGAGGAACTTTCTTTAGACCACGTACCAGGTTCCTGACCAACCTGAAAGTTTCGTTTTGAACTCCGATACCGTTTAGGGGGAAAAAAAAGGATACTTCTTGCAGGGAAGATAGGTTTTATTCTGCCGTGAGCCCACACTACATTTTCAGAGTCAACCCTGACAATGAATGTGCTAGTCAGCAATATCATTATAGGGAGTAGGTCACCTGAAAGTCTGGTATTGGATTTGAAAGTCTAGAACAGCAACGTGATCAGCATATGACCAAGCTGCTTTCTATCATGTAAAGGCAGGTATTTATCATGTTAACTCGTGAGAAACTGAGGCTTGGGATGCCAGCTATCATACACTCTCAATATTCTGATATCTGAAGGTTGGTATGTTATTTCTAAATGTAACTGAGCACAGTTTATGAACATGACTATTTGTGCTGCTTACCATTGCTGTTTAGGGAAGAGGACAAATTCATAGATACCAAACAAAAGCAAGGGCTCAAACTATAATTGTCTAATAATGGTCTTCTTTTGGTGGAGATGTCAGCAGCCTCCCTAGTGATGACCGGCCTCAAGATGATGTGTGCAGCAGTGAAAACCATCACAAATTTATCCGAGATAACAAGGCGTGGGGCTGGATGAACACAGCAGGCCAAGCAGCATCATAGGAGCAGGAAAACTTGACGTTTCGGGCCTAGACCCTTCATCAGAAATTTATCCTTAATGACTACTTTCCCAGATGTAATATCTGAACCAATAAAAGAACTGAAGATGTTGGAGATCTGAAATTTTAAAGAAGTGCTGGAGAAATTTAACAAGTCCGGGAGTATCTGTGGAGAAAAGTTCTTTTTTACGGGTCAAACTGGATTCAATGTTGACTGTTTCTCTCTCCACAGATGCTGCCAGGTCTGTTGAGTTTCTCCAGCACTTCCTATTTTTTGTGTGATATTTAAACCAGAAAGGTTTTCCAAATTACAGACCACTATGCACTAATCGCTTAATTGACTCAGTCATTGGAAGACAGTCATCTAACATTTGTTTTGGGTTTTATCTCTCCTCCTTTAGAACCTCGCAAGTAAATATCTTGATAAATAAATTAGGTCTAAGCAGTCAAACAGTTCAACGTTAGTATGTTCTTTATGTTTTTAAGTGGTGTAGTTAAACTCTAATACCTCTTCTCTGTGCTAACAGGCTTGATTATTACCAACCTTTGTCAAAATTCTCTGAGCTGAAGAAAGATGTGGCTTTTGGAAAGGATAAACTCAATAATTAGGCCAACAGAGACTAAAGGCACATGAAAATCTCCAGATTAATTGACTGAGAAATCCTTGTGTGCTGGCCTGTTACTAGGCTGATGGGAAAACAAATGGGAAAATCACAAGAAAATTGAATGCACATTTTGTAGTGTTTCGGAACAAAAGAGGATCCTTGTTTTAAAAAAAAGTCATCATCCAAGGATACAAATAAAGCTATAATTTCTACTGGAGTAGGTGTTAAAAATGACTCTTAAACTAAGAGTTCAGAATTACATTAGGTTTTGAATAGATAACTAGTAAAACACTTTCCATTTTTATGTTATGCCAACAAGGATGTATAAATTTGGGAATCGTGTGGAGAAAGATAGAAAAACATTAATGTCTTTTTGACACATGGACATGTATTGTGTTATCATTAGTCCCTGATGTGGGGAACGTTAGTCTAAATGGAAGTGATAAATATTCAAGAAGTACAAAAATAAAAAGCACAGGGGATGGAAATTATTCAAGGTGACAATTCTAATTGCAAAGTTGACATTCGCAGTAGTTTAAAAAAAACTGCTGATTGTACTTTGTTTCACTTTCATTTTTTAAAAAAAAAAGTTAACCTTTTAGAGAAAAGTCCTATAAACTAGATGATAAAACTTAAATTGTAAAGTTACAGCTAAAATGATTTGGTTTGAAGGAAATATTTTAGAGCAATTGATTTAGTCTGTCAACCATGACTGTTTTCTGGGGTTGTGGAGAGATTTTAAAAATCTTCAGATTATTCTCCAGACTTTTACACATTTGATAGCTTCCCGATAATGTAATTATCAAAGATGCTTTAATGACTGGGCTGGAGATCCAGAGAAATAGCTTTCTTGTAGAGTTTTCATTGTTTGTTTTTTGGTAAATATATGACTGAAAGTTTGTCGTTCATTTTTAGAAAATTTGTGAACTAAGTACATGAAAAGCAAAACACTATAGTAGCAATCCAAGAGGCATCTTGCCACTGTTTTGTTGAGTGGCTGTCACTTGAACTTTCACTGTGCTTTAGTCCTGACCTACAGAGTGTTGACTGAAAGTCAGTGGGCATCAGTTATCTTTTTAAAAAAAAAAAAAAAAAAAAATTGCTCATCATCTCTTAACCTAAAAAGTCAATAACAGTAGGGTATTTGACAATGAGATATCACTAATGAACTGTCTTGTTCTGACCCAATGTAACACTTTACAGCAAGAATTATTGGATGCTGGTAAGGACTGGGAATGCTGATTAAATTCACTTTTTCTTTCCACGAACACTGAGGCCACTTGTAGCATTTCCCTGATATCACCATTACTGTAATCAGCTAATTGCACAGTGTGTAAATGATTCAGTGACCACCTGGTCTGTAGGCACACTGAATTACTAGATGAATCTTTGTAGATTAGTCATCAGACCTTCTTAGCCATGTTAGATTTTAAACCTTTTTTTAAAGGAGTGTGATTTGAGTTGGACAATGCATGTGTTGAATTGACAAGTGTAATAAATGAATTCTGTTTTGGCCAGACAAAATTTAGTAGTAGATTGCTAACAGTTGGGAATAGTTATGCCAAACATAGCATCAGTTGCTTTTAGTTCCTGTTCCATGCTTTTTGAATATTGAACAAGGTGTTTAGCTATGCAAATCATGGAAGCACAATAAATAATCTAACTATTTCGTCTTCATTTGAGATGTCTTGAATATTCCATAGGGGGGCAATATGGTCTAAAGGAATTCTGCCTGGACTGCTGTCATTTTTATTTTAAAAATTAAATGAAAGCTTTTGTGTAACCACAATAAATTTAATTTGACACTTGAGAAAGGTCTCCGATATTGTGCGTTTGGTTGCAGCTTGCCCTGGGCAGCTTTTATGAAGAAGGTGGTGACGATGATGTGATAACTCTTCCACAACCTGAACCCAGCACAGGTTCAAGAACGGTAGCACAAAGGTGAGGGTCTTGTGCTTCTGTTTGTTTATACTTTTCAACTTCATTATTTCCCTCTATCCTCTCTTTAGCTTTTGATACCATACTGGATTTTAGTTCACTGCTGTTATGTGCTTTTGGTCCAATTGCTTAATTCATGTGTGAACCCCCAGTGAGAGTTAGTAGTTTGACTTTAATATCCTTATTAACTTCTAACACTGGTGGACTGATGACCAGATTCTTGCAGCTAAGTAGGACCAAAAATAAAGTTGCTGGAAAAGCTCATCAGGTCTGGCAGCATCTGTGAAGAAAAAAATGAGAGTTAACGTTTTGGGTCCGGTGACCCTTCCTCAGAACCTTCTGATTAACTTTGATTTTTTTTTTTCTTCACAGATGCTGCCAGACCTGCTGAGCTTTTCCAGCAACTTCTGTTTTTGTTCCTGATTTACAGCTTCCGCAGTTCTTTTGGTTTTTATCTTGCAGCTAAGTAGCCTGCTAGAACAAAATGTTTTATCCTTGCACTACAGCTTAAAATTGTTGTAATTAAGAATGTCCCACTGGTGTAGCAAGGTCGCTAGTTGGAAATTAAAACTTGTGAACTGGTTTGCTCCTTTAACTGTTGCTGACAAAGGTGTACTCTTTACTAGTAGTAGATATCAAACATTGAGAAAATTAAACCTTTTTCTTCCACCGCAGACATTTTGTTACAATTAAAACAATAAAACAAAGCACACATTCAGATTTTTGTTCCATCCCATGAGCTTGTATTTCACAGCTGTATATACACATTACCACTCAAATTCAAAACCTTTCATGTGCTGCGTGACTTTTGATTTGTTTTCACATTAACGTTGTGGTCATCTTTGTGTTTAATAACAGTCTTGTGGCTGAAAGTAATGATGGAGCTGCCAGGTTTTATCTTTAACAGGTTGCAGGGCAAAATTTGATTCTAGTGGCCAAGAGCACAAATACTAATTGTAATATAATCGGTTGTGTGTTTCTAAACAATTGTTGGTTACTGCAGTTGTGCAGACCCTGTGGAAAACAAAGGGATTTTTTAAAAAAAAAAGTCCCTGATTTGAGCAGTTGGTAATGTCAGCATATTGGGATAGCTTAGAATGTTGATGTGGTTGATCATTTTATTTGTCCTTGTGTCTGTTTTCTCTTTCTAAACATTCTGTGCTTCAGTCCTTTCCATTTCATGCTGGATTTTACTTTCTGCTATCGTAATTTTTTTTTTACCGTAATCTTACTGTAATTGTCTTTTTTTTTTTTGCTGTCATCTGCCTTAGTTAGCTGCTGTATCCAGAAATGACTTTTGTTTGTATGTGGTGTGAGGCCATGACACTGTACTTTCTTAAAAATCTTATCACTGGGGAATTGTCAGTTGCCTTGCTGAGCAATACCCCTGAGACACTAGAACAGTTGTTAAGCTATTTTTTAAAAAAATTAATCTGTGTCTGAGCAGGGCATTTAGGCTAAGTATGAGACTAAATGCTTTAATAGTTCATCCGGTAAGGGATCTAAAAGGAAGAAAAATAGGCATTGTTCCAGGGTAGATTGTGTTTACACCTTTGTATTGGGGGAGGGGGGTGGAATTGAGCAAGAAATCTCCAATGTAAGTACAGATGTTATGAAACATCATCTTGAAGACACCACCATAAGCACTAAATGTATTTTATTAAGTAGCATATAATTTAACAGCCCTCACCTGTCATATTTTGCTCTTTATTTATGTCAAATAAAATATGTTTAATGACTCATTCTTTAATTTTTGTCTGGCTGCTGCTATGCTTCAGATACGCGGTCAAATGATCTTTGTGGTGTAAACACATGTTTAATGTCCTAGCAATCTTTAACTCCTTCCTTGGAGGAAAGTCAGAATAAATCAGCTTTTCTTTGCTTTAATAAAGGATATTTATGGTATTATACCATGTCTGTTTGACAGTCACAAGCAAATAATCAGATAAAATGTCCTTTATCTAATTTATAGTAATCTACCTCCTATATTTTAAATTATAGCGATGCCAGAGTAACCTCATTCAGAGATTTATGGCATGAAGAGAAAGATGACGAAGATGACGAGGGCCAAAGGTTTGCAGATCAATGAATTTCTCAACAAGAATCTTGTCTTTCTGTACAATGCATTTTTCCATATTGAACCAAATCAATTAATATTTTCATATGATTTCTACAAGAAGATTGGATGAATATTTAAGAAGAAATTCATGCATTGTATTGTGTGTAAATGGATAGCTCCATCAAAGAGCAAACTTGGACACAATGGCCCAAATGGCCTTCTGCCCTTTATCAATTTATGATTTGAAGTGTTTGCGGTACAGATAGTTAACACAGTTGTTCCAAGTTCCAATTGAGTTTGATACATAATGAGCTCTGATGTATCCAGTAAAGACATAACAGAGAATATCCTGGTAAGCTGTTCTAATTTACCACTTTTAGTGTTAATTGTATATATTTGTAAAATTCTGCTGCTTGATTCCCTTCGTCTTTGGGATGGTTGTCACTGTTGAATTTTATCAGCCAGTTGGGAATGTGTCCCGTTATTAACTGAGCCTCCCGCCTCTTCGTAGAACATGCAGTTGGACAACAAAAATGAATTATGTGCTATACCTTGTCTGTTTAACTTAAAGTGGATCGAACTGGCCCACTTTGAGAAGGTGTAATGGAATGCAGGCCTTTGTTTCGAGTGGATTAGAGTACCAGGTGGAGAGAAGCCCATTCATCCAATGCCCCCCAAAGGAAACCAGAAAGACCTTCTGCAATTCTCAGATGCTGGAGCTGCTCTGCTGGCAGCAATCACAGTCTCCTCCGTGGTGCTGCTGAACACATTTCCAGGCGTGGATTGACATGCACTTCTCACTAAGTAAGAAGTTTGACCCAGGACCTTGATTCTAGGAGAAGACCTGCCCATGTCCTGCTTAACTGGCATGTGATTCGATGTACCTTCCTTAGAGGAGGCAGCACCAGTCTCTCTGGCCATACAGCATGCTGTTGAGCTCCTCCCCCATGCCTCAACAAAATGTTGTCTTTATTGAGACCTCCACTGTGTAAACTGTACAGTTCTAATAATTATTTAATGCTTACTAGGTCCTCGTGCAAATATAATTTGAGGCATTCAGTTCATTGGTTAATCTTGTCATAGTAAAAGTAACAATTACATAATGCCCCTTTGTTAGAAATGAAATGAATATCACCTCTGAAATCTAAAGAATGCCACTGAACAATTTGTATTGAAAGGAAAAAGAATTTTTTTATATAATTGAAAGACTGTATTCATCAATACAGGACTGAAAACATGAAGCTGATTATAGCCTCAAGAGAACATATGCTTGATGATTATGTGTATTTTTTAATTTCAAAGGTTTTATGCTGGTGGATCTGAAAGAAGTGGACAACAAATCGTTGGTCCTCCAAAAAAGAAGAATTCCAATGAATTAGTAGAAGATCTGTTTAAAGGGGCAAAAGAGCATGGTGCAGTTGCTGTCGAACGGACTGGCAAGAGTCCTGGAGAATCCAGCAAGTCTAAAGTATGTATGCTATTAAAAGCCACCAGGCAGAATTTCAGGCTGATTTGGAGGCCTGTGACTTCCTAGCCTCTCATCACAGCAACTGGGCTGGTAGTCTTTTTGAAGAATGAAGTGCTTGTCCTTTTGCCCCCCCACCCCCACCCCCCAACCTTGCTGTATTTTTTCCTGGCTCATTCTCAAATTATTTCCATTCTAATTGTAGCAACAAATGATCTAGTGATTCTAATTGATCTATGAACATTTATTTAAAAATTGAGGATATATTTTAAAATTGTTCATGCAGATAGATCTACTGTGCACAGATATACCACTGACACCGTACTCCAGGTGCCAGAGATCCTAGGTATAAATGCTTATGAGAATATTTTGAGTTAAACTGGTAATGATTTTTAAAGCGTATTTGGATATACAGCCTTTTCTGAATGCTTTCCTCATCATCTCTTTAAAAGAATAGTAGACTTTCAATGGTGCAACAAATTAAGATCGCCAGTGCACCCAAAACACTGCTGTCTGCATTGTATTCCATGTTAACTCTTTTCCAGTCACTACTGTCCTTGCAGATCTTCATGAGATACTGCAGTACTCCACAATATATTTATCGCAAACAGCCATTCAGCCCAGCAGATTCATGTCTGTGTTCTTGTTCCTCACGAGCCTCCTACCACTGTCTCACAACCCTCCCAACTTCAGCCCAATATTGTTGAAGACAATGGTAACCACCCCCACCCTTAACACTACTACTCGGAGTTGAACAATGCTGTTCTAGGTGGTATGCTTTTTCTCTCTATGTACAACACCTTGATTTCTTGTGATTCAAGTACGTTTTGTTAATCTAGGGTGTGTGCTGCTAATACCAAGGTGGTCACTAAAGATAACCTCTGACTGCTTGCATATGTACAGATTGGATTGAACTGTGATGGAGCCTTCCAATTGACCCCTGGCTGCTGCAATGCTCCTTCTCTTTCCCCCCCTCCCCCCCCAACAACCTCACCTCATTCATGGCAGAATCCTTTGCTGCATGGCTTTCCATTTGGTACACCAATTATGCAGTGATGGGTGAGGCACTGAGGGGTCTTCCTGAGCACGTCGCTGGGTCAACAGCTTTCTAATTCATTTTGGAGGTACCTCTTGCATGGATGCTTTAGCAGTACAGTGCTGCAGGTTTAATAAAACCACTCACTAACAGGTCGGTTTGCCATTTCTGTAATGTTTGTTAATTCCAGTGAGCTGACGTTCAGGAGTTTTAACTGCAAAGTTGTATTTCTGTGTGCTGTATGCAGTCACTGTACACTTAGTCATTGAGTTGGCAATAAACGCAGCCTTGTTACTATATTAAATTTCAGTGAAGTAATGTGGATGATAAGAATATTAACATTCTTTTTGGTATGGATGTTGTAGTTTAATGATTTTAAGCTTTTGACTTTGACATAAAGTAACAGACCGCATAGTCAAATAAAACCTTTCTTTAAATTTATTAAGCCGTGAAGCTTTTTTTCCTCTTTTAAAGCCATTTGGTGGTGGTGGATATCGTTTAGGAGCAACTGAAGGAGAACAATCTGCATATGTTACTGGAGAAAGGAGACCAGAGACAGCACAAGATGTGAGTTTTCAAAGAAGGTGCATTCTGGCTTTAGTGTTACTTTAAGTTTATATATAATAAGAGTGGAAAAGTATCCCATGTGTTCATGGAATTAATGTTTAAGTAATTGTTTTTCAGATTAAAGAAGTCATGGCTGCACGGGTTTAAGTAACTGTGACATACGTGGAAATGGTAGAAACAGATCCCTATTAAATTGCTAATATGGTTTTTTTAAAATAATCTTGACCGAATTAGGTAGTTGATTACCCTGTGAACAATAAATTTCCTTTGAAATTATTTGAAGAGTTGAAATATTTGCAAAATTATTCTCCATTTCTTCCCCTAATGTCACAATAATAGGTTAATTTTGCAGCAGTGTAAAGTATATTCCAATTATGTAAAAATGTCTCTGAACTGATTCCTAGCCAACTTTAAGTCAAGGGTTCACTTCAATTTTAGGCCCTTTCCCTAAAGGAGGAGCTCTTTGTGTTTTTGTTGAACCCAAAAATAGTCAGTTATCAATATAGTTTCTAGCCTACACTTATAACGATTACTGTACCTCTGTAAAAAGAGGAAGAAACAAATTGAATGCAGTTGTTCAGTGATGATTGTTTGATGTTGAGGTGAGCACTAAATTAGACTTGGAGTCTTGTTTTGTTTTATTTCCAGCTATTGCTGTCATTATCCAATTTAAGCCTAATATAATCAGGATTGTTACTGAGATTCAGGCCACAACATCACGTGTATAGGGTGGTGATGTAACCTTTTTACAAGAACTTGAAATTAGTTATGTGAAACTTTACACTTGTAAATGTTGACAGTTAAACAAGGAACCAATTTAACTGTCAGTCATAACTGAATGATTTAGATTGTACTGTTTACAAAAGGCCTGCACTAGATTCCAGCTAACTCTGAATGCTGTTCAACAGGTTCATGTTATCCTGAAACTCTGGAAGAGTGGTTTTAGTGTTGATGATGGTGAGCTGAGAAATTACACTGATCCTGCAAATGCCCAGTTCCTGGAAGCTATTAGGCGAGGGTAAGTGACCTATTTCAATAACATTAGTTATAAATGGCACCATTGGTGTCCAATTATTATATACTTTACTCTTGTTACATATATTTATCGGACCAATGTGTTCATGAAATGTGAGGAAAAGTTTGAGATGAATAACATGGTAACTTGTTACAAAAGATACAACTTTCTGTAAGTACGTCATCCAGTGGCAGTAGGGGTCACTGCATGAACTAATGAGTTTAGATTTGTTGTCACCGGCATTAACTGTGAAAGCAGTGCTCGTTATTCCAGTCCAGTTCTATTAACAAAGGAACAGGAGGGACTCATTCAGTTCACAAGCCTGTTCTACCATTGAAAAAGATTGTGGGTGATCTGTACCTCGACTCAATCCACAATATTGGCTCCATATCTTATATAATTTTGATGTGGAGGTGCCGGTGTTGGACTAGGGTGGAAAAGGTCAGAAATCACACAAAACCAGGTGATAATCCAACAGGTTTATTTGAAAACACAAGCTTTCAGAGTCTGTCTCCTCCTACAGGTGTTAGTGAGAGAAGTAGTGTCAGACACAGAATTTATAAGTAAAAGATCAAAGGGTCACTGATGAGGATGCATTAAACAAACCTAAGATGCTGTTAAATCTTTAATCACTTAGAAGGTTTTAATTGATTAGTATGTATATGTAAATCCCCGAATTCCTTTCAAGTCACTGTTCTGAGAGAACTAAAGGTTTTATCAGTGTAAAGAAGAGGTGACATTTTAGGTCAGACAATGCATGTTAGGTGTGAAGCCTTGTTTAGAATCTGTTTGTGTTTTGGTTTGGAGTCAGACTGGTTTTGTTTCTAAATTAGAGATTTATAAAATGCCATGTTGACTGTCTATAAATTGTGTGCTTTTTGAACAAAATAGAATGTATCTAAAAATACAAATTCACCCCATAGAATCACATGTTTGTGTGCATGTGTGTGTGGGAGAGAGACAGAAAGTGTGTGTGTGTGTGTGTGTGTGTGTGTGCGCGCGCGCGCGGCATACATATTAATCAATTAAAACCCTCTAACTGATTAAAGATTTAACAGCATCTCTGGTTTGTTTAATATGTTCTCATCAGTGGTTGACCTTTTGATCTTATACTTACAAATTCTGTGTCTGATGCAACCTCTGTCACTAACACCTGAAGGAGGAGACAGGCTCCACAAGCTTATGTTTTCAAATAAACCTGTTGGACTACAACCTGGTGTTGTGTCATTTCTGACCTTCAATAACTGTGTCTAAAAATGTTGAGTTCCAAACTTCTATCACTTTTTGTGTACAGAAGTGTTTCCTGACTTCTCCCCAGCATGGATTGACTCTGATTTTGTAAGGTTATGTTCCCTTCTCCTAGACTCCTTTACTAGTGGAAATATTTCTCTCTACACTTGAAATTCCCTTCAAAATCCTAAAAAGCTCAATCAAGACAACCCTTAACCTTCTATAATCGACTACAGTCTAGTTTAGATCATCTCTTAAATCTAAACTTTTGCATTTTGAAATAACAGTGTGGAGCTGGATGAACACAGCAGGCCAGGCAGCATCAGAGGAGCAGCAAAGTTGATGTTTCAGGTCAGAACCCTTCTTGAGAAACCCATTTCTGAAGAAGGGTCCTGATCCAAAACGTCGACTTTCCTGCTCTTCTGCCTGGCCAGTCATTAACTGTGATTTTTTTTCTTCACAGATGGTGGCAGACCTGCTGAGCTTTTCCACAAATAAGTATACACAGTGGTCTCTTGGGGTATTACTTGTACAAGTTATCATGTATTTTTCAGATACATTTGTTTTATCTAAAGTGAATGCATGTTAGTTATGCTTTAAACCAACCTCTCAATTAACATTGAGAATTATAATCTTCTGATTTTTTTTTTAGTCGTGTTGCAGTGCAGCTTATTTGAATTCAGGAGGAATATAAGGTGGCCTGTTCAGGCCAATTCTAAACTTTTTTTTGCAGAAATTTGTTTGCTATATTTAATATAGAGTATAAAGTAAAACAGTACATTTCAGTTCCTAAATGTAGCTTTACATTGTTTGTTGAGTGTCCTTCATTCATTCTACTATTTGCAGTGAGATTCCGCTGGAACTACGACGACTGGCCCGAGGTGGGCAGGTGAACCTGGACATGGAAGACCACAGAGATCAAGAGTTTGTAAAAACCAGGGCTGCGTTTAAGGCATTTGGTGGAGAAGGACAGAAGTTAGGGAGGTAAATGCAGAAACTTGCAGAAATTTTTTTTTTTTGTCAGTAATTTGAATTGTTTCTACACCCTATGTAGGAACACATTTTAATTCAGTTCACTGTACATTGCTGTATTTAGTGTATGCAAAGCAGCAGTATTTTGGGAAGGTGAATATTATTGGATTCCAGATATATTAGTTCAGTGTTCTTTTTGGAAATTTGCCAATTGAGGTGGAAGTTATTCTGGTATAACCAAAAGGTCGAGTTGAAACCACTTTGAGAATTCATTGCATTGACCTACTCAAAATTTAGAACTAAACTGCTAGTCCTGCACTGATTGATATTATAGGGAAGATGAGAATTGTTACAACACTAGCTGCTTGATTGTATTCAGTTAATGGTGTAAGCAATTTGCTTTTAATTTTCAAATGTATGGCCCCATTATCATGGGTCAGCCTAACAAATGTTGCCTGGATGCTGCTGTTTGCAACAAGATCTTGTATTGGCACTTCTTTTTTTAATGAAGGAAAATGTTCAAAGATAACAAAAGTAATTGAAAATCATACATTAATTGTACAAACTGTCAAAGATGAGAAATGCCAAAGCAAACTCTCAAAAATCAAACATGTAAACAGCCCAACCTTTAACTACAGGGAGAGAAAACCAGTTCTTCCAAAACTTACTAATTAGTCTAGTAGTAGTTGAATGAAATGAAAGTTGTTCACTACTTTCTCTGTTCACAAGCTGTGTGGTTGATGCTTTCTGTGATGATGCAAATGTGTTGAAGTTTTTTGGAGGCTCTCTATGGTTTGTAGGGTTCTGACAAAAATTAATCAATGTTTTGAGTTTTCTAGAAAAGGTGCGAGAGAATGCATGTGATTTTCTGTTTTTTATTCTTGTGGTGGTGAACCACTGCATTCCACCTGGTCAACCAACACTGCTGTTGGGAATGAAGTTCCGTTGACCGTGAAGAAACAGCAATTATTTCCAGTTTCAGTATGCAGTAGCTTGGAGGTGGTACTTCCATGTGTTTGCCCTTGTCTTTCTAGGTTGTAGAGGCTATTTCTTTGGCAGGTACCATGGAAGGAGTCTTCTGAGTTGCTGCCACTGTTTGTCAGTGGTGAAGGGTGTGAATGTTGAAGGTGGTGGATGGGGTGTAAATAATTGGGCTGCTTTGTCCTGAACGATGTCAGTCTTCCTGAGTATTTTTGGAACCAGGAAAGTGGAGTGTGTTCTGTCACACTCCAGATTTGTGCCTTATAACTGAGTTACTGTCATTAGTGAACCAGGAGTAACTAGTTCAGAAATAGCAGAACAAGTAGAGAAACAATGTAAGAGTATTCATTCCTTGATATGTAAAAAAAAAAAGAATTAAAATGAAAGACTGGTGGAAAGAGCTCCAGGTTGCAAATTTTATGTGTAATGTTTTGTACCATTTTGGAAATGTAACCACAGCGATTTGAATGAGTAATGAAAATCTACAGTATAATGTTTAACATGACTGCAGTGCCTTTGTACCATCTTTTGTGAATTGTAAAGTCTGCTGCAACATCAGCACGTCCTGCTTTCCATCAGTTGTTCAAAGTGGAATGAAAATGTTAACTAGATTTGACTGGAAGAAGGAAAATATTTTCATGTTGGAAACATTGTTGCCTTCAACCTCTGTTTACTCTGCACTGCCAGCTTGTTGCACTGTGCAAAACTTTAAGACTGATGTGAAACTCTGCATGTGCAGATCTTGGTATTGCTTCTGTGTGGCCGCTGTGCCTCCTGAGTGGAAAGTTCTGAATTGCTATGCCTTCTCGCAACTGTACAGCTTAAAGGAAACATTGATTGTAATCATTACAAACCCATTTGATTAGTACTTACAATATTTGATCATTTATGTTGCTGTTGTCAGCAGCAATTTTCATATTGTAATGAACATAAACCAAAAATGTTCTCCAAAACCAATTTCTCAGCTGCATTGAGGAAGTGTGGAGCTTTGTATTTTTTTTAATAAATATGCAAGCACGCAATCTGCGGACAGAAGTAGAATGATCTATGTAATATAAAGTCTAGTTAGACCCCATTTGGAGGTCTGAGCACATCTGGGCACCACACATTAGGATGGACATATACTGACTTTGAAAAGTAGGTTTACATCTTAAGTTTACAAGAATGATCCCTGAAGTTCAGGGATCAAAGTTGTGAGGAGAGGTTATCCAAGTTGGGCCTGTTTTCTCGTGCATTTAGAAGGTAAAGGGGTGATCTAATCAAAGCTTTCAAGATATTAACAAGAAAAGACAGGATAGATAAAGATAAACTATTTCAACTGGTTGGGGATTCTAGAACTAGTGGCAGAATCTGAGAATAAGGGCCAGGCTGCTCAGGAGTGATGTTAGGAAGAACGTTTATATGTAAAAGGTAGTAGATGTTTGGAACTCTCTTCCACAAATGGCAGTGGATGCAGGATCATTTGCTAATTTTAAATCTGAGAGAGTTTTTTTCCTCTCTTAAGCAAACATATGAAGGGATATGAGCCAAACGCAAAGGCCGCAGAACAACCATGATCTCACTGAATGGTGGAATAGCCTCAAGAGGCTGAATGACCTGCTCCTGTTCCTGTGTTATTATTTTCCCAATGTCAGGCTATTACATTTTAAGCCTTTCTCCAGTTTTACTTTGTTAGTGGAAGTAGCTTGTGTCTAAAAAGGCACTGACAATATGACTTGTAGTAAAACTGTTCTTTTGCAATTTTTTTTTTGGTGTTGTGTACAGTCAACTTTGTATAAGTATAGCTAAATTAGAGTTAATTGTGACTTGAAAAAAAATCTCAAATACTTTGAGAAGCTAGTACTGGTGTCGACAATATGTTTTCATCCCCACCCTTGAAAGCAAGTTTCTGATTACAAGAATTTAATCCATTCTTACTTTGGACTAATTACAACTTTAATCAACTTGTTGGGAAAACCAAAGTCAGAATTTTTGATTCATCATAAACTATGTCCCTTTATCATGTTTTTTCACAGTTTTCAATCTCCTTATTCTGACTGTGCTTTCAACCTGAACTGGTACTACTGCTTATGAGTTGCAGTCTTGTTCAAACCTGAGCTAAACTTTAAATTTATACCTTATTCCTCACCAGTACCAGTTGTGTTTCTGTATCATCACCCACCTCTGACTTTACTTCTAGCTCTGCATTATTACAACCCTATCTCCTCAAGACAACTATTTGAGTGCTCTGCTTGTTGATTTCCTATTCTCTCATCTTTAAATGCAAAACCCTAGCCCCTTGTATTCTGCTTTACTTCTTTGTTATCTCTATACTCACTGATCTAAATTGGTTTATGCCTCGATTATGTTAACCTTTCTTTATAGTATTTACTTATTCACACCTTCCATTCTCTCTGTTTGCAATTTCCTCTGGGATTGTATCAGTTTTGGAACATTTCTATTCTTATTCTGGACTCTAGTGTATTCACTCCTACTTTTACCCCAGTCTGGTTGCAAAGCCTTTAACTGTCTATCTAGAGCTTCTTCCCTGAACCCCTCTACTTTTCACCTATTTTTTTTAAACCTTGGCAAATCTTTACTAAGCTTCTTATCATCCCTTCTAAGGTACCTATCCTGGTCTGCCAGCTATTTGTTTTCACCTATTTTTGAGTCACCAAACTGATGCCATTGCTCTTCTCTCTAGTCACCTCCTGCCCAACCAAGGTGTTTCCACACAGCTCTAAAGGAAGTGCAGTTAATCAATGTCTGCATTGTTAACTCAGTAAAACTTCTCCAGCAATAACAGCTTATCTTCCTTTGGAGACTCTTTGGATTCCAATAGCAGCATTGCTGTTGATAGTATCCCTTCCATTATGCTGCGCTTATGTATCTTGAAACATATTCCTGCTCTATGTCATCTCTTCACACTTCACACTTCTACTTCTTGCCCATCTTTCCTTCTTGGAAGTTTGCTTGCATTCGTGTCTGATTTAAGAAATTATCTATTCTATCTTTCTACTTACAACGCTGTCATCTGATGCAAAAATAAAGCTTGTTAGCTGGGAGGATTGAATGTGAAACACTAATGATGTAATATCCAATGAGCTGTCATAGCCTAAGGATCTAGCTGCGGGAGTAGTAGCGAGGGACGGAGCAGGAGAGAATGGACTTTTTTTCTTTGTTATATCCACTTATCTGTATGTCAAATGTATTAGGCCTACAGTTGCACATAGGGAAGCCATTTGAGTTGTCTCTGTTGAAATTTAATATTTTCTTCAGTTCTTTACTATCTGTATCTGCACCTGCATTCCAACCCAAAGAGGAGTTTTGAATCTAGTCTGCTGTTAAATAATTGGAGTGTTTGCCTCCAGTACACGACTCTCAAATGATTCCAGTAATTAGTTGAAGTGTACGTAAGGAATGCTTCCTCAAACTGTACATTGCTTTTTACAAGTTTGTGTTTGTTTCTTTTTTACCTGCAATTGTCACATAATTTGAATTACTGCTTTTGATTTAACCCTTTCTATGCTACTTTGTTACAAATGTATATGAATTCTTTACATGTATCCCATTTCAAGATGGTAATCGGTTGTTCTAAACTTTCTTTGTAATTAATCTTTTGAATTAGCTCCCTGGTCCTTTTCTATGTGATTGTATATAGAGATTGTCAGTAATTTCGATGCTTCATCTGTGCCCCAGTCACTTCAGTAGAATTCAGTATGGGACGTGCAGGTCTGTGCAGCTTAAGCATTTCAACCTCCAAGACTTGCACTCTGCCGACCTTGCAGGAAACTCAGTGTTATGCTTACTCAGCTGTTTGATGCTGTGCAATGGCTAAACTATAACTGCATCTGTCACTCTAGTTTGTTTGATGTCAGTCATTAAGTATATTCCCTTTTTTTTTTATATCCTTGCTAATAGTTTGAATAGTTACCCCACCACCACCACCCCCCCCCTTTTAAAATTGTCAAAGTCAGAATTGTCTAATAGAAATCACTGACTCGTCACATGTGGCTATAGCAACACTGTTTTAGCTACATGGACTCAAATGTTTTATATACTACAGATAAAATTCACACATGATATTACTAGATAAAAGTGCCAATATTGGACTCCCTCCCAGAGAACAGTCATGCGTGGCATTCCATTTACTAGATGAGATTCTAATTTCTGGGAACTCCCAGTTTGTTAGGTTGGTAAAAAATCCCCTATTAGCATGAAGATTCTGTTTGAACGTATTTATCTCTTTTTTTTTTTTATTTTGTTTTAATGATTGTAAGGCAAATGTAAAACTTTTTTGTTTTGTCTTGCCATATTTCATTACTGTGTCTCCATATATGCCTACTGCTCTCATTTGGAGCTTTCTTAATGAGGCTGCTGTTTTTTTTTTTGACCATAGATTATTCGTGATTTTGAGTCTGTCGTCATGACTTACTTTCAACTGGCACACAGCCTTGAGATCAACCACATTACTGAAAATGTATCTGACATCTGTATACATTTGCTGTAAGAGATTATGCCTGCATTTGAACATTCTTTGCTTTATTTTTCAGGGACCACGATCACACTTTGAGATTAAAAAGATGTATAAAATTGTTTTGCATTAAGTATTTTAAACCATGTTCATTTACAGCTGATTACTACCTGTTCCATAGACCTCTGCCTCTTCTGTTTACCTACTATGTTACAACTGTTAAAAGGCTTTGAGTACAATTTAGGCAAACCGACCCTATTTTTGTTTTTCGTTCACAGTGCCACACCTCAGCTAGTCACTACAACTTCTCCAGCACAACAAGCAGAAAATGAAGCAAAGGCAAGTTCTTCTGTTAATGTAAATGAATTGCAACCAACCACTAGTATCCAGATACGGCTTGCAGATGGAGGGCGTCTTGTTCAGAAGTTCAATCACACGCATAGGTAAGATAATGGCATCGAGAATCATTTTCCAGCTTATTCCAGTTTTCATAAGGAATTTAAAGTTACTAATTGTCGTAAAGCAGCCTTTGTATGAAATGGATTCTGATAGTCCCATGTCCCTGCAATAATTATTGCATCAAAAACATTAAGTGATCTGACTTCCCAGTTCTGCAGAAATTCTTGTAACGATGTCAACATGGGAGAGAAAATGTCATTTCTGTCCTGTCTTTTTCTCAAAAAAGCAGACTTTTACTGGGGTTCAGTATACCATTTTTCCAAAGGCACTTTATTCCAGGCACATTATTTAAGTGTGAACCTCAGCATAAGTATTGGATTACTTAATCATGGATATCATTTGATCATTCTGTGATCTTAGACCCATTCAGAATACATCACAGTGTGTTTTATGCTGTGTCCTTTGAGCTATAAGACCACTTATAATACTCCAAACGTCATCTGACTTGCTGAGCTAGCTAGTACGGCCTGGAAAGAAACTGTATCTGGGACCATTTTGATGTATGAGGCTCAGCCCATGCGTTTTTCAGACTTCGGAAAAGCAACATAATTTTTCACTTTCCTCCTTTTGAAATATTCCTTAAAATCAGTGTCTTTAGCCAAATGTTTGGTCATCTGCCCTGATATCTCATTATGAGGCTTGGTGCCACATTTGTTGCTTTTGTGCAGCTCCTCTGGATATTTTATTGCATTTATGGAGCTATATAAATCTTAACTTGTTTTGTAGTGCAGTGACTCTTTCATGATAGTCAGTTTAGTCCAGCAGCATCTCTTAATTTTCATGAAATAATTGATGAGTAAATGTTATATTAATAATATTATCTGAGAAAAGACAAATGGCCAAGGCACTGAAAGTAGTACCTGGTTGCATTCAAATAATACAATGCAAGTTTCAACATTCAAACTATTCGAGTAGACCATCTATTTTACTTCATTCAAAAAACTTAGCTTGATCAGCTTAGCACACTTGCAGCATTGTACTAGAAAGTTGGTTTGGATTGTGTGCTTACAATTGTTTCCATTATTTTCCCAGTTGACTATCCTTTGTGTCTTGAACCTTGGAAATGGAGCATATGTATTAAATTCAGCCATGCTACAAGTTTATTAGAACTCAATTCTGTCAGTATCCTCATCAAACAACTATACATCTACACTTTTCCAGCAATAGTCACTGGTAGACAATGTGAAGACAGATTCCCGATTTGAATTTCTTTTGCTTTGTTTAGATGGGTACTGAAGCAAACCTCAATTGTCACTCCTAGTTAAGATCAACAAGCTCAGAATAATACTTCAGTCACACACTGGATTAACTTCATTCAGCCATTAAGTCAGCAAATCAAGTGCCTGATTTGGATTAGAACGTGAATTTCTAGACAATATAAGGTTTTGGAGTATAACATTATTATCAAGAACAGATTGATCTTGTTGGTGTCCTGTCTTTAGAAATTCTAGATCGCTCAGCCTGTATAGAAAACTTAAGATTTTTTCTAATAATTTATTAAAGGAAAAATAACTTTTTTTCTTTTGTCCACAGTGTTCAGGATATTCGACATTTCATTATTGATGCCCGTCCGGCTTTGGCGTATACTCCTTTTGTGCTGATGACCACCTTCCCCAGCAAAGAGCTGACAGATGAGAATAAGACCCTGAAAGATGCCAATCTGCTGAATGCTGTAATAGTGCAGAGGCTGAAATGAATGCACTTCTCCGTCAAACCTCATGTTTGTGGAGTATTTGAACTGTTCGGACTTTGTTAGTTTAACTCACTGGTTGTGATAAATTGGAGAAAATGCTTTTAAATGAAACTGTTTACCCTTGGGGTTACTGAAGTGATAACATGTGAGCATTCAGTTACACAGCTTTATGCGTGACTTTGTGATATAAACCTTAATTGCGTATTTTGATTTGTAACTTTTTTTGCAGTTTTTAAGTGAAAATACTATACATTAAAAGTTCAAATTCACAAATATAAGTTGATGTGATCCTACTAACTTCTACTTTCTTGTGACTGCTGTTGTATTGTGGATAGGGTTGCAACTTGACTGAAAATTGCATTCTAACGTTCATTTCAAATTTAAAACATTCTATGTTGTGAAATGGGTCATGTATCCAGCATTGTTCATTTTGTACATTACTGCATCAAATGAATAATCTGAGCAGACTGTTATTGTGAGTTTTATTTTTAGCCTGGATAATGACTTTGCTTACTGTAGGATGGAACGGTTTGCAAAAAGAGTTTTTTTAAAAGCATATTGTGGGTCAAAGTTCTAGATGGAGCAGATCCTTTTGTTCACCAAAATGCCTAGAAGTTCAATAACCGTAATAGCAAGCTTGACCTTTTTCTGCTGTACCTGTATTTACTCCATACTACAGAAACAAGCTATTTGACTCATTGAGCCTTGAATTGATTTTTTTATGTGTAATCCCACTCTAGTTTTTACTCCTCAGTACCATTGTCATCTTTTTGAAGATTACTTTAAAAAATTACTTTCGAGGTGATTTGTGCAAATAATTTTATATTCTAATTACACTGTAAAGAATTTTCTTTCTAATGGTTTGCCCTTTCTCTAACCAGTGACATCAGTCGAATAAGAATGTAACTCTTCATAATCTTAAGCTTTGTAAATTCTGCATAGAATAGGAGACAAAACATCTATTTCCACTTCCTAAAGCTCTTTAACAGAACCGTGATTATGGAGGTTGTGTTTCTGTCTGCATGTTCTACGTTTAGTGTTACTGCTTTATTGTTGCAAAGTGCCTTGATCTCTGAAGCATGTATGGCAATCTTTGCTGCATCTGTTCATTTCTGTGACGAGAGAACAAAAAACAACAATGTGCTATGGTCTGTTGTGTTGAGCAGTATGTGCTGGCTAAAGGAGTTCTCCTTTATTTTGATGCAAATCACAATATTAATTTACATAAGTTTTTTTTTAAACAGCAGAGCAAAATCCATGATACTTACAGACTATCACAAAGCAGAACTGCATTGAATGGAGTTATACTTTTTGGAACTTTAAAGAAATCATCAAAGAATTAGTGATGCTGAAGTATTAGAGGATTTAACAGTACAGGTTTCATTTTGACAAATTCAATGGGATAAAGGTTCTGAGCATCAATATTACCAGTGCAAAATAGCAAAATTGGCCAAATTATCTCAACATTTTAGTGAATTTTAATTTTGAACATTGAGTTTCTGTGATGTTCATCGCAAATTTATGTTTTTGTGTAAGTGGACTGTTTCCATCAAATTAGCTAAAGCCCCAGCTCGAAGTTTCCACTGAACATCCATTCCTTAGCTATGTGAGGACGATCATCAAAAATAGTCTTTTTAAGCCCATAAGCATAAGTACTCATGTTTTAGAGATTATTTACATATTTTTTAAAAATATTACAACTGATGAGTGAAACTAGTCAAAAAAATTCAGCCTATTCTGTTAAAAAGTAATATAAAAAAATTGTGATAAACTAATTTTTTTTAAAGCTGTGCTTTTAGAAGAAAAAGCACCTGGTTACATCTGGAGTACGTCAATGAAAAGATGCAAATCCAAGAAAATAACACATTTTGTTTTTACTGCACATAACCACAAACTCTTCCAGTTTAGTTGCAAGTGGAATTTATGCCCTAGTTTCCCAGTTGCATCCAAAGCTGAAACTCCAAGTGTTGTTGAATTCTGGAATTGGGAGAGCTTATAAACTTGTCCAGTTAGCAGTTTATTTTTCTATCAAAACCAATAGGCATACATCAACAAAAAAACTTTCTTGTTTTCCGGATATATAACTCTCTGAAGGTTATCCTTCTTAAAGAAACTATGGTGCCTGATTGTATCCGGAAATCCCAAACCACTTTACATTTTTAGAAGTATTTGATTAGATTTAATCATTCCTTTGTGGATAAACCTGACATAATTTGACAGCTTCAAGATCTCTTGGTAACAAAGCTGAAGCTTGATAAAATGTTTGGTAATGTTTGTCAGGTTGTAAACCCTAGGAAACGTTTCTAGATGTTAACAATATTAAACTCTGTTGAACTTGCTGCTACTATACCAATAACTACGTTTGTACGTTACAGGTTTTGTTCCATTCATTTATTCTGAGGGATAGTATTGCTTGAGGTAGTATTTAATCCCCCCAAAGCTAATGAAGTAGAGATCAAATTGACAAACATTACCATTATTCACCCTTGGCTTGGGCCCACTATGCATACCCTGCAGTCCCAATATCCACAAAGTAACAAAAATATGTTCAGAGTTCTTCTACTTCTACCCCAGACATTGTACTCAGTTTCTATGTCACCAGTTGATCCCAATAGCTGACCTCACTTCACCTGTGTTATGCAGCATGTCATTTACTTGCCAATTTCTTAGTAAATGAGAAACAGAAATTAAGTTTTGGCTGAATTGAATTTTCATGCTTTTTGGTGCAAGATTAATTCAGAAATTAAATTATTCATAAATCTTTCACATTATCATTTTGGGCTTGGGCATATTTAGTAATGAGATATAATAAGTGGCACTGGAGAAAGGAAACTGGTGACTTCAGACCTGTGGTTCTAACAGCTTTCCACTAAAGCGTACTGAGGTCAGCATTCCTACTTACAAATGTGGTGGTGGTGGTGGTGGTGGTGAGCTGCTACCTTGAATTGCTGATGTCCACGTGCTATACATGTGGAAATTGTTAGCAAGGGTTATCTAAGATTTTGGATAAAGTTCTGTCATATTATTGGTATAATTGAAACTCATCTCACCCTACGATCAAGTGGGGGTGGGATCAATACACGGAGCTGAGCAAATACACTGAGCTGTTGTGGTGTTACACGTTTCACATAAGAAGTTAAAACACCCGAGCTTCTCCAACACTTTGGGGAAAAAAAAGTTAACTTTCCAGCCCAGTGACCCTTCACGTGATGGTATCAGTCCCGCTGAATTTCTCCAGCACTTTCTGACTTTTGTTTCAGGTTTTGTTTTTATTCTAGATAGAAGGTTGATGCCTTGTTTTTGTCTTGGTTATAAATTCCTTTGCAAGATGTGGCTGGCACCAGCTAGGCCAATATTTATTACCCATTCCTCAGTGCTCACGAGAAAAGTGGTGATGAGCCGCTGTAACCATCTCGTGTACTTCAAATAAAACCTTGTTAAGAACGGCGCTGTTGTGTTCCAACTCAGGATAATGTGTGGTTTTATAGGGATTAGTGTATGAATGTAGTAGTGTTCATGTGCATTCACTACCCTTCTCATAAATGACGGAGGTCGAGACTTTGGAAGTTTAATTTGGCAAGTTAATGCAATGCATCTTGCCGGTTACTAGTTGAAATCTTAGCATCCCCGTTACCTTGCGTTCTGGTGAAAAGGGCAGTTGCTCGGGTTGTAATGAATGAAGCAGCCGATCGGAGGCGCAGCTCCACCGTGCAATTGGAAAATTGAAAACTGTTGTAATCTCACTTCAATCGTTGACGGCAAAATTCACACAAAAAGACTGGAAAGAAAGTTCCACAGTATCGCTCTCTCTCTCTCTCAGCCCTTCCCCCTTAAGTTTGCGCATTCAATTAACACATTGAAGCTGTTTTTTTAAAAAAAGGAGCTGACAGGAACCCAGAAATGTGTTCATCCAGCCCCATGCTTGTTATCCAGGAACCCAGAAAGTTGAAATTGCTACCGGCTCGCAGAGAACCTGGAGCAACCAGCCCCTCAGGTTCATCTTTGAGGAGGGCAGTAGAAAGTCCCGGACTGGAATCCAGGAGCCGGGCCGATCCAAACCACGAACTGGATCGGGCTCGCCAGCAGCAGGATGGATAGGAGCCTGTTGCCGTCGGCTGCTCGGTGACGCTGCTCCGGCCGCCGCTCGATCACAATCCCTGGGGGTGTGACGAGGCGACAGCTCCGTCTGAAGCTGCTGCTTTCTGTGAGAGGGGCCCGAGTGAGTCCTGCCAGCTGCCCGCCCGATGGGGTCTGAAGAGAGGAGCCTGGGTGAGAAGTTACTGGAAGAGGAGGAGACTGAACCCCAGCCCGGTGGCTCCGTGCGGGTCCTGCAGGTGAGAAGCAGCCAGGGAATTAAAATAAAACAAAGGTGGCGGATCCTGGATTCAAAAAGGGGGCATATATAAAACGGAATTAGAACAGAAAACGCAGTAAATACACATTAAAGTGGTCTGCATCATAAATAGAGATGTATGGCCTGAGTTAACACAGTTAGATAAAAACAGTGCTAGAGAAACTCAGCAGGTCTGTCAGCATCTGTGCAAAGAAAACAACAACTCTCCAATTCTTTGGTTTAATCACAATATGTGGATTGTGGACATGGGGCTAGCTGTGACCATTCAAATCCCAACAGAAATAATTGGAAACAAATTAATTTGAGGGGAATTATTAAACTAGCAATTGAAACAAATCACAAGTCTGTTTAAAATTTATCTGGAGAAGTCCTTAAACCCTATAAGTTACAGGGATAACAATAGCTAGAACAGCAGGTGTTTCAGTTACTGCACTATTTCCTCTGGGATGGTGTGTATTGAATTTATTTGGACTGTGAGCAGAATCTAATTGGAAAAATGCCAAGTGATTTTCAAACTTAGTTGAAGGACCCCTTTCTAAAATAATTTATAATCATGGACTCCCACCTCCCATCAAAGTTTCACTCTTCAGCGTATAATTGTGGTGCACATGAAAATATTGCTTACTTTCAGAAACATACCTTGTTTAGTCTTTAGTATTTCAAAAAAAACTTCCTTTTTTTTGAACAAATCTGAACTCAGCTGCCTCCTTGGTATTTGTGGGTATACATGGAAATTTGACTCTTGTTGCACCTCAGTTCAGCTTCACCACCACTTCCCCCCCGAATCTGATAAGAGAGAGCCTGCCCACTCTATGCTTATTTGTTCTCTTAGTCTACAGTAGTGCTTGTCTAACCACGCTGTGCTCGGTTATCACTTGCATCACCCATTTTTAGGGCCAGCCTTGCTTAATCAGCATTTTACATGATTATTGAGGACCTCTGGGCAGTTAACAGATCTTGAGAAATCTATGGACCACGGTTTGAGAACCACCGAGTTAACTAACCAAACTTTTTTTTTCCCAAGATATATAGATGAAGTAAAACTCTTTGGTTGAGATACAAAGGTGTTATTGATTGTGGAATGATCTGATACATTTGGTAGACTTGGAAGAACAAAAAGTAAAGCATTATACCTGAAATAAGTTGATCTTTATGCTAACCCTACTGTCCGCCCTTCACACACTTTGACTTTTCTGCCCTTTCTCCACAGAAGGGCAATGGACGAGCACTGCCATTCTGTCGGAAGATCTGCTTTGCTGTTGGAGGTGCACCGTATCAAATGACAGGAAATGCTATTGGTTTCTTCCTCCAGATATTCCTGCTGGATGTTGTTCAGGTGAGATCCGTTTATATGACCCTGTCCATTTTCAGGTTTGTAGCCATCATTCCAGTGAGGCTGTTATGCCGTGGTCTGGTACCAGACTCGTATGCTAAACATCATGAATTCAGATTCTTCTGTGACAACTTGGGAAATAAAATTCAATACGTTTATTTAAATCTGCCAAATTATAGTTCTAATCCTAACTAAGTCCACTGTTAACATCCTTCAGTAAAGGTAAACTGTCATTCCTGACTAGTCTCGTTTGTTTGTGACTGCGATGCAATAATGTGTGGTGTGATTTAAGGTATGCAATTATTATGTATTTTGGTTTAATTTATTTCAGAGTCTAGATCTGGAACTTGAGGCAAGTGGATTTTGGTCTGTGTGCGTGAAAGAGTTTAGTTAATAACTTCTCAACATTTGTGGAACATTGTTTAAGGCTCTAGAGGGATACAAGTTATCCAGGAAGGAGCTGAAGAAAGGGCTTAGGAGAGCTATAAGGGGGCATGAGAAAACCTTGGCAGATAGGATCAAGGAAAACTCCGAGGCTTTTTACACGTACATGAGGAATAAGAGAATGACCAGGAAAAGGGTAGGACTGATCAAGGATTGTAAAGAGAATTTGTGCACGGAGCCTAAAGAGATAGGAGAGGTCCTTAATGAATACTTTTCTTCAGTATTCACAGCTGAGAGGGACCTAGTTGTAGTGGAGGACAGTGTGAAACAGGCTGGTAGGCTAGAGGAGGTTGCCGTTAGTAAGGAAGATGTGCTAGGAATTTTGAGGAAGTTGAAGATAGATAAGTCCCCCAGGCCAGATGGGATTTATCCAAGGATTCTATTGGAAGTGAGGGAAGAGATCACAGGGCCTTTGGCGATGATCTTTTCATCCTCACTGTCCATGGATATAGTGCTGGAAGATTGGAGAGAGGCAAACATCATTCCCTTGTTCAAAAAAGGGAATAAGGACAACTCTGGAAATTACAGGCCAGTTAGTCTTACATCAGTAATGGGCAAATTATTGGAAGGGGCTCTGAGAGATAGGATTTATGATCACTTGGAAAGGCACAGTTTGATTCATGATAGTCAGCATGGATTTGTGAGGGGTAGATCATGCCTCACAAATATCATTGAATTCTTTGAAGAGGTGATCAAACATGTGGACGTGGTATACTTGGATTTAAGTAAGATTGATAAGGTTCCCCATGGTAGGCTCAGGCAGAAGGTAAGGAGGCATGGGATAAGGGGAAATGTGGCAGATTGGATGCAGAATTGGCTGACCCTTAGAAGACAAAGGGTGGTAGTGGACGGAAAATATTCAACATGGTACTTGGTTACGGTTGGTGTACCACCAGGATCTGTTCTGGGTCCTCTTCTATTTGTGATTTTTGTTAATGATTTGGATGAAGGAGTGGAAGGGTGGATTAGTAAATTCGCGGATGATACAAAGGTGGAGGGCTGTTCTAGGTTACAAAGGGACATTGATAGGATGTAGAGCTAGGCTGAGAAGTGGCAGATGATTCATTTTGGAAGGACAAATGTGAAAGCAGAATACAGGGTTAATGGAAAGATTCTTGGCAGTGTGGAGGAGCAGAGGGATCTTGGCGTTCATGTCCACGGTTTCCTGAAGCTGCCACCCAGGTGGATAGAGTTGTTAAGAAGGCATGTGGTGTGTAAGCTTTCATTAACAGAGCGATTGAGTTCAAGAGCCGTGAAGTTATGTTCCAGCTATACAAAAGCCTGGTTCAGCCACATCTGGAGTATTGTGTCCAGTTCTGATCACCACATTACGGAAAAAATGTGGAAACGTTGGAAAAGGTGTAGAGGAGATTTACCAGGATGTTGCCTGGAATGGAGGGAAGGTCTTACGAGGAAAGGTTGAGAGAGCCAGGGCTTTTCTCTTTAGAACGACGAAGGATGAGAGGTGACTTGATAGAGGTGTACAAAATGATCAGAGGTATAGATAGAGTAGACAGCCAGAGACTTTTTCCTAGGGTGGAGGTAGCTATTATGAGGGGGCATAGTTTTAAAGTGAATGGAGGTAGACATAGGGGAGACGTCAGAGGTAGGTTCTTTACTCAGAGAGTGGTCGGGACGTGGAATGCATTGCCGGAGCGGGTAGTGGAGTCGGCCCCATTAGGGGCATTTAAGCGGCTGTTAGATAGGCATATGGATGATAGTATAAGGTAGGGGTGGAGGTTAGATAGACCTTAGGATTAGGGTAAAAGTTCGGCACAACATCGTGGGCCGAAGGGCCTGTACTGTGCTGTACTGTTCTATGTTCTAATGTTTCTTCTTAAGCCAGTATGAGAGAGAGAGAGTGAGTGATTGAGTTCCTGGGATGCAAATGGGAACTTGTTTTCATTGGAAGAGTTTTGTGAGCAGAAAGGATAAACATTGAAAACTATTAGGCTGATTTCAATTTGGAAGGATCAGAAATTTTTTTTGGCATGGGGAAAATGCCCAAAGCTTGGAAACCTTTTGGTTTCAGCTCACAGACATCCTGGTTGAAGTTGGATAGATGAAACAGTTTTCCTAGTACAAGGAGTTCACTTAGAAAAGATAGAGATAGGTTACTTCCATGTGAAAGGTCTTTAGTTTGAAAGTCCCAGATCTGAAATGTTTATTTCGAATCATTTAATGATTAGTTAAAGGTAACAACAGCTAAGTTCAGTTGTGAATATTCAAGGAAGAGGCCATCAAGTTCATAAGACTGGGAATTGAAAACAACAGTTAAGTCAAACCTGATATAGAAGAGTAAATTCTCTTTTGCTCTTGGAGTATGGTAAAGGGGTCCTGCTGGATTAGGTAATGTATTGTGTTTCACTGTGTGTTTCAAAATCTTTCATTGTGTTAATAAATATCTTGGCTTATTCTATTCTATCATTTCTCTGTCTAATAAACGTATGTTTTGTTGTTTTAAACCAGATTTGCAGTATTATGTATTTCTGTCGGAGTGAAAGATCTCTTTGTTAAATAACACAAAACAAAAGCTAGATTTCAGTCTGGGATCTGATTTTGTCTATTGGTAACATCAGCTGGAATCATTACATCAACTAACTTTTAATACCTTCAGAAATCATTTAACAAACCGGAGAGTTGTGATTTCCCACACTATACCCCTACTTGTGGACACTTCACTCACAAACCTGAGATAAGAGTGTTGAGCTGGATGAACACAGCAGGCCAAGCAGCATCAGAGGAGCAGGAAAGCTGACGTTTCGGGTTGAGACCCTTCTTCAGAAAATCACTCACAAACCAGTCGTCGTCGAAAGGGAGACTGACCCCAGTTGATAGAAAATGGCAAAGGGCTAATGAATGATCTGATGGCCTACATCTTAATAACATCCACACCTGTTGCCATAAGAATTAAGAGCAGGGGTAGGCCACAGGCACCTTGAGCTTACTCCTTCAATCAATAAGATCTTGACTTCAACTTAATCTTTCAGCTCAATTCCCATATCCATCAATTTGCTTTGTCTTCAAAGCTCTGTTATTCTTGCTGTTAAGTAGACTAAACAGCTAAGTGTCCAGAACCTTCTGGAATAGAGAATTCCAAGATTCACAACTCTGAGTGAATAAATACCTCATTGTTTCAATTCAAGATAACTGTGTCTCTATATTCTGATTCTACGCCCCCTATTTCTATATATATCCCAGACAAGCAGCTGCCCTTCCAAGCCCCCTTAAAACTTCATGATTCAATGAAATCAACTCCCAGTCAACCTCCAGAAAATATAGCTGCTGTTACTGTTTAATGTTCCCACTCTGTATCTGAAGTCAGAAGTCACACGACACCAGGTATTTGTCTGAAATCGCAAGCTTTCAGAGTGCTGCTCCTTCATCAAGTGAGCACCTGATGAAGGGGTAGTGCTCCAAAAGCTGGTGATTTAAAATAAACTTGTTGGACTATAACCTAGTGTCATGTGACTTCTGACTAAGTCCGACCCAGTTCCACATCAGTGGCACCCCAACAGCATATCTGTTGTATGTGCAAGCTTAAATCAATAACAGTTTTTTAAACTAAATATTGCAAGTGCTCAGTGTTATGCTTTAAATATATATTTGTAGATTTACATAACGTGCACAGTAGGAGACAATGTTCTTCAGCTAAATGTTTCCACCTTCATCTACCCCATCCTGTGATTAATTCTTGTTTCCCACTCCTGTGTTTCATAATTAAATACCCATGCTTTTAGTCACTTAAACTGTTTCCCTCTAGAACTGAGCTACTGGATCGTCCTCCTTTTAATGTTTCCTGTTTCTCAGAATTTTCATCACAATCCTTGTAGTTATGTTTTGTTTAAGTCACTAGCCCTAATTTTATACTTCTCCTTTTACTCCTCTGGATGCATGTCCACCAATCTTCCTCGTCTTTGCAAGGCCTGTTAAGTGGTACTTTTGTGTGAGGAGGCCTGTAGCAGTCATCATGACAATAATGGCAGTAGGAGTTATTTGTGTTCACATGACTATTCCAGTACTGTCCTATCTTGTACCTTCTCTCCTTGATGCAGCCTTCCCTACTTCTCAACCTCCTCTAATCCTACAGCCTTTTGCGATCTCTGCACTCCTCCAATTCTGGCGTACCATACAGCCTGATTTTCTTGACTACATGTTTAGCACTGCCTTCAGCAACCTCGGTCCTATTGTGGAATCTCCTCTCTAAATCTATTCATCTCTCTCTGTCTCTTAATCATAGAGCTGTTTAGCATGGAAACAGACCCTTCAGTCCAACTCATCCATGCCGACTGAATATCCTAAATTAATCTAGTCCCATTTGCCAGCACTGGGCCCATATCCCTCTGAACCTTTCCTGTTCATATCCACATTCAGATGCTTTTTAGATGTTGTAATTGTATCAGCTTCACCACTTCCTCTAACAGCTTATTCCCTACACGCACCACCCTCTGTGTGGAAAAGGTTGCCCCATAGGTCCCTTTTAAATCTTTCCCCTCTCACCATAGACCTATGCTCTTTAGTATTGTACTCCCCAACTCCAGGGGAAAAGACATTGTCTATTCACCTTCTCCAATGTGCCCCACGATTTTATAAACCTCTAAAAGGTGACCCCTCAACCTCTGACGCTCTAGGGAAGATAGCCCCAGCCTGTACAGACTCTCCCTATATCTCAAACCCTCTAACCCTGGCACATTCTTCTAAATCTTTTCTGAACACGTTCAAGTTTCACAACATCCTTCTTATATCAGGGAGAACATAATTGCACGCAGTATTTCAAAAGTGGCCTAACCAATGCCTTGTACAGTTGCAACATGACCTCCCAACTCCCATACTCAACACACTGACCAATAAAGGCAAGCATGCCAAACACCTTCTTCACTACCATGTCGATCTGTGACTCCGCTTTCAAGAAACTATGTATCTGCACGCCGAGGTCTCTTTGTTCAGCAACACTGTCCAGAACGATACCATTAAGTGTATCAGTCCTGCCCTGATTTGTCTCCAAAATGCAGCACCTCACATTTATCTAAATTAAACTTCACCTGCCACTCCTCGGCCCATTGGCCCAACTGATCAGGGTCCTGTTGTACTCTGAGGTAACTTTCTTTGCTGTTCACTGCACCTCCAATTTTGGTGTCATTTTTTTCTCAATTCATTCACTGGTTGAGAGCATCACTGACTAGGCAACGTTTATTGCCCACCCCTAAGTGCTCAGAGGGTAGTTAAAAGTCAAATGCATTGCTGTGGGATTGGAGTCACGTAGGCCAGACAAGGTAAAGATGGTAGTTTCTTTCCCTAAAGGACATCATCTGCATGCTTACTAACCATACCTCCTATGGTCACATCCAAATCATTTATAAAAATGACAAAAAGCAGTGGACCCAGCACCAATCCTTGTGGCACACAGATGGTTACAGGCCTCCAGTCTGAAAAGCAACCATCTACCACCATCCTCTGTCTTCTACCTTGGAGCCAGTCCTGTATCCAAATAGCTAGTTCTCCCTGTATTCCATGTGATCTAATCTTGCTAACCAGTCTACCATGAGGAATATTGTTGAAGTCCATATAGTTCACGTCCACTGCTCTGTCCTCATCAATCCTCTTTGTTACTTCTTCAAAAAACTCAATCGAGTTAATGAGACACGATATCCCACGCACAAAGCCGTGTTGACTATCACTAATCAGTCCTTGCCTTTCCAAATACATGTAAATCCTGTCTCTCAGGATTCCCTCCAACAACTTGCCCGCCACTGATGTCAGGCTCATTGGTCTATAATTCGCTGGCTTTTCGTTACTAACTTTCTTAAATAGTGGCACCACATTAGCCAACTTCCAGCCTTCTGGCACCTTACCTGTGGTTATTGATGATACAAATATCTCAGCAAGGGGCCCAGCAATCACTTCCCTAGCTTCCCACAGAGTTCTAGGGTACATCTCATCCGGTCACAGGGATTTATCTACTTTTATGCATTTTAAGATATCCAGCACCATCACCTCTAATATGGTCATTTTTCAAGAGGCTGCTACTTATTTCCCTAAATTCTCTCCCATATCCTTCTCCACAGTAAACACTGATGCAAAACTCATTCAGTATCTCCCCCATCTGCTGCGGTTCCACACATAGGTGGCCTTGCTGATCTTTGAAGGGGCCTTTTCTCTCCCTAGTTACTCTCTTGTCCTTAGCATATTTGTAGAGTCCTTTTGGATTCTCCTTAATCCTATTTGCCAGAGCTATCTCATATCTCCCTTTTGCCCTCCTGATTTCCCTCTTAAATATACTCCTACTGCCTTTATACTCTGGTAGGGATTCATTCGATTTCTACTGTCTATACGTGACATGTGCTTCCTTTTTATTCTTGACCAAAACGTCAATTTTTCTAATATTCCAGCATTCCCCCCACCTACCAGCCTTGCCCTTCACCCTAACAGGAACATACTATCTCTGGATATTTCCTTGGAGATGCTCATTCAAAGCTATTTATTATATTGAAACTGTACTTCTATAAATATAGGATTTGTGGGATTTTATTTTCACCAAGAAATGAAAACAGAATAATCATTTCTTGCATGCGTAAATGCTACATTAATCTGTCAACATACAAAAACAGGCCAAGGAATGCAAATACCAATTTTGTGAGAAATCTAGCTTTGTGACTTGTTTATATTCAGAGAATATGATAATCTAATTGGACTGAAAACTATTCAAGAAATGAGTACTCTATTTTCTTGAAATCTGCTATTTTTAATTTCAACGTCTATCATCAAAGAAGATTGCTTCCTAACTACCAGTCTTACTCCATGAAGAATTCCTTGTTTAGAATTCAAATTTCATAGTAGCATTTTAACTTCTTCCTTGAGGCCAGTTTGTGTGGAAGCATCTCCAGCAGAAATTCTGTACAGAAACAACAGCTGATATGTTTTCATTCATGTGAAAACTCTTCTAAAGTTTTTATATTCAAATCTTGCAAATCTTCCTTTTTAACATGAAGAATTGGCTTTGAATAGTTTGTATGAAATTATTGTCCCCACTGTTTGTCACACTTAACCAATTCAATCATTTCACGTATCCTTTTTGTATCATACCCATCCCAATACCAATTCATCTTTTCCTTCGCATCCATCTCGTCCAATCCACATTCCATTCATTTCATGTCATCACCGTTCTCCTTTTGCCATTTAACATCCTTCCCATCAGTCCCATCCCACGGAAATAAGCTCTTCAACCGGGGCCGCTTTGTTTTTGGGGCCCCTCTTAACATTCACTTTGATTTCTCTGCACCAGCTCCACTGCCCAATTGCTGTAGCCAGCAGCTGTTGGCAGCTGCACATGCACCGCATACTCAGGCTTCTGAGTGCCACCAAGAAACCCCTACATTGATCAGATATCTCCTGTGAAATGATCCCATGGTCAGCCATGCTGCTTAGAATGATCAATCGAAATAGTCTGGGCAGACTAAATACTGATTTCAATTTGTATTAAATTGAATCATTTTGGGGTTTTGAGATTACTTCTGTTTCCTTTAGCACAATTACAGTTCGTTTGTCATTGACTTTTCATGACAGTAATTCAAATGTGCAGGATCTGCATGTACACAATAATGCTTACATTGTTAATGAACCTTTCTTTCTTTCAGATGGAGGCTTTCTATGCATCTCTCATTTTGTTCATCGGTCGGGTTTGGGATGCTTTCACTGATCCCATTGTTGGATTCCTCGTCAGTAAAAGCAGAAGGACAAGATTTGGAAAGTTGCTTCCTTGGTGAGAATATCTTGAATCATATTTTCTTACTATGTATAGGGGATTAATTGAAAAAGTCCTCTAATTCTCTCTTGTGGCAGATGTTTTAAGCTCAGCACGTTTAGATAGAAGAGTGTCTGCTGCCTGAGATATTAGGATAAGGATAATCGGCTGATGATGTGGCTGTGTAATTGAACACTACATTGCCTGGATCTGTAATCTTCGTTAACACAGAATAATGTGAAGAACTTAAGCAGGAAGTCACAGGTGCTTATTGTGTCCTAAGGAATTTTAAATGAATATTGTCAATTTTAGAGGGATCTGAGCAATGTTGGCAATGGTGAGATGCGTGGCAAAATCAGGTGATGAGTGTGGCAAGACCCACCTCAGCATCAAGATCATCTTGTTCAGTCTGTAGCTTTTCACAAGCAATGTGGCGATATTCTTACTAGGCAGTCATGAGGTGCCAATTAATGGTCATTATTGAGTGTTAATGCCATAACTCACCCCATTAATGTTCACACTCCCATCTTACCAAACGTGCCAAATGAGCTAGATATCAGGAAAACTTGACAAGGAAACTAGAGCTTATACCTAGAGGGGTCAGCTTGCAACTTGCTCCCAACAGCCTCCAGCTTAGACACTGGGCAGTCCCACCTCAGGGAACAATCCATAGACACCGGTGGTATACCTTTCATCTATGGATTTTGGCATCCAAAATCTGCAAATCTGTCGCAGCTATCATTGCACCTCCTGATATGCTAGCAGATCACTCATGAGGCACAGACGTAGATTGCAGGGTGCAGCAGCAACTAAAATTGAGAAGGCTGCAGTAGGGACCTTTGTACACAGGAGCACAGATCACAGAATGGACAATGTTACATCTCAGAGCTGCACATTTGTTCTTTTAGCACTCACTCATTTTGCACCTTATTGTATGCATGCACTACCCATGTCATTGCTGCTATTATAAAGGGCCTTTAGTCAGACACAGACAGATTGCTTGTCAGTACTGGAACATCCTGGGGTGCAGGGGAGGGGACATCTTGCTGTATGGTGCACTGAGACAGCAATTTATCATCCACAGCATGTGCTAGCTGTCTGTGAGGCAAGCACACTGTACGTCACTCATCCAAATGGAGATGTCAGAACCATATGGGGGCGATCTCAAATGAGTCAAGGAGAGTGGTGCTGAGAGTGGTTAGAGTGTGTCAGTACTATCAGTCACAGGCACAATCTGCATAAAATCCAGGGGCTCTGATGTGGTCGATCTTGTGTTTGGAATGAACAAGGTCCAGGGATCGGTTCAGAGAATATTCAGTGGTCAGTCTTGTAGGACAAGCAGTTAGGGGAATTGTATATTACCAGTGTGGGAGTGGGGAATGCAGCAGTCATGAATCTGGGGGTGACCTTCGAAGTCAGTCAAAGGTCTGGGGCAAATACAGTCCTGTAGGTTCATCTGTGATATTACAGGAGGGTTCAGGGCAGTGGGAGGTTGCTGTCAGACCAGCAGGGAGATCAATGGTAGAGTGGGTGGGAGAGTCGAGGCTGAGAAGGAAAACAGAGTTATCTATATTAGTGCGGCTAAGGATGTTGATAGGGCCACCTTCATTGAATGGGGGCTATATGGAACTGATTTGGAGAGCTTGGTAGGGGTCCCAGGAGGGGGATGGTTACTGACTGTGACTACCACTGGGACCTCCATAGGGGGAGCGTAAAAGTGCAAGGTGGGTATCAGCAGGGTGTAATGGCAGGGAGGACAGTTGTTGATGAAGTGAATTTCCACATTGGGGGATGGATTGTCCGAATATAACAAGGTAATAAAATGTTATGAAGGGAGGGTTACCTGGTGATGAAGTGGAGCTCAGTGCTGATGGTGTCCCATGTGATTTGCATTGCCATAGGGTTCATGTTCCCTTCTCTTGCTGTGGAGTGCTCCTAGAAAATGACTGGAGCACCGCCCAGGGTGAATGGAGTAAGTTAATGATGAAAGCACAGGATCCCTGTTTGCTGGATGCCAGTACATTGGAGCGGCTAAAACATGAAGCAACTATTTAGAAGGTGTAGCCACACTGGATCGCAGCACACATGTCAGAAATCTATCAAAAGCAATTTGTTACGTGTCATTGTTGCTTGCAAATTGAACCTGGGCATCTCAATAATACTGAAGTGATCAGCGGTGACAATCGGAACAGCCTGTGCTGGCTGCAGGCAAGCCACTGTTAGTGCAAATTCAAAGAGTCCCGTGTGAGCCCCATGATTTTGAGTCCTCTGTCATGTAGCTTTCACTGTTGTGTGTGCTGACTGCAGTGTCAAGTTCAGCAATTTGTGGGTGTACTGTCGGGAGGGTGATGTTGCACTGCAGGCAGCCCCTTCGCGTGAACATGTGGTCACTCGGCCAGTGTGGCACTTTCAGTAAGTGACAACATCTGCTGTGGTGGAATGTGAATGTGCATTGCAGACATGGCCCTTGTTAATCACCTGCAGTGTGTCTCAGTTTGTGGAGAAATGTGCTCAGCGCTCCCCTGCAGGTTTCCCCACTGAAGCCTGTTGTGAGCTTTAAGAAACTCTTTCAGTCCTTCTGTTCCTAATTTAGGCCCTTTACACCAAGAGTCATGGGCCTCCCTTTTGTTGAGATGTTGGTCATTGGCCTTCCTGAGAAGATGAAGAGGGATGCAGGGGGCGCAGAGCTAACGGCCAGTCCAAGATCCTGTGGAGGGTGTGGAGAGGTCACAGTTGCAGGGACCTTCAGGATGCATGGGGTGCTTGAGAGACTGGTAATGTCTGCCCTGACTCAATTTCCTGGGGATGAGAGAGACACAGTGTCAACGCAGAACACTGCCCCAGGATACAGTGATGGGATTGTGCTAGATGCTGGAGTGGGACCTGAGGGCTCAGAGGTGGGAAGCCATCATCTGCCAGTAATTGTGAAAGTTGCTGTGACACTGAGCTTCTCTGTGACTTGCTGCTTCCAGCAAATGAAGACCTGTGTGGGATCTCTGTCGTGCACCCACATATACATCAGGACAGTGACAAATCATCTGTACAAGACTTCACTAATTCATTTTGCTTCAAGATGACATCAGTGCTGCAGTAACACGGCTGTACGCATGGCACTGTGGAGACGTTATTGCAGCTCTGCAGTATGCATCAGCTGGAAGGGGCTCAATTTCATTAACGTTCAGATAATCTGTGATCACTATTACAATGTCCTGGAATTGTGTGCCCTCTATCCTGGCAGGTGTCACAACTGGAGCACTATTGTGTACCTGGTGCATTTAAGGGCCCAGTGCCTTAAAAGGGGTACCCACTGTGACTCTGGCTCATGATACCATTGTGCAACTCCATCACTGATTCAGGGCACAGGTTTAATGCCGTCCATTATCAAGGCTGTGGTGGAGCAGACAGCAGAGATGAAGAAGATATGGTACTACTGTTTGGATCAGTTTGGGGTTGGGGTGGGGTGGGGTGGGGGGTTAGTCTCCTAGTATTATCCAGATAGAGTTAGCTGCATCTTCCTGGCATGCTGTGCCCTGCACATTTGGAGGAGGCAATGAGATGGAGTGCTGGATGCTGGGAAATTGGGGGAACAGGAGCAATCTTTCGAGGAGGAGCATGAGGACTTTGGGGTAGAGGAAGCGGTCCTGGTTCATAACGGCACTCAGTTGTGACGTGCTGTCTGGCTTGTAGTGCACCTTATTGAAACCTGCATACAAGAGGTTGACTGTCATGTTTATAAGTGGGTTAGCAGTTAGCACGGCTTCCTTACAGCCCTGGGGACCCGAGGTTGATTCCACCCTCAGATAACTGTCTGTGTGAAGTTTATAATCAAACAATGATGAGTCATAATACAGGAAGGAGATAGAGTGCTTGGTGTCCTGGTGGATTGATAACAATCTCTCTCTTAATGTCAGCACAACATAAGAATTGATCATTGACTTCAGGAAAAAAGGAGGGGGATACACACCAATATACATCAACAGAGTTGAGGTGGAGAGGGTCAAGAACGCCAAATTCTAGGTGTGATGATAACCAACAACCCGCCCAGGACCTCCCACATAGATGCGATGGTCAAGAAGGCACAACCATGCCTCTTCTTCCTCAGGCTCAGGAAATTCAGCATGTCCATAAGGACAGATGCACCATAGAAAGCATTCTATTTGGGGTATAATCGCCTGCTATGGCAACTGATCTGCACAGGGCTGTAAGAAACTACTGAAAGTTGTGTGCACAGCCCAGAACATCACGAAAGCCAAGCTCCCATCCTTGGACTCCTTTTCATGTCTCGTTGCTGCGGCAAGGCTGCCAACATCAAAGACCCCTCCCACCCCAGTAATACTCTCTTCCAACCTCTTCCATCAGGCAGAAAATACAGAAGCTTGAACACACACCAATGGTTCAAGAACACCTTCTTCCCTGCTGTTAGACTGCTGAATGGACTTCTCAAATTTCAAATCTAATGTTAATGTTGCTTTTGTGCACTTCCTGTGCAGCTGTGACTTTGTATGCCTTGTTCTGTCAAAGCACCCTATGATCTGTATGTCCTTGTTTGTTATGATCTGCCTGTAATGCATGCAAAACAAAACTTTTCACTGTACTTGGGTACACGTGACAACAATAAATCAAATCAAATTATCATATTAATTGTGCATGTAGCATGCAATGTCTGTTTGCTTTGTTTTTATTTCCTATGCATTCTGTCAATAAAAGCTCACATTTGCTTGATTTTGTCTCATTGTTTGCCTGTATGCGATGTTCCCCTAGTGGACAATGACAAGATGTGGCCCTAAGTTGGGCACTGGGGGCAGGGTATCACTGATGATTAGACAGAATTAGCTAGAGACAGCTACAGTGTGTGGTGTGGTGATTAGACAGTGACCGTGCAACAGAAGTTGCATTGTGTTTACAAAGGAGTGTCAGCCATGTGCTTTGTGGCTGCTGTGTCATGACATTGGTGAGGGCCAGTGCCAGCTTGTTAACATTTGTCCAGGGACAGAGCAACCTCTTAAGGATGCCACGGGCACAAGGGCAGATGATCGCTGAGTGACAAGTTGTTTTGGGAAGGACACATGGTGAGATGGAGCAGAAATTAATGAGGCAAGTTTGATAAAATCTAGTGAGAAATCTCACTTGGCTTTATGGTGAGAATCCCTGCCATAACCTTATAAACATCCTTTAAAAATGCTAAGATTAAGGTCTTTAGCTTCTCGTTGATATTTTCTGTTCCTTTCTTACCTTTAAAAATACATTGTAATTTTGAAAGTATTTTAAAAATATGTATTCTTTACACTTTAAATTTTGAGGTTAATTATTCCTTTGGTGTAATTTAAAAGCTTGTCATAGGTTATTGAGTATGTATTTTTATTGCATTTCAGGGTGTTTCTAATTTTGTATGCAAAATTGTCTGTCCTTGTATAAATTATCTAGTTGTGTACACACTGAAGAAATGTTTTCAGCCAGGCAGAGCTAAACTGTAATGGGAACTTTTCATTGAAGCACAAATGAAAGATCTGATGAATACAGCTGAAAATTGTGATGAAATTTCACCAAGTATTCCAAGCAATATTAGGACATCAACAAAACACATACCAGCCATTTGTTGATGAGACTGATAATTGTGAATGAATCACTTCTCACAGGGTCTGGGTGAGATGCTCTTCAGAGGGTCATTGTGGACCTGATGGGTTGAATGGCCTGCTCCCATGCTCTATGGATTCTATGATTCCAACTGTAATAACTCTCCAACTACATGATACTGTGGTGTATTAGATCTGGGTATGATGTGCAAGTAGTGATTGCACTCTTTTCGAAATGATACCGTAACTAAAAATTTTGAATACTTTTAAAAGTCCTGTCATTACTTATGAATAATACCTGCTTCATTTGTTTTCCTCTAGGATATTATTTTCCATGCCATTTGGAGTTGCTTCTTATTTCCTGTTGTGGTTCAGTCCTTCTTACACAATGTCTTGGAAATACAGTTTCTTCTGGTATCTTATGACCTACTGTGCATTTCATACCTGCATGAGTGTAAGTTTTAAGTTTAACCTGAAATGAATAAATCCTTTAAACCCAACAGTTGTGAGACAGGTTAACATTTCTACATCAATGTATCAGATACAGAAGCCATTCTCTGTAGCTGAACATTGGGATTGTTCTTGTTGATAACTTTATGCAAGTGGACAGGTGGTTGACACGACTACAGAAAATTTAAAATATTAGGTAAAGGCATAATAGTCTATTTTGGGATCAATAGCCTTCTCAAGCTGATTTCATAACAACACAACCAAGTTCCGGACATTAAAGGAAATGAAGGAGAAATGTGATTAAATCATTTCGTGCAATTGTTTTCTGTGGATATGAAGACTTACAGAATGGTAACAGTGCAAAAGGAGGCCATTCGGCCCACAGTGTGTGTACCATCTCTCTCTGTAGGTGAGCTTTAACAAGTGCTTCTCCTCCTTTGCCTTTTCCTTCTGGCAGTGCGCATTCTTCCTCTATAGCCAACAATCAGTTTACCTGTTGAACCTGCCTCCACCACACTTTCAGCAAATACATTCCAATCTCAACCACTTCCTTTATCTCACCAGTACTACTTTTGCCAATTACCTTACATTTTTGCCGTTTTGTTCTCGATCCTTCCACCAACGGGAACAATTTTCCCAATTATTCTGTCCAAAACCCTCATGATTTTGAAAACTTGTGCAAAGTCTCCGCCAAACCATCATCTAGGTCACCATCCACAGCTCAGTTAAGCTTTCAAAAAGTATTCTGTGGTGAGATTCGTTAGTCAGGCTCAGCAGTAAAGGAAAGGGCATAGCAACTCTCACAGGACCTACCCTTTTCCTCATTGAAAATATAATTCACTGAAGGTAGCACTGAAATAATTCATAGAGAAGCAAATGTCAAAATGGCTGAAGCATTTTTTAGGAAATCATTAGGGTTATGTTACTTGTTTTGCTTTTGTAATAACAACATAAGCAGACTAAATTCACATCACAACTTAGACTCCTTGATTTACCTCATGATTTGTGTTTTTGTTTACTTCAAATAAAACTGAGTAAAGCATTGCTCAAGCATTTGTCATCTCACCATAGCATCCATATGGTGTCTTTTTGTGCAAGACCGTTTGCAACTTTTTACAGCCATGGCAAGAATTGAGATGTGTAAGTACGATAGCTGCTTTATTTTTAGACTTCCTGTATCTGCTTACTTACCAGAGTATGCAAATAGAATAAGACTACAGTCTGGCCTCAATTTTAGTGGAGTTTATACCCTTAACTTCTTTGTAGTAAAGCTAGTTGCAGTAAAGCAACTCAAATGATATTTGAATAATAGGTTTCTAAAGTTAAGAGATTAAAATTGTACAAGAGGCCATGTGGAATCTTGAAGTGGGAAAGATTGGTTAACCTTTTAGATGCAATACTTCAGCAGTATTGCATATTTTCAAGTCTGGAGACTCATGTTGAAAATGGTTAAAGAATAAATGTGCTGATTTTAAGATTAAATGTAACTATGAATGTGGTATAATGTGGGCAACTTCACTTCCTGTCTGTTCAACGAGGAGTATCAGTGTTCAGTCCTTGTGCCATGTAGTCAGCTAAATAAACAACTGATATTTTTAATGTAGACAAACCTCCTAAGTTGCTTCACAGACAGGGAGGTCTGAAATAAATGGATACTGAGCAGGATGAGTAGTGACTAAAAGGAGTTTATTTTTAAGTGATTATTCAGACTGAGTAGATTGGGATTATATTCATTGGAATTCAGAAGATTGAGGGGGTATCTTATAGAAACATATAAAATTATGAAGGGAATAAATAAGATAGAAGTAGAGAGGATGTTTCCACTGGCAGTTGAAGCTAGCACAAGAGGGCATAGCCTCTAGATTAAAGGGAGCAGATTTAGGACTGAATTGAGAAGGAACTTCTTCACCCAGAGGGTTGTTAATCTATGGAATTCCTTGCCCAGTGAAGTAGTTGACGCTACTTCAGTAAACATTTTTAAAGCTAAGGTAGATTTTTTTTTGAACAATAAAGGAATTAAGGGATATGGTGAGAGCACGGGTATGTGGATCTGAGTCCACAAAAAGATCAGCCATGATCTTATTGAATGGCGGAGCAGGCTCGAAGGGCCAGACGGCCTACTCCTGCTTCTAGTTCTTATGTTCTTATGTTCAAAGAGAAGGGAGTGAAGAGAAAGTGATTGGTAATGCATGGGCCTGAGTGCTGATGGCCAGTTTTTAATGGTGCAGTGAATAGAGAAAATGCCACATCCAAGAGCAGATGTGTTTTTTTTTTGTTGGGGAACAGGAGAAATTAATACCGTGACCCTGGAAAATATATCTTACACCACTACAAATTTGAAAATCCATGACTGCAAGTTCTACATTGTATGCTTTAAATATGCTTTTCTTACAATGCATGACTTGAAGTTAATTTTAAAAGAAAAAAAACTTGCATTTATATAGAGCTTTCCATAAACAGTAGTACCCAAATTGCTTTAAAGTGTTCTGTAGGGAACGCAACAGCGAATTTGTGCACAGCAAACTCCCACAAACTGCAAACAGCAATTTGATAATCCCCTGATAATCTATTCTTTGTGATGATGAATGAGAGATAAATATTGGATTTTCGAGAAAACACAGGATATTTTCTCTTCTCTTTTTGAAGTAGTTCTATGAGATAATTACATGTACATCTTAGAGGACAGAAAAAGTCTTGGTTTACCATCTCAGCTGAAAGACAGCAACTCTCACAGTATAGCACTCCTTGAGAGCTGCAATGCATTTCTAGACTGTTGTGCTCAGATCCTAGATTGAGGCTAGAGTGCACAACCTTCTGACTCCAGTAAGAATGCTACCAAATGAATCATGGTTGAATATGATGATGAATTGTCCATATCTAACTGCATTTTGAGGAAATATTCATTTTATAAGTAGTATCCTCTAGCTGTGCAGTGGACTTTATTTTTCAGGCTGTTGAGTCCTTGGTCGGCTACTGCGTAATTTCCAGTTGGTGTGCCATCTGTGCAAAAGTAAAGCTGGTCGAGACAGCCCCAAAAATATTTAGTTTTGGAAATTTACAGCTGCAACAACAATGAGGCTTTTATCCGTTAACCTGGGAGAGGTTCATGATTCAGATTCCAGAAGTGAAAACTGAATGTCCAAGCTCGTTAATTAGGATAACATTTACATTCTTGGTTATTTATTCTGGGTTGCCTAAAAATACAGAGCATGTTTAATAATGGGAGCTAGTCTTTTACCTTTTGATGGGAGCAATAAAGCAGAAAAGTGATTGGTTTTTAATTGCGCTTCAAACCTGTTTTAAATGTTTGTTTCTGTAGTGTTTCCACGTGCCGTATTCTGCTCTAACCATGTTTCTTGGTGGTGGACAGTGTGACAGGGATTCAGCGACTGCATACAGTAAGTTCTGATTTGTCCTTCAGCTGAATATAAATAAAAAATTAATCTGCTCTCTCTACCTTCAAGAATTTTACATGGCTGCTGTATCCACATATTTGCATGTTATTCCTGTGCCGTAATGACTCAGCAGAGTTGCTTTCCACCCTTTTTAGTGCTGTGTTGCTGTGAGACAGTTCCTTGGTCACAGGCAACCATACGGAACAGAGAGGTACTTTCCACCTTAGTGGTATGGTTAACAGCTATCAGTTAGAAGAGCTGTGGAGACATTACACCAGGCTTCCATTCTCTGGGCCAGGAAGGCCACAATTTGATAAGATTTCTCCTGGTCACTATCCAGTGGCTCACTTTGGATAGCATATGATTGAGTTCAGTTGTGTGCCCATTAGTTTGTAGATTATCTCTCTAGGTGTACTAATAAAGTATTAAACCCACAAATGGTTATATTGTAGGACAGGTTGTATCTAAAGATCAGCATCCTGACATGAGATCATGAAAGAAAGAACAATGTTTGTATTAACACAGTATGGAGGTGGAGGAGCACAGCAGGCCAGGCAGCATCAGAGGAGC
>JAHRHZ010000087.1:11049687-11074573 GCA_024137785.1 Ginglymostoma cirratum | reverse complement strand
GAAGGGTCCTGGCCTGAAACGTCAACTTTCCTGCTTCTCTGATGCTGCCTGGCCTGCTGTGCTCCTCCAGCTCCACATTGTGCTATCTCTGTCTCCAGCATCGGCAGTTCTTACTATCTCTGAAAACATTTTTATTGATGTTTTTATCCCCATGAGAATATTATGATACAGACCTGTGAAAATTATGTAGTCTCCTGAAAAAATGTAAAAATCAAGAGTTGAGATACATTGTAGAGCCAGGGTATTATTGTGGTCATTTATGGGACAGCTGTTTAACCCATTGATAAGCACGTCTGCCTCCTTTCAGGGATGGGAGTGGAGGTTATAGCAACACTGGCTGGAGCTGCTATTCAAGGTCAGATTGTGGGAGCATATCATGTACATACTGCTGAAACGTGCCGCATGATGCAGAATGGAACAGAATTCAACAGCACCTCCCCGTTGGTAAACAGCCTCAATAACACGGTCAGTACCGCTCATTGAGTGACCTTAGTCTTGTCTTTGATGCGTAGTAAATTACCTTGACTATATTCAGAGATGGGTGGATTTCACTGTCAGTCAGACTCTGTGCTGGGACTATGTTTAAAAATAAAAATAATCTTGAAGCCAGGACACACTTCTTCTTGAACGTACAACTTGCATTTATAAAGTGCCTTTCATGTTGAAAAATGTCCAGGACATGTAACTGAAGCACAGTAAGACAAAAGTGAGGCCTGCAGGAGACTGCATGTTTGGGCACACAGAGTTAATGTCCGGATTTGCGTAGTAAACATTGCATTTCTACCTGTGTGGCCACTGGGTTATCCTCTCGTCAAATGAAACCCAAAGAAAGGTCGCTGTTTCATGCTGCAACATGCTGTACTCTCGTTAAAATGCTACATCTATTGTCCTATTTGATGCTTATCCTCTTGAAAGTCCTCAACTTATTTTTATTCTACTCGGATTGCAAAATTTGGCCCTATAGGAATGGGAGTTCAGCAATTGAAGCCTGGAACCTGATTGCAGGACCACAGTTTGTGAAATCATACAGTTGCTTAATTAAAATCTATCACCCTTGGATGTAAAGTTCCTAATTGAGCTAGCATTTACTGCTTTCTGCGGGAAAGACTTCCCCAGTTCTATCACACTTTGCATTTCCTAAGTTTTCTTCCAACTGACCTGCCTCTGATTTGAACGTTCTGTTTTCTTGCTGTGAACTATCCCACTAGCAGAAAAAGGATTCTGCATTTTGAAAGAAATTGTGAAAAGGATGTGGGGGATCACTGAAAGTGCTAGTTTTTGTTGTGTATGTCTAATTTCCCTTGAAGTTGGTGATCCTCAATGTTTTGAACTGCTGCAGTTTATATGGTCTAAGTGCATCCACAGTATCTACCCTCTGAATAGCTCCCTAAATTCTGATTGCAAGACGACATCCCACTTTCTATGTACATTGTTAGAACCAACATGGACCACAATCTCTTGCTGTTTGCCGTCCCCCAAAAGCCTTTCTTGCAGCCATTCTATGACCTCTGACCCAATCACTAGGGAGGCAACAAACCATCCTGGAGTTATATTGACTGCCAGAAATGATTGTCTTTTCCACTAACTAAAAGAGTCCTCTATTAGCACTGTCAAGCTACTCCTCCTCTTCTCATTCTGGCCACTCAGGGTTCCACAAATTTGCCTCCTGCTGCACTCATCCAAGGATCCAATGCCCACACCGATGTCCAGAATGGAACAAACCAAAAATTGCACTGCTTACTCCAAGTGTGTGCCTTGAAATAAGCTCAGGATCAGAAGTACTTGCATATTGTCAGGCTGAACAACTTATCACATACAAGACAAGCCAGATTTTGGGTGAAGGGAAATTGATGATATTAACAAGCTGCAGCATAATTGTGCTAGCTGATTTATCAAGAAAATCTAGTTTTCCAAAGTACTACTTCTCTTTCACCTTTAAATTTGCCTTGGAACTTTTCAATGTATTAGATTGGCAACACTTGCTCTTGGTTTTGTTCAGGTTACAGTTGGAGGAAATTTGCAATATTATTCATTATTATGACATGAAGTTACATTGTCGACCTACGCCAAAAGGAAAGGGAAATATTGATGTAACGCAATTCATATTGAATTTTTATGCTCCCAGTCTTACCTCAGAGTAAGTTAAGGACCGATGTGTCCTGCCACTGGAGAGGAGTAATAAAAATGGCAAGGAAAATACTGAACTATATATCAGGAACTTTGGAATGTTACTTGAGGATGTCATTCTGAAAAGGCAAAATGCTTTGGCTTGACCACACACCTGAGACAGCTTGCATCTGGTCAATGTGTAAAATTTATATTTCCATACATTTTATTGCATCTCTGCATTTCCAGTCCTCCTGTCTTACTTGCGCTGTGATTTATTTTCCCTGCATCTTGTTATTGTCATCCCTCAATTTTCTGAGGCCTTCATTGTTGCAGTATTATTGAAATCCTGAACATGTTTTAGAGAAGAGTTAAAGATTGATATTTGGAGTTAGGTATTAAGAGGAAAGACTGAAGAAATCTGTATCTTTAAGCTTTAAAAGAAATGAACAACAAAGTGATGTGCGAGAAGTAGATATGATAGTAGATACAATAATTTTGAACACAACAATACATTTAAACAGTCCTAACCATAGATCAGTGGACATAATTTACATTTGGAACTTATTGAATTCTTTACACTGCAAGTGATCACTAATTGGAATGGGCTACTGATTAGGATAGTGGAAGCAAAAATCCTCTGTTTGCTTGAAAACGCATTTGAGTGGCCTGAATTGTTTTGTAGGGGTGTGGTTATAGGGATATTGTGGATAGTTAAACCAGCATGAATTGAGGGGCCTTTTTTTTTCCCCTGAAGCTTGAGCCTCAGTCCATGCCTGTAAGAAATGTATACTTCTCTGTTTTCTCAGAAATGGGCTTACATGCTGGCAGCTATGGTGATTGGGAGCCTTTACTTTCTCTGTTCGTTGATTCTATTACTTGGAGTAAAGGAGCACACAGGTAAGTGGCTGGAGTGTGATGGGTACACCGCGATATGGCAATAATAGCTACACAAACGAAGTTATTCCTCATTCTGATAAAATTGTAAACTGTGAGCTGAAGTCTGGAGCTATTTGTCATGTCATTCTTTTTTTCATCACCAAACATTTCCCTTTTACTTTAATTTCTTTCTAGCAGACATTGGATTTTACCGGGCTCCACAACTTACTAATATTATGTAAAAACCAAAAGAACTGTGGATGCTGTAAATCAGGAATAAAAACAGAAATTGCTGGAAAAGCTCAGCAGGTCTGGCAGCATCTGTGAAGAAAGGAAATCAGAGTTAACGTTTCCTCAGAAAGGCTCACCAGACCCAAAACATTAACTTTGATTTCCTTTCTTCACAGATGCTGCCAGACCTGCTCAGCTTTTCCAGCAATTTCTGTTTTTGTTACTAATACTATATGTAAGTGACCGTTCTTCATGTTTGAACTTGGTCAGTAAGTGCAAGCAGGGGTTTTGATTGTGAAAAACGGCAAAGCCCAGCATGTGTTTACTCTAAGTTGTCAATGTGGATGAATTTTCTCATCGGAGTCATTGAATCGTGATCTGGAGCAGAAAACTGGGCTAATTTTCACTTCATAAATGTGGAAGGATGAAGATAAATCTTATATTTTTAAAAATATTTATTTGCAGAAAGACGTTATTGCCAAGGTAATGTTTATTATCTTGAAAAGGCGGTGGGGATGTGCTTTTTTTGATCGATGGATGTAACATAAGTTAGTGCCCCAATGATGCCTTAACTGAGATCAGCTGATTTGACACAGACCTATTCCAGTTGTTCTGAATGGTCCTTAACCAGATATTTTACTTTTATATTAATTTGTTCCGCCACACTGTCCTTCTGCACTCCCTAAACACATGCAGCATTTTGCTGATCTTATATATGAATCCTCAACAAGGAAACCAAGAAAGCAAACCCACTCCCTCCTAGATTGTTGCTTCCAGTACCATTTTCATTACACAAATTTACACTGTGACTGTCTTAAAACGGAGGGAGGTCTTGTGGCAGAGTGTGTGGTGTCCATGCCTTTGAGCCAAAATCTCTAGCTTTGGCTTTGATTTCCCCTGTGGGGCTTGATGGTTATGTGGAGTGTTCATGATGTGGCCAATTAGCTTGATTATCAACTTGTGCAATCCTTCCAATGTGCCTGTTGTGGGCTGTAAGAGGAGAGTGTCTCCTGCTCAGAATACTTGCTTAATGTCTCTCTTGAGCTATAGCCTAAGGTGATCTATTTCCATGACTCAGTTTTCCTGGAATAGATATAAAAATATGCTCTTGTTTGCAGGGGAAAGCCTCAAAAGCTGTCCTGAAATGTGACTGAGAATATGGTGATGGTGTCGAGCAAATTGCCATTTTCTTTGCTCATCATTCTAACAAGACAACTCAATAATACTAACATAGGCCAATGTCATCATTTTCTTTGTAAATCTGGATGTCAAACGAATGATTTCTGTGAATAGTCACCAGTTAATATCAAATTTGCAAATATTTGTTCTTGATAAGAGACTTTGGCAGATGTTACTGGCAGGAATGGATGATCTGCCATTGATGAATTGCCATGTGAATGTATTTTTCTAAATTTAGGTAAAGATTGAACATTGATCATTTGGTTGCAAAGCTGTAACAGATTAGACTGGACTGGTTTGACTTGTACGTTGTATAATTCAAATATTTGTACAGGTAGCACGGGTGCATATTGATCGGCTGTTTTTGTGATTTTTTTTTTTGCAGGATGTTTTGCTCCAAAAGATCATTTCCATATGTCATATGTAACAGGCCTGAAGCTGGTAATGAGTCACAAGCCATACCTAAGCCTGACATTTGGCTTTTTATTTATCTCATTAGCTTTTCAGGTAACCAAAAAAAATGAAACATTTACTGGTCATTAAGACTTTTGTATCATCAATAAAAATAAGATGGTTGAAAACTTATTATCCGATGTGCCTTAAGCATAACAAATAGGAATAAGATCAATGAGACTAAAACACTTCCCAGTAAATGTTGTGACCTTTGATTTCTCTGATTCTGTTCAAAATCCACCCCGAAGGCTGGGGTTAATCCTGACATGGGGTCTCCAGGTGCTACATGTGCTGAATTCCTCATCTCTAAACATGGTGGTGAGAGTATCGGTATCTCCTTATCCTGTGGTTAGGAAGGTCAAAATTATCCAATGTTTCCTTTCCGTACAATATACAATATCCTTTTCATATATTTTCCTGATTGCTGTCTAGTGACTTTTGTAGAAAAGTATGTTTGTCATCTGGGTAAGGACAGAATTGAATTCCACTGTGATACAAATCTGCTTTGTTTCACCTCCCCAAAACCTACAAACATGTAGCTCATTGACATTTTGAATGGAATCTTCCCAGGCACTGACTGGCATGGGCATGGGCATGGGCAATAATATTGCTTGAGATCAGCTGTGAGAAGCTTCTCAATGGCCAGAGCAATAAGTCTTATTTTCCAACTAAATGTTGAATGGTGAAACAAGATTCTCACTAGTGACTGGCGGGAGACCCGTTTGCATGTTTTAGCATCTCTTAACATCTGATGATTAGCTAATCTCACCACTTTTATTTGCAGTTTCCCATTCTCCCACCCACTGGATTAAAAACGAGACCGTGACAATTCCAGACATGAAACTCAGAGTAGATACCTGGCAACTCCAGCACATCACCTGTTTCTCCAGACCTCCATTTTTACACCAGTCACCAACATCTCAGGGAATGTTTCATGGTCAGATGACCCTACAGACCTCCCATCCTTGGATGTTAACATCCGTCATGTACCAACTGCACCACACCGTCTTAGCACATCCCTGATCCACATGCAAGATGGTTCTGCATTTCCTTGCCTTGACTTGCCTTTTTGCACTTTTCCCCCACTGTCAAAGTTTAAAGCCTTTTACAATTCTTCTGTCCTGCCTTGTCTTTTACAGCAGACACAAAACCAGGCAGCTTGTCCTGGTTGTCACCAGTCATCAGTCAAGTGAGTGCAAATACTGCCAGACAGCCCTGTGCTACGTCAATGTAATACTTATAGCAAGCCTCAGCAGCGTAAATGCAAACACAAAGAATGTGGAACAAGCAAGTGGCCATGTCTCAAAGTCAAAAGAGATTAATCCTCAGTCAAATCAAGGGAAGCACCTTTCAGCCATGGGGTCCTGGCACAGTTTGTCAAGGGCAGCCTCCAATGTCAATCCACGGGCTTGACCATGGTCATTTAGCTGTTTGGGGTGGCCAGAGCCAGGAGGCCTAAATCACTACAGTTCAGAAAGTGGGCCATGGTCAGCCCTGTCAATCCAATACAGCCAGTCAGTCAGGGAGTTGCACAGGGATCAGTCCAGGGTCTGGTCAGTCATTATTCAGGGTTGTCCATTCAAGTCGCTTAAGTGGGTGGGCCATGGTCAGTCTTGGGGGCAAATCTGGTAAAAATATTGGCTCCTCCTCTGTCTGGATGCCTACTACTAGCACTGCCTGGTTTCCTTGTGAAGAAGGGACATCTGGAGTGAGGTCAAGGTCCCTCAACTCCCTGTTGTATTACCATTGGTACTAAGCACTAATAAACATACCCGCTGGAACTTGAGTGTTTGCAGTTGGGTTTTGTGTTAAGTGAGGAAAAGCACTTGCATGAGTCCATTTCGTCCATTAGAGTCTGGTTTATGTCAAAATCACCTGACTATAATGTTTTGACATTTGCTTTACCACACAGCTCGTCCAGAATAACTTTGCTCTGTTTTGCACCCACGCTGCCGGTTTGGGAAATCACTTTCAGCACATCATCTTTGTGATTCTGGTAGGTAAAGACATTCGTTTCCCTGCATCTTGTTTTTTAAGAAAACATCAGTGACCAAGTTGTGAAATGTATTTCTGTTAAAATATTTGTAAATCTAATCCACTTTGAGTCAATTGTAAGATTGTTTTTCTTGCTTGCCTGCATATTATTATTGTCAGTTCTGTTACAGTTTTTGGCAGTCTCACATTGCACATTGTAGATGCGCAGAAATATGAGATCCAAACAATAACAATTGGACCATTCCAGCCCAAGTTTAACTAAGAATGGTGCTTATATACATCATATTTGTACAATATTACGATCCAAGCTGATGGCACGACTGGATAAGTTAAATTCTAGAAGGAAACGGGGCTTGGCAGTGCATTTTTTTTTTGGTTTGAGTATAATTAGTCACTGAAACATATTAAAACGTGGCTGCAGATATTCCTTAACAACAGAACAAAGTACAATACACAAAAGAAGAAAAAGAAACAAAGCTATCTAAATATCAAAGCCAGAATTACAGAAGTGTTACAGTGCAGACAGAAGGACACCATTTGGCCCATTGTGTTTGCACTCGTTCTCCAAAAGAACACCATGACTTAGTACCATTTCTCCTGCTTTTTCCCCATATCCTGCCCACTGTTTCTATTTAATTAATATTCAATACCTTTAGTCTCAATTGAACATGTCTCCACCACACTTCCAGAAAGTACATTCCACAACTTCCCATTATGTGAGAAGTTTTTAGTTTCTCTCTTGCATTGCACTTCCTTCTTTTACATACGTCCTTGCTTTTTCATTCTTGATCCTTTTCTGAACAAGAACTGTTTCACCCTGTGTATTCTGTCGAGTTCCCTCATGACTTCTTAAAAGTTTCCAACAGGTCTTGTCCTTGCCTTCTGTCCAAAGCAAACAATCCCAATCTAATCCATCCTCATAGCTGAAGTTTCTCATTCCTGGCACTATTTTTGTAAATCTCTCGTGCACTGTCTCCAGTGTATTTACGTCATTTCTTAGTATGACACCTAGAACTATGTTCGATACTCCAGTGTAGATTTAACAAATGTGTTGCACAAGTTCAGCATTGCTTCCTTGCTCATTTACTCGACAGTTTGAATAATTTTAACTCCTATAACAAAAACAAAGTTTGAATCTGTTTCCTGGCATTAAGCATTACAATGACTCCAATTCAGAGAGATTATGCCTTTATCAAAATACTCCAGGCTTCAACTGACTGACTGCTGATAGTCCAAGGCAAAGAAACTATCAGTCAGTCTGTTAGTTTTTCACAACTCTGAGCCTAAACCACCTCAGTTCTAATAAGCTGCTGATTTCTAATTAACTTCTCCTGATTTTGAAGTTTTATAAACTGAACCCTTCTCCTGAGATGACCTGTTTCTTGAGCTACTACCCTTAGACTTATTTTTAAACTCAACCCTGGTATCTTCTGAACTGAATTTTAAAAAAAAAACTTTCTCATCCCTAGATTCTTTTAAACAGAAAACAAACCTAATGGCCTTCAGTGTTTATCCTACCTGTCATAAAATCAATAATATAAACATTTTTTCATCAATACCACAAGTGTCTGTATTCACCTGCTTTCTGACAAAATGCTGGATTTAGTCACTATTTTGTAAGGACCTCTGACCTTTATATTTAAAAAAATCTTCTCAGAAATAACCAACACCCTTCTCCTTACATTGAATAGAGTTTATTAACAAAACATTCATGACACAAGGAATTGTTCACCACTCCATTCACACACACCAAGCACTCACGAAGTTAAGGAAGACAGGACAGGTGAGACAATAGGTTATGAATGACTAATTCTGGTAAATTCAGAATTTTTTTTTTGAAAGATTTACATCAGTTTCAACTTCCCAAAGATCAGTGTATGATAACAGTGTCTTCTGTGAGCTGGGTCCAGTGGATCTCCTTGTCTCAGACAATGTGTAGGCTTCTTTCCAGCCAGCAACGTGGAGACCGAGATGGAGGGTTTGAGGTGGGTTGTTGAAGCAACTTGGAGTTCCGCTTTCCCTCTGGAGGTCAAATAGCAACCGCCTGTTCCTAGTGATTCATCCCACTTCAGTGGATTCTGCACTGTAATGGAGGTTACAAGAACGTGCATTTCAAATTTGTATTTAATTTTAAAAGGATTCCCCTTTTATTCAGATCTACACTTGTACATGAATAGATCCAAATTAGAGAAATGAGGATAGGACTGTTGTTGAATTTTGGCACAAAAATTAATGGTTATTAGCACTTTTTGTTATAATGGAGTAAATTGGACAACAACCTCTGGAGTATGTACATAAGCAGTTAAATTCTGCATTCTGGAGGGCTGTTTTTGGAGGTACAACCCTGCTCCTAGGGATGTCTGATAACATTCCTCCTTCATATTCTCAGCACTGAACAACTACAATGGTGTGAACTTAAGGTAATTGTCCCTAAAGTCGACAGAAAAAAAATTTAGTCTGTTGCATCGTAAGTGAGTTTTTAAAAGGTCTGATGAGTGATATTTACCTACAAACAACACCTCTGGCGCTGAAAAATTTATTTACAGGGGTAATATCTTCATAACCTTGAAGGCAATTGTATTGCAGACTTTTTAAAAGACATTTTTTAACTTGTCTTTTAATCCCTTTGGTATTTCATAATATTGCTTTTAGTTGTTGAGCATAATTAAACCTGACTTTTATTTCCCACTTTACACTTCTTGTTTTAGACTCTCTGTGTCTCAGTAAGGATTTATCAGTGAGTCATTCTTGAAAGGTCTTGCTATTTCTTGTGAACATGTCATAGGTGCCCCAATGAGGAGGTAGTGTTGGATTTATTGCCTGATTAGAATAATTGCCTTTCTCTAGCTTGCAAACATTTTGGTGAAGGAAGATGAAGACGAATGTCCTTCCTTTGCTACTAACCACAAAATATGAGTCAACACTTTTTTTAGTAATGTGGTAATGTATGTAAACTTTCTTGATTCACATGCTGTACTTTTACTATGCGTGCGATTTTTTTTCTTGGTGCAATTCTGTCAACAGTAAACGCTTCCATTTCTAATTAATTTTGTCCTTTCACTGCCTGATTATATTTCAATCGTTTAGAGTTTAACAACTTTATGAAAGCAAATTTTGGGGTTAGTTATACCTATCTTCGGTTTCCAAAAATGCATCTACTTATCTCTTAAAAATCTAGTTGACCAGATGTAATCATATGTTCCTCAGAGTCCCAGTATGTTTGTAAGCTAATAGTTTCATTGCGTTCCATTTCTGTTGCTCCATTGCACTAGTAGTTACTTCTGGCTTCCTTTAATTTTGTCATTTCCTGGTTTAGCCACATTTGAGTAATTTAAACTAGGGTTTATTTTCAGAATATGTCCTGCCATCTCTTCAAATCCTTCACCCTCGCCAAAACCCAAATATTACTTAATCAAATGCATGCGTATAGAGGTATTTCGGCAGTTACAAAACTTAGTTTTGGAGGTTGTGCATCAATGTGCCACTTAAAAAGGCCTTTTATTTCTCCAATTAGCACAGAATTAGTTTCTTGAAGAACAATCAACAATTTTAATAATTTATAGTTCTTAATCTATTATTCAGTCCTACCTATCCCAGCTCAGATCATTTTCCATTTGCATGGTCTATTTCAATGACCTTCATGGAAACCTACAATACAATTTTATTCAGATCATGAGTATGCTGTAATCATAAGCTTAAAAATGTTAATTAAAAATATAAAGTCTCTTTTGAAATAAAATACCTAACACCCTTCGGCTTTGCTCCCTTTTTTAAAAAATGAATTTGGTGGTTCCATAAAAATAATACAACTCTTTGCATATTTGTCTTTTTTTAAAACCTGTATGAGTAAGTAAATTTAGGTAGCTTTTGGGCCATGGTTTGATTGTGTTTACTCACCATATTCAGGAAACCAAAAAGAGCAGTTGACCACTGAGTGCTGTTAAACACTGTGCGAGCTTGTGAATTTAGTGAGGAAGCAAATTTGTCTCGTGAGGGAGGAGGTGCCAATTTGTCCTTTTACACAAAAATAATGAGCTCATAAAAAGAACCAGAGCGCAGCAGTACAATGTGAGAATTGAAGCTTAGAAGTATTATTATGTGAGCAGTTAGTGAATTTCATTTTTTTTTCCATCTTGAAAGATCTGAACTCCAGGTTGAGGTGAGATTGATTGCCCCTGACATCAACGTTGCATTTCATTGGGTTTGGTATCCAGGAGGCCTTCCAAAATTAGAATCAAAGATATCAGAGGCAAAATTCTCCTCTGGTTGGGGTCATAACAAACACAAACGCAGATTATCGTGGTGTTTGGAGGTCAATCATTTCAGCTGCAGCAGTTCCTCAGGAGAGGGTCCCTGGTCCAACCATCATCAGCTGCTTTATCAATGACCTTTCCTCCATCTTAAGATCAGAAGTAGGGATATTCACTAATGATTACGTAATGTTCAAAACCAGTAGGAGCTCCTCAGATTCTGAAGCAGACCACTTCCAAATGAGTAAGATCTGAATGGTATCCAGGTTTGAGCTAACGAGTAACATTCATGCCAGACAAAAGAGAACCTAACCATTGCCCATCAAGATTTATTGAAATTACCATCACTATCAACATGCTGGATATTACCACTGACCAGAAACTGAACTGGACTAGCCATATCAATACGTTGGTTACGAGAGCAAGCTGGAGGCTATGCGTCCTGCAATAAGTAACTCACCACCTGACTCCCAAAACTCTCTCCACCATTTAGAGGGCACAAGAGAGCAGTGTGATGGAATACGTACTAGCCTGAAGAACTGCAGCTTCAACAACACTCGAGAAGCTTGACAACACCCGGGACAAAGCAAACCACTCTATTGGCTCAACATCCTCAAACATTTGCTCCGTCCATCACTAATGCTCAGTAGCAGGAGCATGTACCATCCACAAGATGCACTGCAGAAATTCACCGAGGCCTCTTAGACAACACCTGCAAAACCCACGACCATTATCATCTATACAGCCAAAGGGGAGCAGATATACGGGAACACCACCACCTACAAGTTCTCCTCTGAACTACTTGCCATCCTGACTTGCTCCTTTTACAGTGTTGCTGTGTTGAAATCCTGGAACTCCCTCCTTAACAAAATTGTGGGACTACCTACAGCAAATGGACTGCGTTGGTTCAAGAAGGCACCTCACCACCTCCTTTTTGAGGATAACTAGGAATGGGCAATAAAATGCTGTCCCAACCAGTGGTGTCTACATTCCCTAAATTATTTTTTTTTAAAGAATGCAATAGTTTAAACTGGTACCAGAAAAATATAAGTATTGCATTAAATTTACAGCTTAACTAGTTAAAGCACTTAAAGTACCTATGGATAAGCACTGGAGTTCATTTTCCAGGTTTAAATAGTTAAATAAAACACAACAATGATGACAGGTCTGCCTATGTCTTGCAGCTGCAGCACCTACATCTGCAGTAAATGTTTGAAGCATGAGGAACTTCAGCTCAGCTCAGAGCTGATGAGTTGGAGGCTAAGCTATGGATGCTAGTATGCATCAGGGAGCAGCAAGTTACCTGGACACTTTGGCTAGGATCTTCTGATTTGGCCAATACCTACGGGCAATGTGAATGAATAAGGCAGCTCAGAGGACCGAGAAGGTTGAAGTATAGGACCCTTCGCCCTTGCAGTTATCCACAGCTTCACGATTCATGCAGCTTATGTGGACGAGAGCAGAGGACACAAGGTGTATGAGTGAACTAACCATGGTGCCCTGGTTCAGGAAGGCATTGAAGTGGGAAGAGTTGAAATGAATGGATGGTGGGATGTGGATTTGGAGAGGAGGAAAGGATTCAGTTGTCCTGGCCTGTATGAGCACCAACAACATAGATAGGACTAGGAAAGAAGTTCTGTTTGGAGATTATGAGCAACTGAGAGTTAAATTGAAAAGCAGGCCATAAACATAAAGGTATTACTCTCGGGAATATACCTGCGCCATGAGCAAATTGGGATGACGTGAGAAGTTTAGAGACATTAATGTGTGTTTCAAAGATTGGCATGGGATTACTGAGGCACATGCACCAGCACTGTGGAAAGTGAAGGCTGTAACTTTGGGACCAGTTTCACCTAAACTCTGCTCTAGTGTTCTACCAAATCATATAACTTAGTTGATAGACAGGATTTAAATTAAATAGTGGCAGGAGGGATCATATGAGAGAAGATTTGGGAGATCAAAGGGAAACAAGAAGGTAATAGATCACTGTAACAGTTTGGGTGGTGATTGCCAGAGTGTGCCTGCAGATGAAGGCTAGAATTAAAGGTTCTGACCTTTATATATGTACACATCTGTACAGTTTATGACAGTTTATTACAGAAATGGGGGGTCAAGGGTAGGACCTGAATATGGAAGGTATTTGGCATTTCAAAAAGATAGGAGGCTGGAAAACATGAAGGGTGCTTTCAAAATCAAGGATGTCATTAGAACAGTGATGAGAGTTGACCATACCTCTCAAGATCAAGATGTAAAATTGGATACAGTAGAAATAAGAAATATTAAGGTAGAGGTATTGAACAGTTACTTTGTCAGTCTTTATGCCTTGATGAGTTAGAAAACTTTCCAAAGAAACTTGAAAATCAAGAAATGAACAGGAGCAAGGAACTGAACTGGAAACAATCATCATCAACAAGGAAAAAGTGCTGAAAAAACTAATACACCTCTGAAGGCTGACGTCCTCTGGACCAGGTGGCATACTTCCTAGCAACTTAAAAGAAATGGCCGTAGAGATGCTACATGTATTGATTATAAATCCTCCACAATTCCTTCTATTCTAGAAAGGTCCATGAATATTGGAAAATAGCAAATGTCATATCATTTTTCAAGAAAGGAAGGGAGCCAGAAAGGAGGAATTGAAAAGATAGTTTACCCAAATCTGACACAGGGAAATTGCTAGAATCCATTATCAAGGAAGTTATTGCAGGCTGCTTTGAAAATCATTTGTTCAGGCACGGTCAACCTGGCATCATGAAAGAGAAATAGAGTTTAAGTAAATTACTCTTAATAATTTAATGCGGATGTGACATCTAAACTTATTACACAATTTAAGAGCACAAGATTATGATGTTAACATTAGCATAGACAAAAGATTGGTTAACTAACAGCAGGAAGTTGTGATAACTTTTTAAATTATAGTTACCGGTTGTAAGCCCCAGTATGGAGGCCTCAACTATTTGCAATCTACATCAATGCCTTGATGAAAGTTCCAAATATATGGCAGCTAAATTTGCTGACGACACCGAGATAGGTTGGGAAGTAATCTGGCTAGAGAGCAGGTGAGAGTCTATAAAGAGATAACAGACAGGTTAAAGTTAATGGGGGGAAAAAATTTGGCAGATAGTGTGATGTGGGAAAATGTGAGCATTTTTGGCAGGAGGAATAGAGGAGCACTATACGCGAGTGGAAAGCAAGATTGCAGAACTTGGTGGGAAAAGGATTTGGGTGCTGTGGTACATGAGTCACAAAAAGAATGCACTTGCAGCAAGGGATTAGGAAGCAATTGGAATGTCATTGTTTATTGCAAGGCAAATGGAAAATAAAAGTTGGGAAGTTTTGCTGCACCTGTACAAGGCCTTGTTGAGATCACATTTGGAGTAGTGCAAACAGTTTCAGTCTCCTTATTTGGAAAACAAAATACATAAATTCATTAAAAGCAGCCTGGAGAAGGTTCACTGAACGCATTCTTGGGATGAATGGCACATCTTTCAATGAAAGGTTGAACAGGTTGTGCCTTAATCCACTCGAATTTAGGGGGAAAAAAGGTCTTATAGAAGTGCATAAGATCCTGAGGCGATTTGATAGGATGAATACCAGTAAGATGTTTCTTCTTGAGGATCGACACTCTAACTAAGGTGGTGTGATGGTTTAAGAATAAGAAATCTTCAGACTGAGGTTAGGAGAAATGTTTTTTTTCTGAGGGTTATTAGTTTGTGGATTTTTCCCCCAGAAAGCAGTGGTGTCTGCATCATTTAATTTACTTAATTACAAGTTAGATTTTTGAAGCGTTAAAGGGAATTAAGAATTCTGAAGGACAGAACAGGAAGTGGAGTTGAGACCACAACCAGATCAGCCAAGATCTTACTCTGACCAAAAAACCTGCAGAAGCTGGAATCCAAGGTAGACAAACAGGAGGCTGGAAGAACACAGCAGGCCAGGCAGCAGCTGGAGAAAAGGAGCAGTCAATGTTTCAGTTATTGCCCTTCTTCAGGACCAGAAGCAAGATCTTCTTGAATTGGCAGAGCAGGGTGGAAGGATAGAATGGCCTACTCCTCTTCAGTACTTATGTCCTGTGCATCAATGCAAGTGTATAGTTAAAACTGAAACTATTAGGAGTGCATTTGAAAAATGTAAAAATGATTCCAAGTATAACATTTTTACTGCAAAAATTAAAAATGTTCTAGAGGAACATGATCGTGGACACTGGCAGAAAACCACAGTTTGCAGAAGAGGGGAGGACAACATGTGGAAGAACTGTGCACAGTTCTAAACTGATTGCCTCTAGCCCCTGCTTTGTAGCCTTACCTCCTTTATTCACTACCTAGATATCTACTGAGGTCGCAAAGTTAAATGTGTGACTGTCAGTGGTGAAACAACTCTTCACTCCACAGAAGTTACAAACTAAAGGGTTAAATATAACTTTCCTGTGAGGATAGCTTCTGAGCGTTGCATATTAGGAGATATGAAAAAGTGACATTGAAACACATGGAGCTAGAGCCTGAGTTTTCGGGTTTCATAAGATGTCCTCCTGAATCATTCCTTGTATCATTATTTTGAATGAAACCTGCTAATGTTCACTCACGAGTTTAGTTCACATCGTGCTACAACTATCTGGTTCACTTTACGAGAATCTGGTAACCTTCAATACAGAATGGTGTGTTGGAAATTATAGTACGGTCTGTAGTTTACAAAACAGCATTTTAAATGAATCATTTGACTCTCAAAATGTACCAAACGTGTTTTGGTAGGATTTGTTGTGATAATAAGAATGGACTATCAATTTTTGACTTGCATTAAGTGCTTATTAATACCTTTCATGAACTCTAGTGTTTTTGTTTTTTAAAAAAAAGACTAACTTCATACGGTCACCATGACTTGACCGCAGGTTCAGCCACCTAATGAAATCATCAATAAACAATAATCAATATACCATTATGAAAAAGTATTGACACTTAGGCATGTACCTCATGTTTGATTTACATCTTTCTGGATAAGTTTCACTTGCTGGAGATGCAATTGAGGTACAAATTATTCAGCTTTGAAGAAGCAATGAAGCCTGACAGGAAATGCCCAAATTTAGCTGTATTTCAGACAACAGCTTGTTTTGGTGGAGCAAATAGATTTGTAACAGTAGCACTGGAAGGATCTCTTTTTTTTTTCCGTCCCTGTTTTAATTCGCCTTTATTCGTGGAACATAGGTATTGATGTTTAGGTAGACGTTTGTTGTCCATCCCCCATTTTGCCTTGAGAAGGTGCTTGAACCACAGCAGTACAATTACTGTAGATACACACACAATGCCATTAGGGAGACAATTCCAGAATTTGACCTAACAATGCTAAAGGAACGGCAATTTATTTCCAAGTCAGGATGGTGAGTGGCTTGGAGGGGACCATGCAGGTGGCAGTGCTCCCTTGCATCTACTGTTTTTGTCCTTCTAGATGGTGGAAATGGATTTGTCTCACACGCTCTGAACATGACGCCAGGTGAAAAGCATGTTAGAGACACATTCATTCACTGAGAACTCAAGCCTATTTATAAGTTTTGTTACTGCTGAGGTAGCACATCATCAGCTGAACTGTGATCTTAGAGTCCTTGAGGTGTTAAATTTTAATCTAAGGACTAGTTAACCTGATCTTCCTTTTCATACTAGATATTTTCCTCTTTTAAGCTTTATATCTGTATTTGTGATAATAAGCATGGGGCTGGATGAACACAGCAGGTCAAGCAGCATCATAGGAGCAGGAAAACTTGACGTTTCGGGCCTAAACCGTTCATCCAGCCCCGTGCTTGTTATCTCGGATTCTCCAGCATCTGCAGTACCTTTTATCTTTTATATCTGTATTTGTGTCTGTTTTTGATGTGATTTGTTATTTCTCTTGGAGTTAGTATGTTATAAAGCCCCTCTTTCACTCAAGGAAGCGACATGACTCTTTGGAATGAATGAACTTGTGTTGTTATTGAAGTATGATTTGCTGTGTGTTAATCATAATTAAAAATTCATGTTACAGTCAACTAAGGGTTTAAAGGGGTTGTGACTCGCTCCTCCTCATCTGGTGGTAACACAGTGCCCATTGAATTGTTTCCTGTAAAAACTACTCTGCTTTTACTTTCATACCCAAATCATGCTCTGTGGACAGGCACACCTGATGTCACAAGTCATTTAAGTTGAGCTCAAAACAATTTGGTTATTTCTAGTTCCTCTGTCAAAAGACAGTGCAGAGATGTGACTCACTAGAGAGGTGTAGTTATTACTGTTTTTAAAGGTTTTATTTCTGTATGGAAACCAGAAATATCCATTGACTGGGTCAGTTATTGAGTCACAAAACAGCAGGAATCACTAAGCATTGTACAGCGACATGGTGGTAGAATGTGTCCCCACGTTATCTGCCAGTCCAGGCCGCCTCCTCCAAATGGTGTGTTTACACATACTTTGAATGTATGGATTGTTTATCCTAGATTTACAATGCTTTATTGATTCACTGTTGAGTCTTTAGCACTATGTCACTTATATACATTTTTTAATCGCAGCAAATTCTTAATTATTTGAAAAACGATGTCTTCTGTAATGTTATTTTCCTTTGTCCATTGGTGATTACCAATTTCAATGTATACAAAACTGGAAATGCACAAGAACTGTTGGCTACAGTAAAGACCAATAGCTTAATGCAGGCAATATTGTATCTTAATCTACTTTAAGCTCTATTGAACAACAGTCATTCACTAACTGGTGGTGCCGAAATTACTGCTTGCACGTCTCAAAGATCCCTTTGCTCAATTTCTTATTTCAGAGTTAACTTGTTGATTTTCCTTCTGTCTCCCTATAGGTCTCTGCAACTGTCATGGTGCCATTCTGGCAGTGGGTCTTGGTAAAATTTGGAAAGAAAATAGCACTGTTTGTGGGACTTATTGTAAGTGAATTTGTTCATCAAAAAAGTTTTTCTGTCTGCCTTAGGAAACATGAATGAAATGTGTTTTTGTAATGCTGTAGATCTTAAGAAGCCTGCTTTAACCTATATGTCACTGTGTCATAACTGAGCCACTGACTGACCGTTTCTGATTATTTTCCTGTATGTTTGTTTTCTTTCTGTGTTTGTGCTTTTACGTATGAGTGTGCTTTTTGTTTAAAAGAACGTGCTGATGACTTCAGGTGACACTACAGTGTAGAAGAATTGTGTTTAAATTGTCTTTAACCCAGTATGTGTCTGGGCGATGAATTGGTGTTTTGTTGCCAAATTAGTACATATGTAATGTAATTTCTTTAGATAGCACTTGCTGTTAAAATATAATAGTTTTTTTCCTATAAAGGACAGCGTCCTTGAGTTCCACTTTCAAAGAAATATATCCCTGCAGAATAAATATTTTCAATTTGAATGCTTCTTTATACCATTCATGGCATCGATTGTTTGTGTGAAGAATAGTGGTTTCAGTAGTTCTAATGCTGACCTGGGAGAACCCTCATGTAGACTTAAGATCTTATCAAACAAATTTACGCATTGCATTCTCACCTTCAGTAATGTATTTATTGTGTTATTATATTTCCAATTTGAAGCAAACACAATGTCTTCATGCAAACAATCAATTGCTGATGAGACATGCTGTTCTTTTCTGTCAATTTTTTTATATCATTGCATATAAACTAAATGCATACAGTGTTCCTTGATACTTGAAAAGATTGCTGTGGTTTTTATTAAGGTACAAACATAGCACTGGCTGCTTTACCTGAAAGCATTCATTATTTGTTTATCCATGCGAGTGATTAGTCCATATAGGGCAATTAATTACTGCAGTGAAGGAGACACTGTAACCACTGTAGGTGTGACATGCTTAGTTTCAGAATGACATTGTGCAATGATGGGTTACTCAGAGCTCAGTCCATGCCCCTGTTCCCTAAACTGAGATAATTGCACTTGGAAGCAGAAGGATTAAAAGAAGCAAATGAATACTACAGCTATACAAAAAAAAAACGTGACGATGTAGTCTATAAAAGATTCATAAAGGACATTTTTAACTCCTGCTGCTTGGAATCCAATACTGATTTATGAAAGGACTCCAAAGCAAAGCAAAATTTATGATGAACCCCATATTTGACTGAAATATTTTCAATTTTTTAATGTCATGAGGACAGCAGTTGTGCTTAACAAAAATGTAACAGGCTAAGTGGGAAAATACAAAATAATGTGTGTGTTTGCTTGAGGTAAGAGTGCAAGGTGTTACATCCTTAGTATGGGTGATCCAGAATGTATAGTTTGCTCTTAAAATCTTGCTGCTCAGAAATAAAGAATTTTGGTTTATTTCTTGTTTATGCGTATTTTGGGTCTGATTTATGTTAACTTCTGTCTGAACTGTCTTTCATGCTATTTCGGTAATCTTAATGTACTGACTGTTAGTATTGCATTTTGATCAGTAATTCTAAGTTGAATTCTTTCACTTCACCACTGAAAGGTGGGATACTGCTTGCCACTGACACCTATCATCATTTTTTTCCTCTCATTCACTCTCTCTCAGTGGTACATTCCACCTTTGATCATCATCGCTACAGTTAATGGTAATCTGCCAGTTATTATTGTCATGGCCATCGCTGCTGGTGTTAGCCTTGCTGTTGCCTTCTTGTTACCATGGTAAGTTTGTGCAATTATTGACAACGAGTTTTAGTTTGATCTTTGATCCAGAGGAATTTGAGCAATAAGGTAAACAAATGGATAACTGTTGCAGAGATTTCTGCTCCTCCCCTTGAATTTTAAAGGATGCATAGAATATGAGGAAATTGCAGGATTTTGTACCTCCCTACCACCCCATCAAGTTCTTACAAATATTCTATTCACCAGCCTTATTACCAGATTCTTGACAATGCATTAATCATTGGCTTATAGGTCAAGCCTTTAAAATAAATACAACAAAGACATGAGGTGAAAATGAATACCATTAAAAGTGAGTGAAGTTATGGGGACTTGAAGCTAGGTGGCTGAGAAGGAATACCTGAAAGGAGAGAAGCAGCATGGAAAGGTGTAAGTTTTTAGAGAATAATTTCCTAAAGGGGGACCGACATGGCCCAAGGCAAAGTGCCAGCTGTGGAATGAAGGGACAGTATTTAAGACTAACATAATTTTTTGAAGGTTCGATGACGTTACAGCATTAAAGACAAGTGAAGTCATCAAGGAGTTTTGATGAAAAGATAAGCATTTTAAACTTGAGGCATTTGAGATGGGTGTTCCAAGTTGAGGATAGGAATGGATGGGTGCAAGATGGAACATCCACGGCAGATATTTGAATGAGGAGATGAAGGAAGGGAAGTCATGAAAACATCGAAGTAGTTAATTGTGAAGACAAGGCGTGGCAGGAAGAATGGTAGCAGATGATATTAGAGGATTTGAAGTAGGTGGCTGTTGGATTGGAAAGAACCTTAATGTGAGGTAGGACTCAATGCCTAAATTACAATTTGCCTGACCCAGTCTCATGGTGGCCAGAAAAAGGGAGTCCATTGCATAGCATGAGAGAGTGGGTCATAACAGTAGATTTGGGTTTCCTAATGTTTGACTGAAGGAAATTAAGGTTCATTTAGAACTGAACAAAATGAGCAGTCTGATCTTGGGTAGTTGGAGAGGGTCTTGTTAGAGAGGCAAGGCTGGGTATCGTTGATTTGGATACTGACGGAATATCTGAAAATATTATCGTTAAGGGACAGTGCCTCAGAAGAAAAAAGGGAGGGGCTAAGCATAAAGCCTTGAAGGACACTCAGGGTAACAATTCACAGGTGACGAGAAGTCATTTCGAGAGATGCTCTGGCGATGATAGTTTAGACAACAATAGAACCAAAAAATACAAGTCCCATGAGATGGCAAAGTGAAAAAGAGACAAATATGCTCCATTTTTGTGACAGTAGGTAGAACTTTGTCATGCTTTAAAGTGAGTTCTTATTGTGTGATTTTTTTTTTTTGCTTAACTGTGTAAATGTTGAACTTATGAGATAATACAGTGTGGATCTGGAGGAACACAGCAGATGAGGCAGCATCAGAGGAGCAGGAATGTTGACATTTCAGGTCAGGACCCTTTTTCAGAAATGGGGAGGGGTAACAGAGCTCAGAAATAAATAGAGAGGAGGGGTGGGGCTTGGAAAGGTAGATAGGATGGTGATAGGTGAGTGGAGGTAGGCAGTGTTGAGGAATGGTCATTGAGGTGGGAGGGGCGAATAGGTGGGAGGGGCAGATAGACAGGTTGTGTCAGGTCAAGGAAGTGGAGATGAGAGCGAGGGTTGGACATGGAATGAGGCCAGGGTTGGGGAGATTTTAAAACTGGTGAAATCCATGTTTAGACCATTGGGCTGTAGGCTCCCGAGGCGGAATATGAGGTGCTGCTCGTCCAGTTTGCGGGTGGTGTCGTTGTGACACTTGAGGAGGCCCAGGATGGACGTGTCACCCAGGGAGTGGGAGTGGGAGTGGGAGGGGGAGTTTAAATGGTTCGCGACTGGAAGGTGTTGTTGTTTATTGTGTACAGACAGTTTTGTAGAGCATCTGCACTCTGCGACAAAAATGACAGCACCTTCCCGTGGCGGACCATTTTAACTCCCCCTCCCCCTTCCCACTCCCTGGGTGATATGTCCATCCTGGGCCACCTCCAATGTCACAATGATGCCACCCGCAAATTGGAAGAGCAGTACCTCATATTTTGCCTCGGGAGCCTACAGCCCAATGGCCTAAGCATGGATTTCACCAGTTTTAAAATCTCCCCACCCCTGGCCTCATTCCATGTCCAACCCTCGTTCTCATCCCTGCTTCCTTGACCTGACACAACCTGTCCATCTTCTCTTCTACCTGTCTGCCCCTCCTACCTCACTGACCAATCCCCACCACTCCCTACCTGCACTCACCTATCACCATCCTACCTACCTTCCCAGCCCCACCTCTCCTCTCTTTATTTCTAAGCTCCCTTCCCCCTCCCCATTTCTGAAGAAGGGTCTGGACCTGAAATGTCAACTTTCCTGCTCCTCTGATGCTGCCTGGCCTGCTGTGTTCCTCCAACTCCACGCTGTATTATCTCTGACTCTCGCATCTGCAGTTTTTGCTATCTCAACGTTGAATTTATGATGGGTTTTCCTTTATATTCAGGATGTCCCAATCTGTCTTACAACCAGTCTCTATTGTATGTAGGGAAACTTTGGAACCAGTTTGTATGCAGCCACTTTCCAATAGCAACTGTGTACCAGACTAGATAATCTGAAACTGAAACTGAGTTTACTTGCCATTGTACAATTTTAAAAAAAACTGGATACAATTAGTGTGGCTTTAGTGGAAACCCTGGAGAAACGAGTAGCCTTAAACCACCGTTTACTTTATTTCTCTGGTATTTGTGCTACTCTTTCACTGACATTATAGTGGAACCTTTCAGGCAAATATGCACAAAATATCTATTAACAAGTAAATGAAATTGTCAATAAGATCGTTACTTTGAAACTCTAAGTACATGCAAACTCGGAGACTCCTTTAGAATGATAGAGGATCCAAGCTGTCTCTTACAGATTGGATTTTGCTGGTTTTTAAACGTATATCGTACGTGATGCTAAGTCAAATCTATTCTACACAAAATAGTTCTTCTTGGATGATAGGCTATTGGAATATTATGCAACTCAGTATTTTGACAAAGAACTTTTAAAATCTGGTGTATTGAAGTTTGCTTTTTAGAATTTGCAGGTTTGGTGGGCTTCCCTTTTATGTCTGGTTTCCCGTATGACCCCTGTTGTATGTGCAGATAAGCCAAATCTGCACCTCACCATGTTGTAGGTTTGCTAACATAATTCTTTTTAAGTGAATCTACAGGACCCGTTTGTTCTAGTGTGGAGGAGGAAAACCACTTCATAGTCTAATAGAAGAGGCATTTATTTTGAATAAGAAGTGATTTATTTATTAATTTTGACAACTATTTACCAGTTCCATCAATATGGTAGGCATTGTTAAAAAGACTAAGAAGAACTTGGATGTTAGGCCTTACTCCTAGGATGTTCTCGCCATGGGTTTACATGACATCATCATAGAGGATAGTGCATATGGCACACCTGTGTGTTAACCCTTTCAGAACCTTACACCCTTATTCAACAGTTACCACTATGTTGATGCGGTCTAGAAAATCTTGTTTTTGTGACGAATTATCCAAAACCCATTTGCTGGAATGAACTTTTAAAAATGCTACTCTTTCATTTTAATTAATATCAAATGTTCTGTTCCTGGTGCTATTTCTTGTGCAGTTATTTTCCTGAAAATATAATCACCTATTGGATTTAGTGTATGCAACATAATTAACAACATGGCTTTCTCCACGTTTGAGTGGGAAGGGGACTGTTGGGGAAACCTAGGCATCTCCAGTGTAGAGTACCAAGGTAAAAGGATTATGGCAAATGATTCAGTTTGTGTTAGAACATTAATAGAAGACATGGTACTCTTTACGGATGATGGCTGTTTTGCGTTGAGAAAGAAGTTCAACTGCAATAACACTAAACCCCATTAATATCTGACCAGTAGTGGTTGTGTGTTCATTTGGTCTGTGCCTTATCGTTTTGTCTAATCAACGTGTGTCCCAGATGAGGATATCTGATTATTCTGAATTCTTTCACCAGGTCAATGCTCCCAGATGTGGTGGATGATTTCAGAGCAAAGAACCCTCATTGTGTAGACCTTGAACCATTGTTCTACTCGTTCTATGTGTTTTTCACTAAATTTGCTGCTGGAGCTTCCCTTGGATTTTCAACTTTATGTTTGCAGTATGTGAATGTTTTATATAACTACACTAATTTGATCCAGTATCTCTCTATTTGACTTTGTTGGCTTTTTTATAATCCTAGGTGCTGTTCATGACTTGGGTTCCTACATTCATTGTAATCATTCATATATCTGTCTTTAATAATTTGCTTAAATAGTATGCTCATTTCATGGTTTTCACCTCTAACCCATTCTCTGTATTTTGACTGCACTTTCCACACACCAAATTGAGCTCTTTTAGGTTGTATTCTGGGGAAAGCAGATGACATGGACTATGATAGTACTTAATTATCACAGTAGATCCACCCATATCATTGAATCTTTGGATTCCCCACAGTATGGAAACTGGCCACTTGGCCCAACAAGTCCACACTGACCTTCCGAAGAGCATCCCGCCCAGACCTAGCCGCCCCCCCCCACCTAGTATGTCAGCTTCGAAATGGCTGACCTAGATTAAAGATAATTGGCAAGTAAAGCAGTGTGCCACAAGGATTGGTGCTGGGTCCACAGCTTTTCATCATTTTATATAAATGATTTGGATGTGAAAAGAGGTGGCATGGTTAGTAAGTTTTCAGATGATACCAAAATAGCCAAAATAGGTAGTGTAGTGGACAGTGAAGATTATCTCTGAGTACAACGGGACCTTAATGGGCCAAGGAGTCGCAGATGGAGTTTAATTTAGGTAAATGTGAGGTGTTGCATTTTGGTAAGGCAAACCAGGACAGAACTTATCCACTTAATGGTAGGGTCCTAGGGAGTGTTACTGAACAAAGAAACCTAGGGATGTAGGTAAATAGTTTCTTGAAAGTGGAGTCGCAGGTATCCAGAGTGGTGAAGAAGGCTTTTGGCACACTTGCCTTTATTGGTCAGAACATTGAGTATAGGAGTTGGGACAGCCATGTTGTGGCTGTACAGGATATTGGTGATAACAAGCATGGGGCTGGATGAACACAGCAGGTCAAGCAGCATCATAGGAGCAGGAAAACTTGACGTTTCGGGCCTAAACCCTTCTGAAGAAGGGTTTAGGCCCGAAACGTCAAGTTTTCCTG
>JAHRHZ010000087.1:11008044-11043814 GCA_024137785.1 Ginglymostoma cirratum | reverse complement strand
CCCCCCCCCCCCCCCCACTCACCTTTACTGGCTCCATTCCCGCCTCTGACTTGTCTTCCTCCTCTCCACCTATCCTCCTCCCTATTTAATTTCAGAACCCTCTTCCCCTCCCCCATTTCTGAAGAAGGGTTTAGGCCCAAAACGTCAAGTTTTCCTGCTCCTATGATGCTGCTTGGCCTGCTGTGTTCATCCAGCTCCACACCTTGTTATCTAGAAGGAAAATGGAATTTACTTTTCCATTGCCAAATATAAAATTTAGAAAGGGTCTTAAATTGGGCTTAAGAACAGACTGAAGAACTGAATGTGTTCACAACTGGGGCACTGCCTGTGATAGCAGAGTCGTTAGAAACACAGAATCAACTTGGCCTCCAAGGAGTAATCATACCTGGCCAATTTATTATGGTTTTTTGAGGTGGTAACAAGCAGAACAGGTAAAGGGAAACCAGTAGATGTAATATATTTGGATTTGCAAAAGGCATTTGCTAAGGTACCACACATGAGCTCACATTTTATCAAGTAGCCTTATAGTTTTAGGGTAGTATATTAGCATGGATAGGGGATTAGCCAACTAATAGAAGACAGTTGGGATAAATTTGGCAATTTCATATGACAGTCTGTAACTAGTGGTATGCAATAAAGATCACTGCTAAGGCCACAATCACTCAATATGTACTCATGACTTGAATGACAGAAGTGAGTGCATTGTTGCTAGATTTGCTGATGATACAAAAATAAAGGAGAAGGCAAGTAGTCAGCATTACACAATGAACCCAGATAAATTGAGTGGCAAAATACCATCCGCTGGTGTAATGTGGGAAAATGTGAAGTCCACTTTATTAGGAAAAATAAGAGCTGAATGTTATTTAAAAAGTGGAAAGACTGCAGAAAACTGCAGCACGAAGTTTTGGGGGTCGTCCCGCATGCATCACAAAAAGCAAGCATCCAAGTTCAATAGATAACAGGGAAAGCAGATGATATGTTGGACTTTGAAGTAAAGGGAATAGAATATAGAGAAATCTCAAACTGTACAAGGTACTGGTCAGACCGTACCTGAAACACAGTGAACAGGTCCCTTTATTCTGAGCTATTTGCTGCAATATTTATTTTTGTACAATATGTCATTACATTGTAATTAATACTTCATTTCCATTCATAAACAAAAACAAATGAAGGAACAGAATAGGGAAGCTTTGTGCTGGTCTCCTGAGTCTTACTGTTGGTTATTGTGTAATTTTATAAATGATGACTTTGTCTCTTTTTACCTAATAGGAAAAGCTGGGAAGTGGAACTGGAAGAGAATACACTTTAAAAACAACCCTCCCCATTGTAAGAACTGAGATCTTTGCAGATTCCGGCTTCAGTTGGATTGAGATGCAGAATTCTTGGAATGCAGATGTATGGGCTAGTGGTCACCAAAGTGTGCCTCCTTGTGTATGTTACTAAATGTGGCTCATAATGGAGCTGTCAGATAGAGACGGGTCTAAAGTGCAAACAGAAGGAGACATCAACAAATCAAACATCTCTTTACCCAACAGGGCTGCACCACAACCCAAAACTGAAATAAAGGAAGTTTATGTCTTTAGTTTTTTTACTTTAAAGAAACGTTTTCCAGTTTGTATCAAACGACACACTAAATTCAGTCCTCTGCAGGATGACTTCCTGAGAAGAGCTGAGCAATCTCTAGTGTTTTGAGCAGAAGGGTGCAGGCTGTGAGAATGACTTACCAACTTCTCCCTTGATCGTTGCTATTCTTTAAGTCCCAATTAAAGCCACAGCAAAAGTAAACTTCGATAGTCACATGCAATAAAAAGGAGTTGAACTTATTCAATCATAGTTGATCGGTTGCCCAAGTGATAAATGGGTGAAATTACAGGATGCTATTTGAAAGAGCGTTTGAAAGAATGGTGTGTTTTTATCAATTGGTTTACAATAGCTGAAGACCTTGATTATTTTCAGTTTAGTTCCTCTCATCACCTCTTCTATACTGACCAGCATAGGAAAAGTTGTGTTTTGGAGCAAACCTCTATACAATAAATACATTTGTTAAAAGGAGTTCTCTTAATAAATGCTGCCACAAATAAATCTTAACATAGGAATCAAGAATTGTGGGAGAGGTATACTCAATTTAATCCTGTAATCATAGCCTAATCCTTAACCCTCCTTTGTCTTTTAGTTTTTGTACTGAACCATTATCTGAAATAATAGTAGCACATTATAGCTAAATCATTACAGAACCAAGACTCTTGAGATTAACAGCAATTTGTCTTTGAAAGTAAAATGAAAATAATGCCCTTGAGACAAATGCTGATTGTTCCTCTGTAAACAAGGAGAACACGTGTGAGCTGGGCTTCAGCCTGTGAACCAAACTGATGATTACAATAAAATACATCAGTTATAGGAACTAAGTAGTCTGCCATGCGATGTCTAAGAATTGTACTGATACGTTAAAGATCCTTTTAAAAAACTTGGGAGATGATTTCAGGATGACTCATTGTGCTTTTTAAATCCCTGCTGCATAGTTAGTGGTGATTCTGAAAATATGGTACTGTTGGAACTGTTTTGAAAGCACTTATGTAATTAACATTACAAGCAGTTTCTAGGGCAGGAAGCTAAACACAACCACTTCCTCCTCCCATTTATGACTAACATTTAATAACTTGAAATAAGAAAAATTAAGCTGAGTATGTATATTTGCACACTGAAGAACCTTTAAGAATCAGTAGGATTGTAATATTTTTCATCAGAGTTGGTGTGAAATATAACAAGACAAAATTAAAATTAATGTGATGTAACTCATAAAACACAAACGTTTATAAATAATTTGACTGAGTCACTTGATCTACATTCATGTTCAGTAAAATTTTCCATCTCTGTGGAAATTTGCTGACATTGTCGTGAAATCCAGTGAGCAAAATTATTTCATACAGTAAAGGTAATCTATACCAGTGTTTGTATCTAATAACCCGTGTAGTTACTCAAATGGAAGGATGGAGGGAGAAATTCAACATCACATTTGATAATTCAAAATCATCTTAGTCCAGGAGAAGGGTGAAGCAACCAGTGGAGGCTTATACAAGACTAACTGGAACATTACAAATTATGTCTCAGATTATGCTCCCTGTATATTTCTATTGACTGTTTATGTCTGTGTTGTATATGTTTAGAAGATAATTTATTGTAACTATATTTCTGAAAACTTGTTTTCTTTAGTGAATGTTCTCTTAAGTTTATATATTTTATATTCTAAAGTTGTAGCCTGGGATTTAATGTATTTCTTTCTTTGCTGTGCACAATATCTATATTAAAGAAAACTGCTTGTGTGCTTTGAGACTTCTTTTTGGTTGGTAGCGATTCCTGACATGGCATCTCTTCCAGCAAATGTTATGAATCTGTATTAATTTCTGATTGTTCTGTATTTCATTACCTTAATTGTTAGTGTTATGTGAGAAGATGAAGGGTCTTGTGGAGCAATGGTAGCACCCCTACCTCTGAGCCAGAAGACCCAGTTCAAGTTCCACATAATCTGGAAGTGTGTCATAACATGTCCAAAAAGGCTAATAAAAATAATAGAGAGAGCTCTTGTCATGAAATGGATAACATCCTTGCTTGAGTCAAAGGCTCTGAATTGAAATCCCACTTGATGCCAAAAAATGTGCATGGAAAATGTGAGCAAATAGGTTGAATATCAGCTTATAACTCCTTACCAGACATGTTTGCCCTGTCCCTTCAGAATGCCCTACAGCTGTTCAATGACAGCCTTGACCTTAGTGCCAAGAAGCAACAAACAATCCTAGAATCGCAGCTGGGCTGTGACTGCACACCCCAGGGGCACCATCACTTCCTCCATTTTCTAACACAGAAAACCATTTTCTTAAAAAAAAAAAAATAGGCTTCTGATGCTGGAAAACCTTAGGAGGTCTGGCAGCACCTGTGAAGGAAAAAGCAGAGTTAAAGTTTCGGGTCCAGTGACTCTTTTACGGAACTGGACCTGAAAAATTAACTCTGCTTTCTTTCCATGGAAGCTTCCAGACCTGTTAAGGTTTTCCAGCAAATTGTTTGTTACAGAAAAAAAACCTTCTTGCATAAGATGCACAGCTGGGGCTTTCCTGCCTGCTTCCCTTCTTCTGGCTGTTGATCACTGTTCCTGCCTTGACTGCACTTCTTTGTACTGTAGGGTCACTGTGCTAATGCACCAAACTCTCAGTCCCATTGAAACACTTAGACCGTCCAGTCAACAAGCTCCAAAACATAGTGTAGCTCTGGATGAACACAGCAGGCGAAGCAGCCTGCTGTGTTCATCCAGCTCTACACGTTGTTATCTCGGATTCTCCAGCATCTGCAGTTCCTATTATCTCTGATACAATTTTAAGCTCCAAAACATAGTGCTGAAGCTGATAAAAACAGTTTCATTAGCTTTATGTTGAACAAGATTTGTTACACTTCAAACTTCAGCAGAATGTATTGTTTATCAGTGTTATTTTCCAAACATCTTTGTGATATGGTTTCTTGCCCTAGTCCAACTTAGCCTAATTCCAGGAAGGTGTTGAATTCAGCCCTGCACTAAATAAAACCTGCTTATAATAGGGTTCTGCCTTCACATGATATTTGGGCCCATGAATTACTATGGTATGAAATTCATCTCACTGAAAACAATTGTTCCTGAACCTGGTTTCTTTGGCGTAAGGCAGACTTGGGCATGCATAATTAATCATCTTTAAGAAATATTCCAAGCAAGTGGGCTACAGATTTATGGAGACTTCAAGTTGATGTCACATTTTCACTAAGCATAATTGCAAGTTTTCATTCACCAACCTATACTTTTGAGTTAGAAAATTTATTGTTTATATGTTACAGCCTTGATTTCAGAAATGTTATTAATATCATATGCTTCCAAGACCTGGGACAGGTCAGTAACAAACTTAATGTTCACAGTGGCTTCTAGCCATAATAATGCTACTAGTTTGTGGGCAGCATTTCTGAAAACTCATCCCATCCTGTTCTACATCCCCATTTTTGGGTGTAAATCCTCTGTTGAAAAAAAAAGAGAAGCTTTGTTCTGTAGCTATTTGCAGTGTCCAAAATATTACTACAAAGCATAAAGAAATGTTGTCCTATAGATTGTTTCACCTTGAAACAACACCAATTATTTATTTCCATCTATCAAGGCGAGTTCTATAGATTCCTTTATTTTTGTTACCCGTATTGTAAGGTTATCGGTTTTGTGCAGACATGAAAACAGTTGCATGTTTACTAATACATACTGTGCCTCCTGTTACCACGAACCCTGCTCCTCCCACAGACTCAAGTCTGCATAATTCTACCCTCAAAAATTATATCAACCACATGGTCTGGGTGTTTGGTTGTACTACACTCTTGAGGTTGCCCTATTTAGCGAGGTAAGCTCACTCCTTTTTGGAGAACGATTATTATTCGACTCTTGGGAGTTCCTTTAAACTGTACGTTTAAATTCTAACTGTCTGAATATCACAATTTAATATCAGAGTTGGATCATCATGGGAGATAGTAGAGAGAAGCAATGCTGAGCTAGAGATTGGTATCAGCGGACATGTAGAACCTAGCGCTACTTCTGGATGATGTTGCAGCATGTAGTTGAGAAATAGCAGGGGTACCAAGGATTGATCCTTGGGGAATTTAAGGTACTAGTGCGGCAGCACCAAGAGTGATTATTATAGGTCACTGTCAGCGCTTGAAGGGGAGAAACATTAACTAACAGGAGAACCAGCAGGGGAAGTTGGGAATCAGAATCAGCAGTTTAAAGGGAATAGGTCCAAGGAGCAGGGAAGGAGCCTCCTAAACAAGTAGAGCTCAGTAGCCAAGAGCAGAGATTCAAGAGAAATTAGAAGAAGGTGCAACAGTAACCCAAGCTAGATAGAGAAAGTTTGAACAAGTCAAAGGGAAGGAAACAGTGGAGGCAGATGAGTGAATGATAGTAATCTTAGTTACGATGTAGATTACTCATACAGGTACTGTTTCAGAAAGTCAGTCGTAAATGTTCAAATTAAAAAAATGTTAAATTTATCACGATTTTAATAGTAATCTACAAGCGATTAGTTAAACAAAAACTATGGGTGCTATCTATACATGTAAAATGACTATACACTTAGTTGCAAGTTTGTACATTTATGATTTTTATAGTTAGCGCACACCAGATTTTCTACAGTACAATAACGGATTAATTTGGAATATGAAGTTTAGCATTGAACGGCATTAGCTTTATTGTCACATGTACTCATGAGTACAGTGAAAAGTTTACAAGTCGCCACTTATTGCACCATCTTTGGTACAAAATGGGTATGCGATGGCTTAGTGGTATTATTGCTAGACTATTAATCCAGAAACACAGCTGATGTTCTGGGGAACCTGGGTTCGAATCCCACCATGACAGATGGTGTAATTGGAATTCAAAACAAAAGTCTGGAATTAAGAATCTACTGATCACCATGAAATCATTGCAGATTGTCAGAAAAACCCATCTGGTTCACTAATGTCCTTCAGGAGAGGAAATCTGCCACCCTTACCTGGTCTGGCCTACATGTGACTCCAGACCCACAGCAATGTGGTTGACTCTCAACTGCCCTCTGAAATGGCCTTACAAGCCATTCAGTTGTACCAATCGCTACAAAGACTCAAAGAAATGAAACTGGACAGATCACCTGGCACCGGAAAAGACAATGGCAGAAACAGCCCTGTCGACCATACAAAGTCCTCCTCATTAACATCTGGGGTTAGTAGCAAAACTGGGAGAGCTGTCTCACAGATGAGTCAAGCAACAGCCTGATATTGTTTTATAAGGTATGATTCTGTGAGTATGACTATGTCCCACACACCACCATCACCATCCCTGGATAAATCCTGTCTCACCGGCAGGACAGACCCAGCAGAGGGGGCGGCGGGGCAGCAGGGTGGCACAGTGGTATACAGTGGGGAGAGAGTTGCTCTAGGTAGTCCTCAACATTGACTCCGGACCCCATGAAGTCTCATGGCTTCAAATTAAACATGGGCAAGAAAATCTCCTGCTGATTACCACATACCATCCTCCCCCAGCTGATGAATCAGTACTCCTCAATGTTGAGCAACACTTGGAGGAAGTACAGAGGATGGCAAGGGCACAGAATGTACTCTGGGTGGGGGATTTCAATGTCCACCACCAAGAGTGGGTCGGCAGCAGTACTACTGATCGAGCTGGTTGGGTCCTAAAGGACATAGCTGCTAGACTGGGTCTGCAGCATGTGGTAAGGGAACCAACAAAAGGGAAAAACATACTTGACCTGATCCTTACTAATCTGCCTGCTGCAGTTGCATTTGTCCATGACAGTATCGGTAAGAGTGACCATCGCACAGTCCTTGTGGAGATGAAGTCCCGCCTTCACATTGAGAACAACCTCCATCATGTTGTGTGGCACTTTCCCCGTGCAAAATGGGACAGACTTTGCACAGATCTAGCAACTCAAGACTGGGCACCCATGAGGCGCTGTGGGCCAACAGCAGCAGCAGAATCATATTCCAGCACAATCTGTAAGCTCATGGCCCAGCATATCTCCAACTCAACCATTACCATCAAGCCAGGGGATCAACCCTGGTTCAATGAAGAGTGCAGGAGGACATGCCAGGAGCAGCACCAGGCATACCTGAAGATGAGGTATCAACCTGGTGAAGCCACCAAAAAGGACTACTTGCATGCCAGACAGCGAAAGCAGAAGTGATAGACAGAGCTAAGCGATCCCACAACTAACGGATCAGATCTAAGCTCTGCAGTCCTGCCACATCCAGTCGTGAATGATGGTGGACAATTAAACAACTCACTGGAGGAGGGGGCTCCACAAATATTCCCATCCTCAATGATGGAAGAGCCCAGCACATCAGTGCAAAAGATAAGGCTGAAGCGTTTGCAGCAATCTTCAGCCAGAAGTGCCAAGTGGACAATCCAGCTCGGCCTCCCGCAGTGGTCCCCAGCATTACAGATACCAGTCTTCAGAATTCTACCAGAATTCGATTCACTCCACGTGATATCAGGAAATGGTTGGAGATGCTGGATACTGCAAAGGCTATGGGCCCATGTCGACATTCCAGCAATAGTACTGAAGACTTGTGCTCCAGAACTTGCCACTCCCTTAGCCAAGCTGTTCTAGTACAGTTACAACACTGGTATCTATCAGACAATGTGGAAAATTGCCCAAGTACGTCCTGTACATAAAAAGCAGGACAAATCTAACCCGACCAATTACCGCCCCATCAGTCTCCTCTCGATCATCAGTAAAGTGATGGAAGGTGTCATCAACAGTGCTATCAAGCAGCACCTGCTCAGAAATAACCTGCTCAGTGACGCCCAGTTTGGGTTCTGCCAGGGCCACTCAGCTCCAGACCTCATTACAGCCTTGGTTCAAACATGGACCAAAGAGCTAAATTCCAGAGGTGAGGTGAGAGTGACAGGCCTTGACATCATGGCTGCACTTGACTTGAGTGTGACATAAAGGAGCCCTGGCAAAACTGGAATCAGTGGGTATCAGGGGGCAAACGCTCTGGTGGCTAGAGTCATACCTGACACATAGGAAGATGGTTGTGGTTGAGGGAGGTCAATCATCTCAGCTCCAGGACATCTCTGCAGGAGTTCCTCAAGGTAGTGTCCTAGGCCCAACCATCTTCAGCTGCTGCATCAATGACCTACCGTCCATCATAAGGTCAGAGGTGGGATGTTTGCCAATGATTGCACAATATTCAGCACCATTCGTGACTCCTCAGATACCGAAGCAGTCCATGTTCACATGCAACAAGATCTAGACAATATCCAGGCTTGGGCTGACAAGTGGCAAGTGACATTCACGCCACACAAATGCCTGGCTATGACCATCACATATAAGAGACAATCTAACCACCAGCCCTCTACATCCAAACGGTGTTACCATCACTGAATCCCCCACCATCAACATCCGGGTGTTACCATTGACCAGAAACTCAACTGGACTCACCACATTAACAGAGTGGCTACAAGAGCAGACCAGAAGTTGGGAATACTGCGGCGAGTCACTCATCTCCTGACTCCTCTAAGCCTGTCTGCCATCGACAAAGCACAAGTCAGGAGTGTGATGGAATACTCCCCACTTGCCTGGATGAGTGCAGCCCCAACAACACTCAAGAAGCTTGACACCATCGAGCACAAAGCAGCCCGCTTGATTGGCACTACATCCACAAGCATTCATTCCCTCCACCACCGACGCTCAGTAGCAGCAGCATGTACTATCTACAAGATGCACTGCAGAAATTCACCAAAGATCCTCAGACAGCATCTTCCAAACCCACGACCACTTCCATCCAGAAGGACAAGGGCAGCAGATATATGGGAACACCAGCACCTCCAAGTTACTCACCATTCTGACTTGGAAATATATCGCTGTTCCTTCACTGTCGCTGGGTCAAAATCCTGGAATTCCCTCCCCAGTAGCATTGTGGGTCAACCCACAACAGGAGGAATGCAGTGGTTCAAGAAGGCAGCTCACCACCATCTTCTCAAGGTCAACTAGGGATGGGCAAGAAATGCTAGCCAGCCAGTGACGCCCACATGCCACAAAATGAATTAAAAAACCTACGTACAGAATTTTGGATCTATGCCAATCATATCAGAATTATCAATCTGAATCATACTGCTTGCAGAAAATCTCGATGTTTCCTTCACTATAAAATTATGCATCAAGTAGTGTCTATTAAAACCATGCAATCTTGTAACAGTGGCGCCACCTGATGGTTAGTGTAGGAAATGGAAATAAAAAATTGTAATATTTACCTTGATTCCAAAGATTTATTCAGCTTGTGTGCTGTTTTGCATCAGGCTTGCACCAATCTGCATAAAAAAGATTAAAACTTGGCACTGGTTGCCTAATGTTGCAATGATTGAACTGACACAATGTACCGCATCTTGCTTGTGCAAGTAGATGTTGGTACAATCTGAGTAGGAGAAGTATGTATATTTACTGTTAGTGTAGTACCACAATGACAGATCATCTCCAATTAACACATAGATGCTTGACCTTAATTTAATGACATTCCATTGTTTGGTATTGAGCCATCACAAGAAATCCTTTCCCTAATAATGTGGACTTCCATCTTTATCTTCCAATTCTGAAATATTTATTATACTGACCTGTTGATCGGATGAAGGAAATACTGAACTGTGATTTTGCCACCCCAACCTAGCCACCATCTACCAGAAGCAGAAACTTCAATGTGCATAGGACTAAAACGTATTTGCAAAATGTGGACAAATCAAGAATTACCTGAGCTGGAGTCCACTTGAGAAAAATAAATTCTAGTCAGATAACTGGGTGGTAGAATAGGTTAGGCTTATCTTAGGTTTGCAGTTTGTAACTAGCAACACTGCAGCAACTGGAATTCTCCTCTGAAGGTTGCACAATTTTAATGTGAAACAAAACGGAGTAACTAATGCTGAATTGATGTGAAAGATCCTTCGGCAATAAACCGATAAACAACTATAGACATCCTGGCGTGAAAATGAAAGTCAAATCATTCAGCACGGACTCTTTTTGAAATTAAACCTTTAGCAGTTTATTGATCCATGTGTAGAGAGACAGTTGTAACTCCAGTTGTACAGGATTGTAGAGTTACTTTTGCCATCAGAAACAGTTAATGGCCAGGCTGAGGGCATCGCTGGCTAGGCGAGCGTTTATTGTCTATCCCTAATTGCCTTTGAGAACAGTCAAAGCCAAATTCCAAACTATCACTCACAGAAGTAAACGAGAGAACGAGGCTTAGGCAAAAGGTCAGGAAGACAAAGATCCTCGACCAGCCCACCCCCAATGCACAACAGTACCCTCCAACTATCAAGCCCCATTTTACTCGGCAAGCCAATAGAAAGCATGGATCAATCCTCATACCTTGGAATCTTTTTCAGCAAAGAAAGACATAGGCGATGAAACTCAACCTTGCCTTCAGTGTGTCAGCGTAGCTTTTGACCATCAAAGGAGCAAATATTTGGTGACAAAGACCTCAAACCTGAAACCAAGCTCATGGCTTACAGGGAAACAGTGTTACAGCCATCCTATATGTAACAGAGACATAGACAACATACAGCACATACTTCAAATTCCATTAAAATATCATCAATAATCCCATTGCAAAATCCTGCAAATCTCCTGGCAATATAGGTGGCTCCAACATCAACGCTCTCTCTCCGGCCAACATCTTCAATATTGTGGCACTGGTTATAGTCAATCAGCTGATTACAGTGGGCCATTTTGTCTGCAGTAATGACAAGACCTCCAACACAAGATCTCTACTCCAAGCTTTGTCATGGTAAGCAATTACCAGAAGGGCAGTATAAACACAAGGATTCACTCAAATCCTCCCTGAAAATTGCAAAATCTCTATCAATTCTTAGCAATCTCCAGCCCAATACCAATCAAATCAGAGAAGCAGCATCTGTGAAGGAGCCAACTGTTCTGAGCAGCTCCAACAGGCCCAGATAGAGGCTAAGCATGAATGACAGGAGGGTCTGGAAACCCAAGCACCCCGTGCACGCCTACCAGTGAACAGAATCTGACTGGAGTAGGAAAAAACCTTGATCCGGAGGGACTGCCTAAAAGAAAGTTGTCTCAGAGAAAGAGGGAGAGAATCAACGTCTTGTGAATTTTCAGAAGTTGCTTAAAGGAAATGCTTGCAAACTCGTCATTTGAGTAAGAACTTGCCGAAAATTCCTTGCAGACAAGTACATAGTAAACTTTCCATGTGAATACTAAGAATGTTGCTAAATCAACCTGCCAAACTATATTTAGTTTGATTCTAATTTTGAGAATAAACTGTCTAACATGGAAATCACCACTATTTACATCTCTCAGCATTCTAAAGGATATTTATGAGATGGAGGGTTTTTTTTAAAACTAGAAAATGAGTTTAAGAAGTTTCCTGCTGGATCCTCTTTGTCAATGATATAAAAAGAAACAATCCAGTGACATTTTAGATTCACTAGAGTGTCTCCCTCAGTAAAGGTACTGCTGCTGCAATGTTGCAATGATTGTTCTTCCTTTAACTGACTTCTAGGTATCTTACTGGATTCTGTAGCTTTCTACTGGGGGACTCAAGTTAAATGCTGCTTTAAATATTGATAGATAGTATTATTTAATCTAACAAAGGAACTCAGATTTTCCTATTAGAAATAAGAGTATACTTTCTCTCTATAAAGCTATCAATGCTCTGATTGTCTTCCTTTCAATTGATAAACATATACACGATATATTGCCTACATACTTTTCTGAATCTAAAACTCAAGGTGCCATTTTCAAACGCACAACACTGAATAGGTAGATTGTTAAGGTGATATGTCCACACCCTTACAGATCTCCAGCTTGTTATAACCTGGTTAAAAGTTGTTTAAAAGGCAATGTGGGGGACAGTAATATTTTCAGCTAGTTCTTTACCTTCAGGGAGAATTAGATCACCTCTTCAGACCCATGCATGCATCTGTAAGATCAGTCTTTCGCACATTGAGAGGGATCATTCAAGAAGTACACCTGTTTCAAAATAGTCCCAAAGTTAAAAGATTATAATGAACTTCACCTCCACTCAAAATCTCTTCATAAGTTTACATTTGTAAACTTTCCAATTTTATCCTCATCAGCATTTTATTTGACTTCTATTTATAATTCTTACATGAGACTATAAACACAGATACAACGCATTAGTTTAAGTCTGCAATGCTGATTTAAAATCCACTATGAAACCGACTGGACTATACATTTGGTCTTTGGGGAGAAGTACTGATCAGGATAGTTGCATAGATCGAAATGCTGGAAAAATATTCTTAAAATTTGCTTGCATCAGTAATTCTGAATCTTGAGTCTCATTTCTGACAGGATATTTGCTAACACACAAAGCTTCCTGCAAGCAGATAGATTACATCTATACATCTTGACCTATCATTTTTTAAAATACTTCAAAGTATGCTCTTTACCATAAGTAGTTATAGTTGATTCGCAGTTAGCTATTTCACCCTCTGGGTTCCAAAGTTCATAGCAGGAATCTCTCTATCCTGTAAAATGACAAGTTTGCAGAACACAGAGTTTAACAACATCTTGATCAAAGTTTCACCTCCTGCCTCACTGTTCTCTCCTTACCAGCTCTCTATGTGGGCTTTCAGGTCAGTGTCAACTATTTTTACTTCTATTCATTATCATTACCATTATCTATCCTGTTCTGCATCTCTATTTCATTCTTTCCCAGGAAAGAAAAACTACTGCACCCTTGAGTTTTCTACGGTCAAATTGTGCTTAAAATGATTTGTCACTTATCAACATAATTGTGCATCAATTGCTGTTATTACATGCAGAGACTTATAGCCTTTAGCACTAAAGTTTCTGATTTGGATACAATCTATACTCTGACACAAAGGGTGGCATCTTATGTTCCCCCCACCCCATGCATGGGGGACTCAAGTTAAATGCTGTTTTAAATATTGATAGATAGTATTATTTAATCTAACAAAGGAACTCAGATTTTTCTATTAGAAATAAGAGTATACTTTCTCTCTATAAAGCAGTCTCTAGATCAAAGGCATTGTGATTGATCAAGGAAGGCAGCTTGGGAAAGGGGAGTGCGTTTCCTCAGAGCCACTACTCCTCTTGCTGCTGCCCCAACATACCCTCTCCCTACGATAAACAACCTATGCAGCACTTCCTGCCATCATTTACCCCTAACCTGTATTGCTCTATGATCACAATCCACTGGAATGGCATATTTATCACCTCTACAGAAACACTGCTGCAAAAAATAACCTGCTGACAAATCTTTGCGATGTGGGCATCCTGCTCCTTGGGTCCTGACCCCATAAAAAGCCTCCTAGTCACCAACCGGTCAACATAGTGAGCTTTCCAAGGAGGAGGTAGCATGGGTCCCTTGCAGGCTCAATAAGCAGTGGTGGAGGTCCTGTTGCCTGTGTAAGAATACTAAAAAAATCTTCCTTAAACCAAAGCAAATTTTCCTTAGTATATTTGAGTGACAACATCATACCTCCGAAATGTATTTGTCACAAGAAAAAGAAAAAATTTTAAAATTAGATACTCTAGTCCACCACATTTGTCTGCCTGGATTTTGATTAAACATTTATTTTAAAGCCATGTTGGCTTTAAAAATGTCAACACAATCATTTAGAGGCTTACTTGTGTACAATAATCAGTGTTTCCACATTTAAATAAATACTTAAAAGCTTTAAAGTCCTTGCATCTAAAACTTTTAGGCTCAAATTTATGAGCCTCCTTGAAGAGTCATAAATGAGTATAATTATCAGAAGCTCTCCATAATAATTAATTCAATCCAAAATAATGGCTGGTTTTGTGGGTGGAGGGAGTTTCCAGCATAAAATCTCAAAGTTCAAGAACAATTTGTACTTGAAATTAAATGATCTTTTGCATGGTTGATGATTCTTGAGACAATTGCGCATGGAAGTACCAGTGGGACCTAGCAGAAACTCTACCTCATAATGCACAGGATTGTATAGCATCAAACGATGCTTTGGATCATGATAAGACACTTTGTAAACACAGGTACAGATTTCAAAAGTTTAAAGTGAATAACTGAATAGGCAATGATTTATTTTTGAGTCATTGGTCATTGTTTATTCTTTAAATCTAGCACCTTAAGATGTATTTCTTGGAAAATAATGTTAGTTCCCATAAAAAAGAAACTTGGTCAATGATGTCCATTCTATACTCACAAATTCTGGTGTAACATCTTTGCATTTGATTTATTTTGCAGTGCCTCATTTACTAATGTTCCTGAAATCATCATTTTTCTGGCTGAAGTGTTTATCTCATTCAGGTAGCATTCAGAACCACTACAAATAAGCACCACAGAGAGGTGTCGAGTGGGTATCAAACATGAAGAAAGACAGGTAGACCAAGCCACTGAAACAAGTGAATACATTTATAATACTTGAGCTGAAAGTGGAAACTTTAATCAAATATTGTATCCTTGAGATTCAAAGGCTCGTGCCCATCAAAGATGCTATGCTAAGATGAGCTGTCACTGGTTCTGAATGCCCGCCTGCCTGTGTGCTGCACATTGCACCACTTTGCAATTGAGTTTTGAGCTCAATAGTTCAACTTTTAACCTCAAAAGTGCTGCAGTCATCTGCATCAGTCAAAAACAAAAGCAGATTGCAATTTTGTTTTAAAAAGTTTAAGAATGCGAAGAACCAAGAAATATTTCGGGTTATCCACATCTCTAATCTACATTAGGATAGTTCACACAGCAAATGTACAGAAAATTATTTTATAAAGATTACATGATATACAAGATACACAGAACACAGAAACTGTTTAATCCTCAGGAGTTAATATGAAGGAGGAATAACAAGAAATACAGAACAAGGAAAGAGAAAAATAGTAGTAAAAAAAAAACTCATTCAAATTGATGCTAGAATTTGTCCTTAATCTTAGTCGCGCTGAACACTACACAAATACACAGATCTGACAAACAAAAGTACTGGAATACGGTGAACAGAAATGCATTTTAAGACTTGAATGCTTAAAGGCTATAGACAAATATTTCTTGAACACAGTAAAATTTTAATAACATCTTTAACAAAGTATTCAGTCTTGTAGCTGACATCTGTAATAGGATTTGATTTTATCAGTGCTAAAGTGACAGTCAGTTTTAACACTACTGCAGGAAAGTTACAGTTACAAATCAAATATTCAATTCTTGGCTGAAATATTTGTAAGAATTAATATATCGTTAATACTCAAGCTTAGCTAGACAGACACTTGTAATGACAACAATTAATTTGCAACAAACTTCCTCAAAAATCATTTTGCATCCATTAAAAAAAGTCAAGATAAATGTTTGTAATATACTGTAGGGTAAATTCAGTAATTCCTGTTCCAATAGGGACCAACACAGATAGGCACTGTGGGTTGGGGAGCTACAATATTTTAGCTCCACACTTCACCCTTGCTCTTTGAAAGGTCATGTTATAGATTGGAGCAGAGATTATTCAATTTACTCGAATCATTTATTTATAATGTATCCCCGTAGAAACTATTTGAATGACTTATTTTTAAAAATCTCAAACAACTTTACCATTAATGCACATCTACTAACTAGGTACATGGTAAAAAGAAAATAACTCTTTACAATCCGGACTGATCAGCCAATAGAAATAATACATTTCCTCATACAATACATATCAGAAAATGTTCTTCATAAAGAATCAAGTATTTTACTTTGAAGTAAGTAAGTTGTAAAAACAGGTCAAAAATAGCATTGTGTTTCAGGTTAGAGAGAATCATTAAAACCAAAATTTTAATTAGTTTTCTGGAATAGATTTTATTTTCTTCATCATTAGAGCGTTTTTTTTTTGGCAGATGGACCATTATATTTAGCCTGACCAAATCTCTTACTGACCTGATATTTATCTCAGATTAAGCTGTAAATCTCAAACATAAATACTGCAGGGGTGGAAGTCTGAAATAAAAGCAGACTATGCAGAAAATATTCTGCCAGCCTGGCAAATCTGTGGAGAAATTAACAGAGTTAGTTTTTCATGTCTGTGACTTTTCATCAGAACTGGTAACGGTTAGAAATATAAAAAGGTTTTGAGCAGGAAAAAGGAGGGAGGCTGGAGAGGAGAAAAAATGGAATGGTTTGTCGATTCCAAAAGATATTAAACTGATTGATTGAAAAATGAATTGGTGACGTTGTACTGAGCTTCACAGGAACACTGCAGGAAGCCAACAACAGGTTGGTCAGATTGGAAGCAAGATGGAGAATGTAAACTGCAGGAGGCTGCAAGGTCCAGGCCAAGCTTATGAGCTGAATGCATGTGTCTCCACAAAGTAGTCACGCATTCTAAGCTTGGTTTTCCCATGTGGAGGACAGTGAATTCAGTATACCTGACCAAAAGTTCAAGTAAAATACTATTTAATCTGGAAAGAGAACTCTAGGCCTTAGAAATTGAGAAATTTAGGGGTAAAAAGGCAATTGTTGCATCTCCTGTCTTGCGTGAAGGGCAGCAGTGTTTGGCTATGACTGAGGACTGAACTAGGACATCACAGAAGAAACTGCTCCTTTGGATTGCTAAAAGGGGAGGAGGAGAGGCTTTTGGCTGTGGCAGCAGGATTGAAGTAGCGGAAGAGGCAGAGAATGGTCCAGTGAATTTGGCAGCTGCTTGGCTTAAAGGTGAAAATAAGGGGAGCCCTTGAAGGGAAGAGAAGGATTGAAAAACAAAATTGTTTAAAACACAATGGACATGGTGGAGGGTTCTATCAATTCTGGTTGTGGGATGGAGGGGTGGGGTGGGCATGGAGAATTACAGCAAATCTTTGATCGACGAAAAAGAAAAACCATCAGAAATGTCAGTATAGAAGGTTGCATCTTTGGAACAGATGCAAATTATTTTATTACTCAATTAAGGATTTATTTTAAACTCATTTTGTTGTGCTGAAATTAAGACAATTTTAAAAAGGTAATTTCAGAACCTGATTTCAGTGAGTTTTAAAACAGTCTCAATCAGTCTGCCAGCTGAATTCACGAAATTGAACAAATCAGCATTGGTGAATCAAATGGTGGAGTTTTAAAGATTACTTTTTTTTCCTGATATTACTGTATGTAGCTGGGCATTCCTGTTTGCATCGACTCAAATTCTAAATCACTCTAATAAACTTCATTGATGGGCATAAAAGTTGTAAGTATTTACAAGATATAATTCTAAGTATTGTACAGAAGCTGGTCTTTCTTAACCTGTGCATCTCAAAGCTGTCTAGAAATAATGATGGCAGAGGCTGACAGATATGCAAGTGCTCAAACCAAGCAGATTCCTCAAAATGGGGCTGACAGTTGATAAAACCATTATTAACAACTTGAATATTCACTTCTTTTTCACTTCAAACAAACCCTTTTTCTAGAAGGTCTTCACCAATCAATTCATTCCTTCCATTTACATGCTTATACATTTATTTCCCTTGCATTGATTTTGACCTCTGTTCCGTCTTACAAACTTTCTTTCACCTCACTTTATTTTCCAAAATCGTTGGCAGTGGTTGATTCTTGCATGGGGGTTCTTTGTCAACAAATTTATAGCTGCATTGGTAATGGAAACATCTTGAAATCAAGGTGCTTTACCAAAAAATAAACACCACCTTCTTCCTTTGCTCCTGTAGAATCAGCCAGTTCCTATAATTCAAGAGAGCTGCATTCCAAAATGATGGCTTGTGAACAAAGTGAGGCATTACTTTGAGTTACAGCAGATAGTCTAGCAACCAGTGGAAGAGGTATTCCACCTTCACTTACATAAGTGATCCTTGATAGTTTACTGATCTATTAAAATTTCCCAACAGTGCAAACATTCTATCTACATCAGCCCCTTAGTTTATTCAGTCTTCAAGGCTAAAATTGAAACTCAGTTGATAAAGGTATAGGTTTTCACCCTGTCTGTATAAAGTTTCAAGTTGTTGCCAGTTGATGCTGAAGGAGTCAGCTTTTTTCAGGAGTCTAGCCTTCCCAGCCTTCCCAAAGTTGTCCTCTGAAATTAAACACAAAACAGGTTCAAAAAAAAAAAAAAAGTACAGATGGGTTTTAACACAAGCTTACCTTTATATGTAACGTGGAAAAGGATTGTTGATTTGATGCTGATGATATCTCGAGACACAGTATTTCACAAAGTCTAATAAAGTAAGGGGCTGTTGTGTATGGATGAAGGAAAGATGATTTATGTTGGGACACCATGGTCTTGAAACTCCAGTTGAGGTTGGAAACCCTATTTCCAACCCTGATCAGAAAAAAGAAAGCGCATACTTACAGTTTGATGACTTCTACACCGGAAATTCCTGGACAGGAGCTTTCTGTGAAGAAACAATGGAATCCTTTCCAGGAATCATCATAGCCAGCAGGGGAGAACATAAGCATGGACATCTCGCCCCATTTTATAGCAGTCTGTGTGCAGCATTTCATGTTTCAATGTCCTGCAACACAGCTACCATGGAAGGATATAAAGGAACAGGTAGGAGGTAGAGAAGGGGTGGGTGAGGAGTTAAGTACCAGATGCATGAGGGGTGGGTAGGGTGCCAGGTGGGTGAGAGGTCATAGAAGTGAATGGGTGTTTAGGATAGATCGAGAGATCAGGTCAGAGTGAGAAGGATATTGGATTTAGAAGAGGGTTTTCTGATCAAGATAGTGATCCTGAGTCAGCGTGGAATGTTGTGTGTCAGACGAGAGTATATGCGCTCATGCTGGATTTGTCAGGTCTGGCAGTACAGGGTTGGGGGGTTGGGGAGGGGAGATACTGAGAGAGATGTGTGTGTGTGACTGTGTCTGTGTCCAGGATTCAGTTTAATAATACCCAGGAGTGACAGTCCATTTTTAACCCTCCGATGTATCTTGCATAAGTGTTAAGCTTAAGCAAGTCAAAACCCTTCAAAATCTCTAACTGTAAAGGAACTTTATCGAAGGCTTCAAGGTGGAGGTTAATTGCCAATAGGCATTTTCAATTTCCTGGGCAATTTCTTCGGGGTCGGCTGTGTCAGGATTTCTGCAACAGTCCTGATGGATAGCTCCTGTCTATGCTGCTGTAGCGACTATCTGACTATCAGATGTGTTAAGCCCTAGGTCTCATGCTTGCCTTAGCCTGAAGAACATAATGTACAATTCTATTTTAAAGAATAGAAATAACAAACAAGCACAAGAATCCCAACCATGTTCCTCAATTGCTCCAATGATTTTTGGTAGCCCATTTCTAACATTCCACATTTGGGGTAGAGGTCCATCTTATGGCCAAGATAAAACAAAACACATGAATGTACAGTACAGGTGTAGGAATAGGCGATATGGTCCATCAAGCCTGTACCACTAATCAATATGATCATTGTTGATCTTTGGATCCAATTTTACTTTCCCATCTGCTTTCCACATCCCTCGATTTGAGACTAAAAATATATCCATTCCAAACACAAGTGTATTCAAAGATAGAGCATCAACAACCCTCAGGGATATCACATGATAGCAGTAACCAAAGTAGCATTGACAATAAGATGGTAAGTGATTCACTATTTTCACATTACCGTAGATCTGCTCCTGCCATGTTGCAGACTTCAGAATTTATCCCAACATGGGAGAACTCAAAATGAGAACAGCAGTGCAAGTTCTAACACAATAAGGCAAGTAAACTAATGAAAGCTTACCCACTTTTCAGTGGCCTCCAGTGATCTCTAGGAACCATTGATTAGGCACCGTAGACCTTGACAAACTGAGTACAGTATACACTTCAGCTTATGTTTAATTTGATGTCAGGCTCTACCTACAAGGGGTGCGTCCTAATTGGTTTGGTCCAGGGGCATTTCGTCTGTTCTAGGCAGGCACCTCAGGTATTAGGATGTCACAGACAAATTCTTTGCTAGAGTTAATGTCATATATTTCCAAAAAAATTAGAATAGTCAGGGATTAATCACCTAAGTTAGATTTGTTACATAAAAACTGAAACAACTGCAGATGCTGTAATTTTTCAGAAACAAAAACAGAAATTGCCGGATAAGCTCAGCAGGTCTGGCAGCATCTGTGAAGAGAAATCAGAATTGAGGAAGGGTCACCGGACTCAAAACGTTAACTCGGATTTCTCTTCACAGATGCTGTTAGAGCTGCTGAGCTTTTCCAGCAATTTCTAGATTTGTTACATATTAAAAATAAAAATTCAAAACAAAAACAATGGAGGTGTATTAAGTGTAAGTATGGAAGATGGTTAGTAAAGGTTGCTACACTGACAGCATTTCAAATAAAAAAGAAACAAACTCACAAACTTTATAAATGCATGCAGTATTTTAGCAGGCTAACCCAGAAGAAGAGAAATAAAGAATGTTTTGAGTTCAGCTTCACTGAGAAATCAGTACTGGTGAAAAGAAAGGTAAAAAAAAAGTTAGAATGAAACAGTTACTACACATTCTAGAGTACAATGTAAATCAGTATATTTTTGTTTTGAAAACAATGTTTAATTTGATAAAATTCTTCCATGCTGCACATTTCATGTTACACTTTAGCACAAGCTAAGTTTAAAAAAAAAATTGTAGCCCTAAGGGCCAAAATGCTTTGGGGCCCTCCACGCATAGAACACAGAACAGTACTGAACAGGAACAGCTCTTTGTCCCACCATGTTGGTCCAACCATGATGCCATTCTAAATTAATCCCATCTGTCTGCATTTGGTCAATAATACTCTAGTTTCTGTCTGTTCATGTGTCTGTCAAAATCTCTCTTAAAACATTGCTAAAATATCTGCTTCTACCACCTTCTCTGGCAGCGCATACCAGGCACCCCACCCTCTGTGCAAAAAAATTGCCCCACACATCTCTATTAGAGTTTCTGCCTCTCATCTTAATCCTAAATCTCCTAATATTTGTCATTTCCTCCTGGAGAAAAATATCCACCCTATCCATGCTCATCACAATTTTATATACTTCTATCAGGTCACCCCTCACTTTATGTTTTGCACAAAGTGCATTTGACTGTTTTGCAATGAGAGGCATCAAAACAAATGGCATGGGCGGCACAGTGGCTCAGTGATTAGCGCTGCTGCCTCACAACACCAGGGACCCAGGTTCGTTTCCACACTTGGGCGACCGTCTGAGTGGAGTTTGCACATTCTCCCCGTGTCTGCGTGGGTTTCCTCCGAGTGCTCCGGTTTCCTCCCACAATCCAAAGATGTGCAGGCTAGGTGGATTGGCCATGCTAAATTGCCCATAGTGTCTGGAGGTGGATCTGGGTGGGATACTTTGAGTATCGATGTGGACTTGTTGGGCCGAAGGGCCTATTTCCACACTGTAGGGAGTCTATGATAGGTGTGGTGAAATGGACGAGGAGATAGCCCTACATAATAGTTACAACAGTAAAACAAACTGTATCACAGTATATCAAAGGGAATACAACTACTGGATGCAGTTTTCCATATTGTGCTAAGTTTATCAGGCTGGGCCTCATAGGCCTGTGCATCAATCAATAATTATTATTGTGTAAAACGTTCTCTGATATTCCACAAGTAACACTTAATGATGGATGATATTATTTGGAAATGAAAGAAAAACAGATTTCACCAAATCTACCCAATCACACCAAATTGACTTGCTTCTGGCTGAAACTGACTTCTGTTTTTAACATACCGCTCAATATCTATTTGTGCTGTTAACTCTGGTAGACAGTTTTCAGCAGACTCAACCACACTATTTCCTATCTGTAACCAGTTTGACCAGATAAACCACCTTTATTCCCACACCCCAATAAATCAATACGTTTACAGACTAAAAACAAAAACAAACTACTTTGTGGGCTCTTTGTCATTTATGTTCAAGGTGAATCTTGAACTCATGGAATCCAAACAGCACAGATCTAATAGTTGGATGCAGTTTTTCTCTACTATGGAAATTACAGGTCAAAGTTGGAAGTTTATATACACCTCCCCCCCCACCCCCAACAACACCCCAAAAATACTACCCCTGATTTCCTAATTATGGCAGGTTATACTTCTTTTCAATACAGCTAAACTCTATTTTCCTAAACTGCATAGTTCCTTGATCTTCCATTCTAATAATTCAGAGCCTAAAAGTGGACTTTAAAATTCTGTGACGTGTCACTGTGCTTGTACTCATCTCTCCTCATTCCTCCCAAAATATTTCCCTTCTTTGCAGTAGAAAGCTATACTCCATTGCATCGGTATCTTACCTGAAATTCAGGTGCTCCTGGTAGACATATTTCCACTCTGTATAGGACAAGTGGCTTAATATTGTTTTAAATGGTTCTACTGGCTACCATTCTACTTCATGCTAGCTTTTTTATTGGTAGCTGTTTACGGTCAATTATTATTGATCATCTATCAGTAGGTTTCCTATCTATTCAGTTATGAATATGTTGCTGAGCTACAAAAATAGGAATTGAGCAAATCAAATGCAATTGTGATGCGTTCAATTTTAGCACTTCAACGTTTGACAGATGTTAAGGCCTATATTTAAAAGAGATAAATTAATTCTTGTGTAAGTAACTGTTTCTTTGAATGGTCTCTACAAGTACATATTTTAAAATTCAGTAATTCTCAAAGTTTTATTCATTTAGTTAAAAAGAGAGAGAAAGTGTTGCATCAGTCCATGCTGATATCAGGCTTTACATGCAAAAAAAAATTAGCAAGCAATTTGCTGGAGCAGCAGAGCTGTAGGCAAATCTGCTGGAGTATTGCACAGTTAACTCACAGGGACTTGGTGTTTGGTCTCTTCGTTTTGGGCCATTTCCGACGCTGATATTGCCTAGTATTTAAGCAGCAAAGACAAAGCAAAGCTTAGCATCTCAAACGATAAACTCAAAAAAGGTGAACAGTCAAGGACGCGGTGATAATATAGCCTTATTGGCGATACCCGAGACTTGAGATATTAGCTTCTATTCAAGATCTGGATGCAAATTCAACTCTCAGACAAATAACGAATGGAATAAAAGCACTTTAAAAATAGAACACTTTCCATACTCACCAATATCTGCCTTTACCTAATGTGTTATCATATCATGTAATCTCAATTTGATAGTTCCATGCTTTATGCATAAAGGATGCTTACAAATATGAGATGCAGGCATATTGGAAAACTAGTAGTATGGGGGAGGTGCTTCTTTCAAGAAATAGAATAATCCCAAACTCATACTTGTGGGTGCAGAAGCATTGTTAATTCATGCAGTAAATAAGTTAGTACATTCTCAAAATAGATACAGCAAAGCGTACACGTTGAAAATTATATAAAATTATCTAAACAAAATATGAATAAACTACTCATATCATGTGCATCGCATCATCTGAAAATTTGTTTTAATTTTGAGAAACCTGTATAAATGTTGATTACAATGTAAGGACAACCATATGATTAACAGTTAATTAATTTGCAAGTTATTCCATAATAAACTAACTGCATGTAATGTCCAATTTTGTGAATGAATTTGATTCTGCTCTGCAACTGACATCCTCATGATTTTAAAACTACGTGTCTTAATATTTTCTTTTATATTTAAGAAAAGTTGGGGGCTGAAGCAAGTCTGAAATGTCTGAAGTTTCTGAAGGAGGGTCTAGGCTCGAAACGTCAGCTTTCGTGTTCCTCTGATGCTGCTTGGCCTGCTGTGCTCATCCAGCTCTACACCTTGTTATCTCAGATTCTCCAGCATCTGCAGTTCCTACTATCTCTGAAATGTTTAATTTGTTTTTGTTTGCTACCCATTCGGAAGGTTTATATTTTGCTTGAAGTGTTGAGTTATCTGTCCCTGTATTAATATTAGTTTGTAAAGAATCCATTTACAATTAACATGTGTAAAGTAGAAATTTTGTCCCAAAAGATTATTCCTTTTAATTGTGAACTAAAAGAAACTAAAAACACAGTGGATCCTTAATTTGCACTTTGAAGTCATAATCGATTAAAATAATGAGAATTGCAAATACTGGCAAAAAAAACTGAGGTGGGTGAGGTACATTGAAGATGTAGCAGGGTTAAAGAATGGAATGAGCTGTCCCTGATTTTTAGGGCAAGTTTTGCAGATAGAGAGACTGGAGGAGATAACGTCTCAAAGAATAGTATTTCTGCCACTCTGTTTTCCTTGTCTCGAAGATTGAGTGGCATCTGTTAAATACATGTAGATTTCCTCTTTCTGATGTTGTGCAATGAGAATGTAATTATAGAATAAAGTATATGTTTAAAGGGTACATACAAAATTGGGTATCAACATGGAGTCAAGAGAAAGAGGGATATGGTGTTTAAAGATTGGCAAACCAAGGCTGAGGTTGGCTTCCCGCATCACAGTGTAAATGCCATAGGAGACTCAGGAGGAAAAGTAAAGCAGGTAACTCAGTGATCTTACTGGAGCCGGGTGAACGGGTCTGGCAAAAACTATAGTTGCATGTTGGAAAAGGCCTCTGGAGCGGCTTTGTGCCTGAACTAGGAACATGTAGTTCATAAATTCTTTTCTCCTTAGACAAATCATTGGGACTGAGGATAACCAGCAGTTATCGGTCAAGGTGAATAAATATTTCGATGCTGAATCTGTAGACAGCCAAAGGTGGGGCAGGTGAATGGGATGCTTGGGTTTTCACATGCTTTTTCTGTTGTTTCCATTTGGCCTTCTGTGGGTCTGTTGGAGATGCTGAATTTGGTTATTACCTTCACAGATGCTTCTTCTCCAGTTTGGGTGATCCTAGGGAGAGATTCCCTTGAGTTGGCAGGAATATTGCTTATTTTCCAGGAGACTTTGAAGATATCATCAAAACCTCCTAAAAACTGCTTGCTGCAGTGAAGCCCAGAGTATAGAACTTGTTCTGGGAATCTTGTGCCACACATGGAAGCGATGTGGCCTACTCAATGTAGTTAACCAATGCTTGGGGATGCGGTCCTGCAGACCATGAATGTGGTGCCAGTTTAAGGTTTTTTTGTCACCAACAACTCTCCTCCTCAGACAGCTGAAGGCTTCTCTGGCATTGGAGAAAATGTTGAATTACACTTGAAATTCTCATTGGGAGGGGCTCCAGAGATAGGAGAAATTATCCATTATATCCAATGGCCCACTGTCATTCCTGATAGTCGAGGAGCCGTGTTGTAAGGTGGGAGAAGGCAGGTAGATGACCTTTGTCCTCTGAATGGCTTCTGAATTTCTTCAATAATCCTCCTTGAATACATTGCTGATGGCTTGGAACATGGCCTCCCAAGTATATACAACTTACATAACAGTTAAATTACAGATAACTCGGTGTGTGTAGAAAATTTAAATGACTTGATTGATCAACTGGCAGCACGCGTAATGCTACCAACTCACATCAGCTAGATTAGAAAGCATAACTAGAGGTATCTGTGGCAAAAAAACTTGCCATATCCATACAATCTTCCTATTATTTTAATGGCAGTATTAGACCAGGTTTAATTCAATGAACAGAAAAATATTGCATTAAACATTTCCCATTTGAATTCAATAATCATTTTTCACCTTGTGTTATCGAAAATGGCAAGATCAATTGAGAAGCAAAGCATAAACTTATCAAAATAACTTCATGTCATTTTGAAAGTGTGGACAATGCGTGATCGTTTCCCACTTATCATAATCAACATTTTAATCTCCAAAACTAGGATATGTTATTACAAATGACACAAAGTGGGGTGAAGCATTAATTTTATTGACCTGTCAATACAGGAGCCAGTGGAGATCAACAAACCTGGAAATCTAAGAGGGTCTGGATTCTTCTGCACATCGTAGAGTTTTTACCCAAGACCTTGTAAAGGCTGGATCAGATGTCATTGACATGACACTGTGGACTTTTCAGAGGGGAATCAGAGGCCTGGGAGCAGAGCAAAGTCGAGACCGGGCTGCTTGGTGGAAACTGGAGGCTCTGGTGGCTTAGAGGCTTAGGTGGGTAGGGACAAGAGAGACTAGTTGGGAAGATTGGTGACCTGGGGACACGAGGAGATTGATCACATTCCTCATGCCTTCAAAAGGTCTTTGGGAGAGTCAGTGGCCTTGGGGAAAGGGCACAGGAGTGGTGGAATCTAAGACCTCAGTGGGGATGTTTCAGGCAGATTGACTGGAGTTGAAATGGTGTCTAATTTTGTGGGCTGATGAGACAGATGTGCTGGGCCCAGCAGATAAGTAGAAAGGTATTTAGCTTCTGACGCCACAATCCCTCACTTTAATCTACCTGGTAGCTTTTCTCCATATTGTGGAAACATGGCTGTCATGAATTACATTTAAAATAGTGAATTGAAATAAGGCATGAATCCCAATGCAACATTCTCAGTACAAACACCAATAGTAGGAGTAGACTGGTTGCCCAGTTTCCATTCTGATTCAATTTGAATTAAAAGTAGGCAGAGTTTGAGGAAGCTGGGGTTCAGGTTTCTAATACTCCATTCTCCTGATGGGGAAGTGGTTTAATGTCTCCTCAAATACTATAATTTTGATTGAAAACAGGTAGAAATATTTCTCAGTTAAAAAAAAATCAAAGCTTCATTAGATGAAAGGAAATAAGATTTATTTTAAAAAGTTACCTGTACTGATTAAAGTTTTCTTCATCTTTTCCTCCTAGACAGGGAAACACCAATTTTTTAGAACAATTAGGAGATAAGTAGGCATATTTAACTTAAAGTTAAGAAACTCAATTTTCATTCATGCAGGATGAATAAAAAGAGTTACATTTCACAGCAGTATCAGGAGGGAGATTGAAGGTGTGGCCTGCTCACTCCCTGGAAATGGAACGTTTCCACCAGGACTGGAACAAGCCCACCCTACAACAGTTACTCTTTGGGATTTGATGGTGCAGAGTTTGATCTCTGCCCATCAGCGTGAGAATGCCCCACACAAGTGCTGCTGTCCACCATCATTACTGCCCCAGAAAAGCAAATTCGAATGTTTTAGGGCAGGAAGAGATTGTGCAATGCAGGGAAATGGCAGCAGAGGAGGTGGGGATTACACAGTACATGGAATGCAGGGAATGGGGAGGGGAGGACTTCTTTGATGCAGGCAGGATCCCCTGCATGAGGAAGCCCATTTCTTTACTACACTTTTCCAGCTAGGCCACAAAAAAAGGCCTGCCCATGTCCGCTGCCTTATGGACTATGCAGGGTAGTATCCAGGTCAATAGGCCTGGTAACAAGCTTTGTTGTCCTTTATTTATATATGCCAAGTGAGCTGCCAATTCCAACAACAGCCCATTTACTGTACTGTGGAGGTCAGCTCTGGAATGGGTATGAAGGCTTAAGACTAGCCAGCTGGCATAGTTTAATTACCTTTCACCTCCCAAAAACATGCCCAGCAAGTGTGAGAGAAATTCAACTCAAAGTAAACCATGCACATGTGCAAGAAATGCGAGAACTAACATGAATATGAGCTTGGAGTATGAATTTTTCATATACTTTCAACTTATACGTCCAAAATCTTTAAGCTTGTTCACTGAATGAATATTGACGTTTATAACAAACTCTTCAGCCCTTTAGCTAGTTTAGTCCCTGTGAAAGTTAATATTGATGGTATATGGAAAATGAACTCCAAACTCTAGTCAATTATTCTGACAGCGTGAGCAATATATTTTAATAAGGGCATTAACTTCTGAGTCACTTGTACTACCAAGTTAATAGCTACCCATTGGAAGTATCATAAGTAATTTGAACTGTATCTTCGAACAATAGTTTAACTGTTCAAATATTAACCAGCTTTTCATTTTTCTGTAGTGTGATCTATAAATTACAAAGTTAAAGAACATTAATAACCTTCACATTGATTTTGTTCTGTATACTAGTTACAAGATATATCAGCAAACAATGCATGCATTATGTTCAGTTATAGGAATACTGGTAGGTAACTATACCTGTGCTCATATTCCTGGTCCGGGGGTTACACTGTTTAAAGCCGCGGCAGGTTCGTAATTCCATAAGTTGTACATGTAACTGGTTCAAAACATCTCGATCTAATGTATTCACTGCATTCATCAGCTACAAATGGAAAATATGAACTTTGATTAAAAGAGAATGCTAATCATTTATGCATGAAACAATTTAATTTGGACAGCTCATTAGGATTCCACTAACCATTATAGAACACGTGCAATGCACACTAATAACTGTTCATTCCTCTGCTTTCAAACATTTCTATTATATTAACTACAGTTCAGTGCCAGTATAATTTCCTCAAGAAGCAGTTTGGGGAGTTCATAGACGTGGCCTCATGATACTGACTAAATAAAATGTATCAGATGGCGTAAGCAATTTGATCAGTTTGGTGGGAATCTATCCACAGCATCAGCTTTCCCCATAAAATTTGCTCTTATCAGTGTTACAGGGATTTTATTAAAAAATTCTCTCAAGGGACCTGTGTATCGCTGACTGGCCAGTATTTATTGCTCAGCCCTATATAATCTTGAATATCTATTTCAGGTTACACTTTAATCTTCACTTCTCTGTTGAAAATGGATCCAGCCTGGTATTTTTTTCTTAATAGGTTATAATCACTAATTTTAATAATTGTGGTAAGCTTCCTTTCATCTTAGCCAGTAGATCCAAATCCTTTGCATAACTAGGAGATTAGAACTGTTCATTGATCACGTGTGGTCTAACCAAGGTTCTAGGACCAACTCTCCGAAGCAGGCAATTAGTATCTTTAAGATCATCAGCTGGTTTTCCTAATTGTGTGGGAACAAGGGCCCTCTTGTAGCACAGTGGTAGTGTCCTTACACCCAGAATGGGAGGCTGGGGTCAAGTCTCACCTGTTCCAGAAGTGCAAAATAGCATTTCTGAACCGGTTGATTAGAAATATAGGTTAATTTTTAAAAAAAGTAGAGGGGCATAATGCCACAAGCAAGTGATTTGCATTGAACTAGACTGGCCATTAGATGTGAATTGATGGAACAGCATAATGTATTAGGTTCAACCTTAGTGTCATCCTGAATAGCCTGCAGAAGGCATTTCAGAATTTGCAGCAGACCACCTCAAACATGTTTGTGTGCTGTTTGAGAGACTTGATAAAATGCAGTGCATCATTAACCCTGTGTCACGTAATGGAATGCCATCGTTTTCATTCAATACATCACTGCTCGGCCACTCTGTTTCCACATCTGATTGAGTATATAACAAGTACAAGTATGCAATAGAACTAATAGGTACAATCAATTTGCAGGGATTTTGTTGCAATTTCTATCTTTTGTAAAAATTCCAAAATTAAGCACAGTGTTGGGAGGTAACTTGTATTATTTTCATTCAATGTATTGCAACAATTCTGAGAGTTGGTGATTCTTTTTTACCTGATAAGGATCTGTGTTGAGGTCAAAGTACTCCAAGAAACCAGTGGCAAACTCACAGAACAGGAAATTGTGGGTCTCATTGTAGGTCCTCAAACACCAGTAAGTGTTGTTATTCGCACTGGTACAAGCACAGAATGGTCCCACTAAAACAGGAGATAATTTTAATAAAGAAATAATATTTCAACTTCCAGGTGTGATGGTTACACCCACCTCCACTGCTTTGTCACTTCTAGTATCTCTAATGACCACCTCTGGATTTCAGATAACCTATTCGTGATCAGAATGTAGCTGCTATGAACCAGGATTTCTTCAAATTCAAGATCCAAAATCATTTTATTCAGCTCTTGCTAAAATCTTTGCACTTGTCATCTCACTCCAACAGAATTAAATAATAAGCAACTTCACTCTTCTATTAAGCAAGAACAGAACTTCAAATCTCGTGATTTCTAACAATGAAATCGAATACTTACAACTCTACAATGCCACCAATCTGGCTCTACCACCATTAATGCACTTATGCATGGCATTCTTAGTTTTACATTGGATATCAAGAATTCTTTTCTTGCTAGTTCCCAGTTATATCTCACAGAGAGCGAAAGTTGATTAAAACTCAATTTCCTGCATGCCATATGCCCCGAATCATATTTGTCTATCAACCTCCCCTATATTAACTTCCACTGACTCCATCTTCACTATGATAGTCACTTTACGTTCACCACATACATGACCCTTCAGTACTTCATTCGATCCTACCTCCTTAATCTCCTCTAATATCATATCTTCTTTTTCTTTTTAAACCTTCCAAACTTTAGCATTCTGCAAATGAATCTGTACTCTATGCCAGAGGCATCATTTAGCTTAGCATGATTTTCTGAACTCATCTCTAAACCTTCTGCACCTTGCTAGTCTAATTCCCGTCTTTAAAAAGCTCACTAATTTTATTATGATGTTGGTACACTCTCCTGATGTTTTCACTATTCTTTAGCATCACTCTCAATACAAAACCTCTGACCATGTTCTCTGTTAAAACGGTAATTTTTTAAAAAAAATATTTTTGCTCCCTAATAGATTTCTTACTGAAGGTGTTCTACACAACTCTGGCTCACATAAATCTAGTTATATCCAGAACAGTTTAGATTATAGTCGGCCATCCCCCAACTCTGCCCTGTGATCTTACGTGTCCAATATGGGGGTGTCTGCCAGTGCTGGTTGTCATGTGTGAAACAAGTGAGGCCAGGCATACTGCATGTATCATTATTTCGTAGCCTTTTCAGCATTTTTCGCAGCTTCTTCCTTTTTCTCTCATCCTTAAACATCCAAGCATTTTCATTTTTATCTTGGCCTCCTTTCCTAGAACAGAAAAAGGAACAACAGCTCAGCATACACTCATCACTTTCGCATATGGTGTCTTTGTAACTGCCTACCAACTTCTACCCTCAGTTAATTTTATTTTATCTTTTACCTATTGAACTCAATAATCATTGTGTTAATACTTTTGGATATTCATTAGGTCTAAGAAGTTATAATACTATGCTGTTAACATAAAAGGAAGCCCAGAAAGTCTTCTATTGTTTTGTAAATAGTAAACAGGTGTTAGGAAGTGAGGTGGGGGTTTTCAGAAATCAAGAGGGTCATATATATTTCAAGGAGCAGGGAAAGGCCTGAATACCTAGTAAATAATGTACATCGGTGCTTACTTAAAAAGATCCCCACCAAAATATCAGTAGGAGTGAATGTGATAGGGATAGGCTGAAAGACAGAGAGAGAGACACACATGGTCAATGGTTGCTTTTCCAAATGGACAAATAGCAAACACTGGTGATTTCAAACAATCAGTACTAGGGCCACTATTTTCACAATTTCCTGCCAAACATGAAGCTTTCACCAATAGTAAGGATGATACCAAGTGACAGCAACAGGTTAAATTCTAATAGAATGGGTAGACAGGGGAAGCTGGGTGGCATAATGATAATATCACTGGCCTAGCAATCTAGAAAACCAGGATAATATTCTGGGGCCATGGGTTCAAATCCCACCATGGCAGATGGTGAACTTTGAATTCAATAAAAATCTGTGATTAAAAGGTTAGCCTAATGGCAACAATATTGATTGTCATAAAAAACCCATTTGGTTCATTTTAGAAAAAGAAAATCTGCCACCTTTAACTGATCGAGCATCGAGAAGCAACGCAATGCAATTGACTCTTTACTGCCCTCTAGGCAATTAGAGTCAGTAAATACTAGCATCCCAGCGACATCCAGAACCCAAGAGTGACTTTTTATTAAATAATGGTAGACGATATTTCATGCAGAGTGGTGAGAGTTGATGCATTTTGACAAAATAGATAGAAAGAACGATACACATTAATGACACAGTTCTAAGATCTCAGCAATGACAGAGGGACCAGGACAAGGTGTGTGGGGTTATGCTATGTGCATTGATCTTTGAAGGTAGTTGAGATTACAAGAGGGAGTTAGCAAAGCACATGGGATCTTGAGCTTCATAAATAGAGGCATGAATGCAAGAAAGTTATTCTCAATCTTCATTAAGCCCTTCTTAGTACACAACTAAAATATTGCATCTAGTTCTGGATAACATCCCTTAAAAGGGACATCAGAGTCCTTGGCAGGATGCCAAGGAGATTTGCCTGAATGGTTCTAGAGATGAAAGAATTTATGAGGAAAGCAGTGAAGGTCGATTGGGCAGAGGCATAAAAGATTCTGTCAGGTTTAGATAAGGCAGACAAAGGAAACCAGATCCCATTCACTGATGGTACAATCACATGGGGATTCAGAATTAAGGCTTTGGCCAAGAATTGTGACGGTGATGTGAAGAAGAAATTTTGACGCAATGAGTGATTACAACTTTGAGCTCCTGGACTATATGGGCGATGGAAGTGGAGACTAATTGGATAGTTTACTTGAAAGTAGTAAACTTACAGGTCTACAGGGTTACAGTGGGGGAATGGGATTTACTGCATTGGAGCACATGGCCTCCTTCAATGATTACGATAATAGAGAATTATATAGGGGTCACTTAGCTCAGTCAACTGGACAGTTAGCTTGCAATGCAGAATGATGCCAACAGCGTAGGTTAAATTCACATGCCAGGCTGAAGGAGTCTCCTTCTCAACCTAACCCTATGCATGAGGCACGGCGGCCCTTCGGTTAAACCACTACCAGTCATCTCTCTCTCTAATGAGAGAGCAGCCCTACGGTATAAGATTATAGTGACTTCACCTTTTGCTCGTAAATTCGTTTAATTAATTGTTGGTATCAAATTTTATGTTATCATCATGCTAGAGAGCACAACAACAGATATATAAGTGCCTGGATAGGACTGGGTATTTTGTTTCATTTCTACTTCTCGCATAAACTTTTCTGACAGCATTCCAAAGAGATCAGCATTTATTTTTCTGCATTATCTACAAACTCAATGATTTCACACATAACTTATCGAATATCTAAAAAATACAAGTTAAATGTTTGGATTAGTTTAGTGCAGTAGACTTCGCAATATCATCAAGCAAATGTTTATGACTAATTTGTGACTCTATTCCTAGAAAACAGCTGGCAGAATCAGGAGCGGTTTGGCAGGCTTGTGAAACTATTTTTTAATGGCATAATTGTGTCACTTTCGAAAGTAATCACAATAATCATCATAATAACATAATTGTATAATTATACATGTTTTTGCATTTAACATTGTTGAAGGGATTGTTTTACTGGAAATTTCAGATACATTGGGATAAATCTTCAACTTACCCTGGCTTAAAACTACATTTACAGAATGTTCAATTTTAAAATCTGCTCCATTTTACTTGCTGAAAAGATCAGTTCACCTTAAAAGCAAGCAATTTCTCTAGTCAGTGCCTATTCCTCAATATCAGTTTTAGACCCGGGAGACATGTTGTAAATCACGCCACTGACAGACAGAGATTAGTCACTTTACTCACAATCATAAATTTCATCCTTCATGATTGTGCTACTTTAAACATTCTTCATCTGGACAACATATTGTACAAGCAGTTTCTAGATCAATATTGCATAAACACATCCAAAATAAATGTTCTATTAAGTGTTACCATCCACCTTCCTTTACAGTCAATGTACCAGAAAATGAGGTGAGGAATCAGGTCCAAGGAGGTTTGGAATATTTCCATAAAATAAAGGAAGGCATTGCTAAGACCACTGTGCTAATCCATAGTAACACCAATTAGCTTTTGAAGTGAGTTTAGTTAAAGAACAGGTAGTCTAAAGTGAGAATAAGTTGAGCCAAGCAGAGGAGACTGAAGATGGTGGATGATTGGTTGGCCCTTCATTTGAGAAAATGGAGCACAGAGCCCTCAGACTGTCCTGGCTGAAGATGGAGGTCGGAAGAGATTAGATGTTCATACTGAAGAAAAGGGAGTTAGCGCCAGGGAATTCGAAATGCTAAAGTGAAAGAGGGCATCATTAATAGCTGGCAAGGTAACTGGAGGAGGCGGGGGGGGGGGGGGGAGTCCATACAGAACACGATCAGCTCAGTTGGGCAGGACAGGCTGAAACAACAGGGCCAGGTCTCCCAGGTTAGCTCTGTTTGTGAAACTTGGGAACGGGATGAAAGCAGCTGTTTGGTGCTGGGGAAAATATAACATTAGAGACTGTGGGGAAAAGATCTCCAGAAGAGATCAAGTCAGTGTCAGATCTGGAGAGAATGGGTTGATGTTTGGTGATAGAGTCAGGACCAGGTGGGGGTTGTTGGAACTGTTGGAGAGTTGCTGTTCTCACCCAGAAGTTTACCAACTACCAACATCACACTGGTCACCAAATTTGGTAACAATGATACCCGAATGACAGACAACAGCAAACTCAGTGTGAGACAGGTTACGGTGAATAAAAGAAAGAGGATAATTGAGATGGTTGATATCACCACTGCAGACAAAATATCTGCGATAGTAAGAGAATAGAAGATGAAGTCAAGGTGAAGGGAAAATACAGAAGGTGGATAGAAAAAGGTTCAATGACTGTTCTCTCAGCCGCTTGCTTTGGAAAACAAAAGATGACAGATTGAAATATTTAACTAACAGCTCAGTTGACTGGACAGCTGTCTTGCAATGCAGAGTGACACCAACTGTGCAGGTTCAATTCCTGCACGGAGGACCATTAGGAATCTTCTTCCTCTTCCCTCATTTGAGGTGTGGTGACCCTCAGGTTAAACCACGACCAGTCATCTCTAACAAAAATAATCCTATAGTCTGCAAGGAATATGGCGGTTTTGCCTTAGAATTGCCGTAGAAAGCTGAGTAACTAATAGTGCAAATAATCCCGTGACAATGTGATTTTTTTTATGATTACCAATAAACCTTCCCTGTCCAGTAAGTGATCAATTAAAGATTTAAAATATCATTCCTTCAGGTGATGGACTGTCAAACATGTAAGAAAAAGATTGCCATGGGAAGTCTAAGTCTCAATCCCAGGGCCACAGCTTTGAGCTCCACATGAGGTAATGGGTTTTTTGTCTTATCCAAAATACCTTTCTTTAAAATAATGATTTTGTTTCACAGTTAAGATCATATACTTCTGGTTTTCAAGATTGGCTATTACCGTTATAGCTGGATGTTGATGAAAAATGTTTGTTGTACAAAAACCTGAATGCTTAAATAAAAAGGTGTTGCCGGTTTTTTTTTTCCCCATTCACCAATTTTATAATGAAGGAGTCAGTTATTTAAACAAAAAAATAAAATAAGCAACATAATTCAGCAACAGAAAGCAGAAGAAAAACAGAGATAGTAGGAACTGCAGATGCTGGAGAATCCGAGATAACAAGGTGTGAAGCTGGATGAACACAGCAGGCCAAGCAGCATCAGAGGAGCAGGAAAGCTGACGTTTCGGGCCTGGACCCGTCTTCAGAAAATGTTTTTCTGAAGAAGGGTCTAGCCCCAAAAAGTCAGCTTTCCTGCTCCTCTGATGCTGCTTGGCCTGCTGTGTTCATC
>JAHRHZ010000087.1:10970930-11007944 GCA_024137785.1 Ginglymostoma cirratum | reverse complement strand
GTCAGCTTTCCTGCTCCTCTGATGCTGCTTGGCCTGCTGTGTTCATCCAGCTCTACACCTTGTTATCTCAGAAGAAAAGCAGCAATTGCTGGATTAAACTGAGCAGGTCCAGCAGCATCTGTGGAGAAAAAGCAGAGTTAACAATTTGAGTCCAGTGACCCCCTTCTTCAGAACTGGGAGCCACACTTAAAGGCATCTCTGACTTTGAACAGCCTGATAAGGCTGTCTGCGCATTAATAAGAAGGGCATCTCCTAATAGAGCAGCACAAATAAATGCAGCCAACATTTTTTGAGCTGAAGGAAACGTCTAACTTTTCTGTCTCAGTACAAGATTCTAAACTCCATCAGAATCTTGGTTAGTAACTGGACAATGCAAAATCAGCATTTATTTTTGCTCAATGTCATTCATGTTGGAAACACTCGGAAAGATGAAGTAAGTAGGACAGGTCTCCATTGTCCCAATTTCTAAACTATTTTAAATAACTAGAAGTGGTCGATAAAATAAATTTGTTCGATCGTTCAACAATAGGGGGAAGTGTCTTTAAAATGGAACTGTAAAGCAAATTCATTTAGCTGGATATCAAGGAACTGATTATTATCCCTTTAGAAATTATAAAATGACTGTTATATGCCCCGAAAAAAATTCTATTTCAAAAGACAGGGAATTTTCCAAAGTCTCACAGAGCTTACTTACATTCTGGTTCACGCTGATGAGATGAGCATCCTCCATCTGACAGTTTTTGGATATAAATAAGTTTTATTTTAAACTCAGTACTCTAGATGAACATATCTCATTTTCTTGAAATTTTGCCTAGTTCTATTCCAGACTAAAAACTTACTGTCATCAACAATAGTGAATTAAAGCTTAACATGTTTTAAAGCTTAACAGTGGTCTTCTGTTTGCTATTATCCACAGTAGCTTTAATCAGTATGTTACAGAAAGCTGTTGATAGTGGTTTCTTCAATAAAAAAAATCATTCCATACACTATGCAGTCTAGTTTTACGCAATTAATTGTAAGCATATGGTGTAAGATCACAAAAGCAATGTGATATTTTGTTTGTTTCTTTACAATAATTCAAAATCCTCATCTGAGTTTAATGATACCAAAGCAACAAATACCCAAAACAATAGTTTAATAATAGAGATACATTTTTAATAAATTTATCATTTAATTTTATCATGTCTTTGATTAGAAAACATCTATCAATCTGTTCAGAGATGCTATGAAACACCTCTGGAGCAGGTGGGACTTGAATCTGGATCTCCTAGCTCAGAGGTAAGGACACGACCACTCCACCACAAAAGCCCTCTTAATGCCATTGGTATACTTATTTGTAGCATGAAACAGATAAATGCGTGTGCCAAAATCTTTGCGTCAATTGTTGGTGGTAATTGGGAGACAGTGATTCTCCTCAAGTGAATACTGAGCACGCACACAGTGCTCGTGAAAAGTCAGGCAAGGTTAGAGTGGGATAAAGGAGTGCAACAGTTTTCTAATTACATAAACCTACAATAAATGAGAGCTGAAAGCTACGAATTTGATTTGCAAAGGATCGGATGCCCTGGAAAATGTCACTGGACTCTTGGAACCTCTATATTAGCATATTTCTTACTTACTTGAAGGGGTGATTAGCTCCTTTGTGCTTGAGCTTTCCTTTCATTCCCTTATGTTTAGAGGGAAAACTATGGCAAAGAACATAAAGAAAATTGCAAAAGGCATTTTATAAGCAATATCATTAAATATGTAAACAGTTAATCAATCTTTTACAAGTATCATCAATTTATTTTCCCCAAGAAAGTATACTTAAATAGGACTTAATATGAGGTTATGGATGCTATTGGAAGCTATATGTTACTGTGACCCACACCCCTACAGCAATATCTATTGTATACTCTTTGAAATGAGATTGAATTATGTGAGTCCCTTTACAGCAATCTATCAAATTCCAGCCTAATCTCCAAGATTAGTTTACTGAAAATAATTTTCATGAGAAAACATTGTTGAATGCATGAATACCAGTAAAATACTGGTTGAAAGTACACTAATGGTTTTAAGATCCTGCAAGTGTCTATTATACCTGACTTTAAAAAATCTAAAGTCATCTCCTTTTGCCAGGTTAAAACAGAAACTCATAAGAAATACATGCAGCAATAGATTAAGCAGTCCCTTGACCTTGCTCCACCAATCTTATGAACATGGCTGATTGTCTACCTCATGACCACTTTCCTAATGTATCCTTTGATCCCCTGAAAGATCAAGACAGGCTGATAGTTCTTTACTGATTATATTTGGGAATCCATCAACAAATCTGTGAAGTAGAAAATTTTGATGATTTGCAACTTCTCCTCAACTCACTCCAAAAACAACCAACGCATTATCCTGTAGCTGGGCCTCCATGGTCTAGATTCTGGAGTCATAGGTAATGACCTCAATATCAGCATTGTAAAGCTCTTTCAAAATCTTCTATTGTTCACGGAGATCAGCTCTCATTCTTCTAGACTCTCAGTTTAACCATTACAGGAAAATCACTCATCCCAGGAGCCAAAATATTGAATACTGACCGTACTGTCCTCAAGTCAAACATATCCTTCCTTAAACATAGAAACTCAAAAATGCATAGAATATTCTAGGTCTGATCACACCAACGTCCTATACAATTCCACCAAACTTCTTCATTCTTGTTACCCACTTCACATGCAATAAAGTTCAGCATTTAGTTCGTTTTAATTGCTGGCTGTACTTACATGCCAATGTCTGTGTTACATGTGTGCAAAATCAGCCTCTCTGAGCATCAGCATCTGAAAATTTCATGCCTATTGAAAATTATTCTGTTCATCTATTCAAATGACCAAAGTGAGTAATCTCAATCTTCTTCACTTTATTACTCCACGTGTTAATTCGTTGCCCACTTACTCAGGCTATCTAGATCTCTTTACAGTACGTTCTACTTGTTTTTGTACAGTCAACAAACTCAGATACATTACTCATCATTTTCTGATGAAAGGTCTAGGCCCGAAACGTCAAGCTTTCCTGCTCCTATGATGCTGCTTGGCCTGCTGTGTTCATCCAGCTCCACACCTTGTTATCTCGGATACATTACTCATCACTTCATTAGAGCCATTAGTAAAGATTATAAATAGGACTGATCCTTATGTCACTCCACTAGTTCAAGTTTACCTACTTGAAAATGCTCCAGTTATCCTTATGCTCTGCTCAGCAATCCTCCAATAATATTACTCCCAACTCCAAAAGCCCTAATCTTGTGTATTAACCTTTTTTTGTGTGGCATCTTACCAAGTACCCTTTGGAAATCCAAGTATATTGCAACTACTGTGTTCCACTTATCTACCCTACTTGTTACATCTGCAAAAAAAAAAAAAAAAATAAGCTTGTCAAACAATTTCTTGTTCGTACAAATATGTTGTCTCTATCTAATAATTCTGTTTTTTTTATTGCTTGTGTTCACATTAGCCTGAAGGCAAGTCCACCATTCAATATTTATTGATGTTTAATCTTGAAGCCGTTTCCTTGGTAAATTCCTCAGTGGCAGTTTAGCTTTGGCTTTCACTCTCTGGGACAAGGCATAAAGGTAAGTCCCAACACCATCTCAGTCAGAATGGGAATCAAACCCAGTTTTTGTCATTGTTCTGAACCACAGTTAGCCATGTAACCAAATAAGCTAATTGGCCTCCACGTGTATTATTAAAGTTTCCTTAATAATATATTGATATAAGGCTAACTGGTCTGTAGTTCCCTTTTTATGCTCTCCTTCCTCTGAACAGCAGCTTTAAATTTATTAAGCTGCAAACCATTTGGACTATTTTAGAATCTAGTAAATTTTGGAAAATCATAATCAGCGCATCCATAACCCCTGTGGGTATCTTGTTTCAAACCCTAGGATGTAGGCCATCAGATTCTGGGGAATTTAGCTCAGAATCCCTTACATTTCTCAGATATCGTTTTCTCTGATGTTGATTAGTTTGTCTTCTCCACTCTTGTTAGCCCCTTGGCTACTGTCTATTTCTGTCATATAATATTTTATAGGAAACAGAAATTATCTGCTCAAATTCCCTATCCTTCCTCATTCCCATTAAGTTTCTCCTACCTCCGCCTCTAAAGAACCAACATTTACTTTTGTTCTCACCCTCTTCCTATTCCTGTAAAAGCTCCAACAATCTGTTTTTATAATGATTAGTATTCTCTCAATTCTATGTTCTTCCGTTTTTATTAAATTTTTGCTAGTTTCTGAAATATTCCCAGTCCTCAGGCTTACTATGAACATTATTAGCCTCATCATTTAATATTTTCTAATCAATAGACGTTCAGAGGTGTTATTACACACCTCTAGAGCAGGGGGCTCTTGAACATGGGTATCTTAGCTCAGAGGTAGGAATACCACTATTGCACCACAAAAGCTTCCAAACATTGTCTTTTAATCTAATACTGATCTTAACTTTCCTAATAAATCACAGATGGGTCTTTTACTTCGAGAATCTTCTTTTTAGTGCAACATCTTCGTGTTGAACATTTTCAAAGAAATATTTCCTACCGTTTATTTATCACTGTATATTGTAGTTTATTTGTGAAACTTGGATAGTTCTCCGTTCAGTAACTACAGTATCAGCTTTGTTTAAAATTCTTGTTTGGGACTTAAGGATGTTGTTTTCAAACCTAACTGGTAGCATTTTTCATCCAATGAAGCGAGCCGAGAAATGGCCAATGCAGAAATTCACGCCATTTGCAAGGCTTCATCAGCACAGTCCCAGCCCTTGGAATTTTCCTGGATGTGGAAAGACTGGAGTCAGCAAGGCTTATTGCCTAAAAGTAGCAGGTAGCTAATATCGCTAGTTAGAGGCCTATAATGCAATTTGCTAGTTGGTCCCTGGATTCTCAGGTGCACTGGGAACAGTCCAGCAGCATGGAGGAGAACTCCCCACCAGGCTCCTCTGACAGCACCTTCCAAACCTAAAAACACAATGGTAGCAGTTGCATCGAAACACCATTGCCTGCAAGTTCCCCTCCAATCCTCATACCACCCTGACGGGGAACTAGATATCCTTCCTTACTTGTCACCAGGATGAAATCCTGGAACTCCCTTCATAGCAGCTTTGTGCATGCCTCTGCACCTAAAGGACTACAGTGGTATAATAAGGCACCTCCTTCTCCAGGGCAATTAGGGATGAGTAATAAATACTGGTTTAGCCTGTAATACCTACATCCAAGAAATGATTAAAATTGTGGCCTGTCCATTGACACTATTTTTAAATTTGGAGAAAGGCTGATTTCACCTTGAGACGTCCTGTCTTGCTGCGAAATGAAAAAGTAATCGTATCACTTCTTCAGCGCCCACCCACCCTGCTTCATTTGATGGTTCAGCTCTCTGGCCACTAATTAGCCAATTCTGGGGAAAGTCACAGAGGAATGATTGCATTCCACAGAATGTGGGCTTCCAATCCCCATCTGCCCCCATTGCCAGCGTCCCAAATCCCATGAAAAAAGTCCAGCCCATTACAAAATTCAATATACTCCTATGTTTCATGGAGCAAATCAGAGCCAAATACTTATATTTTAACATTCGCGGTCACATGAGTAAAATATATTTATCAATACCACCTGAGGTTCAAAATGCACAGAACCAATCCACCAGCTGAAATGCATTACAGTGACCACTGTTTATCCCTGTTCCTGACACTGTCCAAGAATGAGAGGTAGTGGCACGTCACCTAATATGTTGATTCCAGCCTTGGGTGACTGTTTGCAGATTCTCCCTGTGTGTTTCCTCCTACAGTCCAACGGTGTGCAGGTTAGATGGATTGGCCATGGTAAAGTGCACATTAAGGTCCAGGGATGTTCAGGCTTTCTGGATTAGCCACGGCAAATGCAGAGTTACAGGGTCTGGATAGGATGCTCTTTGGTGGGCTTGCTGAAGACTCGATGGGCCAAAGGGTCTCTTTCTGCACTGTAGGGATTTTATGATTCTAAGTATTTCATGATCTTCCATTAGTTTAAAAGGTGATTTCCTTAAGGAATGGGCTGGTAAATGTTTTAGACCTGTTCCACTGTTATTAAGTATGTGATGTACTAAATGTACAGTTAGCTTTGTAAAGAGACCAGACTAATTAAATTCCCACATGTGGGAATTCTCTGTATTGTCAACCCCACTCCCCCACCATTCTGGCCAAGTTTGGGAATTCTGAAGGTCTGTCTGAAACAAATCCTGGCAAAAACTAATAACAAAAGTTGATATCTGGCACATCCAGGTTCCAGCAATTTTCTACCTCCTTCACTGCACTCCTGGCAGACACTGGGTGTAGGCCCCTATAGGCAGCAGAAATTGGGCTCTATTTAACAAAATTAGGCCTGAATTATAATTCTGCTTCATTTGGTGGTCACACACAATTTCATAAGGTGAACTGATCACAGAAGTGCAAGACATAACCCAACACAGTCGACTCTTAGTATTGTATTATCGTTTGTTAGAGCTTTGGCTGTCATTTTAGTTCAACCCACCCTGTCTGTTCTCAGCATAGGGCACATTAGGTACAACCAAACAAAAAAAAAAAAGAAAATATACCACTACAAAGAAGGGGGGGTACTGGCAGCAGGAAGGGGAGAGAGAAACTTATTTATTGAAAATCGCATGCTATCATTTTTAATGGCAAACAATAATCCATCACTCAAAACGTCTCATGTTGAAGAATATATTTGGGAAATCCATATGGAAGTTAATATATGGAAAGAAGACTATCCTAATGACACGATGAAGGAAGCTGCGATTCCAAAACGAACCTCATCCTTGAACAGTCACATTCTTCAGGTCTTTTTTTCTTCAAGTGACCCCTGACCTCTCGTAAATTCTTTATTTTAGTTTGAAGTGTTTCAATCTAAGGACAGAGGTAAAGGGAGGATTACCTGCTTATAGCATTCAACCACTGAAAATAAGCCTTCATGTGGAGCAGACTGTACAAAGCAAACTTCTTTTTATTGCATTTAAAACAATGTGCCACTCCTCGGATAAAATATAGAAAACTTGAAACAACACAAGTCATTCAACTTATCAAACCCACAATTTCTGACAGACCATGCTGAGTTTATCGGAATGTGTAACCTACGCCTGTTATTTAATTGAGAGCAGGAATAGCTAGAGGTTGCATTAACAAAGAAGTACTCATGAAAATTCTTCCCCTAAGCCCAAAGGTAATCGAACAAAAACCCCAAGACATCATTTTACAATTGCAATCTACATCACTCAACACTCACTGACTGCAATCCAGAAGCACCATTCCAGATGCCCCAGTAAGATTAAGTTAATATGGTACTAGACAGTATTTTATCATTCTTATCATCATTTATGACCTTTGATCCAGCTCTTCAACAAGTATTCATCTAGCTCCTTTTCAAACGTGTAATTGACATAGCATTAACTGTTGGGAGCTTATTCAATGTATCTCCTGGTCTGTGGGGAAAAAAAGACACCGTATATCTTAAGCCTTGCTTGAGGCTTGCTCTCTTTGTACTTGTTTCCTCTAGCTTTCTGTTAAAACTGTCTGTATCACATATTTTGAAATGTGGAATTTTTTCTCTGAAATTATTTGCTGTGTTAATTTATAAAGTTGTTAAAGCAATTGACATGCTTGGATAGTAATGCTAGATAACATAAATCTAATGGTTCAATATAGAAATTATTAACTGCAAATCGAGAATTTATCATAAAAACAGAACTAGCAGCGTCACTATTTTGAAAATTTATAAATGAATAATGAATAATCCTTTTTACATAAAACATTCTGAATGAGAATGTATGCAAGGAAAGAAAAATTTAACATTAATAATCAGTTAATTTGAACCACTGACATCGTTTACATTTTCATTGGTCTGATAAATTTCCATGTGAAGTATATCACTAATGATTTCTCTAACTAACCTCATGATCAATGTGTAACTTATGATCCTTCCACGCTTGAAGTGATTTGTACAAATCTTTGTCACATTGAACAGTCTCATTGGCCAATATGTAGCACCTATGATAAGAACAAAACAACTGTTTGTGCAGTTCCCTGCTATCACCACATATACACTATTCAGTGTTGCAACATTTAAAAATATCGTGATAGTCAATTGAACAGCATCATAACAACTTGGGTATATAAATGTGTGTATATGCTCCACAGGAACATTCACAGAAACCATGCCACTTAAGGTGATATAAAAGCAGGTAGCCAAAAGCTGGTTTAAAGTAATAGGTTTTAAACAGCATGTTAGAGGAGAAAAGATTGGAGAAGTAGTAGTAGAGCTATTAAAGGAGGGAGTATTAGAGCCTCGGGTCTTGGTACCTTAAGGTATAGGTACCAATGGAGTAGTAATGAAATTGGGGGATGCCCAAGAGGCCAGAATTAGAGGAATCTTGGAAGGTTACGCAAATAGAGGAGATTATAGACAAAAGGAAGTTAAAAACAATGGAGACAGCTGAAATCGAGGATAAGAACTTGAAGGTTATGACACCTTGCAACCAGGAGTCAGCACAGGCCAACGAGTACAAGGCCAAGTCTGAAGATAATAAGGGCATGGCTGAGAGTTTCAGCAGCAGGTGAGTTGTGACACAGGCAAACCCAGGCAATGTTATAGAAGCAAAAATAAGCTAGTCATAGTGACAGCATGAATTTGCAGTCAGAGTATCAGCATGTGATAAATATAGCACCAAGCTTACAAACATTCAGGTTCATCCACAGAGAGTTGCCAGAATGAGGGATGGAGCTGGTAGCTAGGAAATGGAGTTTGTAGTAGGGCTAAAAACACTGGCTTTGGCCTTTCCAATATTCATTGGAGAAACATTCTGTTCACCCAGTACTGGATGTCAAATAATTAATCTGATAAGAGACATCTTCTAAAGGAGAAGTGATACATCCCCAGAACACCAGAGATAACGGCACCTACCACCCGCTCAGCACCCCCATCCCCACCCCGAATAGGAACAGATGCTATTGTAAGATATTCTTTAGTATGATTAGATGGTTAAGAATGGAACGAGGCCAGTGCAGCCAAGTTATATCACTGAATGTATGACCATAAATGGGTACACAGATCACTTTTCTTGGCTTTCCTGCTGTTGAATGTTGTATAAATACATTCGGGGAATATATCTCAATTAAACAAATAGGCAAAATAAAAGCTGCAACTTACTTGTGTGTGACTTTAATTGAACTGGGCACAATTAATTCATTGCTGTTGTCAGTGCCACTACTTTCACCCATATTCTCTTCTTCCTCATCAGCTACATCATGTCGTTTAGTGACGTTCTTTTGCACAACTGGATCAAATCCTTCATCCAGATCCAGATCATAGACTTCTCCTTCGAGTTCAATGGATACTGAACGGATTGACCTATTCCGTATGTAGCTTTGCTTAAATTCTGAAAATAAATATAAAAATACTTAAAATAGAACTAATTGTCCTCTTCAGAAATGCAGTTTGAAATCTGTAACGAGCAGACACCGGATTTTCAAGAACTGAAGTCACAAACCGCAATTCCTGTCAAATGCGATTACAGCCTGAAATGTAAGAGGACTTGATGTAGGGCGAGATTTCACATGCATCTGCCAGGCGTATTCTCTGAAAGGGAGGTCGGGGTGGCGGGGAGGGAGGAGGGAAGATACACATTAAATGACAAGTAGATTAGCTCCTCATCCACTAATCTCCATCATGTGCTCAGGGATAGGGGCTAGGATAAGGAATTTCAATTGCGGAAGTCTGACCCGCACCAGGGATGCCACACCAAGATGTGAGCTACCTGCTTTTCAAAACTTGATTCCCCACCCCTACTACCTTTGCTTTTCATCCACCTCCCCACAAGCCCGCAGAGTTCTACAACTCCTCACCATCTGAAACCCTTAGGATTAACACTTCTGGAACAACTAACCATTTTCCCCGTAATCCTCCTTGCAGTCCCAGCAGCACCACAGCTGAGCTCTGGCACCATCGGGACTGTTGGAACTCCTGGTCACTCCAATTAGTCAGGAGTTTCTCCAGATGAGATTTCCACCAACTAAGGAACAAAAGTCCCACTATCAATCACTTTGCCTGCCCAGGAACAACACCCCTCACCCTCACACTAGGGGTTTTTTCAGCTTGTGTCAGTTTTCTGCTGATTTTACTTCCCAGGGGCTGGGTGCGAAATACACACAGACCCCCACCCTACAAAGAAATAGTCCTGCATTTTGAGAGACCACTAACAATGGGGCATATATTCACTGCCTACAGTCATTCTCTTAGTATGCACTTCAAAATAACACTTGCCTAGTCATGTGCAGATATGACACCTACTGTTTTGTTACCCTTTGACTCATTACTAACAACGCCATGAGAAATCAACTAGCAGCACTTTAAAAGACAAGGCAGGGTTTTCTGCTGCCCTTCTGCTCAACATTGGGCTAATTTGGAGTTGTCTACAGTGAAAAACCATACCACTGGTCAGCGCCATTTCTGATGCTTTTTGCCATAAATCATGTTGAATTTATGTACTCAAATATGAGCATGTCTATTAAACATGGTGGTAATAGGGGATGACATTAGCCATTCTATTTCTGGGCTATGCACACCCCGTCTTGCTCGGTCTCGAAAAGGGGATCTAAAACAGTAAATTAAGTGGAATATTAAGCATTATGGAGCATCTTATTATATTCCTGTCTTTGTGAATTCTAAAATATGAAGAACTTTGCCTTCCCCCTTCCAATCTTCTCCCCCACCCATCTCTGTCCCTGCCAATTTTTCTTAGAGAGTTAAAATTCTGGATGGTAACCAACTATAGGGATTGAAACAAGGAATCAAATATGGAATGTGCAGATAGACATTGCATCTAATATGCTGCTTTTTGCAAGTGTTCCAATAGCATCGTTCATCAAATAAACTAAACCAATTTTATTTTGGGCTCAAAAAATTCCTACTTGCGCTTTATGCGGATCCATCTTCAAAATGCTATGCTTTGCAAAATAGAGAACTGACCCATTATGAAAAAAGAAATAAAATGTCATGGTAAAGTTAAAAGGACAAAAGTAGGTTAGATTTTTTTTAAAAAATGGAGAAGTGACCAAAGGAGTTTGAAAAAATGTTGATTGCAATGTCTATACATGAGGTTGTGGGGGCAGAGCATTTATTGAAAATAGAAAATAAGTAAAACAAAATGATTGAATGCAGGAAACGAATTGAAGAGAGTGGAGACAGATGATTCTTTTTATATTATTTTAAGAGAATACTTCCGTTTTGTTGTGTATTTAAGGGTTAAATACATTTCTAGGTTCTTTTTCCTGATGAGATACGTAACTTCAGCTACCATTACTGTTGCCAAAGATAACCACTAGACGTCACTAGAAGACAGCAATACAGGGAAGCAATTATATTTACTCTGTTGAACATCTCATGTTTCCAGAACTACTAATTATGCAGAACAAGGGGTTTACATCCTTCAGTATGAAATAAAATGAACAATGTTCTATTTAAAAAGGATAATTATAAATTGGAAGTTGCAAGCTAGTTTCAGTGTTTGAGGTGGGAGATAAAAATCAGGGGTTCAGAAGCTAACATACAGTGTAATCCAACTGCTCCAGTTTCTTCTCCCACCCCCATTCCCAGAGCACTAGCCTGATAGATTTAAAGTCTTGGGCCACAGCTAAATGCTCAACCCTGAATCAGGTCAAATACCATCTGGCAGGACTCAAAACTTATTGGGGTCATAGGGGTGGTTGGGCACGGGAGTGGCTTTAGAAATTAGTCATTTTGTTCATAATACCATTGGAGTCTTTGTGACAGACTAAGTCAGAGAATCTCATTGCTCAGAAAAGGCCCGTCGGTCCAATAGGTCTATCTACATTATCTACATTAATCCCACTTTCCAGCATTTGGCCTGTAGACTTGAAAATTATGACATTTCAAATGCTTATCCAGGCACTTTTCAAAAAGGTGAAGATTTTTCCTGCCTCCACGGCCCGCCCAGGCTATGCATTTCAAATTTCCACCATCCTCTGTGAAATATTGTTTCCTGTAATCTCCTCTAAAATACTTGTTCTTCACCTTAAAATTATGCCCCTCATTACTGACCCTGCAACATCAGGGAGCAATTACTTCCTATCCACCCTGTCCTCGCTCCTCATTGTTATATACACCTCAGTCAGGCCCTCCTCAGCCTTCTCTGCTCTAACGAAGGTAACACGTGCCTATCATTCCTTCATTACGAAAATGTTCCAATCCAAGGAACATCCTGGTAAATCTCCTCTGCACCCCATCCAGTGCAATCACTTCCACTCCTAAAAGATTGATCTTGCATGTGGTGGCATCCAGGACATATATTTCCACTTTTTAATAAAGGTGTACACTTCAAAGTGAGATGATTTTGCTGTAAGAAAAGCTTTCCTAAGTTTCAAGTGGCTGTAATGTGAAACTTAAAATGGCAAGGCCGAGGAGTGGAAATGCTGTCACCCTGTCTCGATTTTACGCAGTGTAAGCAAACCAACTACCGTACTTACTTCGCTTGGAGAAAAGGGTCTGTTTCTGTCGAGCTGCTGCATTAATTTTGGATCCATTTTCTTCACAATCGCAGTCTCCTCCATCAGTGTTGTAGTACTTGGACTGGAAGCGGTTAGACCTCCTTTTCTCAGAGACTGCTGTGATAGCCATTCCTTTGCACTTATGAAGCCGAAGCTTTCCAGTGGAATCTTCTACACACTGCCATTTCTAAAACAAAAATTTCCACTTTGTTAGAACGTAGCAAAATTCCAGAAAGGAAAAAAAATTGTAAAAAACTTATGAATGACACACACTGTTCCAACTCTGATACTTCAAAATAGAGATCTGTGTGATCATTTCCAAGCATTAGTGCTTTTTTTAAAATCCTCTGGGATACCTGTGGCAGTAAACTGCACAGAGTTTTGCTACTCAAGAAAAAAACACACTGGGCTGCGTAGATCAGTGGCTTAGTTTTCACAGGAATGAAGAGAAAATATAGATAATAATACCTCACATACCACTCCACCAACCTCTGGATCCAACGCATCATCCTCCGACACTTCCGCCATCTGCTATCAGACCCCACCACCAAAGACAGTTTTCCCTCCCCACCCTTATCTGCCTTCCGGAGGGACCACTCCCTCCGCGACTCCCTTGTCCGCTCCACACTCCCCTCCAGCCCCACCACACCCGGCACTTTTCCTTGTAACCGCAGGAAGTGCCACACCTGCCCCCACACCTCCTCCCTCACCCCAATCCCAGGCCCCAAGAAGACTTTCCACATCAGGCAGATGTTCACCTGCACATCTGCCAATGTGGTATACTGCATCCGCTGTACCCATTGTGGCCTCCTCTACATCCGGGAAACCAAGCGGAGGCTTGGGGACCGCTTTGCAGAACACCTGCGCTCAGTTCGCAACAAACAACTGCACCTCCCAGTCGCGAACCATTTCAACTCCTCCTCCCATTCCTCAGATGACATGTCCATCCTGGGCCTCCTGCAATGCCACAGTGATGCCACCCGAAGGCTGCAGGAACAGCAAATCATATTCAGCCTGGGAACCCTGCAGCCCAATGGCATCAATGTGGATTTCACAAGCTTCAAAATCTCCCCGCCCCCAACCGCATCCCAAAACCAGCCCAGCTCATCTCCGCCTCCCTAACCTGTTTTTCCTTTCACCTATCCCCTCCTCCCACCTCAAGCCCCACCCCCATCTCCTATCTACTAACCTCATCCTGCCCATTTGACCTGTCCGTCCTCCCTGGACTGACCTATCTCCTCCCTACCCCACCACCTACACTCACCATTACTGGCTCCATCCCCGCCTCTTCAACTTGTCTGCCTCCTCTCCACCTATCCTCTCCTCTATCCGCCTCCCCCTCTCTCCCTATTTATTTCAGAACCCTCTTCCCCTCCCCCATTTCTGATGAAGGGTCTAGGCCCGAAACGTCATGCTTTCCTGCTCCTATGATGCTGCTTGGCCTGCTGTGTTCATCCAGCCCCATGCCTTGCTATCTTGGATTCTCCAGCATCTGCAGTACCTATTATCTCTGGAAAGCTTTACAGGTTGACTATCTGATGGAGATGTTATGAGCAGAAATTTCAAGTACATAAATGGGAATTAAATCCAGACCTTCTGGTTCAGAAACATGGACACTACCCACTGTGCCAATGATCTCCTTCCTACCCAACATATGGCTAAATTGAATACAGCCACAAAATTTGACTCTGGGACCGCAATGCATAATATCTCCACCGCTGAGCGCAATAAGATTGCACAGTAACTTTGTGCAGCCTGTTCATTTGAATAATTTCCGTATTCATCTAATGCAATCTGCGGTATTCATTGTCTGGACACACCAGCAGGAAGTCTACGTCATACATGGCTATCACCATGGAATTTCAAGTTAGCTTGTACCATTTAAAAGAGGAGGTGTGTTGTAGTTGGAGCAGATGCTCAGATTCATGACTTAGGAAAGAATGAGGGATGGTACAGCAAAGGAGAAGGCAGGCCCCAAGTTGTTTGAGTGTTATACTGGAGGCCTTGGTGAAGGAGCGTCTTGTGTCAGATGAGAAAGGCAGCCCTCCAGTCACAAAAGCCAAATGCAGTGAGATCCGATAGTTCAGAGATCAATGTCAAAAGAGTCAAGCCATGAGGATCTAGATAAGTGATAGTTGAAGTTCAAAGGTTTCACGAGTGATTAAGGTTAGTGATTGCATCTTCAAATTCCATATCCTATTGCGTAGTGTCAGTCATTGCTCCATTTACAACTCTTACCTAATAGTGTGAAGTGATTCATTTTCGAAGGTCGAATTTGAATGCAGAATACAGGGTTAATGGCAGGATCCTCACTGCCTTTGACTCTTGTGACTAGTGTGGAGGAACAGGTGGATCTTGGAGTCCACATCCATAGATCGCTCAAAGTTGCAACCCAAGTTGATAGGGTTGTAGAGGAGGAGTATGGTGTGTTGGTTTTCATTGGCAGGGGAATTGAGGTTAAGAGCCATGAGATTATGCTGCAGCTCTATAAAACTCTGGTTAGACCACACTTGGAATATTGTGTTCAGTTCTGGTCACCTCATTACAGGAAAGATGTGGAAGCTTTAATCAGGGTGCAGAGGAGATTTATCAGGATGCTGCCTGGACTGAAGAGCAGGTCTTATGAGGAAAGGTTGAGGGAGCTAGGGTTTTTTTTCATTGGAGCAAAGAAGGATGAAAGGTGACTTGATAGAGGTGTGCAAGATGATGAAAGGCATAGATAGAGTGGATAGTCAGAGACTTTTCCCCAGGGCAGAAATGACAATTACGAGGGGACATAATTTTAAGGTGATTAGAGGAAAGTATAGGGGAGATGTCAGAGGTAGGTTCTTCACACAGAGTGGTGGGCGTGTGGAACGTGCTGTCGGTAGTGGTAGTAGAGTCAGATATTTTAGAGACTTTTAAACGACTCTTGGATAGACATATGGATGATAGTAAAATGTAGAGTATGCAGGGTAGATTGATCTTTGTAGGGTAATAGGTTGGCACAACATCGTGGGCCAAAGGGCCTGTACTGTGCTGTACTGTTCTATGTTCTCAATTTTTACAGGTCTCATCTCTCAGTCAAACACCAAGCATTGAAGTGAGACTCGACCACATTTCTTTATATGATGGCTGTATCTGCAGACAATCTGAAACACAGTAGCACCAAAATCTCAGCATTTATTTTAAATAAAGAGTATTAAAACCCAAAGAAAATCAAAAATAATTTTAAATGAGAAAGAATATTACTTGGAGAAAAAATAAACTTTCAAGCAAAGTGAGTACTTTTTTTTAAAAATTAGTTTTATGTTGCACTTGTGTACATGTTGTCTCATGTAAAAGAAGTCTGTGTTGCCAGAATTTATTACACCGTTGGTGACAGGAGATACCATTATTCTACCATGGTACATGGGCATCACTGGCCAGCATTTTTTGCTGGTTTCGAATTGCTCAAGGCTGTGATAGTCAGCCAGCTACTAGAAGCCACAACACAAGGACTGCAACAGGTCAAAAAGTTAGTAGCTATCAGCTCTTCAAGGGTAACTGGGCACAAACGATAATTGCCAACTTTGCTAACAGTGCCCACATTTCATGGCCAAATAAAGACTGTGAATGGGGATTTCAATTTAATTCTCAAGCTTTGACTTACGCTACTGCTCCACAGCTACTCCCCACATAGCTTGGGGGAAAGGCTGCTCCTTCATCATCAAAAACGTATGCTTCAGACCACTAGGAAATACAGCATGTACTCTGCTGAGTACCACTGGGTTTCACTTGAATTATACTGGCAGCAGCAGCGCTTCAGCATGCCACTTGCAGCTCTACTACATGTAGTGGCAGCAGGACTTTCATTTAACGCATGCTGTGCGCTTTTGTGAATTTCATGCCAGACCCACTGGTCATGTCATTGTGGATAGTCCTTCAAGGTCACCCTTTTGGTTTATCCTGGCAACTCAAGTGTAGTTGGCACAACAGGCTGCTATAGAATAAAGGTATCACCACCGTTGTCCTTGGTCAGATATCTGCTGAACTTTGACAGAGCGAGATCCCTTTCTGTTCCATTTGAGAGCACAGCTGACACGTGGTCGTTGCACAGTGATGTACCTGTGGTCAATAGCACCTGTGCTTTGGGAAGTCTGAATATTAATAAGACCACACACTTTCTCTGCTTACTCGATTTCACAAATGACAATGAACTATGGTTAGCCCCTTTGAATAGACTGTTAGTGACTTCCAGAATGCAACAAATGATGGCAAATTACGATGTCACAAACACTTCCAGCATCAAGCTGAAAGGAACTCGGTGCATATAAGTTCATTAAAAGCCACGGTTACTTCACAAAGTTATTACCATTCTTGCACTGCAATGAAATTGTATTTGTGACCACAGCAGGAATATTCTTACTGAATCAGCAAAGTCCCACACATTGCTCTTCACGTACATTCAGGTAGAATTACTGTTCTATACTGGGTGGATATTTCTCACTGTTCAGAGTCTCTCCCTTTTCTAGCCGTTTGTCCTACTCTGTGTGATCTCTGTTCATTCTTTATGCCATGCTGCGTTTCAAGGGGAATCCCTGCTATTGCAGCCATGACTAGGGTCAACTTTGCATCCTTCAGCACATACCACAATGTAGATTTGTGCATCCAACTGTAGAAAGGATCAAACATTAATAGAATAGTAGCTATGATCAGAAGAAATTATTGCACCATGGTGGTGAACTATGTAAAGAATGCTGGTGGGGTTGGGTTTCTTATTGTTGCTGAATGTAGCTCAGCGGTACAAGATTGAGGGGGGACAGCTCTGGAACATTGAATTACAGCATGGCCCTACTAGGGTAATATTATTATTGCATGCTGATTGATGTCATGCTGTTTTGCATATTTCTGATGAATGTCCACTGCATGCAAATGTCCCTGCAGCTGTGCCCGACACAATTTCATTCACAAGAGTGTACACACACTACGCTGCCATTTTGGAGCTCTAAGGGCATTCATAGCATCCAAAACATGGATACTAATGAGTTAAGGAAGTTGAAGTGCACCTTTGCAATTATTCAAGAACTAACCATACAGATGCAAAAATAACACAACACAGGCATCTATGGGAAGATGCACTAGGTTGCTGTCTGTTGGCGAAGTTTGAGTTAAGAGCACTTTGCAACAAGGACTGAACTGATGGTATGTATTACATGTTTGATGGCAAAACGTTGCTTTCTGTGATAGGCTTGGGTTATGAGTTCTGAGCTATTGGAGAGATTCTCAAAGTGACTGGTCTTCTGAAATAATATCCTTGAAGCTATCCTCGTGTATAACTGTGACAGTGATGATTGTCAACGAGGTTGTTGACTTGCTCGCCGAGCTGTCTGGTTTTTGTTCAGACGTTTCATCACCATGCTAAGTGACATCATCAGTGGATCCTCCGGTGAAGCGACGGCATTCTACTCCACTTGGAATTTATACTGTCCAGTCCATTATAGTGAGCACTGTCATTTCCAGTTTTGGTCTGTACGGGTTTATACATGGGGTCCAATTCTATACGTTTGTCGACTCAAGTATGGGTGGAGAACCATACCTCTAGGAATTCCCGCGCTGTCTATGTTTGGCTTGGGCTACTATGGTTACTTTATCCAAGTCAAACTGATGGCATTCATTGTCTGAACGTACCGATATTAAGGAGAGTTTGTCGTGCCGTTTTGCTGCTAGCTAATGTTCATGTATTCTGATGGCTAGTTTCCTTCCTTTCTGTCCGATGTAATGTTTGTGGCAGTTGTTGCATTGCATTTTGTAAACCACGTTCGTTCTGCATATTGTGGGAATGGGGTCTTTAATCCTTCTAAGTGTTTATCGTAAAGTGGCTGTGGGCTTGTAGGCCACTATAATTCCTAGCGGTCTTAGGAATCTTGTTGTCAGTGTCGATACGTTCCTGATGTAGAGCAGTGTGGCCAGTACGTTAGGGCGTACCGTGTCCTTCTGTTGTTGTCTGTTCGGTAGGCATCTGTGGATGAAGTTGCGGGGATATCTGTTTAAAGAGAGGATCTCGTACAAGTGTTCTTCCTCTTCCCGGCGTAATTCTGGAGTGTTGCAGTGTGTCCTGGCCCATTAAATCGTGTCCTAATGCAGCTTTATTTGTGGCGGTTAGGGTGGTTGTTGTGGAAGTTGAGGATTTGATCCGTACAGATTGCTTTTCTGTTTACTGAGGTTTGGAACTCCCAGTTTAATCAATCGTTCTACTTTAACATCCACGAATGGAAGTTGATTGTTGTTTTCTTCTTCACTTGTCAATTTAATCCCTGTTAATATGCTGTTAGTGAGGTGGTGGGTCTCTTCTAATTTGTTGCGTTTAATGACAGATGTGTCATCTACGTACCAGATCCACAGTTTAGGTCGAATGTGTGGGAGGGTGGTGTGTTCTAGTTTTTGCATGACTACTTCTGCGATGATTCCTGAGATGGATGAATCCATTGGTGTACCATTGATCCGTTTGTTTATTTGACCATTAAAGACAAAGTGTGTGGGGAGGCAGAGGTCTAGTAATATAAGTAAGTATGTTATCTGTCTTGGTTATCTGCCCTTCATTCATTAGTCTCTTCAGTGTCTGGGTGATCCAATTACCTAGCTGTGGTGTTGGGTCTATCGCCACCTGTTGATAAGTGGTTGTATCTGCAAGCAATGTCTGTGCTTTCTTAACATAGCGTGGTTTGCTCATAAGGAAGGTCATGTGCCCTTTGTCTGCTGGTAGGATTATGATGTTCTGGTCTTTCCTGAGTTTATTTAGTGTTTTTTTCTCTCTGCTGTGTTCAGGACGTCCCCTTTGTTCCTTCTGTGCAGTGTGGGGATTATAGTTTGTCAATGTCATGAACTTCGAGTGAACATTAAAAGATGTTTTTTTTTGATATATGACAATCATTCTGGACAAAGGGAAACAAATGGCAACCTGAAACTTTTCAGTCCAAAATTTTTATTGAAGACATTTCACTTCTGCATTTGCCCCTTATGTGCTGTGTACTGCTGGTTTTGTTCATGGTTTACAATTAAATGCTTCCTAGGTACTGGAAAGCACTGATGCATTATTGCACAGTGAACTGATGAGCTACTAGAAATACATATATCTGTGCTTAATCATGATGTACACACATCAGTGCCCAGAGGTCTGTTCGGTGTAGTCCCTGTGCATTTGATGCTATCAGAAATAGTGCCTTTGATCCCCCTGCCACAAACGGTCGATGACATGAATGCTAAATAGCACGCCTCCTACTACCAGACAGCTGCTCCTACACTGCTACTTTTACAGACTGCGTACAACATTGATTCACCAGGATTACAGGAATGGGAAATTAGAGATGATTTCTAATCATCTGGAGATTCGAGATACTAGGCCATTTCAACAAGAACAATGAAAACTAAAAAGGAGGGGAGAATGAACAGAAATTTTGAACTTTTGAATGGTTTTAATAGAATGTGGAGGAAATGGCTACTTTAATTAGTTTAGTTGTTAATGGTGAAATTTAGTAGAAGCAGAGAAGGCATATGGCACATCCCGACAGTATAACACATGTGTTCATCTGGTGCTGCACTATCTTTTTGCAATAGCGCATCTGTGTATAATCAAACTGTGGGCACATGTTGTGCAGTTCACAGGGTGTGTGAAAAAATGGGCCTCAGGACACCAGCCTGGTCTCCTGTGATGTCAATTCCTTCCAGATATTCCCTTCCCCCAAAGAAGGAGCTATTTTTGGCTATGTCCATCAACAACTGCAGCAATAATTTGTATTGGTTCAGTTGTTTCTAGTAACAGGGTGAAAAAAAAACAGGAAATAGGGCTGAAAATAATAACAGAAAATGTTAGCAGAGTCAAGTTGTCTGAGTAACTGTTGTGAGGGAAAGCGAGAAGAAGGAGGGAAAGCACTTAAGCTCTGTGAATCCTGTGTGATGAGGAGGGGATAGTAGATAATGATACCTTGCCAACCAGAATTAAGGAATGATGTATGGAGGAAATTGTTGACAGGCTACAGGAGATTCCAGAGATACTGCATTGTATGGCCACATGGCTTTGAAAACAACTTTAAACACTAGAAACAAAATAAAAGCTAAATGCACAGATTTTCAAGCTGGAGTATGATATGAAGCTTGTAGTTCTGGATTAGTTGGACATTGTTGGGACCCTGAGCTCCATCCTATTATACTGTTGGAGATGAACAACTAGACCAGACCAACGTTCAGAAAAAAAAAAGTGACCTCATCCTAATATCTATATCAATCTTATCTCTCAACATTTCAATGGCTCAGCACAATGCAATATACAAGTTATCGATTCTCTTATGTTTACATTTGATGAAACTACTACTTCATAACAACTTTACCTTTCTGGTTTTCATTAATGCTTTCTATTTTATGTGGTCCTTCTGCTTTCTGACTACCTCTTTCAGTGAGGAGAAGAATCAAACTTCTTAAATTTTAAGCATCCCTGGGGCTTTTTTGTAATTCATCATTTTGTAAATCATCAAGGATACAAAAACTTTGTGCTATTCCATAATAAATGGAAGGAGTACATTCAGGATCTCATCAGTGAACGTGATCTGATTGTTTGAACTTGTTGCCACATTGCTCTCCAAATGTGGGCACTGCACAGTATTTACACCAATTAAATGATCATTAACTGCTTGACAAGGGCTGAAGGGTCACTACTGCAGGTGCATTATAATTGCCCAATTTTCATTGCAGTTGACACATTTTCCAGAATGCTAACATTGATTTGAGATTTACCAATTACAGAGTAATTTTTGCTAGGTGATAAACCATGATAATTTGTTTAAAGAGAATTTAGTCAGTAGAGACAGTTGAAAAGGAAAATGTGTGTTAGGTACAGCCATTACTGTAAATATTGTTTATTTGCACGTTTATATTTCCCCTGATTAATTGATTCATACATCATATAGCTCAATAAATAGTCATGGCTCACTTTAGCTAATTATAAATGCGTTTGAGAGCTGAAAGCGAAGAACAGATATACTTGAATAAAAGCAAATTGCTGGAAATCTGAAACAAACAATATTGGAGAAATTCAGTAGATCTGGCAGCATCTGTACAGAAAATTACAGCTAACGTTGAAGTCCAGTGTGACTCTTCAGAACTAAAGAGTCAAATGCCATCTGCTCATTCCTTGGATAAAACATAGCTGTGTGCATGCAGTAATAAAAACAGTAATTTCGGCCTTCTTGCGGTGCAGCGGTAGTGTCCCTACCCCTGAACAGAGAGACCTGGGTTCAAGTCCCACCTGCTCTAGAGGGGTATAATAATATCGCAAGTTGATTAGAAAAATAGGTAAAAACTGTAATTCCTAGCTTTAAATCAAAATCAAGGATATTGTGACCAATATTGTATCTTCATATACACAGTGCAAGTGTGCAGCACAAAGCATACTAACCATACACAATCAAATTGAAGTGGCATTTTGCAACTTTCAACAATACCACAAAATTGAATTCATGCAAACGAGAACGCCAGGAGCATCAACATTAACACACCACACTGTATGCAGCACATTTTGCATAATAATCCACTTTATGGCTATAAATTATTCTTTGAAGCCACAATGTTAACATTTAATTACATTTAAAAGGTAATATTCACCTCTTCTGGGATTATGATCTTTAACGTAGCAAAGTCATGATAATTTGTTTAAATTTATGCTAAAAATTGCCAAAGGAATTGTTTTGACCATCTGTGATACAATTACTGGAATAAGTTTAACATTGTACGTTATCACGAGACGGAGACGGATCTTTCTTCACTAAGGGGATTTCAGTTAACATCCTGCAACTAAACTAGAAAGCTTATTGAAATTATTCCGAATGGATTTTACACAATAAACCTTGCGCATGTTCTGAATCCTTACTTGAAAGTTGTAGAATTCTGATTTTAGACTCAACCACATTAGTGGTACGATTTGTTCGGATTGATACAATGAGAAATCAGTAACACTTCATACATACCTGTATGCACGTGCGTACATGTGGGCACACACGTGTTTCTGTCTAAGTAGGTCAATAGTGAATGGCATGCTGTCAAAATATCATATTCACAGGCTAGAGAGGTATCAATGTGGACTTCACAAGCTTCAAAATCTCCCCTCCCCCTACCGCATCCCAAAACCAGCCAAGCTTGTCCCCGTCTCCCTAACCTGTCCTTCCTCCCACCTATCCCCTCCTCCCACCTCAAGCCCCACCTCCATCTCCTATCTACTAGCCTCATCCTGCCCCCTTGACCTGTCCGCCCTCTCTGGACTGACCTATCCCCTCCCTAACTCCCCACCTACACTCACCTTTACTGGCTCCATCCCCGCCTCCTTGACCTGTCTGTCTCCCCTCCACCTATCTTCTCCTCAATCCACATCTTCTATCCGCCTCCCCCTCTCTCCCTATTTATTTCAGAACCCCCTTCCCCTCCCCCATTTCTGAAGGAGGATCTAGGCCCAAAACATCAGCTTTCCTGCTCCTGTGATGCTGCTTGGCCCGCTGTGTTCATCCAGCTCTACACCTTGTTATCTCATATTCACAGGCTAAACAGGACTGGGGAGGAACAACAGAATGTTTCACCAGGCCTGATTGTTATCAGTGGTACCTACTCAATTGGAGTACAGATCTGTACATTGATACATTTAACTTTTAAACGCACACATTGACAATAGCTATTTGGGAAGACAACAGAGGATAGGTACCATACAAAAAAAAAATGCACTATGTAGAATGTTAAATTGGGAGACAGAATAATGGTTCCAATGGAAATTAGGAAGTGACATACACAGTATTGTTATCAGAAATCTTTAATGGGAAAAAATATCCAAGCTAACTCAAGGGATACAAAATAGAGTTACAAAAAAGCCAAACAGTTTCCTCAATGAAGAAATATAAAAAGGCAGTTGGGAGCAGGTATTTGAGGATATTCTAGTGGGAGATTCATTCTTGATTCAGACAACCTGCACAGCACTGACAATGTCACCTAGAGGGGAGATGAAATGTTTGCATGAAAACCAGTCAGCTCGGCGAACCAACCAACAACTCCAACTGCAACCCAAGCTACAAATCTTCGTTAAAAGATTAAACATCCTTCTATTGATCGGCAAAATCCAAACAATTTAGAATCAGGAGGTGATAAATGTAACGCACAGGTGCTTCATGAATTTGTAAAGGAAGCCATAAGAGATAGTGTTTGTCTTGACCTAATAATTACAAATGACATGTATGATGTACAGGAAATGTAAGTTGCAACATTTTTGAAAGGCAGTGATTAAAAAGTGATCAAATATGACCTGACACTTAGATTTATTAAAGAGCAGGAACCTAATTAAATTTAATTAAGTTTTAATTTCTAAGAATGAAAGTAAATGGATTGGAAGTGAATTGTCTTCATTTTCCAAGTGAAAGAACAACAATTAACATGGCTAACAGAAACTTAACTACGTAACCAAGAGTATAGCACAAAACCAAGCTAGCTGTGATCAAACTGTACAATGTCTCTCGTCCAACTGCATGCTTTCTTGGATGCGAATAATCAAAAATAGAAAATGGCAAGATGATAAGGGTCAACTGATGAGCTATCACGGCACTCACATTATCAAGAGTTCACATGACCTCCAAGCACAGAACTTGGATAGGATTTGTTAAGAGAGTGTTGGAAGGGATGTAGGTGCATAACAAATCAAATAAAAATTGAGGAAGAATTTCTGAACACAATTAGTTCTGAGACTACAAATATCAAAGACATGGAGCTGGATTTGATCCTCCCCAGTTCCCCGTAACCTAGTGTAAATTTCTGGAGTGAGCTTGCCTCTGCTTGGCTGGCTGGCTCTGCTTTAATCATTTACGCAACAGCACTTTAATTACTATAAGGAGAGACTTCAGCCCCTCTCCAGGAGAATGTCCGCTTCAGAGCTGCCAGCCAATAAGAGCACTGCTGTTCTGCTCTATTTAATGACCACAGGAATCGTGATGCTCAATTGACCTGCACCAACTGTTTCCAACATAGGAAGTACACAAATTTCATGCTGCCTGCTTTCTTGAACAATTGCAGCATGCAGCCCAACATTAATCACATTGTTAAGTAGGTTTCCTACCCTGTAGTGCAGCTAAGATTTGGAGAGGCTATCATTCTAAATCAACTCTGCACTTCTTAAAAGGAATCTACATTCTGGCTGCAAACATGAGAAGTGATGTCTGACTTGCTAGAAGAGGAGGGGGAGAGGGACAGAGACCTCAAAAGAGTCCTAGATGCTACAGAAGATAATGTGGAGAAGCAATGTCCTCTATCTGCAGGGATCCAGAAGGCCACCCAGAAAGACATTGCAAAAGTATTGTTTTAGGAAAAAAAAGCCAGTACAGAAAATGATAGCAGTCCAGCCCTTGAGACCTGGATGGAGTCAGGCAATAGGTTCACAGTGAGTTCGCATGAATTAATCTAACAAGCTTAGTAAATGTATTTTAAGATACCGTACCTTATTAGCTGCTGCAGTAACCTGCTGAATATACAAGGCCCTGCCGCTTGGTTACCAACAGTCTATATTAGCTATGACTCATAGCTCACTTTCAGAGCTTCACCTCACTTGCCTATACTTAGCACAACCACAAGCCACATCCACATCTCTTGGTTTACATATTCCCAGCTATTTAACCATGAAACTATCATCACCCTATTCATTACACCATATTTACTGATATACCGTCCTCTTTCTTAAAGGACAATGTGGCACCTCAACCATGGGCTTTGACACTTACCTTGAACAGGGATTGGGCGTGGCTGCATGTCCTTAATTTGTTGAGGACGTGTCTCAAGATTCTTTGTAGGCTTTGACATCTTTAAACAACTTTTCTTTGTTTAGAAATAATATTCCATTGAGTTCAAAATCAACCTAGACAAATGAAGTTTTCCTCATTCAATCTGGCAGCTTTTAATGATTCTAAACAAGACGGGCCATGGGAGAATCAATGCAGGCTCCAGTGGGTGAGAACCCACACCACATTAACTTGTTACTATTAGACATTATAACATGACTAAGTACTATTTAATCTTCAGACTTTCTGGCTGCTATTATTCATAATCCTTAATGGATTGAAAACCAAGTTTACATATTATAAAATAGTGAATGTCAATTGACAGAATAAAATATGCCATATCAGAAATAAAATCCAAAGAATGCACTCTTTCACAGAAGTGCTTATCTGAAATCTTGGGATTATATACTTAGAAAAAGACAGAATTATCAGTATTCTAACTGTCCAATCTTCTGTCCCATGATTGTGTTTTCATTCACGCCAGATCTTTTAAACTGAGCTGCGCCAGTTGCATATTATGGTCCTTTCAATCTAATTACACATAATCACTGTAATTTATAAATGATTACATAAGTACTGTAGAAATAATCACAATTCTTGGCAGTTCTTTGAAGCCTACAACACTTGATCAGTTCGACTGCCTTTGCCATGCAGTTTGGCAACTTCAGGTATTGAATAAACCTACCTGACCAAACTGCTCACAAGGTGTCTGGTATTCTGCCTTCTGGCAAAGATCTTTCACTCTTTCATGCTTAGGTAGGAAATTTTCCTCTTGGCTGTTCTTACGTTCATCCCTCTTGTGCAGCAGTTTACTAACAAAATCAAAAAAAAAACATTGCTCATTTAATATTTGCTATCACAATGACTAAAATAATAATTTGAAGAAAAACTTCATATTTATGCTTAAAGAGGACTTTAATAACATACCCTCTTTCCACAAGAAAAGAATCTCGCCAAATCTTTGTTTTCTTGTTTGAATTGAACCTGAGAATTAAATAATCGTTACATCATTGAACTGAGCTCATATTTATAGGTGCCATCAGTGCAATCGGCATTCCATTTTTAGACATATTAAAATTTGAATAGTAAAGTAGTAACTGATTGAAATTAACCTGCTTTAGTGAAGATTAGATTACCATTAGCTAGATTTAATCTACAGCCCTGTGATGATTATTCAGCAATTAATATTACCACTGATCTGAAAACCAATTAGATACAAGATCCACTTTTGTGTTGTAAAAACAAAAACAGTGCAAATGTTAGAAATCTGAAATAAAAATGCTGGAAATAAGTAGTGAGTCAAGTAGCATCTGTGGAGAGAGAAACAAAGTTAGCAAAACAAATTGTCCTGAAACTTTAATTCTGAGGGGAATCTTCTCACTATAGTCTCTCCTGGAAGGGCTGAAACATTTTCAGGTTTGCATCAAAACTCTCTGCCCAGCATGACCAACAGTTGCTCCTCACTAGGGCGCCAAGAAACAAATACCATTGTCCCTCCAAATTTGAAAAGGTGAAAAGAGTGACACACTCATTCGCTCTAAGAAAAGTTTCTAAAGGAAGGGCATGTTTTTAGAAAAACTTAGTAGAACTGGGATTTTCTAGACTGCAGGCACCGACTGGAATGGTGCTGAGACCTGGGAAGGCTGACGCCTGGATTTGTCTCTCTTATCTGCGTGATCTAATGGGCGGCAGTGAGGGAAACTCTCCAAAGACGGACAGAGAAAACTAACTTCTCTAAGCAAGGAGACATAGATAGATTAAGTCAATGGCCCAATTAAATCAGGTGACTGCTTCCTTCAAACTGGAGACTATGCACAAAGAGGATCCATGACTTGGATCTCTTGGGGGCAAGAAAAATAAAAGTGGCAGAATACTTTCAGCTGGCAACCTTCACATTTGGATTTACCCAACATGATTTTTCTTAGGACAATGCACTTTGCAGCTCCACTCATTCCTCTCTGTACAGACACTGCCTTTTATCACCATCTGAACAGCCAACATTCTCTCTCACCCACATCCCCTATTGCCACTTCACACCCATATTTCTGGTATCTTCTACTAATTAGGTCCTCCTTTCCTTTAGAAGGTGGGGGAGGCGAAGTGTGAGGCTAGTGGTGGCACTCCAATTGCAGGCACATTATTGGTCTTTGGCAATGCATAACCGACATTCCATTGGGAAAGAGGTCTTATTCCTGGTGTCTGCGGATATCAACAAAGAACTGCAGAAGATCTCCTGAGGTACTGAAATTCAAACATGACAAGAAAGTTGATCCTAGGCTGAGGGGCTTTGCCACCTGCTGATGGATTGTGGTGTCCATCTCCTCTCTCTGAGGATAACGCAGCTCTGCTACTTTCCTCTCAATGGATGCTTAGCTGCCCAAGGTGCTTTCATGCTGCTGTGAAGGCTGGCAGTAGAGAAACAAAGCTGCAGATGAATGATATTTCTTCCATGTTGGTAATCATCTGTCAAGAAGTGCACACACTCTCTAAGAACAGTAAGATCTCAACAGCCATGGCTCTAGATCTTCAGTCTCATTGATTGATGCTTCTTCAGCTTGTCAGTTTCACTTCCTGGTGTGCAATTACCCTGGTGTGGGTAACTGACAAGTCAGGAAAATGGTCCACTGGCAAGGAAATCTAGACCTTGAGGTTAAAATACTTCAAAATTGGCTTAACAACCTCAAGCCATTTCTTAGTCATCTGGATGATAGATCTTAGGGAGCTCCCTACTCACCTCCAATACCACTCCAGTGAAAGCTGAAAAGGGAAACATCATGTTGGAATCCCAAACTAATGTCTATTTTTTGGGATGTTCCCACACTGATCACAACTGGACTGACCTCCACTAGTTTCAAAGAATTCTATTCTCTAACAGGTGCTACCATATCTACCTATTGGTTCTAGCATTTTCAGCTCATCTATTGCATTAGCTCAGAAAAACTGTTCTGTTCCCTGGACCTGGGAGATATGATTGCACTGTAACAGTTTAGCTAGATGCTATGCCATTGCACTCATTATTTAATTAGTTCACATATCGACACAAGTGTTGATATTAATACATATGGCCTAATAACAAAAAAGCTTAATTATTTGTTATACAAATTGACAGATAGAATTGTGAAAAACAAACATTTCGCGGGTTAGAAAGTACAGAACCTAAACTAATGATGGAACATTAAGATAGACCCCTTACAAAGATAATTATTCACCTTGAAAGCTACATCTCACACCATTTAACTTCTTTTAAGAAGCGTAAAACTTCAGTTTCACTGTTAGCTATTTCTCTGCTGTTAAAACTGTGTTCTTATCACTAGGCATTCAGCTCCAAAATCAGTGCCAATACCTTAAACTCGCAAAAACAGCTGGAATTCACCACTTCTTGAAATAACTAGTACAGAGCTACTTTTCAAAAGGTCAGTGTGGAAATCAATGGAGGTACATTGTTGATTGGCAAGTGTGCAAACTACGTTGCTACTAAACAGACACACTTAAAAAGATTGCACAACTTTGACGAACATGCAACTGAAATTTAGGCATTTTGAAAAATCTTATGGCTATTCCAAAACTCCAGTTTTTAAACACTTCCATCCAATAGCAAAATATTATATGGTCAGGATAATAAATAAACTGTACATAATTTCCTTCACACAGTTCCACAATCAAATAGTCATATAGAGTTAGAGTCCTGCAGCATGACAACTTCCGTCCAACTCATCCACACTGACCAGACATCCCGATTTGAGTTAACATTTCAGGTACAGTGACCTGCTGAGCTTCCAGCATCTTCTGTTTTTATTCCGGATTTACAGCATCCGCAGTTCTTTTGGTTTTTATCCCAATTTGACCTAATCCCATTTGCCAGCATTTGACCTGTATCCCTCTAAACCCTTCCTATCCATGTACCCATCCAGATGCTTTTTAAATGTTGTAATTGTACCAGCCTCCACCACTTCCTCTGGCAGCTCATTCTATACACCACCCTCTGCGTGAAAAAGTTACCCCTCAGGTCCTTTTTAAATCTTTCCCCTCTCACCTTAAACCTATGCTCGGACTCCCTCACTCTAGGAAGAAAGTCTTATCTGTTAGTGCTTTTTGAAAGATCTGATTGAAGGCCGTGCTTATATGTTCAACATCATACGTTATTAAGGTGGTTTGGTAATTATTGTTCTGCTGTGACCGGTTTTAATTAACTTTTTTTTTTGCTGGTGAAAAGATTGCTTGATGTAGCAATAAATGTAGGAACTCAATAATAACTATTGTATGTTTATCAAGCTCAGAATCATTGATTTGAGGTTTTCCAGGAACAATCCTGGAAAAACTATAATGGCTTATCAGAATCCTACACAGAAGAAACAGTATTTGACTTATTTAGTCAATATAAAATTGTGGTCCTCTTACCTGTTGACTGGTTTTTCAGTGTCTAAAAGCTTTAGAATGGATTTACCATCCATGTCAGCTGGAATGTCCAGACCGGCAATGTCTAAAATTGTTGGGGCAAGGTCTATATTTAGAACAAGTTGAGGAATTCTGGAAATAAACAACAAAAGGAATTATTCATAGTTCTGCATTGACCACTGTATTCAATAGTCAAGAAGTTCTGAACGATCTGCTAGAACAGCTAAAGTTGCTTTTGGTAGTCATTGGATTAACCAAATAAAACTTTTTCAAGAAATTATAATACTAGTAATCCCTGCCTTTTCAGCCTAAAGCTCAATGAATCAGCAAATCATTACATCTTTATATCATTACATCACCTGTTAATTCTAAACTGAATGAATAACATTAAAATTGAATCTATTCAAAACAATTGGGCTAGAAATTGAGGCATTATCACAGAATCAGAGCGCAAATAGTGAATCTGAATAACTTGAGCTTTACCCTTATGGTCGTAGAGGCTATCTGATCCTTGTAAAGCATGCACATTTAAAGTAAGATTCATCTAAGGGGAAAATATTGCCCGTACATTTTCTTCTTAATACAGAAGTAAAAGACTAATCTCACTAAAGATTCACTAACTGGCTTGGATTAAAGGTGAAGCTTTCCTAATCTACATGGGCTATTTACTAACCCCTGGGGAAACACACTGCTATTAACATGCGGAAAAGACCCTTAGAATGAACCTTAACATGCGGATTTCCCTTTTCTCTAGATATATTTTGCTTTTACTGAAGCACTTACTAATAACAAATAACAAAGTATCTTTATTGGGATAACTTTTTTTAAATCATCATGACTTCAGGACATTCTGATATTAACACTCAGTGTTCTGGGCAAGGTTTCCTCTGTATAAGAAACATTTCTTTTGCCTTTGTTAATGACAAAAATATTTAAACCATCATACATTTGAGGAGAGGGACTTTCTACATTTACTTTCACTAGCTCTTCAGCAACTTGCTTTATTGAAACAAGTAATTCCATATTATATGAAAAAGAAATTGTTTAAAATTAATATCCTGTATGGGATTGACTCCAAACCTTACTCATTAGACTTAATCTTTAAACTCAAGGGGATGTGCCTATTTTTATCTATCTACCCTGGGTTAGAATGACTAGAACAACAGCAAGTCTTTAATAATCCAGTCACAGTAAAACACATGAATTGTAGTTTTGAGTTAATTTCTAATTATATCAAATTGCACCATTATTAAACATTGGGGCTGAACAGAAAATCAGCATTCCACCTTTTTACTTAATTATTGCACTAGGCAACAGATGAATCTCAGTTTTTTACTGTCTAGCAATTCCTACCTTTCTTAATGGTCAAGGACGAAGAAAAGTCAACTAAACTGGTCATTTACATTTGGCAAAAAACGAAAAAATATAGCTGGTAAAACATTTTCAGGTCAGCGAGATCACACTGAATTCATTTCAGGCAATTATTGGAAAACCTGTTTTGTGATTTATGTGATACTGTAATGAGAATTCAAACAAAGATTATCATTTTCTATCATTTTACCATTTCCAAGCTTCTCATTTAAGTAATTACACCGTAGTACAGGGTCTGTTATTTAGACAAGCATAGCAGCATTTTGACACGTATCACGAAAAGCTGAGGTGAATGACCAATGAATCGGTTTTATTTTGAAACATTGCTTTATTTACCCTACTCTACTTTAGAGTCACTTGCCAACTTTAACATCCACCTGAAACTTGGAAACTCAGATGAGGTCTTGATTTCAAATTGGACACGTAGAAGACTTATGTCTGGCAAACCAACATTTTCTTAGGATTCTGATGGACTGTTTGTTAACTTAGGCTATGTACAGAAAAATCTTTTCTTCCCCTCGAAACAAATATCATTTTTTCAGGGGTTGTGGGCATTGCTGGCTGGGTCAGAATTTACTGCTCATTCAATTGGTTGATGCAAATAAAACGGAGCTTATAGGACTGTTGTGATGTAGTGGTAGTGTCCCTATCTCTAGGCCACGAGGCCCAGTTTCACATCTGAACGGGTTGATTGGAAAATACCTAAAACAGAAGTTCTCAAGAGTGAACATGAAATTTCTGCTACTATCCACCTTATGGTCTTTGGCTCCTGGAATTGCTATAATTATATTCAATTCAGGTTTGATTATAGATCATCTTACATTGATCCTGGTTCCACATTGGGACCCCGCATGAAAAATGGCACTCGGATATCAATCTCATAGGGCATCGATTTTCCTTTCACTAGCCCAAACTGTCCAATGTGATAGCCATGGTCTGCTGTGTAAATGATGTACGTATTGTCCACTTCTCCTGTTTCAACAAGCATGTTATACAGCTGAAAGATCAATGTAAATACTTAAGTTAGTGAAAAATTAAACCGTAATGAGAATCTACACCATCTGTGGGTACTACTACCTGTAGTTATTGTTACTCTGCTTAAATGTAATCTCGATTTCCTTCAAATACAATGTTACATTTTGACTATTCTAGATTGATCTGTGTTAACAATAGAAAGCCGGAAGCAACTGATCCATTAACACTTCGATTAACCTACTCAACTTACTCACCTAAACGCACAAGAAGCCCTGCTACATGTGCAATTCTTGTATTATATCCCACACCATTCCCTTCTTTTTGTATTAAATTCAGTGAGATTCTGCCATTGCAGACTAACCAACTGCAATATAGAGAAACCAAGCAGCAAATTTCCAAATGTGAAAAAATTGTGATGTAAAGATTGAACTAATATCTCTTGATACCCAACTGCTTAATCCACAGGGCTTTTCATAAACGGAAAATTTCTTCACCCTACCCCCCAAAATGCTCCCTCAATGGTTTCAGATGAGCAGATGGTTGCTCATCGGTGGACCTTGGAGATAATCATGGTTGGTGATTCTTGGATACTCAGGTCCCACAGAGCCTGATTGCAGACTGCTGCACTTGGAATTGTGGTGAGAAATTCAGGTCCAGCTCACTTTCTGGCACTGTGTTGGATACTAATTGATGCAGTGGTGATGAAACAAATATGCAGACATGAGGCGCGTTGGAAAATGCCAATCACATTACCTCCATCCAGTGGCAGCTATGCAGAGTTTATCACAGAACTAAGAAAGGGAATACAGCAGAAAATGTACAACCTCATGGGAAGCCCTACCTACTTGCTCCACCAAGCTGTGCAAAGGGGAGATCTGCCTCTCAAAGCTGATGATTTGAACCCAAAATCTGTGTGACAATGACTTGGGCTTCCATCGAAGCTAAAATTTGTTTAAACGTACAATTCTGTTGTGAGGAATTCTGTTGGAGTTGCCATTATCACAAAAGTATAATGCAGAGGGCAATATGATACCACACATGTTGGAAACAGACTCCACCGTGCTTTCAGCCACTGGGATGAAACCCCTCAGCACAACTTTAATTCCTTATCACACTGATTCTGTGACTCCAGAAACTTTCTTCTCATTTCTGGGCTCTAAGTCATTAAAAATAAAACCCAAAGCAATAAAACTTATTCCTGACAGGAAATTAAGAGTGATAAATTAGGTTTACTTGTTCCTGCTTTTAATCAGTGTTATGAGTGCTCTAGACTTTCAAAATTTCAGCCAGGTCCATCTGCACCTGTGTGAGGTGGGGGCATTAGCAGAATGCACCTAACACTTCCAGAAGTGCAATCAGTAGATGGATTCTGAGCGATGTTGATCTGACACCAACTCATGTATTCCTATTCATATCCACTCTTAACCTTGTACAGTTTGACTACACATTCAGCAACAGGAAGCAACTCCCACCCGTGCTTAGCAGAGATTGCATTAAGCTTAGTGGCTGAATGATTTATTCTGGTTGCTGTTTGATTCTACATGTGTTTGGTACTTTCTACAACTCCAAAATCCAACAGTAAATTGCAAGACAGGTTCTTAAGACAATTTTTAATGACCAAGATTTCTGCATAAACCTGTCACTCCCAGACAATGGACACACGAGGAGGCATTCCCCCTTAGCATGCAGCATGACTTGGAGAACGAATGGAGGCCATGCAGAGGGGAAGGAAGGAAATGGCTCTCATCAGAACACCATATCTCAGAGTCAGTTAGTATTTTTTCTACCTCACCATCAGTGAGGAACCATTTGTGAAATGTCACTTTGGATGTCCCAAGTGAAATTTTCTATCTGCTGCGGCCATAAGGCACAACAAGAATGACATTACTGGTGACTGTAAAGGTGACCATGAACAAGAATATGTGCATGTCTGAGTCCTGACACAGAGGATTTGGAGATATTTGTAACAATTCAAAGTATGTTGTCAGCAAATGCATAAGTGAAGTGACTGAGGGTCTCTTCTTAAATGAGGGCTAACTAAATTTCATTGCTATTTGCCAAGAAATGAACAGAGAGAGTATGTAACTTCACCAGGATCACACATTTCCATAGGTTGAAGGGTGTCAATGACTGTATGCATATCCTTTTGCAGACAGTGAATGTTAAGCCTCAAATAACAGAGACCTTGGCAAGCTTGCACAGAGATTCCAGAAAGTAACAAGCCAGACAGGTATGATGGGTAAAGGAGGCACTTATGAAATTCTTTCCTATACTCTATACTTCAGCTAACAACAAAAGGATACAGATTATGCTAGAACTATATTAAATGTAAATAGGACATAGCTAGAGTATAATGCACAGTTCTGTACCACATTATACGGGAAGGTTACAAATGCAGACAAGCCAATTATTCACTTTTGATCACTTTCTTAGAGCCTGTCTTCTGTGCATCTTTGCTGTTTCTATTATTCTTATGCAGTGTCCTTTGTGATTAATGATAAGAGGTCATAGCCTCAGAAGATGTGGCTGCACACTGCACCATATCAGCATGAGCACCAACAGTTTGGGCTAACTGGCTGACAGGCAACAGAGGCACTGGCAAAGTAGCAAGCATGGAGGACGAATTCTGATTTCTTGATGAGGAAATCAGGTTTGTGCTCTAAGGAATTACTATCCCAGAGTCATACCTCAACTATCCTAGTTACTATGGGATTAACTACTCTACTGTGATGCTGAAAATTCTTTTGCACAGTGTAGTTCACAGCCATGATGGCAGCAATCTAAGCCTGCAGTGACAGCAAGTGACCATGCACTGCAACATGAGGATGTTGAGTACCCCAGGTTGTGTTTCAATGGAAGCCCCCAAATCAGCCATTGTACACTGCATCACAGTTGGGTCTGCAACTATGTGAATCGAGTTGGCTACCACATCTACAATGGAAGGATGGGCTCCAGGTTCTCTGCAAAACCTTGTGGAAATTGGTGCTGTACTCCTCCATACTCCTCATTAATGACTACAGGCTCTGACAGGCTTCCCAAAGTACCAATTATTTATTTGTGCATACCCATTAGTCTTTTACTACAGGCTGCTCAGCTGAATTTTCTGCAGCAGAACCTTGCCATCCAGGGAACTGTCACCTATGTGGTCCCTGTGCCCTGCTCCATCTGCCGATCACTTGCAACCAGTGTCTTGCTGTATGCAGATCTCACAATTAACCATACTCAAAAATATGCAGTGTCAGTATCCAAGGTAATGGCTCGCAATGTGAATTTGTTGTTATCCACGCATGATATTGCTGCTGATGTATTTGATTAAACGGCAACATGGTTAGCACTAGTTTGATGCTGAAATTACTGAAGTATTGCAAGCAGTACAAGGATGGTAGCCGCCTGCATTGTAATCAACAGACATTGGTCAATCAAGCGCATATGTGATGATCCTCGGAATACTTTTAGGACAATCTAACACCCATCCTTTCTTTCGGTCAGAATTCTTAACTACTTCTTATGTAAGCTTGTTTCATAGAAAATTATTGTCTATTTTCAAGCCAAAAAAAGATGTTTTCTTGATGAAAACAATTACAAAAGTATAATTCCACAGTTTAAAAAAAATTCTAATCAACGTGTTCAGAGATGTTATTACACGCCTTTGGAGCAGGTGGGATTTGAACTCAGGTCTCAGCTCAGATACAGGGTCACTACCACGGCCCCACAAGAACCTCAGGAAGTTTTTTTTTTCCCCAATTAAGGTGATTTCTAATGGAACAATGCACTTGTTAAAATAAGTTATACTGGCAGCACAGATGGGCAAGCTCAGCAAGCAGAGTATATAAAAGAATCTGATTATTACATTAAGTTTCCAAATATAGTTGCTAATCAATTAAGTTGTAAAACAAATACAGAAAAGTTAGATGCATGCAGCAGGTCAATCAGCAGCTGTAATGAACAGACTGTCTATGTTTCAGGTGCAAAGCATTTGTCAGACCTTGAGAGTCAGGACAGCCACATGATGTCAGCTGAAGCTTCTGTCTGGCCGTTAGACCGAGGCAGGAATGAGAATCTTGCAGCAGCAGCTATTTCTCACATTCCCTCAGTGTGAGCCTATAATATTGCGAAATAATCAGGGGTTTGCCTCAGACAGTTAAATTAAGCTGGTCTTTACATTGCCAAATCCACTGTACAGGGATCTCTGATAATAAGGTGTAGAGCTGGATGAACACAGCAGGCCAAGCAGCATCAGAGGAGCAGGAAGGCTAACGTTTCGGGCCTAGACCCTTCTTCCTGTACAGGGGTCTCTGTACATTTTTTTGCTGGCAATTGCACTGGCAACTATCATGTAGTTATTTTCCCTTAGCTTGGAAGATCAATGCTTCATAAAATAGAAGCGAGATTAGGGCTGATGTCATGTTTGCTGTTACCTGATCTGCTCTTCCAGACATCAAATAGATCAGTTCATCCTTCTTCTCTCACAGAATAATGCCAACCACAAAGATTTTATCATTCTTGTTCTACTTCGTGCAAATGTGTCACAGTGGGAATAGGACTTCTGATACTTTGTGGAAAAAAAATGCTCATCTAGTGGTGATACTTGTTAAAGAGGTAACAACAGTGCAGTATGCTATGAATGTAAATAATTTATCCACAGAGTCTCCTATTGGAATGGATTTGTCCAAGCAGTACTATTCAATGCTGGACTCTTATTTTGCAATATAACAATCATTTTAAAGAATGTTCACATAAAACATTTAATGGGAGTATAGATTTAAATAAACTTGTGGTGCTTAATTACTAAAGTCAAAAGGGAACTATGTTCCTAATGTAAGATAACAAGGTGCAGAGCTGGATGAACACAGCAGGCCAAGCAGCATCAGAGGAGCAGGAAAGCTGACGTTTCGGGTCTGGACCCTTTTCTGAAGAAGGGT
>JAHRHZ010000087.1:10901137-10956995 GCA_024137785.1 Ginglymostoma cirratum | reverse complement strand
ATAGGTCAGTCCAGGGAGGATGGCCAGGTCAAGGGGGCGGGATGATGTTAGTAGATAGGAGATGGGGGTGTGGCTTGGGGTGAGAGGAAGGACAGGTTAGGGAGGCGGAGATGAGCTGGGCTGGTTTTGGGATGCGGTTGGGGGAGGGGAGATTTTGAAGCTTGTGAAATCCACATTGAGACCATTGGGCTGCAGGGTTCTTAGGCTGAATATGATTTGCTGTTCCTGCAGCCTTCGGGTGGCATCAGTGTGGCATTGCAGGAAGCCCAGGATGGACATGTCATCTGAGGAATAAGAGGGGGAGTTGAAATGGTTCGCGCCTGGGAGGTGCAGTTGTTTGTTGCGAACTGCACATCTGCCAATGTGGTATACTGCATCCGCTGTACCCGTTGTGGCTTCCTCTACATCGGGGAAATCATGCGGAGGCTTGGGGACCGCTTTGCAGAACACCTGCGCTCAGTTCGCAACAAACAACTGCACCTCCCAGTCGCGAACCATTTCACCTCCCCCTCCCATTCCTCAGATGACATGTCCATCCTGGGCCTCCTGCAATGCCACAGTGATGCCGCCCGAAGGCTGCAGGAACAGCAAATCATATTCAGCCTAAGAACCCTGCAGCCCAATGGTCTCAATGTGGATTTCACAAGCTTCAAAATCTCCCCTCCCCCAACCGCATCCCAAAACCAGCCCAGCTCATCTCCACCTCCCTAACCTGTCCTTCCTCTCACCTATCCCCTCCTCCCACCTCAAGCTGCACCCCCATCTCCTATCTACTAACCTCATCCCGCCCCCTTGACCTGTCCATCTTCCCTGGACTGACCTATCTCCTCCCTACCACCACCCCCCCACCTACACTCACCTTTACTGGCTTCATCCCCGCCTCTTCGACTGGTCTGCCTCCTCTCCACCTATCCTCTCCTCTATCCATCTTCTATCCACCTCCCCCTCTCTCCCTATTTATTTCAGAACCCTCTTCCCCTCCCCCATTTCTGATGAAGGGTCTAGGCCCGAAACGTCAAGTTTTCCTGCTCCAATGATGCTACTTGGCCTGCTGTGTTAATCCAACCCCACACCTGGTTATCTAACATTGATAAAGCTGCTCAGTTTTACTGCTAGAAGTTGCCGTTATTTGATTATTTTGCTTTGTTATATTAAACAATAATATAGATGGGGGTAAAATCAATTCAAATTATTTCTAACCTTTCTTTGAAAGAATTGTAGAAACAACAGCATGACGTAGTAACTTGATCTATTAACAATGTTAGATTTTTAACTCGAGGAGTCTGCACTGCTCTTTCCCATACATTTTATCTACAGTCAAATAATTTGCACTTTCTCGAATACATCCTTTAAAGAATAAACAACATCAGGGAGGTGGAGAAGGATCAGTTAAAATTTTCAACAGTGAACTATATTTTCTGCATATAATTTGTAACCCCAAGGAAAACATTTGACAGTTTTGTTTGAGCAGATATTTGGACTTTGGTAACAAACATTTTGATACGTTCCTCGTTACTTGGATGAAAGAAATTTTACTTTTCTCTTAAAATCTGTTATTATTTAAGTCACTTACAAACCTCAAAAACAGTGAACTTCACCTACTGAAGTTCTAATGCATGGCATCAGAAACCTATCTTTCCTGTCCTTCCCATAGCTCACTCTAACTATACTTCCCTTTAAATAATGCACCATTCCAGCTGTAGAGTTCCATCATCTATCTTTAGAACTATTAAGCAATTCAATGTTTTGTTGTGTGCTCTTGATTAATTGAATAAAACTTAGCTTCTATCGCTTCTGTAGCCTTAGTTATCTATCAGCCACAGCAAATTCACAATTTTCCAGAGTAAACCGTAAGTTTACAAATCAATCTATCTTTTATTGTCAGGATATGATAAGTGGGATTCTGCTGGAGTCTGTGCTGGGGCTTCAACTTCCTACAATTTAAATCAATGATTTAGATGAGAGGAGTGAGTATATTGTGCTTAAATTTGCAGATGATACAAAGGTAGGGAGGGAAGTTATGTTAAGAAGAAATAAGTCTTTGTGGAAGGATTTGAATAGATTGAACAAGTGGACAACATCTGGTAGATGGAGAGTACCATGGAAAAATGTGAAGTTGTTGACTTCGACAGGATGAATTAAAAAAAAAAGTATTATTTAGAAGCAGAACGACTGTAGAAATTGAAGCAGCAGAGGGACTTTGGTGCTGTAGTGCATAATCACAAGAAGTTAGTATGCAGGTACAGCATGCAATTAAGGCGGGTAAAGGAATGCTATGGCTTATGAGGAGAGGAATTGAATAAAAGTGAGTTATGCTTCAGCTAGACTCTTGATAACTATGAGCAGTTTTTGGTCCCTTTGCTAAGGAAGGATGCAAATATGTTTGAATTGGTTCGAAGGAAGTTTATCAGATTTACCTAGAATGAATGAGTGGTCTCGAGGACAGGTTGGACAGGCTGGGAGATTTCTTTTCTCCCCTCACAGAGTTTTGAGAGACTTTGAAAATTCCTGCTTTCGAAGGTAGTGGAAGCTTCTTAAAAGGTAGGTATAGATTGAATCCCAGCCTAATGAGAATCTAAGGTCATGAGGGATACATGAGATTTCTAAACTCAAACTGATCAGTCATGTTATTATTAAATGATAGAATATGGTCAAGGAACTGACTGGTCTACATTTGCTCCCAATTTGTAGGTTTGTATTATCCACCTAGTCATTCGTCTAGTCAGGTTTCCAATGATAATTGGGTGAAGGGCTGCTATACAGAAATTCACACACATTTTACTTTAAATTTAACTATCAACAAAATGTTTTTGACAGATGTTTTGTTAGCATGATACTCTAAATGAATTGTCAATTCATAGTATTCTCACTCTCTAAATGTATCCTAATTTAGATTGATTTATTTTACGTCTATTCTTCTGGCAATTGACAGATGGTTGAGTCAGATTTCAACTATGTCCCTTGCAATTAATGATCAGGAAACATAACAAAACCATCTCTCTCTGTAAAATAGAGAATCTAATATTTACTGGGATTGGGTCTGAACAGTACAACAGACCATGGTGTCGTGCCTTCAAACACCTTAGGCACAGATGCACCAGGGGCCACTAGGTACATTAGAGATCTTTAGGTCTAAATTAGTTATGCTTTTGTGCTAAAATCTGGGGTGAGACCAGAGTACCAAGCTCCAGATGATGTGTACTTCTGAGGCTGGGCCAAAATATCAAAGTCAAGATTTAGAGGTGAGAAGCCGAGCACTGGAATGAACATTTTTAGAGGAAGAGCTGTGTTTTGGAGATATCAGAAGTGCAAATCATGCAATATAGATTATCCAAAAATGTTGGGCATTTATCGTTTTGAAGACTGCTGAATACACAAAGAAACTGCACACAGGTAAGAAAAACAACAAATCATGTACCAACATCAGCTAGATTAATTAACAACACTGGTAGAGGCAAAATAAACACACATCTGTGCATAAGACTTCACAGGAGCAATAGGTCACTTGAGTCTCACTAAGATAATGGCTGACTAATTACTCAACATCCAGATTACCCTGATTAATCTTGCAGCTTTTGCTTATCAAGAAACTGTCTAGCCGGTCTTAAAAATATACAACGACTACTCCCATTGCCTTTTGAGGAGCAGAATTCCAAAGACACTGCTTGGAGGAAAGAATCCTTCCCGGCCAGTCCCAGTGCACTGAAGGAGAAAAATCTAACAAAAAGCGCTCAAAGAGCTATGCATTCTACTAATTTCTCCTGAGGGACACTAAAATCAGCAGAACCTAGCTATGGAAGATGAAGAATTAGAACAGAAGTTCATTGCACCTTTTGAAAACTGGAAAAAATGGAATTCAGCTCTGGCTAAGCTATATATGACAGGAGAGAAGGGAGAACATATCAGGACCAAATATGTAAAGTTTCTAATGTCCATCAAAAGTTAGTTTTCTCATAGTTGTGAACAATGCATGAAAAGGGAAGAAAACTTTATTCTTGTTTAACTTGATTCAGTTAAAATAAAACTCTTTGCACCTATGGATAGAATCTTGGTGACCTTAAAAGACAACTGTTTATCTGACCAACGCCAAAAATAAGTATCTTTTATTCTCAAATATCTGACACATTCTTACATAATTTCTATTGCAAGTATCTCACGGGGAGTCCATTCCAGTACATCACTGCAGAAAAGTAGCTAATTCTAAGCTGACTTCGTACTTTTCCTCATTTAAGCTCCAACTCTTAGAATCATTGAATCTCTACAGTGCGAAAGCAGGCCATTCAATCCATTAAGTCCACATCAAATCCACCCCCAACTCCACCCCCCAACCCCCGAAACAGCATCCCACCTAGACTCACCCTCTACCCGAGTCCCCATAACCCTGCATTTTCTGTGGCTAATCCTAACCTAGACATCCCCAGCCACTCTGGGCAATTTAGCACGCCTAATCCACATAACCTGCACATTTTTGGATTTTTGATTTGACTTTTTATTGTCACATGTACCTGAGTACTGCAAAAAGTCTGAAACCAGGGCACCCACAGGAAACCCACACAGACATAGGGAGAACACTGCATGGAGGCTGGAATCAAACCAGGCTCCCTGATACTGAGAGGCAGCAGTGCTAACCACTGAGCCAATCCACAGTCTCTAATCTCTAGAATCTATGATATCATCAGACATAGAGCCAGGTTTCAGTGGCCTACATATTTTAAGAGTTTTGAATACTGAAAAATCTCTCTCCTGAGAAAATAATACCAGACTGTTATTGCCCTCTTCATTGTTCAAACTGGAGTAAGATAATTCCTGGATCACAACTGTCTGTTCACATGACATCATCTTTATTTGCATTCACGCTAAGTGAGCTAGTGGCAAACTTGCCCCCCCACCTCCCAAACAGCTGGAGCCAAACTCTGCCAGGAGTTGGGAGCTGATTGTGGAGCGCATTTTATAAAGGCAGATGACAGCCACGATGGGGCATTCTGCTGCCCTGCAGAATAGATGAGGAAGAACATTAGAGGAAGAGGAGCCTCGTTCTGCAAAGAAATGGATAAAATGGCCAACAAAAAAACTGCTGCACCCAATCTGTGGCTAGAACCCTTACTGTCAATTTTCCGTGCAATCTTGGCTGAGAATCCAGATAGTCATTATTCCATTGAGTGTTGTGGCTCTCTGATTTCTGCTATCAATTTCACAATCTTTAGTCATACATAGGTTAAGAGGTTTCAAGTACATTGGATTTTAAGCTATTGAAGCTTTAGAGGGTCTGGAGGATCAACAGTTTTATTACCCTCCAGTAAGAAGAGTGTTTTTTTGAAACATTACGGAAAGTTATTGATGAATGACTGTTTAAAACCTTTCTTCAGAAAAAAAAACTGTCATAACAGGGTTCATAACTCCTGTACAAAGGGCATGGACGAGGCATAGCTTTGGTTGCAGTTTTCTTGGGGAAATATCTCGGCATGAACTACACAGGGGTAATGGGAGTTGGTGTGGAGGCATGTGGTGCCAAGATGAAGCAGGGGAAGTGTGTGAGAGATGAGTGTTGGTTGGCCTTTCTGCCTTAATTGCAATAAAGTTCCGTAACACTGAAGCAAATATAAACAGCCCATCACCACACCCAATAGTTCCTGTCACAGCCTCTGAATGTTTTCCAGGGTTGGCTGCCCTAGGTACACAACCTAGAGAAATAATATAACTAAGAAATAACCTGGTTGATGTATGTAGGATGGACTTCACTCGATATATTTTTTACCTACTGTCCTTCCAATATTTCTTGCTTCAGTCAGCTTCTAAGGCTTAATGGGTTGAATGGTCAACTTCTACTCTTCAAATGGTCTTAAACAGTGGTTGTTTGTATTCATACATTTACTGGACAGAAATGCCCAAAGGTATTTCACAGACATATAATCATAAAATGGGTGTTGAGTCAAAGTGAAGTTGCTTAGCAGGTTGCCTAAAGATTTGCTCAAAGATGGGTTTAAAAGGATATCTATAAAAATCTATAAATGATTATTTGAAAGGACGATGGCAGAGAGACTGATTTTAGGGATGAAACTTTAGAATATGAGATCCAAGGAGTGAAAGTATTGACAACTGGTTAAACAAAGTCAAGTGGAATAAATGAGATGTCAAATTCAGAGGAACAGAGAGTGCGAGGACAAAGATAGAGGTGGTTACAGAGATAGAGAGGGGCAAGATTGGAGTTATTTAAATGCAAAGATGAGAATTTCAGATTTGGAAACTAAGGTAGGTCAGTAAGGGGTGATGGATAGGTAAACGTTCGGAATGGGAGAAAAATGGAGGCTGTCTAGAACATTCACACAGTCAAGGTTGGAGGGGACAAAAGCTAAGGGTTTCAGCAGTAGTTAGGCAAAAGCTCAAGTGGGCTGAACAACATTATGAACCTGAATGTAGGAATTATTTCATGGACAGAACGTGGAACTAGGAGTTTAGCCTAAAATCATATAGGAAACCTTCATGTGAACAGTTTAGTTCACTCTAAATCCATAACCTAGCAGATAGGTGAAGTAAGTACAAAGTTTGTGGCTGTAATGAAAGTCAATGGTTAGACAATGTTGTGGCTTTTTCAGCCTAACAATATAGAGTCAGGGTAAAATGTTGAGAAAACTGGTGGAGATGTACGGTGGCAGACTGGTTAAAGTTGATGAGCAGAATCTCCTGTCAAAAATGCAGTGTTCCCTTCTTTCATAAAAATGAAGGGCCAGAGTGCCAATTTGTCATTCCCTGGAAAATCTGACCCAATGTCACAATGTTAAATGACATACTGTTTAAATTATTTTAATAACCTCAATAGGTGACGATACTTAGACACATGTAGGCTGCACACAGATATGTACACAGTACTTTGTAAAAACAGAATCAGTTTAATCATTGTGACATTCTGCACACATGACTGAATGAGCCAGTAAGACGACTGCAGCTTGTGGATTCTGCTTTCCGAATGATACCATAGTTAATATTGGCCTAAATGTTCCTACAATGATAAGATCTATGAAACTTTGACCGTAAACTTAGGCAATGCAATCTTCTCTATTTGCTCCTGCATTCATAAGAATACTGAATTGCAGTAGCTATGTTCCCCCATTTATCTTATGACTGCACTAACTGAAGGGTAATTCTGATTGTTAAAATTGTCTTTTAACTCAAATTTGTAGTGTGGTACTCATCGAATATGCTTTCTGCAACTGGCCAATTGCTTCTTAATGGGATTGGTTAACCTTTTTCCAATTACAGCACATTATCGATGTGGGTTTGTTCAGCCTGTTGGGCCAAACTGGTTGGAATTGTTTCAGGATTATTACAAAAAAAAAACAGATCAATTAACCATAAAACATGCACAAAAACTAAGAAACCAATGTTATTCTTTTCAATTCTAAATATCAGCAGCTTCAATGAAGATGAGAATAAAGCAAAATCATGACGACTGCTGTTTGCAACAAGTGGCAGACCTATAGAAAGTGGTTTAACTTTATTAAGCATGTCTTTCTCTACTGCAAAAGAGCAATGCTAACACTAAATGTGCTCAGTGAATAGTACATGTATAAATGATACAGAAATATCAACATGTTCATTACCTCAAGTTTATGAAATTGCAAGTTAGAGGAATGCTGACAGAATTTTATTTTCTTCCCCTATCTAGACTAAGGTTGTTTCTCAGGTTAGAGCATAACATTTTAATGATGCAAATAAACCATTAGCCAAACTGCTTTTGTATCTCTCAATAACTGGCAAGTTTGGTTTTATGCAGTACTGATTTTCCAATCTGATCGCACTATCAGCCTATTTTTCTTTAATATTATACAGACTTATGGTAGTAATTAGACAAGTAATTTTTTTTAATGTGAAGAGGAAAAACATGCAATGACAGAATTGATGCTGAAAGGAAAATGCAGTTTTCACTTCATTCGTGGGGAAATTTAATGGCACCTTAATAAATAGGGGGATGTAAAGTGAGATAAAAATCAGACATTAATCTTATCTGACCTTTTGTGGAATTTAAAGAAGGATTTTTAATAATGACATCTCACTGTACTCAGAACCTACCACAAGACTCAAGGAGAGAGAGTAACACTATCACAAACTCGATGGCATCCATCCCATTTCAGTTTAATTTTAAATTTTCTCTTAAATACTGGAGTCACTGCATAATTGCAAAGACATTTGTAGCTCAGCATCAGCAGTCCTAACATGAGTAAAGTGAAATCCCATGAGATTTCTAAAATCAGAAAATTTTGGGGGCAGCATTATTTAAATTTTTTTTAATTGTTTTGTGAAACATAACTAAGCATAAGGCTTCGAGTAGGACCTTCCTATGATGGTTTCCATACGTAGCACGCAGCCACTTTCAGTTAGTCTCAGTCTAATGCTGATACATTTCAGATAAAAGGTGAAAATTTGCACCGTCCAACCCCACACTCCCAACTCCACCCACGTGAATTGCTGAAAGAGATTGATGAAGTTTTACAGGACAGTTTTGCTATTAGAGCTGGGACAGGACAGAACTTTTTTTCTGCCCCCTTCCAACAATGAGAGTTAGATATACCAGCAATTTTAAGTAAGTGGCTGTAACGTCTTTGATTCCTCTGGTCACTTACTTAAAACACTGGTGGGATGTACATTTTTGCAGCGACTTGCTACAATTTAACTGGGGCAGCTGAAGGTAGTCTGAAAAATGTTACATCTCTCATTCTAACTTGTGGGTTTCCCGATGGAAAATTGATTGTTCTGTGCAAGGAAATATGTCTTTGTAAATCTATAGCATGAACAGATCCTAGCTAACAATTATGCCTGGTTTCCTTTCCCATTTGTTCATGGGAAATGTCATTGCTGGCTAATCCAACTTACATTAGCACCCATAATTCCACACAAAGTTAATGGTGAGTGATTTACTCAACTGAGGAGGTAGATACACATACACAGCTATAGTGCCATTAGGAAGGGAGTTTCAGGATGTTGATTCTGTGACAGCAAAGGACGCACAATATTTTTCCAGATCCAGAATGGTGAGTGGCTTGGAGGGAAACTTGCAGGTGATGGTGCTCCTGTGCATCTGCTGTCAAGTGGAGATATTTAGATTCCCTTTGGAGATTATCAGTGCCTGACACTTGCATGGTGGGAATGTTACCAGTACTAGCCCAAGCTTCAATGTGGGCCTGGCCTTGGTGCATACGGACGCCGCTTCAGTATCAGAGAATTGCAGTTGGTGCAGAACATTGCAATCACCAGTGAATGTTCTCACTTCTGAGCTAATGATGGAGTAAAGATCATCGATGAAGCAGCTGAAGATGGCTGGCACTAAGAAATTTTGTGCAGGAGTACAGTGGATGTGGAGATGATAACAACTTTGATGGACATCATCCTGTCAGTCACATCTTTTTCCACCAATTCAATATGACAAAAGTGTGCTTTTAAAAGGGATTTGTTCTATTTCTCTTGAAGGGAGGCGTTGTAAACCTGATGCCGAGGAATCTGCTCCATGGAAAACAGAGTAAGCAATTTTGTTTTGTTTTAAAAATTAGTCAAAAGAAGCACAAATGGATGGAGTCAGGCTCACAGATCCAGGTTTTATTTTTGCTTTCAGCTGAAGTTGGCATTTTTGGAGTTGAAGCTACGAGATACAGCTCTCTCTCTCTGTTGCTGCAAGCAGCTTGAGTTCTGTCTCTGCTGCTAAATTCACTATTTTCAGTTTTTTTCCTTCCTCCTGTACTGGAGAACATTGCAAGTGAAGGAAATCTGTTTCACTGGATTGCCGTTGCCAAGGGTGTGTTTATGGGATGTTGCTGTATTGGAACAGTTGTTGAGGAATAGTTAATATATTAATTTGTTTGCACTAGAGTTAAACTTATGTGAATTCTTTTACTGTCTGAATTCTAACTGTAGTGTCAGAATTCAGTGTTTTGCTGAAAGCCCAGTAGTTTGACCAATTGAATCACATTTGGAACACAGAGCTGTACATATGCCTTTAAATAAGATAAATTATAGGGTCTAGACTATCTCCTTAACATGTTTTGAGAGGATGTGGTTTGTTCCATAACATCACCATGATCTTTATTACAATATGTCCATCCTCACTTCTGTTCCAGTTTAAAACCTACAAGAGAGTGGAGACTGGGTGTAACCATTTTCGTTCCAAATTCCTCTATTTAAATAGTGCGTTCATTTCCACTCGACGGAGTTTCGGGACTTATGTATTTGACTGGAATCACATGCCCCATGGTCAGTTGCAGTGTTTAAACTAAAAGACAAAAAGCACGTAGAGCAAGAAACAATCATTCAATCCAGCAGCTCAATTTCACCTGCAACTTTACTCATGAATAGTTACTTAATACTGAACTTGGCTTTAAAACAGTATGGAACATAAAGGGTTAATCGCTCCTCTTAGATCTTTGTGGAGAACTAAGATTTTGTGTGTGTTTTGTGAAGGCAATGTAAGCAAAGGGACTTGAATGTGAAATTCAATTCACTTTCCTTGTATTTTTTGAGAATCTAGCTGGAAATATTGTATTTTAAAGCTGAATAGTAATTTATGCAACTTTCAAGATAGGATTAATCCTACGAGAAAACAATTTTGCAAACCTGCGAAATGCTTAAGTGTGTTACAGAAATTAAGTCACTTAAGTCACAATGCTACATATAATTGAACTCTTCCTTTTGTACGAAATGCATAATTCAGCAAATCACTGCCGATAGTCACTGGTTCACAAGTCTGCTGATAAAAATAAGTACCTTTGAGTAGTCAAATCCATGCTTCTCCTTTACACCATTTCTATTGAGAGTGTAATTGTAAAACCGAGAATTCTTTACTAATCCAACCCACTCACGCCAACCAGGTGGAATGTAGCTGCCATTGTACTCATTCAGATACTTTCCAAAGAAAGCTGTAATACAAAGAGAGGAAATTAAATAACATCCAAATCAAAAAGCTGTGCATTTACATTGCTGAGAAACTCCCATTAACAGAGTAGCAAGCTTTCTATTGTTAATCAGTTCATTTTATTTTAATAGAAATGCATTGGAGGTCATGAGTTGTTCTCAAGTTTGTTCATGTCACATGGCAACCAGCTGCTAGGTAGTGTACCAAGATGACCCACTAAAGCAGAAACTCCTTGGTTTTTCTGGTGCTACAAGGAAGTAGAGTCATATGCAGGCTCTCAATAGCCTGATTTCTGACCACCGGGTGTGAGGGAGTTGTGGGTGGGTTCTAAGCCAAGACAACAAAAGGCAGTTTTTAAAAGGAATGGTCTTTTGTATTCTGATTTGTTAACAACGGATTATCTTTGGAATCCAATTTCTGTGTTCAGGCGGTGGAGGGGTATCGAAGAGTCCCCTGTCTGGACTGAGCAGGAATGCCATTTCCTGACAGACTGGAACCAGTAAGTGTACAAGATACACTTGTAGCCATGCAGGCATCCGTCACAGCTGAGCAAAGAGAGCGCCATCCTCCAACCTTGCACACTATGGATGGGTCAGTATTGGAGGCTCCAGACAAGTCTGTATGTCCAGTACGTGTGCACGCTCATGAGCAATGTTTCTTCAGCCTCTGTTTGATTTGCTCAGTGATGCTGTCTCTTATCTCAAAAGCAATACCATTCAGTATTTACATAGATAGATCTGACAAAGAACAGGAACTCATGAGGCGTGAACATTAAACACGACCAAATGAAAAGAGGGCAGTCTTCAAGTCCTGCATGTTTAATAAGTACAGCCCCAGCTATGAATAATTATGATAGTTTGCGAGCACATAATTCATCAATGACTTGTTGACATGAGACAGCTATTCTAAAATTTCCTAAGTGAGAAGATGGTTCTTCAAACTCCATTTTAGACTTGAACACAGTTTTGATTGTGCTGTTATGAAGGGAGCAGTTGATCAGGTTTTTTTCTATTTAAGCATGGCATTTTTATTTAAGCAAAAGGTACAATGTCTCATATCTCGGAGGTACTTAACCTGGGAGAACCTTATTTTTCTGTAGCTCTCTAGATAGTTTTTAGTTTTTATTGTGGTTGATATACGAAGACCATTTTTCAATATTTTGAAGGGTGTAGGTTACTTTCTATGGTTGAATGGTAGCATGAAATACACCGGTGATATCATTAACATTATCCTCTATATGAACGGAATGCTAATCCTGTTTAATGTACTAAAGTGAAAATTTCTGGCTATTGGGTAAGATATGTGCTGTGGACTGTATTAACGTGTAGTACGTACCAGATCTCACACTCCCGGTTCAAATTGCAGCCTAAGTGCTTTTACGTGCATGCTAAAAATAAACTGTGGATTTTGTGAAAAACTTAATTGCAAGCAGATTCTTGGTTACAGATGGGGCCTTGACCCTAATTTCATTAAAACCACAGGTGGTGAGTAATTTTAAAAAGTAAAGAGCCACAGAATTTTACAGCAGCATAGGATATTGAGCCATTATTCTTGGCCTGATTTCCTGAAGAAGTTATTGATTTAGTGCCATTAATGTGAGCCCTTTTACCCACACCCATTTGGAATTTTAATTTTGAAAGATTCAATTACTTTTTAAAAGCTGTTATGGATCTTTCAGGACTTGTTGCTAGTAAGATGTTTGTGTTTTAAGAACTCTTAGCTGGAATTGTTCTGACAAGATAGCACTGCTATCTCTCAAAAAGGCAACCCTGCTTCAGCACACAGTGTAATACAAGGCGGCATACTGCCCATAGCACCAGCTGGGTGATCGCCACCCACTGAGGCTGCTGTCCTGAGTAAGGATGGCGATCTACTCCCAGGAGCAGTTGGTCCAATCAGTAGATCTGAAGTTTAGCAGCTCAGCAGCACCACCACTAGTGGTGGTCATTGCTGGGACCAGACCCGTAGGATGAGGGCATATTGCATTTTTGCACTCAAAGAGGGATAAGGGGGTTTGAGGGTAGTTGGAGAGGGCTCAGTGATCAGTGTGCCTGGCAAGCTCTGCCAATAGGCAGCACCCCTACAGTAGGAGTAGTCATTGCTGGCTGTGAATCCTCTGTGGGTCCTAGAATGCCAGAACGATGGTTTCACTTATGTGAGCCTATTGGGTAGCTGCCAGGTTTCACCAAGTGTTCTTTCCACATGGCAACCTACCAACTGCAGCTGGCAAAGTGCCTGCACTGCTGGAACATGGCCCTTAATTGATCATTTAGGTGGCTCAATTGAGCTCCAGGTCGATGGACTTACCTGTTATCACTACCAAAATTACACAGCAGAGGCAAGATGTTTTCCACATTATTCTTCCACATGCCTGCACCATTTTGCCATCCTGTCTCTCTCATAAGCTGTCCCCAAAGGCCTGGTAAAGCTCAGCCATTAGTGTAAAACTATTTCTCCTACACCTTCTCATTCTGTAAACTGAGGGTTCTTACATGCCAAGTCACTAACTAGTAGAAATAATTTCATCTGAATTCCCTAATAAAAATGCCTCATAGCTTTGTAAACATGGAACATCCTCTTCACTTATTCTGTTCAAATAAAAAGAGACCTAGTTTCTCCTTAATAATAAAAATAAAGTGAAAATACTGGAGAAACTCAATAGTGCTGTCGGCATGACCTTTTGAAAAAGGGTATAATATTTGTAATTCTCCAATTCTCTAGCACTACTGTCGTATTTAAGGCAGATTGGAAAACGAAGCCCAATACCTCCAGAATTATGACCTTTACATCCCTCAGCATCCCCAGATGTATTCCACATGGTTTTTGGTAATTCACCCAGTTTTTAATACTTATATTAATTTCTAGATTATCCAAGCTCCTCTGCTCCCCCAAATATAGAATCCATTAACACCATTGATTTCCAATTTTCCCCTGCACCTTGTATAACTGAACTAGCCATGATGCTGTGAATGCATCTCTGATTGCAATTTTGACAGGAACCGTCACTTTCTCCAATCATCAAGAATTTTGATGATGCAAAGCCTACAGTTGGCATATCTCGATGCTCACTTCAATGATTCACTCACTTTAACTCATTCATTTATTAATAATGCTCAGCTATCAGGACTTGGAATGTTAAATATAATGAACAACTTTATGCTGAAGCAGAAAAAGTGGTTTCAGTAAAGATAGCTTTCCATTTTTTTTTAATGACATGCTAAATAATAAGAAAAGCAGCCTCAAAATACAACTAAAACTTTGGAGTCTTTTCAAGTGGTCATCTCTGTACACTAAAGGAAACAGGATCCCTGCTATTTCAGTAATTGTCAGCCTAAGTTACTAAGCATTATCTTTGAAATTCAAAGGCTTAAGAGAACCTTTAAATGTGTGTGTGATCGTAAAAGGACTAAACACTGATGGTAAATTCTCAGCGTAAATCAAATACTCAATGCATGGACTCAAAAGAAATGTCAGCAGGGGCTCAATTAAATATAAAAGGAAGAACTGGGCATAGACTTTTAAACACAAGCTAGAATAAAGTATCGATAGGATAGCTGGTAAAAAAAATCCATGTATATTAAAGTAGCTTCAGAATTTTTTTTCCTTGAATTTGAAACTATTTAAAATAAAAGCTTTATATCTTCCAACATCTAGAGTCTGTAGAAAATTACATTTTCAGCGGTATGAGGGACAATTATTTGTCCAAGAGTAATAATTGTTATTTTTCTAAAAGACTGGTATCTGTTTTAAACTTGTTTATAAGCTAAGCAACTAAATTAGATAATAAAATACAACATCAGATACCCTTATTTTATCCAATTGCTTTGACAGGATTAAGGTTTCCCATTGTTTAGTCTCAATGTACGATGACAGCCTGATTTTTAAGAGTAATCACAATGTTAAGCATGATAACATAGTAATATGATGTGAATCAGGCACAAAAGCAGGTCATTCTACCCTACTAGCCTATTCCACCATTCAAAACCATCATGGTTGGTAGGACTGTGGCAGTAACTCCCCTTTCCTGCCTACCCCTAAACCTGCTAACTTGCTTGTTAGTTACATCATGCAGTATGGAATAACACTGGTGAATGAAACAAACATGGCAAGACAAGGCAGCAGAAAATTTTAACTAATTTTTTATTCCATAAACCAAGCATTTTGTTAGTCCCTAATTAAGTTTTTGAGCTGATCCAGATCTGCGTAGATCTAGACTTGCTAAACTATTGGTTTTCTAAAGACTCTGAGGCTATGTCTCCATGCATTATGTACTTATTTCACACATGGACAAAAGAGCTGAATTCCACATGACTGATTGCACTTGACATCAAGGCTGCATTTAACTATGTGTGGCATCAAGGACCCTTAGCAAAACTGGAATCAGGAGAAAACTCTTGATTGGTTGGTGTTATACCTAGCACAAGGAAGATAGTTGTTATTAAAGATCAGCCATCTCAGCTAAAGAACATGTCTGGAGGAGGTCCTTGGGAGAGTGTCCTTGCTCTAACCATCTTTAGTTGCTTCAGAAATTCAGATGCACTATAGAAATTCACCAAGGTTCCTTCGTCAGCACCTTTCAAAACCACAAACATGAACATCAAGAAGAACAAGGGCAGCACATGTATGGGAAGACCACCACCTGATGGTTCCTTTCCAAGCCACATATCATCCTGATTTAGAAAGACATAGTCATTCCTTCAGTGTTACTGGGTCAAAATCCTGGAACATCTTCCCTAATAGCATTGTGGGTGCATCTACACCAAATGTTCTGGTGCAAGAAGGCAGCTCACCACCACGACCTCAAGGACGACCGGGGATAGACAGTATGGGCTGATTCAGGGGGCAACACAATCATCCCATATTTGAAACTTTAAAAAATAGCTATGTGCACGCAAATCTGCAAAGAACTTTACAGGTCTTATCCCCTGTAAACAACTGTGTAAACAAAATTAAAGGAACCACCAAGTCAAAAAGATATTCCAAGAACAACTAGCAAATATTAAAGGTAAGTCAAAACAGACTCTGAAATAAAGCTTAAATTACAGTCAAAAAATTAGTTGGCTATTTGGAACAGCTTAATAATTTACTATATTACAGTTTATAAATATTTAGGTAATTGATTTCTGGTCACTTTCAGGTTCCATTTCTCATCACTCCTCTGTTCTGCTATCATTTCCGTTTGTTTGTATCTATCGTATTTACTTTTATTAAACTCTAAAAAAATATAACCCATTCCACATCTCCATTTAACATTTGCCCTATATTTTGGCAATAAAGATACTACTCTAATTTTCCCAGCCTTCTCTTCCTTACAGTACAAAAGAGATCTTACACTTAGGAGGATGATTAAAATGTGGAACTCGCCACAGTTGTTGAAGTGAACAGTATAAATACATTTAAATGGAAACTAGTCAGGCGTATGAGGGAGAAGACAATGGAGTATTACAATGATAGATGTAGATGAGAAAAGATGTGAGGAGATTCAAGTGGAACAAAAACGCCAGAGTGGAATGATTGGACTAACGGCCTGTTTCTGCGCTATATAGGGAATGCAAGATTATTGTCCCATTATGCAGCAACAAAGGTTTATTTACAACAGAATACCAAATCTGGTTGAGAGCCAAAAAAGTTATGATTTTTAATCTTTTGTTTGAAATTAGCAAGGTTAGATGCTTACCACATATCTGCAGGGAGAAAACTGTACTGCAATTGCTGTCTAGATATGAAATATCTGCTAAGAGTCTGAACTCATTTTAGCAACACAATAGATTTTCATGTTGTGTGGTATTTACAGATTGATCTTAGTAACTAACATTCTTCAGAAAGCCCTCTAAGAGCTGAACTAACCAAGCATGGATGATGAGTGGATGATGAGTGTGCCAAGCAGTTTTCTAATGCCCATTGGAAATGATGACCATTTTCTGTAATTATATTTACAAATGCTACGCTATATCATATTTACAATGTAATACCAGTAACATCTTCATTTATTTTAATGGAAAAGTTAAACTCGAAGGTGTGAATACAGCTAGGCCTGGTGTATTCTAGTACTACGCAGCTAGCCTTGGGAGCTTTCAGGTCTGTCTAGAATCATTAGTCACCATCAAACCCGTTCCAGGTTTTTCACTCTCTGCTTCCAGTAAGACCAGAATACAACGCCAATAGGAAATAATTTCACACACTAATTTAGCTATGGCCACGTGGTATCTTTTGCCATAGTCAGCCAGTCATAACAGCATGGAAGGAGGCCATTTGTCTAATCGAGTCTATGCCAACACACTGTACCATAACAGAATTATTCCCATTCCCCTACTGCATCACTGTAAGCACTTGAAGTAAACAAACTTCAGGGCTATCAACTTTCCGTTTTATGATTACTCATCAAATTCACTTCCCTCATGCTCGTAGGCAGCAAATTCCGAGTCATTGCCACTTGCTGCATAAAAATGTTTCTCCTCTTGCCCACAAACTTAAATCTATGCCCCTTATCCATCTACCATCAGATGATGGGAAACAGATTTTCTTAGTTTACTTTGTCTAAGCTTATCTTCTACACCTCTATCAGATCTCCCTCAACCTCTATTGATCTTAATTGGACATCTCTAACTTCTCCAATCTAACTGAATTGCTACATTCCTTGAAATCATTCTGGTCAAATTCCTTTGCACCTTCTTGAGGGCCTTTACATCCTTCTTTAAAAAAAAAAATCTAGATCCAACACTCTAATTGTGGTCCACTCTGGTCTTTAGACAAGTTTAGCATAGTCTCTTCCTTTGTACTCCTCACCTCTATTTAGGAAGCCCAAGGTCTGTATGGTTTTCTAACTAGTTTCTCAAATATCTTGCCACTTTACTAAAGCTATGCACAAAAACTGTCCATCTCTCTGCTCTGAAATGCTCTTTAGAACTGTGTCACTAAATCTATATTGGGTCTACATATCCCTTCTGCCAAATTGCATTAACTCTGCTTCTTTGCATCAAATTCCATCTGTCCCTTGTCTATCCATTTTGCTAGTTTATCTATGCCCTTTTGCAGTCGATCAGTATCATCTTGTTTGACATGCTTCCAAATTTCATATCCTTATTTAATTTGAAACTTCAGTCCTTGAGCACCATTGTCTCCCATCTTGCAGTCTGACAAATCTTACCAACACCTGCTGATATCTGCCTATCAGCCAACTTTTGTTTTTAAAATCGAACTGACACTGACCCTCTGATCACATGAACCTCAACATTATTAGCCAGCCTTTTATTGGGTACATCAAGGTGTTCTAAATTCACAGAAAGCCAGTAACTATTGCATTCCCTTCAAAAGATTCAAATATGATAGTCAAACCTGAACTGCCTTTCACAAAGGTTTCTCATGTTCCTTGATTAAAAAGGTTTTAAAAAATGGAAATTGAATACATGGGACTATACAATTGATATTCATTAATTCTGTCCCCGAATTAAGAAATGGGGGTGGGGGGAGGGGTCAGTGCAGAGGAGATGGATGTTAGTGAATGAGGGATAAATGGAGGTTGTTTGCAAATAAATAAATCTTACAACAGGTCAGCATTTGTCCTATTGGACTGCATTTTAAAATCAACCTTTTCATATTGGACTGGGAGGTGGTAAGGGTGGAAAACAGCATCAGGAGTGAAACCAGACGGGTTCCCACAACCGTAGAATATTACTAAAAAGGCAATAATCTTGGCCATCCACTGACTGGACAGGGGCACCTACTGAGTCCTATTAAATGTCCCATTAGTAGGATAGTTTCATAGATTCCCTACAGTGAGGAAACAGGCTCTTCAGCCCAACCAGTCCACACCAACCCTCGGACCATTCCATCCAGACCCACTCTGCTATAACTCACTTTAATCTACACATCCCTGAACACTATGGGTAATTTTCCACGGCCAATCCACCTAGCCTGCACATCATTGGACTGTGGGAGGAAAGCGGAGCACCTGGAGGAAACCCACACAGGCACAGGGAGAACGTGCAAACTCCACACAGACAATCGCCCGAGGGTGGAAATGATCCCGGGTCCCTGGCGCTGTGAGGCAGCAGTGCTAACCACTGAGCCACCATGCCACTTGAATAGATGGCAGGAATTTTACAAGCCTCAAATTGGCACCCAACCGAGCATGGTTTGTCCACATCCAGGTGGCCTCCCCAGCGGGTTCTACTTTCATGACACTCCATAGGACAAGGATAGGACCCTTGCGGAAATGACTGCCCCACAGTGCCAAAGGCACCACTACAGATTTCCACTGATGGTGCTGATGCATAATTGTCTAGGCTGGAGAATTTTTCTTAGCCCACCCTTTGAGAATGCCTCCACATCAAGATGCTCTCTCCTTGCATCTGCTTCTCTATTGACAGTGTTGCTGAGTTGCTGGTCCTCTGAGGTCAGCCAGCTACTGGGAGAGATAGATCATGTCATTAATTGGAAACCAATCCCAGTGGAAGGTCTCAATTAATCCTACTACAGTGGAACTGAAGCCACTTTGGCCTGAACAACAGGACCAACAGCATGCAGACAAGATTTTAGCATGATTATAGGATCACTGTGAAAATTGTCTACTTGAAATTGACATACATGGTGTTCTCATTTTCAAAAGATTACATTTTAACTAGACTGGCAAAGTATTAGAATTTCTTTCAGCTTTAGGAGATTTTATATTTTTAAATGAAGGATTGTAATCTGTGGTTATTTAATAAAGATCTGTTAGTGAAGCTAAATCAAATCTGCAGATGGTTCGAAAATCTCGATTATCATCTGGCTCAATGTATAGTTACAACTAGTTATAAAAAAAACAACATTAAATAGTTTAAGATTCAGTCTAACTTGCATGGATTTATGAGAGCTTGTAGTTGAAGTTACAGTTTGGATGGTTATTTGGTAAATTACACCTATACCATTATAATAATCCATTGTCATCCCTACTTCCATGTTCTTTAGACATATCTTTCAACCAATAATAAATAGATAAAACTTTCAGCTAAGCAACTTTTGGAATTTTTACACATTTAAATGATACATTTCTAGACGTGGGTTATTTATTTGCTTACCTTGTTAATTAGAACATTCCATAAACACTACTTAAATTTTCTACATTCTTTTGTTCTTCTATTGAAATTTTACCACAGTTAAAATATTTCCATGTCACAATTTCATTTTATATAAAGAGGGCTTTTCTCCATAAAGTATTCAGATTCTTTAAGACTTATAACTAATATCATAAAAAGGGTTGTAATTTCTTTCAGTAACATACCTGTCCTATAACCAGTGCTGTTCAGATACACAGCAAATGTCCGTTGTTCATGTGTGGCCTGCCAGGAGGAAGATGAACAGTTCTCATTGTTTGTGTAGGTATTGTGGTTGTGGACATATTTCCCTGTCAGCATGGATGATCTTGAAGGGCAGCACATGGGTGTTGTCACAAATGCATTTGTGAAGTGGGCTCCTCCTTGTTCCATTATCTTCCTGGTCTTGTTCATTACTTCCAAAGATCCTGAGAAGTATAAAAATTGATATTGTAATTACTCAGAATTAATCTTCTCAAATATAAAGCTTGGCAGGTCTGTGACATATTCCTAGTGAGTAATTTTGACTTGGGGTAGTACTGTAAAATGTTATATTCGCAAGGGATGGAAATAAAAATGAAAGTTGGAAGTGATTCATAAGATGGGTGGTTGAATCATTAAAGCTAGCTTTAGATTCTCATCCAATGTCAAAATTAAACACCCCCACCCCCACCTTATATAACTCTGGATAACACTTTCATAGAATTTGACACTATCAAGGGAGCAACTATGATTTGACTTGGGTCTCAAGTCAAGTCTGCAACTCCACCTCTAATACTAAAATGGAACTTCCAAGTCTTCAAATTACCAGGCCAAAATTAGAATTGCAGATTACCCCTTGGATTCAGAGAAGTACCACAGCCCATTAATCGGTTCTATATTTTCCTTTGTTATTCTGTAATTGTATGTTCTTGACTGCAATTTGCAATTCCTGCATGAGATTGTCTGGACATTGTTTTGGGGGAGCTAGGTTGCTCACTGCACTTGGAACACAGGCCTCAGTGAAGCGTTTCTAGTCTGCCTGCCATCAAGGTCCAGGTTGGGTGGCTAGGGAGATGATAGCTCAGCTTTTAAGTTTTGGTCCTCAATGCTTCCTTCAATTTCACATGTCTTTGGGCACTTTCCCCTCTTGACTCAGCCATGACTCTCTCGTCATCCAACATCTTAGCACTGCCAATCATTTTTCTAAAGGCTGTGCAAATATTATTAATCCATTTAAAAGTACTGTAGTTTGAGTACCATTTACTTTTGCTTGCACTATATCAATGTGCACACAAATATTAGAACATGATAATATTCAAACTAAGTGCTATGGAATTGGAAGAAAAACGTCATGCCAGGTGTCTAACTGCCTCTGAATTCACATAAATAAAAAATAATTAGCATTTTAAAAAAAACTCCTGCATGTTTTCATTCCCATTCTCCTTACTCCAACACACCTCTCCATTTTCACCTTCTGCCTCCTCCATGCCATCTGCTCACCACCCTCTAATCTTATATCACCTAAAAATGACATCATTAAAATCAACATCATTAAAGACAGCAAGATCATAAAGACTAAGCAATGCCAGCTTTTACTCTCACCTCGTCATAATTAGGCCACATCTCATGGTATATACAATTATCTCCATTGAGCTTATGCCACTTGGACAACAAAGGCTTTCCAAACTTTCTCTCATTTGTCTCCTCAGTAAAGCAATGGATAACTTTATCATTAGAGTGTTTGTTAAATAATTATAGGGAAGCAAATGCTAGTCAAATATAATTGTAGTGATTAGGCAAAATAAAAATCATAGAATTTACAGTACAGGAAGCCATTTGACCCATCATGTCTGTGCCAGCTCTAGAAAGAGCTACCCAGTTAGTCCCACGCTTCAGCCCTATCTTCATAGCCCTTTAAATTCACTTGCAAAGTGTTAATTTCTTTCAAAAATATCTTTCTAATGAGTGAATGAAAATCATTTAAAATACAAGAAACAATGTTCTGAAAAGAAAAAAAAAAAATCTACTTCTAAAGCAAACACTTTGTAACTAATAATGTAACCAAGGCAAAGAGCCAGGATTTCTGTACTTTGGGTAGGGCAAGTCAGCAAGCACCAAAATCTACCTAAACTTGAACAGGGATTTCGATCCACTTAGCCAATCGAGATGATCAGTCTTCAAGCCAGAATATATGCATCTTAAAAAAACCACTTTGTAATAGCATTTGGAAAAGACACACATGACACCATAACTTCTCACTCAGCCTGGTGAAGGATTCAATAGTGAACCATGAACAATCTCAACTACATTGTCTGCTGATTGACCAATTAAACCCCGGTGGCCTCTGCACTATGTCTACTCAACAATAAGTAGACTTTGTTGTTTAGGACACAAAGATCCATTTTTACAAAGGAACAATTCATCATTCATTATATGCTGTAACCTATGTTTTTATAAAGAGTCAGCTGTCGCTTATATGATACTACTTTTGCCTTTGAACAATACATCTCCAGGTTCAAGTTCTTCTCCTGGTTTGAGCACATAAATATCAAACCACACATGCCAGTGCAGATAACTGTACACTGTTCAAGGTGCTGCCTTTTGACTGAGACATGAAACTGAAGTCCCATTCACCTACTGGATTAGATGAAAACTAAACCAGGGCACTACTTTAAAGAGGAGCACGGAGCTATGCCTGGTGTCCAAAAACAATCCTTCAATCAATATCATGACATTACCTGGTCATTATCACATATTGACCACATTCATTAACATTAGTGAAACACAAATGTTTGTCTAAACCAAAGTAGCAAAAGCAAAACAAACAGAAAATTGCATGACCATAGAATGGTATAGCAGTGTACAGCAGACCTCTAGATATTACTTCTGCCAAATTTGAAGCAATTTTCAGCTGTTAGGTGCTTCTGATCTACACTTCTGACCTGACATGTTGAACAGAGAAGCACTTTCTATTTTGTAAAGCATACTGAATAAACAATAGGTAATCTACCAAATGACATATACCACTGTTTACATACAAGCACATCCAAAGCTTCCCTGAGGGAATACAAGGCCTGATTTGAACTCATACAGAACCTAATCATTTCTAGAGTTAATACCACTGAGTAGAATAAGATTTTGTGACAGATGTATGCCATTTAGCCCAGAGTCTGTTCCACCATTGAATGAGATCATGACTGATCTGATACTCATCAATTCCACTTTCCTGCCTTTTCTCCATAAACTGTGATTACCACACTGATTAAAAATATGCGTATTTCAGCCTTGAATATACTCAATAATCCAGATATGCTAGCTCTCGGTGGTAAAGAATTCCAGCCTCTAAAAGAAAAATTCCTCCTCAACTCTGTCTTAAATGGATGGCCACTTATTCTGAGACTATGCCCTCTTGTCCTAGACTCTCTCAAGGTGAGACAACTGTTCCACATCTATCCTGTCAAGACACATAAGAATCCTGTATGTTTCAAGAAGGTCATCTCTCATTCTCCTAGATTCCAATAAGTACAGTCCTAACCTACTCAGCATCTCTCTTAAGAGAGAGATTCTTTAAACCCGGGATCATTCTTGTAAACGTCCTTTGGACCCCCTTCAATGCCAGCACATCCATCCTTAGATAAAAGGCCCAAAACTGCTCACAATATTCCAAATGCTGTCTGACAAGAGGCTTATGCTACTGAGGCTGCACATCTTTGCTGCTGTATTCTAGCCCTTTTGAAATTAATGCTAACATTGCATTTGCTTTCCTAACTGCCAAATGAGCCTGCACGTTAAGATTAACAGAATCCTGAACTAGAACTCCCAAGTCCCTTTGTGCTTCAGATTTCAAAAGCCTTTCCCCATTTAGAAATTAGTCTGTGCTTCTATTCTTCCTACCAAAGTGCATAGCCCTCACACTTTTAACTGTGGCATAGAGGTTTGAATGTGGCAAAGAAAACTGCACTGAAAAAACCTTTCCAGCATCAGAAAATAGATTCTGATTGATCCCAAGAATAAAGGTCAGACAGATCACCAGTTAAGAATCTTTCTAAAAGATGTCAACCCCAATTGACTCAAGAAAGTTAAATAATTACATATTTTAACTTAAAGGATTGCACAAAAAGTTACACACTGCTGCATTTAAGTCAGCAAATAACATGCTTGCATTATTATAGGGTTCAATACTCTTACAATGCTCTATTTCTTATATCGGAATATCCCTCGCTTGCTGAAAGAAGTTTGTACAGAATACATCATGCAAAAATAAATAGTCAAATATTCAGAAAGACACTGGACACTAAAGGAAGCTAGCTATTTATTTTAAATGGAACAAGCTCAAGTTACGACGAGAAAGAGGGAGCTTTGTTTCTCTCCCATATGGTATTTCTCATTTCTCAAAAAAATTTCCTAAGCATTTCCATTTGATAAGTTGTTTTGAACACAGCAATTATTATTGTGCAGAAAAACTTTATAGCCAATTTAAGCAGAACATCATCCAATAAAAGTCATAATGAGATGAATAACAGGTTAATTTGCTTTTTGCTGTTGTAAATGTGGACTAAGTGCCTGGGAGATCCCAATCCTCTGAGTAGTGCCAAAGGGTTTTTAATATCATCCAGTACTCCCAGAATTGGTTTAATCTGTCATCTGAAGGACAGCAGCTCTGACAGTGGAACCTTAGAGATTGAGCCTTGATCATGCACTCAAGTCCTGGGGACTGGGTTATTTGCTTTAATCTTCACCGCCGGGAAAAACTCACCATGCCTCTCTCATAGTAAATTGCATTGAAGAAGGTACATTTTGTACAGCATAGAACCCACTGGTGGTTTTAGAATAAAAGTTATGGAATAAAGGCCATTGATCTTTCATATACAATCACAGTAACGCAGCACCAAAAACCTGTGTAAATTTATCACGTTTAATAATTGAAGCTACCTTGAGAATTTCTCATTTGAATTACTCTGTATTTGCTCTTGAGAATAGAAGAAATACTACACTGGGCTCTTAAAAGTTGGCTAATAAAGATAGTATGTCCATAAGTATTTTCTTTCATTAAATCTTTAATGTTTCTTCATAACCATGTTGGATCATCAGTGGGGGAGGGCACAGCTCTCTGGAAGCTGTTCAACTGCACAATCAGGCCCAAGTCTGAGCACTTCTCTATGTATTACAACCATGCTAGTTGAGTGTGGGTGTTTGGATAGAAATGCAGTCACGTACAAATGTCTGTCATAGTCTGCCTTTGACACATTCTCTGTCTTGAGGCAAAATTTTAAGCTTCACTTCACTGAAGTCCTGGGGTTGAACACATTAAAAAGCACAGCTGCAGACCTAGGAGCTGTCACTAAAAACTGTTGAGTATCTCAGTGAAAACACTAAGATAGAATGGCTGCAGCTTTTCCCCTACTAACTCCTGTTCACATTACTGGGGATCAGAGGCAGAACTGGGAATTCTTCTAAAAACAATGATAGATTTAGGCAAAAACAACAGATTTATTGAGCACAGTGTGGAGCGGAGTCACCGAGACTGCTTTGTACAGCACCTGTGTTCTGTTCGCGACAAACGACAACACCTTCCAGTCGTGAACCACTTCAACTCCCCCTCTCACTCCCTGGGCGATATGTCCATCCCGGGCCTCCTCCAGTGTCACAATGATACCACCCACAAACTGGAGGAGCAGCACGTCATATTCTGCCTCGGGAGCCTACAGCCCTGTGGTCTCAATGTGGACTTTATTAGTTTCAAAATCTCCCCACCTCTGGCCTCATCCCATGATCAACCCTCCCTCTCATCCCTGCCTGCTTGCCTTATCCTCCTCCTCTCCCGCCTATCTGCTCCTCCCATCTAACTGATCAATCCCCACCACTGCCTACCTGCACTCACCTATCACCATCCCACCTACCTTCCCCAGCCCCACCTTTCCTCTCTCTATTTATTTCAGAGCTCCCTTCCCCCTCCCCCATTTCTGAAGATGGGTCCCGACCCGAAACGTCAGCTTTCCTGCTCTTCTGATGCTGCCTGGCCTGCTGTATTCCACCAGCTCCACACTGTGTTATCTCTGACTCTAGCATCTGCAGTTCTTACTATCTCTGAGATATACTGAGCAAACCAGAACAAGTGCAAGGTGCTACAATTTTATCAATGTTGGGAAGAGACTGTATCCAAATATATTCCACCCTGAATCTCTGAGCAGAAAAAAAACAAATTTTACAAGATTTGAAAGTACATTGTTAGTCCCAAGTGGATGCTATGTATGAACAGTGCATATTCAATACAAGGGAACAAAGTGAAAAAGAATCCTTTAAATCAATACATATCATTAACGCAGCTTACAGAAAGCTGTGAAATTGCACAATTAAAGGATGAGTGAATAAAGACAGGATTGTATTAAGAATAAGGTATAAAGAAGTGAAAGCACACCTACTGAGAGAAGAACAAGCTCATACTCATGAAGGCAAGTAACATATGAAGTGCCAAGTTGTGAATCAGCAGCTAGAGCTGTGGTCTTGCATTTTGTTGACAAATATTCCAGACACAAAGGGCAGAATAATAATCACAAAGGGAAGGAAGCAAGTACTGCGCAAGAGAAGTAACTACATTGTGCAACATATAAGGAGGCATGTACAGCAGGGGGAAGCTCACTGCAAAAAGCTGCATCATTTTGCTCACAAGTTTGTGGCTAAAAAGGATAACAAGCAGGTATGAATGGCCACTGGGAGAGATAGCAGCTAGAGATCCTGATGAATATACAACAGTATACAACATATAACAGGTTGGTTCACTCAATTCAATACGTGGGACATGGTTTGTGACAGGGGGCCAGCAGAAGAATTTCATGTCAAAATAAAATGTCAGATAGTAACCAATATGTCTTGTAACATCACAAAATTCACGGACCTATGCAAGTTAGCTCAACATGGTGATCCAAAAATGACACCCTCAAAATTAAGGTTAAAATGAAATGATGGCACTGTATTTGTGTTGAGAGGACAGATTACTCTTGGCCTACTGCCGTATTAAGAAAAATGATCTAGAGTTCCATGTCACAGAGCGCAACAAAATATCACACAGTGGAGAAAGTCTAAAGCTTGGACTGGTAACTCTGAAAAAGGACCAAGAAAGATTTGCAACATATCACAGAACATGCAACTATTGACCATGAAAAACATTCTGGATGAATATAAAATGCATTCACAAAGTTAAGACATTTTTCAGGAGACTATGATGTTGAAGTGGATGAGAATGCAATGACCAATTCAGTATCTGCTGAGTAAAGTTCCAGTTGGTCTCAAAGCCAGCCTGAAAAGGTAAAACAGAAGAGCTGGAAAAGAAAAGAATATTCAAGAAGTGTCAACTCTTACAGAATGGATTAGCAGCACTAAAGCAGTGAAACAATCTAAAAAAGTTGGGAGTATTCATTTACCCAAAGAATCAAAAAAAAAAGTCCTGAAGAAATCTCACTACCTCATGTTAACTATTGAAGGAATCTTGCCACGACTTTCAAAGGCAAAAGTCTTTACCTGCCTTGATACAAAAGATGATGATTGATAAGTGAAGCTAGATGAAAATAGCAGTTTTTCAATGACATTCTGGACACCCTTCGAGAGATACAGATGATTGTGCATACTTTTTGGCATTTCCATTGTTCCAGAAGAATATTAATGCAATCAATAGAAGGTAGTTAATGATCTTTCTGGAGTGGAAGATATATATCATGAATGATTTGCTAGTTTATTGATACATAAAAACAATAGAAGAAGCCATTGTTAACCTCAATCAAAATCCACAGTAAATGCTCGACAGTGCTCGTGTGGTGAACCTAAAGTTGAATAAAAAATTACAATCAAAGTGAAGTACATAGGCCATATACTGACAGTGAAAGGACATCAACAGAATGCTGAAAACATGAAAGCTGAAGGAGTGATGCCATGATCAACAGTGCAACAATTTGTTGGATTCATGAAGTATTTAGCTAAATTCTTCCCAATTTTATTGTCAGAGTGCACATCATCCTGCCAACTCTCAAATAGGGATGTGCATTGGTACTGGAGAATAGAACTAAACATCGGTGCTGAAATACTATGACATAAATAATGAAGCCACCCTGCAGTATGATGCTGGCAAAACAGGGTGCTTTTGTATCCAAGGTTCTAACACAAATAGAAAAACATTATGTCCAGGATCAAGGAAGTGTGTCCAGCCATTATCTTTGCTTGTGAACAGTTTCATCAATACCTACTTGGAAGGGATGAAGCAACAGTCGAGTCTGACCACGAGCCACTTGGAAGCATTTTCCTCGAACCACTGCTCTCTGCTCCAAAGCATTTACAAAGAATTTCCAGTTACAGAGAATTAATTTCGAAGTCACAAACAAAGAGAAGCAGCTACATACAGCCAACCTGCTGTTGAAAAAAAAAGAGTCCTCCTGAGGAAGAAAGTTGAGGACACTGGAACAGAGTGAGAGATCTTCCAGATTCAACATGAAACAGAAGCTCATCATGATCTGGAAGTCATCAGCCCAGCAAAGACACTGGAATCTAAGAGACGAACACTTTGCTCAAATCAAGCAAACTATCTAACAAAATGCAAATCACCTACTATTGCAAGGTGGATGATTAAAAGGAGATAAACACACTTGTTACTCTAAAAGCATATCGGGTGAACGGAGATAAATTGACAGCCAAGGTAGGTAATAGAGTCATTATCCTGAAGGAGCTGTGAGGAGAGATAATAAAGCGCATCCATGCAGGCCATCAAGGAATTGGGTCAAGTCGGAGAAAGGCAAGAGATATAACATACTGGCCAAATACGAGCAACAAAATCAAGGACCACATCAGCCAGTGCAGTGTTTGTAATGAGTGCCAAGCTAAACAAGCGGGACAGCTGCTGATAACCGATGATATCCCACATAGAAGATGGATGAAGTTCCTGCACACTCACAGGAACGGACCATCTTGAAACAGTTGATAACTATTCTGAACTTCTAGGTGGCAGACAAGTTGACATCAACGATAACCAGTGAGATCTTCAAATGCCTAAAAGCACATGGCATTTCCGACATTATCGTGACTGACAACGGCCCTCAGTTCATGAGTAAAAAACTGACTTCATGAAAGATTGGAAAATTCTACATACACTATCTCCTCTCTATCCGCAGGCAAATTGAAATGCTGAGATGGCAGTTAACATCACCAAACGAATCGAAGGAATCAAGCAAATCCTGTAAAGATACATTCAAGCCAAAGTGTGGGAAAAAAACACCAACACAAGAAATGAAAAGTAGTCCAGTGCAAAGACTGATGTTGCACCATGATGATCTTTTCTCTAGGATGGAGGATTTCAAGACTAAGAGGCACATTTTTAAGGTGAAAGGACTGGGATTTAAAAAAGACATGAGGCTTTTTTTATTTTTACACAAAAGGCGGTTTGCATGTGGAATAAAGTTCCTGGGAAAGTGATGAATGTGGGGACAATTACAACATTTAAGACAGTTGTTAAGTACATGAATAGGAAAGGTTTGGCAGGATATGGACAAGAGCAGGCAGGATATGGACAAGAGCAGGCAGGTGGCACCAGTTAAGTTTGGAATTACGTTCGGCATGGACTGGTTGGACCAAAGGATTTGTTTCTGTGCTGTATGAATGTATGCCTTTATAAACTACTCTTCTAATAGCAAAAATGTTACTGAAGCCAGAAGTAGTATCAGAAAGAGGCAAATACACCACCAACATCGATTACAAATGAACCTTCAGACCCAAAAGTCCACAGCAACCTAACAGCAGCGAGAACTCAAAGACACAACATTCCCTGGCGATTGTTCACCCAGATGAACAGCTAACAGCAACAATGTGCATATGTACAATTGAGACCAGCATGATTGAAGGACTGTGTGGGCAAAGCATACATACAGACTAATGGTAATAATAAACTGCTAAGTCATGATAACAATAGCATACATGGTTGGCAAGGTGGGTAATTTGAAATGTACATGATAATGCACACTTCTTTCTTTTCTCTATCAAAAGGGGGGGGATGTTCGGATTGAAATGTAGTCATGTACCAATGTCTGTCCTAGTCTGCTGCAGTCATGTGACCTTTGCAATGAGGCACACACCCCGTAAGCAGGCATCTTAAGCTTCACTTCAATAAAGTCCTCATATTAACACACTGCTGTGTTGTAAACTCAAAACAGCAGCCCATGAACAAAAACAAAGTTGCTGGAAAAGCTCAGCAGGTCTGGCAGCATCTGCGAAGGAAAAAACAAAAAAGTGTTAACGTTTCAGGTCCGGCGACCCTTCCTCAGATGAGTTCTGAGGAAGGGTCACTGCACCCAAAACGTTAACTCTGATTTTTTTTCCTTCAGAGATGCTGCCAGACCTGCTGAGCTTTTCCAGCGACTTTGTTTTTGTTCCTGATTTACAGCATCCACAGTTCTTTTGGTTTTTATTTAGCAGCCCATGAAGTTCATTAGGAACAAAAACCAGGCATCCAGCCACATGTAGCAAAACTCACAGAAGTCATAGTTAATGTCTTCTTCTCCAAGTGGTCAATGCAGGTTCTCCTTTCTAACTAATCTTAGGCACTAGTCATTTGTAAGGCAAGGTTGTGCATTCTTCTTTCAAGGTAGCAACAAAAAATAACAATGAAAATTAATTCAAATGTCTAGTGTCCATTTTATACAGGGTAAAGGTTGGGCTTATAGCTCACCTGCTTTTCATGTGTGTTGAATGCAGCAGCAATCCGATTTGGCCAATTATCAGAGACAATCTGGTGGTAGGCCACCTTTTCCCCCTTGTTCACAGGATCTGTTTAATGCCTACAAATCAAATTGCCCATCCTTTGATTTTAATCGTCTATTTCTTTTTTCCTCCATGTAAAACCTTCGGAAGTGTTTGAATACATAAAAATATTTTTAAGCTTTAAGATAGTACGAAATAATGCCCCAGTATGCTACCATTCATTTTACATGACTAGTTCTTTAAATTTTCAAAAATTCCTGCTCGGCTATGCTCCCTGCCCCATGACTAAAATGTGTAGACAATAAATTCTAACCATAAAAATGAGCTGAAGATGCAAGGCCAGCTATCTATATTGGTTATGTGATATATGCATAATGCATTTGTAATCCTGTCAACTCTGTGAAAAGAGAACAAATACACAATACACTGGATTCCCCACAATGGTCTGTTGCTATGTAGAAAGCTCTCCCCCATGTATAATTTGTGTGAGAATGTGATCAATTTGATGACATTTTCATTGCTCCGGGACTAACTGAATGAGTCTAAAAAAGACCTACTATAGATTTAGTAATAAAAAAAACGAATGAATTGGTTAACATTTTTGCGTGTTTCAAAACATTCCAACAACATTAAAATGCAGAATCCATTTTTAACGTTTAGTCAAAACGTATTACTGTGATTGAAGAGATCTTCTTTCACTGCTAGATGGATTCAGCTCAGTTGACACCATTAAGATTAACTAAAATGTATGGATTGTATTACTGTAAAAAAGGGCAGAATTTTATATGGATCTGAAGTAGTACATTATACGGATATAAATGGATCTGTGGATTACATACAAAATGCTGGTCATGTCAAGAGTTAGTGGTTTGGCTTTCTCAGCATACTGATTGATGCTTATTCAAAAATACTTGCTATTGGCAACAGGACAAATGAGGTCAATTGTAACTATTGTAATTGTGAACAAGCAGAGAATGAAAAAAGAAAATATACTTGATAGTTGTGGAGGGATGTAGGAGGAATAATGGAGGAGAAGGGGGAAGCCAGGGAATTGAGGAGGAAGATGCAAGAGAAATGGAGGAGGAAACATGTGTATGAAAGAGGAGGAGGAGTAGTAGTAAAGAGTACTGGAATGGAGAATGAGAAAGACTATGAGTAATGGGGGAGGAGGTAATACAGGCACTGGGAGGCTGAAGAACATGAAAAATGGATGAGGAAAAAAGAGTTATGAAGATTGGAGAAAGCAGTGGATTTTGGGATTGAAGGAAGGAGATGATTGTGAAGAAGGGAGGAGGCGGCCAACAGCACATCAATCTTCCAAAATGGTATGCAAGAATACACTATCAGACTCAGGACGCCCCGAACAATTCCCCCGGTTCCCATTGCTCAACATTTCCCCAGCATGTCATCACTCTCTTGCTGACCAGCACAGGGTCCCCTTGCCCAGAAGTTTGAAATAGAAAGGTACCAATTGGTGGCACAGTGGCTCACTGGTTAGCACTGCTGCCACACAGCACCAGGGACCTGGGTTCGATTCCACCCTTGGGTGGCTGTCTGTGTGGCGTTTGCATATTCTCCCAGTGTCTGCATGGCTTTCCTCTGGGTGCTCCAGTTTCCTCCCACAGTCCAAAGATGTGCAGGTTAGGTGGATTGGCCATGCCAAATTGCCCATCGTGTTCAGCGACGTGTAGATTACATGAATTATAGGGCGATGGGTCTGGGTGGGATGATCAGAGGGTCGGTGTGGACTTTTTTTTTTAATAGAATCCTTACAGTGTGGAAACAGGCCCTTCGGCCCAACTAGTCCACACCGAACCTCGGAGCATGCCCCCCCCACCCCCCCCCCCACCAACCCCCCTCTCCCTGAAACACTACAGGCAATTTAGCATGGCCAATCCACTGCATTCTACCTGTAGTCAATGTTGGGCTGAAGCGCCTGTTTCCACACTGTAGGGATTCTATGAAAAGTAACAAATCCAGAAAAGGTTCAACTAACAACATTTCTAACACACAAACCTTTGTGCATTCTCTTAGTGCCCATTTGCAGGTGTTTTTACTTGGCCTACGTAACACTGCTCCTGCGACAGAAATCTTCAAACAGCCATGTTGGAAACACCAAGTGGAGGAGACTGCAACTGGCCTTGCAGGACACTCATGAGTAATGAGTGGACTGCATTCTCTGGTCGTGGACAAGATTAGTCTAAATTGGCTCGTTGACAGACTCCCTATCAGTGGTGGGAGGACAAATACTAATCGCCGGGAGAGTTACAGCAGGTTTGTACACCATAGAGAGTCACTGCAGCTCCCCCAGTGCAGGGCCTCAGCAATCCCCATAATACTTCGAAGAATAGTGACAGTCACTCCATTTATTACCAGTACCACCTCCTGCATACTGGTCGTGATGCATTAGAAGGCCCTTTTCAAAGCAGGCAAGTATGTCTGTAAGCATGGTACCACATATAATGTGCATGCTACATTCAAAGAACAGACAACGTGCACAAACTGAGATGTGAGCAGTGTTAAGTGCGTGAGTATGAGGTGAAGCAATGTTAAGGGCAATTGACTTGTGATACAGAGGAATGATAGTGATGGAGGTTTGTGAAAGAGAGCAATACATGAAGCTAGTTTTAAAGTTTGCAAGAACTAGCACATAAGGGAATATACTCACTGATTTTGACCACTCATTTAAGGTCACTAAATTTGCAGCAACATTACATCCATGACCTTGGCATTAGACTGTGGGCATTAAGTGCCATGGTCATCTCTTCTTCCTATCTGAACAGCTGTCTGGAAATGTTCTGTGTGACATTATATTAGGATTCTCTTTACTAACTCATTCACAAGTGCTATATATTTACTATACTTCATTTCCATTCAGTCATTCATATAACCACGTTTTTTGTAGCACATTTTAATTTTACAAGATAAATTAAATTAAACATCCCTTCCAACCCATTACTGCTTCTTCACACCTTTCAATTCTTCTCAGCCTCACGCTGCAAGCAGTGTTTAAAACAGTTTCTGTATCAAAGGCTGTCCCCGAATAAGTGTTAATACTGTAACCCACTCAGCACAATGCCATCCCCGCCATCTTGTTTCCATAACTCATTCGAAACTATAGAAAGATAATAATATTAATTAGCCCTTAGTAACCATCTCTTGGGACCTGAATAGGCTGCAGGACATCAAACAGTTTCTCCCACCAGCACGTCCCTACAGTCTGCTACTCTTATCTCTTTGAAATTTCCCTATACACTACCAATATCTAATATTTATTTAGGACTACCATCTCATACTAACGTACGGATTAATACTTTTTAATACACATTAAATAGGGCTGCTACCCCCTTGAAGAAACTTACTATCAAAACAGCACTTCCATGAAACTGCACGAATGTGTAAGAACGGTCAAAACCGGCAAGAGTAAACAAAATCTCATGACCCAAATGCAGGCAGTTTAATATTCTCTATATTTTTAATTTCAAACATGTATATTTTCTCACTTATTTAGATCATATAGGTCTAGCATTTTTACCAAAATTACTAACTTTAAATACTAAAAGGACTAACCCCTCTTACTTATGTCAGCTCAAACCTGATGTATATTTTAATCCCATCAGGAGTAACACCCAGCATTTAGCAAGTGCTTAAACCATCTCCTGCTCCCCCAGGACAAATGTCACGCAAATTTGTGTACAATTGATACAACTGTGTGTTATTATAGTGCTAAAATTTTAATGTATGCAAAAACGGTGTATAAAAGAGGCTACTGCAAAACTGTAGTTTGGATTTCATCGCCATCTTGAACTGTGCCACGGTGGATGCTCAATAAAGAGGCTAATTTCACCACTCACCGATCCTGCTCACTATTGAACACGATCCTACAATTCCTAGGGGAAGGTAGTCTCTTTCTCTCCTGTACCCTGCCCCCTTCTATAATGGAATCTAAAATCCTGGAGGCATATTCTCTTGTAAATTGCACCATCATTGAACCTGATTGAAGCTTTTTCCAATATTGACTACAGGTAGAATGCAGTGTCCTTTCAAGGAGTACAGTCTAGCTTTAACTAGTGTAGGCTAGCTTTAATTGATATTTGCTTTGAATCAAGGGCCACAGACCTGGATGTGCAGTCACTCAGCAGCATACTTAGCGCAGGCAGCACCAGTGTGCATCATTTCATCCAGGCACAGGAGAATTGCACATCCTGATCCCTGTACATAAATTCAAGGACTATTCAACTTAAATTCTTCTGCTGCTAGTAGAGAGACAGATTTTCATAAGGTACAAGGGTGAACTGGTTTTCATTATTCAATAACTCGGGGGGAAGTTATAGTCAAAAAACAAGGGGGAATACATGTCAAATTATCACAAAAGAAGAAATTCAAATACAAATAGTTATAATGAATTACACAGTAGATGAGCAATATGGGGCTAAATGGATAACACATTCAGTTAGCTGGTGCCAATGTGATGGACAAAATTCTCTCATCTTGTGGCATGTAAATATTTGATTTGCTATAACCATGTTGCTTCTCATATTGTGATCATATTGTATGGTGTTGCCAGAGCAACAAAGCAACATAGCAGTAACTGTCTTCTTCAAACACCTCAGCCAACATGAGTAAAGCTACTAGTTTGCACTTTCACAGGAAAAAAACACTGGAATCCTGACTTCTGTCATCTGGGAATTCCAAAATATCCTATGTCCAGTTGGCAAAAGCAGTAAGTCTGGTCATGGCTTAGTCAGTTGGCACAGGCCAGCATTCTGCCACACTTACTGGGTGTGAGAAGGATCTCTTGGCTCCGAGTTAAGTCATGAGTGAAGTATTCCAGAGGAATATTTGGACTGAACTCAATGTCAGTCTATTTCATCACTTAGCGAACAAACTACTGCCAAGCAGCAGCGTCAAGACGCACTAAATTTGTACATAGGAAAGGGACAAGACAAATAATATTGCAACTGGAAGCAAAGGACATTATAAACAAACAAACAAACCATTTCTGCCCATGAGGCCAGATGGCTGATTTATTGGTTACTATATTGACTAACTGGTATAAATTCAATAAGGCAGTAAACTAGTTGATTTTATTATAAAAAAACCATGTTAAATTGTTCTTACCAAGTTCCACATCCTGGTCATCTGTGTAAATGAGGATGATGTTTGGTCGAATATTCCTGCGATCCCGTTGAAATCGGCCTTTCAATCGCTGAGAAAGGACTGCTAACCCGGGACTCACAAAAGCAACAAGCCCCAACACAATCAATCCAAAGGCAAGTCTTGACTGTGACATTTTGTCTCACTCAAGACCTTTTGTCCTTTCGGGGTTAGGAAAGGAATTCCTTTCTTCGTTTACTTTCAGCTCTGCAATTTAAAAAAAACAGTAATGTCATATCTAACAAGAAGCATATTATCTGATCATTCCTCTTCCCTCAGTACTGAGGAAGCTAGCTCAACGTATTCATGATACAGTACACCATTTCCTTTTCTTATTTTGTTTGAAATTTAGACTCAAATTTGCAGAATATTCTGAAAATCTTGGGGTAGAAATTAGGCATGACCTTCTTTTAATCATCAAAGATGCTAGAGAAGGACCCAATTGTGCCCTGGGCTTTATCTCAGTGATTCAGATGAGCTGGAAGGGCCTGTTGTGCTTTCCAAGGTACAGGCTGCTAATTTCAGCATGAATTTTGGACAGTAGTCTTTAGGGAACAAGTCAGGGGGAAGGGGAGGGAGAAAAAAAGGACATTAGGAGAGAAGCAGGGGTGATCATAGATTTCCAGCACAGTGCATCTAGACTGCTCTACCTAGATCCACATCAACTGCAAAGAAAGGTGATATACCCACTTTTTTCGTGGTGACTGTTTCTTAGGCTACATCCAGTGGAAAACTTATACGGAGGAGGAGTTTCAATCCCTTTCAACTTAAGCAGGCTAATTATGTAGAGGTGTTTTAAATTAGGCGTAAAGCCCTTCACTGTCCCATGTACCCCAATATGGTGCTGGATGTTGCCATCATCTTGCAAAACAGGTCATTTTTGATTTGGGCTCCGTTCTCAAAAGGCAGCCTCAGCAATAAATATATGTTGAGGCTGTAATGATATGGGCGCCAAAGTTAATGTTCGCACTTGGATGAAAACTGTGTGGTAACATCATATCAAGTAAACCAGAGGACATGTCAAAATGCAGGTTCAAAACAAATCAATAAAGATCTAATACAGATCAGAATTGCCATTTTGTATCCAATAAAAACATGGAAAACAAATATGTGATCAATATGACGTTACAATGAACAGCCAGTGGAATGCATTCTGTGCATTGGCATGTTAGTGATTGTTTCAACAGCAGGGAAAATCTGGTGCTTAATAACCTTTGACTCAGTTATTACTCAAATAGATGTCAAACCGGTCTTTATCTCAAAACAATTACGTCTTAGTCAGGCAAAGAGAATTTGACCAATAACAGTGAATGGTGATTATGTCCACAGCATTAGAATTTTATTCGAAGTGCACAGATGCCGAGAGAATTTAAAATCATGAGTAGTAATACATAGATTTATAATGCTGTGCCAGACAATGCGAACACAAGTATATCTTTAAACAAGGCAATGGGCATAAAAGATATGTATTAAACAGAACCAGAAAAAGCTTGATATGCTCAACTGGCTAAGTAGTGTCTGTCAAGAGAGGAAAACAGAGCTAATGTTTCAGGCCAATGATCATTACAAGCTGATGAATAGTCATTGACCTGAAACATTTGGCAGAACCTTGCGGCGAATTTAGTGGCTAGGGATATTTAATTTGGTGGGAGGGTGGCAGATGGGTATCCTACCACCTTTTCGATTAGGTCCAGGGCAGGCAATGCTCATGGACGGGCTTCCTACTCCACTAGCAATAGAGATCCTTGAGTGGGTTTTAAAGGCCTCATCATGTGCTGCTGCTATCACCTTAGCAGTGGAGGGGTTCACCTCACACAGAGCTTGACAAGCAAACTGGGATGGGTTTTGACGTGGGTTCCTGAGAGGCTAATTTAATCTCTCATTCCCAGTGTAAGGAACAGGGCAGCTCTCAACTGATATCTCCTGCTGGCTGACCACTTCCCAGTCCTAATGGCCCCCTTCCTACATGTCCCGTCCCCAACTGCCACCACTTCCCTCTGCCTGGGTCCCTCCTTGATATGATACCCCAGGTGGGGGTCATATTGGCAAGAATCAATGCCTCCCCAGTGAGTTGCTCAGTACAGGAGGCCACTGACTCTGAGGAAGGGATAAACCCCTTTTCCTGCCAACAGCCAGTGGAGTGGGACCTTTAACGTCTACCCTCACAGGGAAAAAAAATGACTGCATAGGGAGAAGCCTTTAAGTGACCACTTAAAGAGGGAGGTGATGGCGTGGTGGTATTATTGCTGAACTATTAATCCAGAGACCCTGGTAATGTCCCAGGGACCTGGGTTCATATCTTGCCATGGCAGATGGTGGATATTGAATTCAGCAAACGTCTGGATTTTGGAGTCCAATGATGACCATGAAACCATTGTCCATTGTCAGAAAAGCCCATCTGGTTCACTAATGTCCATTAGGGAAGGAAATTGCCATTTTTACCTGGTCTGGCCTACACGACAGATGCACAGCAACATAGTCGACGCTTAACTGCCTTCTGGGCACTTAGGAATGGGTAATAAACGCCAGTGATGCTGACGTCCATGAATGTAAAAAAGAAACAAATACTTCAATTACCCAAGGACAGGCAGCGTACCTGACGCCTTCCCACCATGAGTAAAATTGGGGTGAGAGGCAGATATTTGGCACTGATACTGGTTCTACACCCAATTACACACACCATATCTACCAAGCAGTCCACCAGGGGAGCATAAAGTTTTGCCTATCAAATAAGCCCACTAGAAACAGCTGCCATAAAACACATACTCCTCAAAGCAGGAAATCAAAATCACCAAAAAGCTTATTGGGCATAAACCTTTCTCCAATCCACTGCATGTAGTGGATTTAACTACTAGTCTTTATTTACAACTAGCCCGTGTAATGATACTTTATATGAAACAACTTTATACATCTATGTATAATTCTAACTGAACAATGATTACTTATGCAGGAATACTTGAAGTAGTCATAAGCATTAAAAGTTTCCATTACAGTTAATACATAGTTTTGTGTTTAAAAATTGTGCAATAATGTTTATTTCTGTCCACCCTGCCCTACATATCTCACATGCACTACAGACACTAGAGTTAACCAGTTAATACCAGCAACTGATCTATTTGAGAACTTCAAATACTGTTCATTGAAGCCTTAACTTTCTCAATCTTTATCTTTTTCTCATTATCAAAATTTTCATTAACTTGATAAAATATGCTAAGGTAAACAGTCATCTTACTGAATTGGTTAGTTCAGCAGAGAAGAACAAACCTCGAAGGCAGTACTGCTGATCATTACCCCTCAGTGCCTTAACTGTGGTTTTTTTTTGTTACAGATACTACCTTCATTCAATCTGTATGAAGCTATTTTCTTGAATATATCACTTATCACATTATCAGCACTGAGGTAGGGGCAGAAACAAAGTGATCCTTCTTTATTAAACGTGCTGTAGACATTTCTCAGCATTATCTCCTTACCTCATTTGCTGAGTCCTTTCTACAGCTTCTATCTCCAGAGCGCTCTCAGTGTAGTCTCTCGGTGCTCTTTCAGATGTTGTCAGTCAGTCACATGAGCTCAATATCCTTGGCCCTCGCAAATGTACCGACTTAATTTCGCTATTTTAGCTCCTTTACATCCCGTTTCAATAACTGAAACTGGAGGTTATGCTCTGCAATTTGCCACCATGTGGCCATTCTATCTTGCAGTTAAGCTGAGATTTATTTTGAATGTATACACTGCACAAGGGATTTAAATACTGAGTAACAATAAAACATCCTGTCATCTATATTAGACTAGTCCTTAATCCTCAGAACAGCAGAGGCATTGGTGCAGGCTTTATACTAAAGCATATCAGCGCTGTATTTCATTGGTCAAATGCTTTTTACATGTTGCATTTACAGTCCTTTATTTCCTTAAAACATATTTTAATACAGTCAGTTCTAAATTAACACCAAAATGATTAAATTACAGATGTGAATAGCTGAACTCTACAATTTTACAACTGTTCGATAAATTGAAAAGAAACAGGAAAACAAAAAGAACTTTCTCTTGCCTTGAATGCTGGAATTCTAGCACAATTGCATGGAATCAAAAATGCAGAATCTCAACTAATCTGCAAAACTACGAAGCCAACTGTTCAACTGGAAAGAAAGCAAAATTCTGTGGAGGCTGGAAATTTGAAATCCAAACAAGTGCTGGAGAAACTCAGCAGGTCTGTAAGCATTGTGGACAGTAAACAGAAAATATACTCAAAACCTTAACTCTGTTTCTCTCAAAAGAATCTGCTGGACCTGCTGAGATTCTCCAGCCCTTTCTGACTTTGTTCAAATACCAATGTTGATGCTATCAGTAACCGCTACTGAAATGGCCACAATATTCAATAACTCAGAAAATTATCTGCACATATTTCATTTACTTTTACACTTATGGATCAGCCTCTTATTTATAATCTGTGTCTGTGCGTATGTTACATAGTTTATTACTAAGCAAAGAAGAATTAGCAGTCTCTTTGTTAATTCATGAAAGTATGGTTAAACTGGCTTCTTCTAAAACTCAAGTTAATTTGATGCTGGAAATAACTTTTCCCCTTGGGAAGAAATCAGTTTTTAAATTAACATTGCTACAACTAACAAGGTGTTCAGATGAATGAAAACAAAAGGGAGTCAGTTCAACCAGCATCTTTCTCACCTGCAGAAGGCAAGTAATTGAGAAAGTGGCAAGTTGGGGCCTTTAAGTGACTCCTACTCGTCTAGTTAAAGGCTATATTTGGTTGGGGGGGGGGGGGGGGGGGGAAAGAGGGGTGGTGTCAAGAACTCCTGGACATTCTTGCATTGAATTTAATTGCTGTGGTGGTAGATGGACATGAATCTCTCTCTTGGAACAATCATGCTCAATTATTCTCCCTTACCACCACCTCTAGGGAGGGGAATTATATACACAATGGCTCAGGCCAGATACTATGCTCCATACAGTGGCGTTCTAAGTTGAACAAGGCTGCAAGTGATTGTGTATGGCAAGGGCCCAGAGAGGGATTGAGCAGATTGATCATAAAAAGGAGGAAACCTGTTTAAGCAAGTGTTGTATAATAGCAACTGTGAGCTTTGTGTAGAAGCAAAAGGAACACAGACCACTAAAAGGGTTAAGAATGGAATGGAACTAAACTGCCAGTTTGCTCTGGAGAGATTGTCACTCAAACATACTGAGTTTGGTTCATATTGTAGCTATAGACTCAGTAACTTTCATTAAACTCAAGTGAAGAATGACTTCATTAGATAAATGGAATTTTGCATACGTAATAAGCCAAACACAAGTCAGAAAGTTGGTCAATCACATATGGATTCCTATAATAGCCAAAAGGAGAAATGTAGGCAAGTGCTAAAAAACGAATGATGGCCGATTTTTCTGTAATTGAATGTTAACATAATAAATGGGGAGCATTAAAGAACAGCTGCAATATCATACAAACAAATGTAGATTTAACGAACCTTAGGTGTTCCAGTTGACTACAGGAGGGAACATCATAATGTTGATTGATACTTAAACCTTAGCTTCACTGTGCATAATTATCAAACACTGGCCTGGTATTTTTTTTTTTTAAATACATACAGAATCGGCTTGTAATAATGCCACTAGATCAATGTGTTTCCAGACATCTCATACTCAGGGACAAGAAAAAAAAAAAAAATTATCTTTGAGTTGGTTTAAAGTGTAAAGTGTAAACTTTCCTAAATGCATTCTTACATAAAACTCCTAATTAAATTGTAGCTAGATTCAGAGACCCTGTTCAGGAAAATAAATAGCTTGAATACAAGACATATTTATTTTGTAAAATTGTATTGCCCTTTTTAAATATGGCATTTATTAATTTCACAATCCGTTTCATAACCAGGCAAGTACTGGAAAATTGATAGAGATATTCTCTGTTGGTTCAGATCTGATGGACAGAGTTACCTCCTCCTGTGTCCGAAATGGTTCTACATACTCTAAACAGATACATATCTATCATACATATCCCAATAAAGAACCTCAATAATGAGAAAGGTTGGATTACAACATCTGGATGTACAAAGCACAAAAATTTACATGCTTAAGTTCTGCAGCATTGTTTCAATTAGGGCACAAACCCAAAATCTCTCCAACGTTGTCTGGCATTCAACCAGTTTCCTGATCAGATCAGCAATTTGCCTTCATGAACTTCAATTTTAGGTAACAGCCTCTTATAAAAGGGCTTTATCAAATGCCTCACCTCTTCAAAACCTACAGTCAGGGTCATTGACCATGATCTACCGCTTACAAATCCATGCAGGCTCGCTCTGGGACATTCGAAAATTAGGTGTTCAGTCACCCTAAACTCAATTATAGACTTTAGCAATTTCCCAAACAGATGTTAGACTAACTGTTTTATAATTCTGTGGTTGCCTGGTTACCTACATTAAAATCAGCAGAGCGACTGACTGATCTGAAGAAATGGGTTCCAAACTGAGAAATGTTTGAGTCAGATTACAGTAAGTCATCTGCAATATTGTCACTGACTTTCTTTAAAGGTCTGGGATAGGAACCAGCTGGCCCTTAGAATTTGATGCACTTTAGTCATTTTCTTCCTTGCTTGTATTTTGTTTAGGTTAACTTTGTTGATTTAATGTTAGTTTCTTTGGACTGTCTTGGTTTCATTGAAAAAAATCGTTATTAGTTTTCAGGAGTTTTATTTGTAAAATTTTAAACGTACAACTCCTGTTTAGTGGTGACCCAAAGATGTTGGGGAATATCTAACAGAAAAGCAAGGTCTCTTGTGGCTGATATGGTTATTGCCTGCAACTGCAATGGAACAGATATCATTCGACACTTAAAAGCTGAAGTGTGTTCGTGATTATCCAATTTGCATTGGATGCAGGCAGGCCCTGCTTCAGCACTGCAATATTGACCTCTGATGTATTTGCACACAAATAGGTTCACTCAACAGTCTTCCAAATAGGCCATTTCTTTAAAAGTGATGCACTTTACACCAGTGTGTTCTATAATGAAGAGAATTACTTTTAAATTGCTCATTTCTTTTAATGGCAGCAATGAATGATCTGGAGTCAAGAACGGACAATAGATCACAACTAGTTGCTATACCTCATTACCTTCTGGGATATGATCTTTTAAAAGGATACAAACTGTCTGCAACTTCACAAATAAGTTACTTTCTAGATGACAAGCAAATCAAAAATTTGAAGATTTAAGCTGCAAAATGAATTTTTAAAAAACAAAACAAATTTGTGGGCTGCTGAGCATGGATAAAACATCGACGGCAGCTCACAGACAGCCAGAATCCAATATTCCATACACTGGGAAATTGACAATGAGAGATTAACATTCTCCCACCAGAAGCACTAGATTAAAATTTAATGGAGGGAGTTACTAATTCATTTACAGGTTGCAGAGTTTATTGAAGATACTTAACATTGCATTTGAAATAATATGGTCTAGAACAATTGGGCAATGTGAAATCCTAGATAGTTTGTCTGAAGAATTGGTTCGTAAAATATTAATCCAGAATAACTTCCAAACAGCTGATCTGTAAGCCAATCATATTCTCATACACTTTCTTAAAGTATTGAAATATAAATTTTATAAGAAACCTGGCATTCCATTTTCAATGCAAGCAAATTGGATGAGCTCCAGCACCCAGTCTGGAGATGATGAATACAAGATTCACTTGCATTGATCATTGCAACTCACCCTGCATTGTGTGGTGACAGAAGGGATTATCTCCCAACAGCTACAGCTAGAGTTTTGTGCTCCATGGATGGGGATCCAGCCGTGTTCAGGCAGAAATTATTTGGAGCAGTAAAGTTATATATTTGCTCTTATACCTACAACTGATGTTGAAAACATACTTTCTGTCCTTCTCCGGTCACTTGGTAGTAACCACAAAAACAGGCAACAGCAGCAGCTGATTATAGTTGGAGTAGGTAATAGATGTAAGTTTTTTGTACCTTAATGCTGTCACCTATGAATCAGATCTACATTCATCTTCCACTATCTCTGCCTCTCTGCCACATTCCCCCATTTCTACCACCTGTTTGTGACTGTCAACATTTTTCAACCATTGACAAGGCATAACCCATCAGTTATTTGAATAAGGAATTAGCTTCTTGAAAAACATGCATGTTAAAGAATCCAAGCAGTATGCAATAGACTGGGGTTGGTACATATCGCTCTTGGAGAAAACTGATTGGCCAAATAATTTGCTTCTGTGGTAGAACATTCGAGAGCCATCAGAAAATGTATACGTACTTCATTCACAAAACAGCCACCTCTATCAAGATTGTGCAAGTATGAATGTGTCAAATTAGCTGAAAGATGTGACCATATTTCTCCATCAGCTTTAATGCAATTAATGAAAGCTTGCACTCTCTTGGCTCCAAAGTTAATTTTCCTTCAGAAACAGTCTGCAATTCAGTTCAAAATTGGTGATGAACCTGTGGTGTTACATCTGAGCCGACCAAATTAATAAATGTCAGGTATTCAACAAACAAAACATAACAATCCACAACAGTTCACAATCACAAACACTCAAAGTGGAGCTGAAATGAAGTGTTAGAGTCAAGTCCCAGTTCTTGGCTCAATCCCATCTTTGTCATATTTTCCTCAACGTGAATCAATAGGTTCCTTATCATTATCAACAAAAGGAATAAGTATTTCCTCTGAACTTTTTTCACTGACGCAGGGGCTATGGAGACAGCCAGTCCCTGCTGCCAATGCCTTACCAGAATCAATATACCTGGTTTGAATTCATTCAGTAAACTAACAGTCCTGCCGGACTTCCATGCCAAACATGGTTGAACCAAATCAGTATTACTTTCTTCATGCTGGAGAATAAATAATTATTTCCACCTTAGAATTGGTTTTCTGGTGTTTCAGTCCTGACGTGTACGAGGCAACATGTTTTAACTTCACCTCTCTTTTTAGCAATATTTAAGTTCTGTAGCACCGAACAATTAAATGATAAATAGTATGCACACAGTGGCAATACTGTAGCAGAATACAGCTTATTTTCAATGAAGTTGATTTTTTTCTACTAGTTATCAGAAATGAATGTGTTTTTTTGGTGAAGTCAGTGTTCAAATTTAAAAGAACCATCAGCTCATTTCTTTACCTCACTGAAGAATGGATTAGTGATATTCCTAAGGGGACTGCTGCACAAACAAGGCAGTGACCAACCCTAAGAACATAGTAAAAATCTATATTTAGAATTATAGTGCCATATCTGTGTCCTTCTGCTATTGATTCTGCTTTGCAATGGCCAGTCCCTCGACTGTGAAATTAAACTACTTAGCCATGAAAACCCACATCTGCTAAATTGCTGACATTGGATATAATAAAGATCAAGATTTCCAATAATTATTTACATTAATACCTACTTGCGTTACCTAACCTAAATTTTACATTCCTTCTCTACGGATTCATTTTAAAACTCGATTTGGGGTGGGCAAGGGTTGAAAATGTTCTTTTGGCTGCAGTCTGTTGTGTTCCCATTTCAGTGTATCTTCCCTCCATTTTCTGGCTTAACAATTGGTGCATTCACACTATGTAAGCTTCATTTACACCTCACCTGAGGTGTCATCCATATTTTACTGGACACAAGGGATGTTTGTTAGACCCAAGTGTTTCGACTAGAGACCCACTCAGCTCCTCACTCCTATCAGGGCAGGATTGTGGTTTAAAGTTGGCACGAGAAAGGGATGCCAGGAAATTCTGGTATTCCACCAAGTAACAAGCTGTTCTGGGAATGGTGCATAGTGAAGTGGGGTGGAAAACGAGCATGAGATTTCCTACAGGGCTGTAGCAGGTAAATAATGAGGCAAGTTTGTTAAGATATGGCAGGAGAACCTGCTAGGCTTCAATGGCAATAATCACCACCCCTCCAAAAAGAAGTGCAATACAACTCAGGCTTAGCTAAAGAAATGTTAGATCCAATCCTATGATACTTCAGACTCCGTTAAAAAAAGAACTTTTATGTAAGCAGAAGTTCTTCTCAAGCTAACATTTTCTATAATTCATCCAAAGTACCATCCACAAACTAATTACAGATACATTGTAACTTTAAGTACCAAGCTTAGCAGATGCAGTATATCCGTTACTTGCCTTTCATAGAAGTATAGAATGATGCAGCACAGAATATAACCATTCAGCTCATTGTTTATTGGTTCTTTGGTGGAACCATCCAATTTACTCTCCCCTTTCTTTCCCTACAGCCCTGTAAAGTTTTCTTTTCTCCTTTTTATTTCTCCAAGCATTTACTCAAAATGTATTTTGAATCTTGCAGCCGAATCTGCTTCCACCACCCTTTCCGGCAACGTATTGCAGATCAGAGCAGGTCACAAGATTAAAAAATGTTTCCTCATATCACTTCCAATTCTTTTGCCAAACACACTGTCCTCTGGTTACTGGCCCTATTTACTTTATCAAAGTAATTTATTGAGCATCTGTCAAATCTCTCCTCAACCCTCTCTGTCCCAACACCACCACTGGCTTCTCCAGTTTCTTCACACAATTGAGGTCCTTCATCTCTGATACTGTTCCATTCCCTTTCTAAGGCTTTGACATTCTCCCTGAACTATTGTGGATACAGAGCTCCAGCCGAAGCCTCACATGATGCATCGGTAATGAATGGTATTCAAATGGTTTACCACAAATACAAAAGCAAAAAAAAGATAATTTCACTATTCAGGAATCAAGGATCCCATATGCTTTTCTAATAGCCTTTTATACTTGACATGTCACCTTTAAAGTTTCATGGACATGTATCACAATTCACAGAAGACGCTGGAGTGGAGCATGAACACTGGCATTGATGGGTTGAGCTGAATGGCCTGTTTCTGTGCCATATATCCTAATTAATATTTGATAATCCTGTGTGACCACACAATGTCTCTGGTCCTGCGTGCCCTTGCATATTATACCATTCAGCTCATCAGTTCTCTTTTCCAACATCCAACAAAAATGCATCATTTTATACTTTACTGCATTAAATGTCTGCTGCCATTTTACCAGTTGGTTTGCATATTGGTGAAGTCTGCTCCTACAACCCTCCTCATTGTTAGCCTCATTTCGTGACATCTGCAAACTTTGAAAATATGCCTTGCTCATGAATATCTCAAAAAGTGGTTCTAACAGCAGCCCCTGGGGAATAGAGACAGCAGGAACTGCAGATGCTGGAGAATCTGAGATAACAAGGTGTAAAGCTGGATGAACACGGCAGGCCAAGCAGCACCAGAGGAGCAGGAAGGCTGACGTTTCTGGCCTAAACCCTTCTTCAGAAATGGGGAAGGGGAATAGGGTTCTGAAATAAATAGGGAGAGAGGGGGACGCGGTTAGAAGATGGATAGAGGAGAAGATAGGTGGAGAGGAGACAGACAAGTTGAAAAGGTGGGAATGGAGCCAGTAGGGGTGAGTGTAGGTGGGGAGGTAGGGAGGGGATAGGTCAGTCCAGGGAGGACGGGCAGGTCAAGGGGGCAGGATGAGGTTAGGAGGTAGGAGATGGGCGTGGGGCTTGGGGGAGGAGGAAGGGATAGGTGGGAGGAAGGACAGGTTAGGGAGGCGGGGAGGGGCTGGGCTGGTTTTGGGATGCGGTAAGGGGAATGGAGATTTTGAAGCTTGTGAAGTCCACATTGATACCATCGGGCTGCAGGGTTCCCAAGTGGAATATGAGTTGCTGTTCCTGCAACCTTCGGGTAGCATCGTTGTGGCACTGCAGGAGGCCCAGAATGGACATGTCGTCTGAGGAATGGGAGGGGGAGTTGAAATGGTTCGCGACTGGGAGGTGCAGTCGTTTATTGCGAACTGAGCGTAGGTGTTCTGCAAAGCGGTCCCCAAGCCTCCGCTTGGTTTCCCCGATGTAGAGGCGGCCACAACGGGAACAGCAGATGCAGTATACCACATTAGCAGTTGTGCAGGTGAACATCTGCTTGATGTGGAAAGTCTTATCGGGGCGAGGGGGGAGGTGTAGGGGCAGGTGTAGCACTTCCTGTGGTTGCAGGGAAAAGTGCCGAGTGTGGTGGTGCTGGAGGGGAGTGTGGAGCGGACAAGGGAGTCACGGAGAGTGTGGTCCCTCCGGAAAGCAGACAAGAGTGGGGAGGGAAAAATTTCTTTGGTGGTGGGGTCTGATTGCAGTTTGTGAAAGTGTTGGAGGATGATGTGTTGGATCCGGAGGTTGGTGGTGTGGTATGCGAGGACGAGGGGGATTCTGTTTTGGTTGTTATTGCCGAGAGGGCTTGTGAGGGATGAGTTGCGGGAAATACAGGAGACACAGTCAAGGGCATTCTCGACCACTGGGGGGGTGGGGGGAAAGAGTTGCGGTCCTTGAAGAACGAGGACATCTGAGATGTACAGAAGTGGAATGCCTCATCCTGGGAGCAGATGCGGCAGAGGCGAAGGAATTGGGAATAGGGGATGGCATTTTTGCAGGAAGGTGGGTGGGAGGAGGTGTATTCTAGGTAGCTGCGGGAGTCGGTGGGCTTGAAATGGATATCGGTTTCTCGGTGGTTGCCAGAGATGGAGACAGAGGTCCAGGAAGGACAGAGAGGTATTGGAGATGGTCCAGGTGAACTTCAGGTTGGGGTGGAAGGTGTTGGTGAAGTGGATGAACTGTTTGAGCTGTCCGTCCTCCCTGGACTGACCTATCTCCTCCCTACCTCCCCACCTACACTAACCTTTACTGGCTCCATCCCCGCCTCTTTGACCTGTCTGTCTCCTCTCCACCTATCTTCTCCTCCATCCATCTTCTATCCGCCTCCCCCTCTCTCCCTATTTATTTCAGAACACCCTTCCCCTCCCCCATTTCTGAAGAAAGGTCTAGGCCAGAAACGTCAGCCTTCCTGCTCCTCTGATGCTGCTTGGCCTGCTGTGTTCATCCAGCTCTGCACCTTGTTATCCCTGGGGAATAGAAATCAGATTTCCAGCCTGGAAAGCAAATTTTTGCCATCACTCTTTGCTTTCTAGCATTTAGTCAATTTTGAATCCATGCAGCTTTTATTGCGTTATCCCATTGGCTTTAACTTGGTTAATAATTAAATTGTCATTCTTTGTCAATCAACTGTGACCAGATCACATGGTTTGTTATATGTCTTGACCAAACAGGATCACTGTTCTACTTTGATGTCACACTGGAATAGTGCATTCCTGTGTGTGTTTGCAGCTTGCTCCATGTGACATTGGCATTGGCATTCATTACGAATACACCATTCATTTAATACCCATTCATCACCAATGTCTTTGCCTCAGAGAATATCTCCTTTGTGGTCCCTAATCTCCACAATATATTTACGTGGCTGTTTACTACTAATTTGTTTATAAAAGACCTGTGTTTTCTCATACCCCAGTTCTCAATTAGCTCCTAAGATCTACTCTGTACCTTCTATGTTCATTTTGCATCCTTCCTACATTATGGAACATACAAACGTAATAACCCTCCACTTCTTATCTCATTTCAACCTCCATATCATTAATGATCCAGGGACCTCCAGTTTTGAATACTCTTTTTCACCCTCATCGCAATGGAGAGTTTGGAAAACAAACAAAACAATGTTGTTTAATATGACCTAGACGTCCCCAGTCATGCAATATTTACTTTGTATTTCAAGCACCATAAAATGTCTACTGGACATTGAAATATCTTCAAAATGCCTTTGTCCTTAGGCTCAAAATGTAGATGCCAATGCACCATGTGCAGGATCACTGTCACAAAATACCAGCCACTAATATTTCAGCGGATTCTGAAGAAAAAGTTGTTTATGATAGTGATCTTCACAAATGGGTTTTGTTACCCTAATCAATAATCTCACCCATTTATGATATAAAAATAACTTTTTTTAAAAATGAATTGTCAGCAAGCAAGCTAGTCAAGAAGGAACAAATGGAAAAGGGCAGTTATGAGTCCTCAAATTATTATTAGGCCAAGAAGAGAATTTTTTGCAACCTTTCCCACAGAATTGTTAAGAACAACTAGTCAATGATTGGCATGTCAATTATATTCACAGGTTTAAGAGCCAGACTACAGACATCACAGGCAATTTACTGCCTTCATTGTAACCCCTCATGTCCAGACTGAATGACTCTCCCACATGACTCCTCCTCTCACACAACCATATTGGTTATAGAGACAATTCCCAGTCCAGAATTTCAAGCGTAAACTCCCATATTTCACCAAAGTTGCATGTTTGATCCAAAGTAAGGTTATAATCTTTCAGTTTACATTTACTTTTAATGAATGTCATTGAATCTTAAATAGTTGCTTCAAAAGTTAAATTTCTAAGCAACAACTTTGAATCCTGCAGCATGGGCCTGGAGATCAATAACCATATTTTCTAAATGTCATCTTCGCAAAGGACCAAAATAGCTGGAAATGTAGCGTTTGTTGTATTGAAGTACATTTTTAACTTAACAGATTATAGCACCGCCCAAACGCAAACAATCTTAAAGTTTCCAAAATAGCTAGTAATTTAATGAGTGTGGCTATTGGGGCACAGGCTGTAACATTGTTTAAAAGGGAATTGGATAAACATTCAAAAAAGAATAATAAAACAAAAAGATGAAAGTCAGGAGCTTGTTAATGAATAGCTTGTCCAGAACAAGTTTAAGCGCTGAATGGCTTTCCTAATTTATATTAATGTGAGATTCTGATTAACCATTTATATAGTTCTCAATAGAAAAAGAGCTCAACCTCAGTAGTTAATATTTCTCTCAACATTTGCTGCAGAAGCAGCAATGGGATAGTGCAGAATGATATTGGTTCTGAACTATAAAACTGTGCAATGAAATCATGTAGTTGACTCTGGTGCCAAAGTGCATATTGGAGGTATCAGCATTTTCACACGTATGCAAAATATATTATAGGTTTTTAAAATAATTTTATACTGAACCCAAAAAGCTTGCAATAAACCTTATTAATCTTTCAGCTTTAAGTGTTGAAATTTAAAGTCTAGCATTTCTGTCTCCATGCTGGAATATGGAATATCCATATTCCTCACTTCTGTATTCTGGTCTTGTACAACTATCTTTAGTCCCAGTAAATGCAAATATTAACATGATTTATAGACAGAATAAATATTTTTATACACTGTAGCTGCAGGCACTAAAAATCCATCTTGTTAGTTCAGAATGTCACCACATACTATTCCATCTCTCAGCTAAAAGCAACTATAAAATGGTACATATTCTGAGATCCGTTATTTATTAACCAAACCAATTAAGGTTGCATCACAAGAGCATCTAAACAAATAAGAAACCCTTCAGAGCACTTTATCACTGTCAACCAAATGGTTGACTATAATACAGGAACTTTTGATATATGTAGATTTATTGTCCTATTCTGTATATCATCTGAATACATTTCAAATTCATTACAAACCTCTGTCATATCGCTAAAGATATTTGCATTAATGTTAATTTCAAATTTAAATCTTTGATGGTAATTTTGACCTTGTGGAATAATGGGAAATGCAAAGCAGCAGCCCGCTTTACATCTCTCCCAAGTTTTATTTACCAAGAGATTTGAGAAACAGGCCAATTTGTTCTCCCCCATTTCACACTGACAAATAATCGCCTTCTTTGATTTCCTTTAGACGACTGTCATTGTTTTATTGGATCTCCAGCCAAATTCCTTGTATTAGCTGTGGTTTAGCTGACAGTAATTATTTTTCCTGGAGTCAAAGAAGGTTGAGAGTTCAAGTTACACTCCAAGAGCTGAGCACAAAAATCAAAGTTGACATTCCACTCTGAAGGATGCCCCCAACAGTAATATATTTCCAACTCTAAAGAGAGGCAGGTGAGCCCTCCACGTGGATGTAAAAGATCCCGAGGCATTATTAGAAGATCAGGTGGTAGGTTGCCCCCTGTGTACTGGCAAAAACTACCCTCTGATCAAACTCACCAAAATAGATTTTGTGTTATAATTGCATTGCTGTTTGTTGGAGCTAGCGTACAAACTCACATGTTTCTTATAGTACAACAGTTGGCTGAAGATTGGAGATTTAAGCAAACAGTCCAGGCTAAAACTGCAGTGCCATGCTGCAGGAGCGTTGTAAGGTTGACAGTCAACAATGCTGACTGCATCTGGCCTGGACCAATGGATATTGTACAAGATGGGGTAGAAATTAATTGAGAGGGCAGTGGTTTCTTTCTTTGGGGGCAGTGGAAAAGTAGGCTGTTGGGAAGTTCATGAGGTCACAAGGTGTCTGACCAGAAAGCTCCTGACTCCAATTTGGGCAGCACAGTAGCCAGTGGTTAGCAATACTGCCTCACTGCGGCAGGGACCCTGGTCTTCTGAGGGTTGGTGCAGACTCAATGGGCTGAATGGCCTCTATCTGCACTGTAGGGATTCTATTAATCCATGGATTATACCTGGTGGTCTCCCTTAGCAATGGTAAAAAAGTCCCTTACATGGTGTTTAATTGATCACCTTAACGTCAATTGGTTTAAAGGGAGTGCTGTCTACCACCTATCCCACCAACAGTAAAATGCAGTAGCAGCAGGTATGTCACCACACCTGATTCTACACCCTTCATCCTCCTGCCTCCCAATACACTTTCTAGGATCTTGTAAAATCCTGGCATGTGTCTCTGAGAAGCACCATATGTATTTTTCTGTGTGAAATACGTTATATAAATACAAGTTGCTGTTGATGTAGAGCCTCATTATCACCACCTCAGCATTGGTGTTAACAAGGTTGATGCTGCTTACCATGTGGTGCTACTAAAATTGAATTACTGTTGATCTGCATGCCCACTTAGTAACACATGTCACTAAGCTGTGAAAGTCAGGGGCTGCTGCTTGCTGCCAATAACACAAAGGATTGGGTTGTATTGTTCATATGCTGCCTTCACCAAACTTTAATGTGGAAATCAAGTGCATAATATCTAACTTGTAAATAAATGGTAGTAATAAGATATGATAAATGTACTGTTGTGGACTTCAACATAATATTCAAAATATATTTGTTTCCCTAGGAACGTGACAATAGGGATTAATTCCATTGGATAGCTATGGGCTATATTGATTTATGAACTCAATACAATGGAAATGTTCCTTGAACAAAACAACAGCATATTACTTTTATAATGCATGCAAAGATATTTTAACAAAATATAAACAGACAACATAAAACACTGAATTCTGAAATATTGACAGAAAAATGCTGGAAATGCTCCGTAGTTCTGAGAGCATCCATACAGAGAGAACCAGATTTAACACTGGAGATAGTAGGAACTGCAGATGATGGAGAATCCGAGATAACAAGGTGTAGAGCTGGATGAACACAGCAGGCCAAGCAGCATCAGAGGAGCAAGAAAGCTGATGTTTCGGGCCGAGACCCTTCTTCAGAAATGGGGAAGGGGAATAGGGTTCTGAAATAAATAGGGAGAGGGGGGAGGCGGATAGAAGATGGATGGAGGAGAAGATAGGTGGAGAGGAGACAGACAAGTCAAAGAGGTGGAGGTGAAGCTAGTAAAGGTGGGGAGGTAGGGAGGAGATAGGTCAGTCCAGGGAGGACGGACAGATCAAGGGGGCGGGATGAGGTTACTAGGTAGGAGATGGGGGTGGGGCTTGAGGTGGGAGAAGGGTATAGGTGGGAGGAAGGACAGGTTAGGGAGGCGGGGACGAGCTGGGCTGGTTTTGGGATGCGGTAGCGGGAGGGGAGATTTTGAGGCTTGCGAAATCCACATTGATGACAATCGGGCTGCAGGGTTCCCAAGCGGAATATATGAGTTGCTGTTCCTGCAACCTTCGGGTAGCATCGTTGTGGCACTGCAGGAGGCCCAGGATGGACATGTCGTCTGAGGAATGGGAGGGGGAGTTGAAATGGTTCACGACTGAGAGGTGCAGTTGTTTAGCGCGAACCAAGCATAGGTGTCCTGCAAAGCAGTCCCCAAGCCTCCGTTCGGCTTCCCCGATGTAGAGGCGGCCACGACAGCAACAGCGGATGCAGTATACCACATTAGCAGATGTGCAGGTGAACATCTGCTTGATGTGGAAGGTCTTCTTGGAGCTTGGGATGGGGGTGAGGGGGGAGGTATGGGGCAGGTGTAGCACTTCCTGCAGTTGCAGGGAAAAGTGCCGGGTGTGGTGAGGCTGGAGGGGAGTGATACTTACCATAAGATAAAAAGGAAAAAAAGTTTCTATTTTCTGGTCTAAAGTGTAAATTGTCTATTAAAATTATGTTTCGTCAGTTTAATTTGCCATTGTAGTAAAAGGCTTAAAATGTCGAATCTTCTGTCATCCCTTCAGGACTTAAAAGAAAGTGAATTTCAAGTTAAAGTTATTAGTCCCTACAGGATTGTAATACTGCAGAGGCTGAGATATTATAGGCATAACAGGCACAACACAAAGGCAGTTCTGGAGCTTGATTTTGATGCAAGCGCATGTAAAAGTCAGGAAGCATGAAAACATTTTTTTATCATTCTGTGTGGCTTGCCGGTTTTGCAAATGCCAGAAAATCCTTAGCTAGATTTCTGTCAGGAGGCAGAAAACAGAAGGCTGTGAACAGTAAATCTCTCAGCATGAAGACAATTACAACAATCTGACAGAGAAGCCCATCTGCCAGGTGCAGAGGGAAAAGAATAAAATATTTATTTCTAAAGCACACTTCTCACAAAGAAAAATTCCATTTGAAATTTAACTTGTCAAAAAATCTTGTGTCAACAAGTATATGCCTATTGAAATGCTAGAATATTTACTCCATTAGTAAAAGTTTGGATAACATGCCCCACTTTGCATTGAACATTGGGTTGGAAAATGCTAGCATATGCAACTTATGCACCCATTTTCACAAATACAGGCACTCACATTTTTAACTTGTGGTTGCACAATTTTATGTAGGAAAACAATGCAGAATCCAAACATGGGAACATTGTTGCTCTCAGTCCATACTGCGCAGTAACAGCTTGAGGAAATTGGATGGAAAGTTTCAGAATTGGGAATGTCTGACTGCTAGACTCAACCACTTCCCACTGTGCAGTCTTCCAAGTAGCATTGTTACTACAAATGCTGGCACAGGCAGCAGCCAATTAAAATGCAAGTTGTGTTAGCTTGGAGTTATGGCACAATAACGTACTTTCGCACTCATCCAGGGAACAGGGATTGACACTTCTGTACCCAACATGGTGAATTCTTGAATTCAGTAGATCATTAACTGTATGAATAAAGTACACCCAAAAAAGAAAAACATGCGAGGAAATTAGAAAAATACACAAAATAAAGTTATAGTATTAAACTATATAGATTTAAGTTAGAGCACACTTTATTTTTCACTCCTTTAAAGCATAATGTCTCAATTTTCATGTATTCCATAATGAACGTTTTGAGCCAGCACAGTAGAGGATGAGTTGATGCAAGACCTTGGGTACTGATGTTGCTGCTCACTTGGAACAGACCTTAATTGAACGAATATCCAGTTTTACATGGTTTCCAATTAACACCAGTTCATCAACTCTTAGAATATTCTGTCTTTAAACAACAATGGAACCTATCCTACTCCTGTTACGCTACAGCTATCTACTCACATCTACACATTTTAAACAACGATGAATAAAGGAAATCAAACAAAATTATTCACATTATTTAATAAATAATGCTTTTCTGCTGTGGACAAATTTCTGAAAATAGTACATTTATGAACAGAAATTCAAAAACGAGGTTTTAGCATTTTATTTTCTTTCCAAAATTGATGTTCAAGCCTTCACAAAGACATTATATGTAACTGAACCTTACAGGCCACTTACATAATAAAACACAAGAAACACTCACCTACCCTAACCTCATTTTTAAACATTTAAATAGCTCTGTTAATATGTCGCATTGTTTACCTCTTTTGAGTGAAGCTTTATATTAATAATGGATCAGAGATAAAAGGTACTGCAGATGCTGGAGAATCCGAGATAACAAGCATGGGGCTGGATGAACACAGCAGGTCAAGCAGCATCACAGGAGCAGGAAAACTTGACGTTTCGGGCCTAAACCCTTTCTGATGAAGGGTTTAGGC
>JAHRHZ010000087.1:10795414-10896137 GCA_024137785.1 Ginglymostoma cirratum | reverse complement strand
CTTCAACTTGTCTGCCTCCTCTCCACCTATCCTCTCCTCTATCCATCTTCTAACTGCCTCCCCCTCTCTCCCTATTTATTTCAGAACCCTCTTCCCCTCCCCCATTTCTGATGAAGGGTCTAGGCCAGAAACGTCAAGCTTTCCTGCTCCTGCTTGGCCTGCTATGTTCATCCAGCTCCACACCTTGTTATCTCGGATTCTCCAGCATCTGCAGCACCTTTTATCTCTGATACAATATTCAAACAACGCTTGGTCGCTAATTGCCAGTTACCATTTAACTGTTACGGTCTGGATAGTAATACCCCAAACAATCACAACCAACTTGCCAGCCAGTCGATCAGCACTGACATCATATAGCATGAATATTGGTTTTCCTTCGCCAACATATTTCTTGCAAATTTTTCTGATGAGTATAAGACAAAGTTTTGACAAAAATGTCCTTTTATTAAACGTTTTTTTAAACTCAAGTTCTGCGCTACCAAACGACCACTTGTGTGTTGTTTCAACTCAATTTACAGGTATTTCTCCTATAACGTGATAGTTGCATTCTTGTGTGACCTCACTCTATAGAAAACCGCATTATAGGGAAATCACTGTAGAAAAATCGCTATACTTGTACAGCAGAAAATTTGCGTTATATCTTATATCAGTCACGTTACAGCCAATTCGCGTTAATGAAACACACTTTATAACAGAAATACCTGTAAAAGCCTTGCATGTAAAGAAAAAGTTTATTTACTTCTATTAAACATTTTGAAATCTAAACCTCTTATTGAGTAACCTAATGTTAATGAGCTATAATGTTGGCATCAATGTCTATCATTTCTGGCACTAGATTATTGGATACACATCCTTTCTTGAAATTTGCAGCCTCTTAATGACTGCATGAATTAATAATGCGCATCAGTATTTCCTTTGGAAACTCCTAATGGCTTTAATTTGCTCCATTACTTAAACTACCATGTAACCTGAGTTTGGAGCAGACTTGAGGCAAGGTCCCGGCACAGTTTGCTTGAAGAATTGTACTGCTGAACTTTTTATTTCTCTATTTTTCTAATTTATTCTTAAGATTTTGTATCTAGGTACCTTGTTCTTAAGATTGCGTTGAAGTGGAGACTTTGTAAACTTTTCACTGCACTTGTGTGACTACACGTGACAATAAACCTAGTTTCAATTTATATCATTGAGTAAGAGTTCGGCAAATCAAACAAAAACATAACAATCGAGTAACACATTACATTTTAAAACATTTTCTCAAGTTCAGAATGTAACTCAGTGTACCTAGCAAAATAAGATTTAATTCAAGTTGAAAAAAGCCTTTAAAATTTCTTAAAGTCTCTCTCTTTAAAGGTAAATATTTGTAATTATAGCTTTCTTGCTTCATTGTCACACTTCTATCTGCATTCTTTAGAAAAGGCAACCATTGCTGAGCAGGCATTAATAATTTTGAGCATAATACTTATGTTAGTTTAGCAGAGCTTGGAGTTTAACTTGGCAGCAAATGTCTCAGGAATTGTAGTACATTTGGCTCTCTCTGTTCTACAGTTTGAAATCTTTGAGTATGTCTTCCTCATCAATTACACACTACCACTTTAAGAAACATCTCTCAGAATGGCTCCATGCCATCTGGAATATATAGTGTGATTGTAACAAGGTCAGCCAGATAGACCTCAGAAGATGAATTCACTGATTGGACCAGATTAACAGCTCCAATCAGGGAGCCCAAGCTGACAGATATAATAGAAGTCTGAGAGGTTTGGTTCACTCAGAGCTGGCTGAGGGAGCTGGATCAGTGTCAAAGACACTCCACGTGTAAATAAAGGGTGACTTGGTGATGGATGGCAGCCTCTGTGGAGTTATTTCAGTGGCAGCAAGAGTGGGAAGCTTGACTCATTTGATCCTGCCGTCAAAGTTTGGGTCTAGTATGTGGAAAGAATGAGTTATATTTTCCAGGCAAATGACACTGGGGCAGAAAAATAGGAACGAGTAATTCTCCTGACAGCTTGTGGACCCACAGTTTTTTCAGTTATTAGGAGCCTTACTTTCCCTCAGGCAACAGATACTAAAACCTTTCAACAGTTGACAGATTCAGTTAAGGAAAATTACAACCCCAAGCCACGTCTAACTCGGAGACACCACTGGATTTACTCAGCAATTGGAGAACAAGGGGATCCATATCAGGATTTTTGACTAGGTTAAGACAACTTGGCACAGGCATGTGGCTTCGGTTTAGCCCTTAAATGAGATGCTACGAGACCTTTTGGTATGCAGCATTAATGACGTAACCAAGCAAAAGTGCCTAACTGAAGCCCAAACAGACTTCAAACAGGCACTACAACTGGCTTTATCATTGTAAAATGTGGCAAGTAGAGCATGTGAGTTGCAGGGTATTCAGATGGAAGTGAACACCCGCAATCTGACTGAGCTTGGGGAACACAACTTGAGTGAAGGCAACTGTATAGCCTCACTGAGGACATATGCTGAACAGAGAGATTCTAGGTCAGCTCACAGCAAAAACCGCAAAACAAAGCCAAGCCTCAGCCCAACGGTTAAAATTTTCTTCAGGATCTGGGCCGGCAAACCATTGCAGTTGCTGCCAGCAAGCAGGCCTCAAGACAGCAAGAGAGTCCCGCTGGACCAAAACTGAGTAAAGAGAACTCACAGGTCAGTAACCACCCTTTAAAGTCCATCTACATCTGGTTTGAAACAATTAAATTACTTAGCAATATTCAAATCAGAACCAATCAAAATAAAAGTTAAATGGTCACCTGGTTCTAATAGAGGCCGATACTGGTGCAGCTATTTCAGTGATCGAAGAACCAAACTTCAATAAAATTCGGTCTGGGCTCCAACCCTTAAGTTTGCTCAAGACCTCAGATCTACTGAGAACCTATACCAGGCAACTTTTACAGATTAAGGGTACAACTTCGGTTCCTGTCTTTTATGAGAAACAGCTGGTTCAGTTACCACTGATTGTGGCAAAAGGCTCAGGCCCAAGCTTGATGGGTTAAAATTAGTCGAGCAAGATTCACCTCTACATTTTCTAATCAAAGTGTTGAGTCAATGGGTGCCTGAGTGAAGTCCTATTTATAACCCAGATGATTTTCAAGAAGGTCTAGGGACTATCAAATGTTGATAAGGAAGCAATTCCACAATTCTGCAAGGCCCAGTGCAAAAAGTAGATGCGGAAATCAGAAGGCTGGAAAGTGAAGGAATCATCAAACTAGGCCAGTTTGCGGATTGCGCAGCACTGGTCGTGCCGATTATGAAGCTCAACAGGTAGGTTCACCTTTGCGGGTATTTTAAACAAATGGTAAGTCACTTTACACAGCTGGATAAATACCCAATCGCTCCCATAGAGGATTTATACGCAAAGCTGGCTGCGAGAGCTGTCCTTCATGAAGCTGAACATGAGCCATGCATACTTACAATTGTGGTTAGATGAGGATTCTCAGAAATATGCTACAATTAATACCTATAAAGGTTTGTACCAATATACAAGACTGCTATTTGGGGTATTGTCAGCCTGTGCAATTCTTCAGTAGATGGAGAATATTTTACAAGGTCTACCCCAGGCTTACATTTATCTAGATGATGTGCTAATAACAGGGGAGACCAAAAAGGAGCACTTACACGACTTGGACATATTTCTCTGGAGGTTTCTCCTAAGTGGGCGTATGCCATAGTAGGGAAAAATGTGTCCAGGCACCCCAAGTGACCTACTTGGGCTACAGAGTCAACAAGACTTGGCTATACCCATCGGAAAATAAAATGAAGGTGATCAACGGTGCTCGGGCTACCACGTCAGGGCTTAGATCATTCCTTGGGCTGGTGAACTCTTACGGAAAGTTCACATATAACCTGGCCTCTATCCTGGCACCTTTTGCGACATGTCTTAAAAAAGGATCAGCCTTGGAAAGGGTCACATAGGCAAGCCATCGCTTTCAGGGAATTGAAGAGACAGCTATCATCCTCTCAGGTGAGATCTGGTATTGTCATGCTATGCCTCCCTGTAATGGCATGGGGGCAGTATTAACTTAAAGATAGCTCAATGGAGAGGAACACCCAATAGTATGTACCCACGAGTTTGGCTAATGCAAAGGTTAAATATGCCCAGATAGAGAAAGAAGGTTTGGCTGTCATATTTGGAGTCTGGAAATTCTACCAAGACCTTGTTTGGATGTAAATTTGTAACAATAACAGACAGAAAACTCCTGCCAGGTCTACTCAAAGAGGACAAGGTAGTGCCGCCAATAGCTTCAGGTCAAATTCAGTGGTGGCTCTAATACTAAGTGCATATAATTATAAGTTGGAACAGCTAAGTAGTGTATGGCCAAGTAGTGAATGCAGGTGCACTGAGTCACCTTCCACTAGCAGATTTACCACCAGAAGAGTCCGTAATGGTTTTAAGTTTTCTGGACACGCTTTCAGTGACAGCTGACAATATCAGACTTCGGACACAGAAAGATCCGGTTCTGGAAAAACTGAAATGATTGGTGGTGATGGGGGAAACCAAACTGCCGTCAGAATTGGAACCTGTTTGAACCTGGAGAGACCAGATCACAGGTTGGCATATTATGGGAAACAAGACTGATTGTCCCGACCAAAGGTCACCGCAAGACACTGGCCAAACTCCACCAGGGTCATCCAGGGGTTTCCAAAATGAAGATGTTGGTGAGAAGTTATGCCTGGTGGCCAGGATTGGATGCAGACATAGCTATGTTGGTGGGGCAGTGCCCAGAGAGTGAACAAGGTCAAAAATTACTGCCAACAGCACCCCCACATTCATGGTAATGGCCAGGTAAACCTTAGACTTGGTTACATGTCGACTCTGCAGGCCCTTTCATGGGCTCAACGTTCTTGGTCATTGTGGACGTGCATAGAGTTAATTCGTCAAACACGGGGGCAATGTTAGAAAAACTGCAGGCATCTTTTGCATTACACGGATGCTGAGAAGTGTTGGTCACAAATAATGGCTCAATGGGGGAGGCGATGGCCTAGTGGTATTATCGCTGGACTGTTAATCTAGAGACCTAGATAATGTTCTGGGGACCTGGGTTCAAATCTTGCTTTGGCAGACGGTGGAAGTTGAATTCAATAAAATATCTGATTTTAAGAATCTAATGACCATGAATCCATTGTTGATTGTTGGAAAAATGCACCTGGTTCACTAATATACTTTAGGGAAGGAAACTGCCATCCTTATCTGGTCTGGCCTACGTGCAACTGTAGACTCATGGCAATGTGGTTGACTTTGAACTGCCCTCTGGGCAATTAGGGATGGGCAATAAATGCTGCCTAACCAGTGATGCCCACATCCCGTTAATGAATAAAGAAATAAAAAATGCTTACAGGAGGGGAATTTGAGTATTTACTAAAGGAGAATGCTATTCATAAGGACAGTTCCAAACGATCCATTATCCAATTGTCTGGCAGAAAAAAAAAAGGGGACTCCAAAGTTTGAAGGCAGGCTTAAAAAGGAATCAACCTACAGCTTCACTAGATACCAAACTGTTCCGGTTCTGGTTTGATTATCGGACCATCTCTCATGCAACGACAGGGATAACTCCAGCAGAGTTGCTAACGGGGAGAAGACTCCATGCCAGGTGTAGGAACCACAAAAATAGCCCTACATGGCTAACAGGCATGGTCAATGAGAGGTCAGGTCCAGTGATGCATAAAGTTCGGTCAGCTGTGATGGTCCTGAACACGCACATGGACCATACGAAAGCACCAAACTTGCAAACAGTGCAGGAAACTGCCTTTCTGACTGTTCTGGAACCCGTAGGTTCTCCTTCTCCATCAAACATTGAAAATACTTCAGAATTGGAGATGGACATGGCTGATCGTGCCACCTCAATGCCTTTGCCACCTGAAAAGGAAGATGAATTTCTTCCGAGATGCACCGGGCACAAGAGACAAGCTACTGTGCACTACATGCTGCCCATATCAGACAGACAGTTGGAGGAACCTGACCCGGTGCTCAAACACCCCAGGAGGAGCAACAAAAAAAGAACTGGCCTATGTCCTTGGACTCAGAGTGGGAGGGGTGTAGTGATTGTAACAGGGTCAGCCAGGTGGACCTCAGAACAACAGTTCCCTGATTAGGGCTGTTAATCTGGGTCAATCTGAAAGCCCTGGCTGACAGGTATAAACAGGAGTATCAGATGTTCTGTCACTCAGAGCTGGCTCTGAGGAAGCTGGATCAGTCTCAAGGACTTTCCACATGTAAAGGGTGACTTGGTGACAGGATACTGGCCTCTGTAGAGTTATTTCACGTAGGAAGCAAGTATTGGTTCAACCAACATCCTACTCTTATTGCTATAATCATTTTTCATACTTAGCAAAAACCAGAAGAACTGTGGATGCAGTTAATCAGACATAAAAAGAAATTGCTCAAAGCTCAGAATGTGCTGCCAGACCTGCTGAGCTCTCCCAGCAATTTCTATTTTTATCTCTTCTTCATACTCACACTGGTTTACATTGTTACCCCATCAAATAGTTGGGGCAACAGTGCTTTCCTCAAACCAGGGGAGCAACCATACCAAGAAGGGAGAGCATGTATTTCACTGGGAACTTGGACCTCAGAGCCAGAAGGAGGAACAATAGAGCCGACTGATAGCTACAGAGATATTGTGGCAAATGAACAATCAAATCTATAGAGTTAGGAGTTTGAAAGTGCAGGTTAAGTGTCCTCAAAACCTTTGTGTAAGTACACTCCCAATCTCAGTAGCCTGCTTAATGTACTGCTACTTTCTTGAATCATGATGATCCTACAGGCATTTTTTTTTTTTTTTATAAATGCAGGATTGAACAAGATTCACAAAATTCTGTCATCTGGGTCTTGAGTATGTAATCACATTCTCTTAAATTATATTACATACTGAATCAAAATTAACAACAAGCCACAATTATACAAGGATAAAAACGATCAAAATACTGATTGAAGTAAATCCTGCCGTCATATGACCCAGCAAATATATTTTAACTGAATGTTAATAGGCAAAATATTGCTGTGGTTAATGAAAAAAATATTAACCAGAAATACACAGCCTCCTCAAAAATTGCAACACTTATTTTTAATACAATAATTCAACATTACCCTTCCTTAATATCTCATCCATCAATTCACTGGTGCAATTTTGCCCCTTCGGCTCTATAGGATTGTTGTGCTCACACATTTTAACCTGATTTTTTTTTTTCCCTGTTGAAGCTGGAACAGTGCTCACATTATTAACTCAACCCAACAGATAGTGCCTCAGTGCTCTACATTTCATTGCGGGAAAGTAGATTTTAACAGGAGTCAAGCCCACTGTCTCTGGACACAGTGGTGAGACACATTGTGTCAAAGGGCTACTTTGGTGATATAAGAAATGTTTTTCCAGCTATAATAGAAGAATCCTCACCACGCTCAGCACCTCACTCCCCATACCCCATCCATGACAACTCATGCCATCTCATGCCCCCAAATACTTTCCATGGTGCTTCATATCCTCCCTACCAAGCTATGCTACTCCACCCAACCCATGGTCCCTCATACCCTCCATGACAATCCACGACCATCTACTCATTTCCCACAGTGCCTTATAATCTTTTGCAAGTTTATTATCAAAACATGCCACCTCTGCTCCATTTCCGAAGAAGGATCTAGACCCGAAACGTCAGCTTTCTTGCTCCTCTGATGCTACTTGGCCTGCTGTGTTCATCCAGCTCTACACCTATTTATCCCATCTCTGCGCCTGCAACCTTTGCCATCACACAACGCACGCCAGTTTACCCAAGATCCACCATGGATAGCTTGCAGAAATCAGATGAAACAAAATTGCATAATGGCAGCTTCACTATTTAAAAATTAAAACCTCATTGATATAAAAAAAATTCAATACATTTAAATGCCTTCAAGTAGCTTTACAAATGCCTTACAAAAACAACTGTTGTACTCACAGTCCTGCATATAACATTTTTGAATCACTTTGAACAGTCAAGCAAACAATGAATTTACAAACCTCCCACTGTGATAATGATAGATTATGGCAACAGTCGTGCAGTTCTAATCCTATAAATATAGTCCCCAGGCTTACAGAAGTAACCATCTATTGAAACTGCATTTACCCACAGCAGGAACTGTATTTTTTTTAAATAGCTTGCAGATTTAAATAATTTAAATTATTTGAATATTCCGATGAGATTGTCTTCGTCTTACACACTTTCATAATTACTCTCAACAATCCCAAAGGCATTTGGGCTCTCCCAAACAGTACTCTTATCGCTGTAAAATAGCACCGTACTTCACCAAATTGCTCCAATAGGTTGAGACATTTGGTTCAAATGTTTTCCAACCTCTCTATTAAAAAATTACATCTGTTGCAGGCAATTGCACTATTAAATATGCACCTGATTCCATGACCTAAATGTTCCAACTACAACCCAACCCCATTCCCTGTTTCTGAGCAGACAAAGTGGGTCTTGAGTTTGATGGGGAGCGGCAGGACTTCTGGAGAGGGTAGAGTCTCAATTTGATTAAGTCAAACACCCCTTCATCCCACAAACCTCTAGCTCTCGGTTTGGATGTGAATTTTTCATCGTGATTCATACTGCATTTTAGACTTCAGGCTGCAAATATGTGCATTGAATAAAGTGGAAGAAAATAACTGTTGCTAATCAAATTATCACAATAAATCTGTTAGACTATCTCACAAGATTTAAATATTGCATTAAATATGTATTTCTTGAAGTCAAATTCTGTTCCTTTTATACTGGATTTTTATGACGACCTCAAAGTAGACATTGCAACAATGTGATCCATGAAACATTTGCTTATCAAGTAGATTAGCAGTCAGCACTAGTGAGTGAACAAAAAACACCACAAATTTGAAAGACAGATTTAATGACACTGTTGAAGAAGGGCTCATAATTGATCTTGTCATTCATGAACTGTGAAGAAGAAAACACAAGTAATAATGGAATCAATTTGGGATGGCATTACTGGATAGAAATTTGGTGCAGAGGGAACACATTTGAAGAACTTGAGCATGGAAGTCAGCTGGCCCCATGAGATTTTCTCCCGCATAACTTTAAAAATGCGATGCTCGGAATATTATGACTCCACCATTTTGTTTCTTTCTTGAATACACTAGGAACTCAATGCTGAATATTTTTGAAACTACTTACAACAAGAATATAGAGTGAAATTTCAATTAACATATACTCAAGTAACCCGTTTCCAAACTTAGATTTGTACTGTGCATTCACAGTGCTCTGCACTTGTTCCTTCAAACCTACATTCATACCTGTGGCTACATGCTGTATCCACATTTTCACAGCTGTATTGTGTATTAATGCTCTCACCAGTTTTCACCATATTGCATCCATATTGCTACTATCACACTACATTTAAATTAACATGAAATAATTAATAGACTAAGTGTCAGAATTACTTTTTGTTCAACCAGAACTATTTCATGTATGTGGCATTATTACAGGAATGTAACTTTGTTTTTAACTTGCTCGAATTACGAATATACCTAAAAAAGGGTATAAAACCAAAACAGAAAAGTGAACATTTGTCTTTCATCCATCTGGAACATTCAGCTTCAATAAATGCCATAATAGCTCTATTGAGCTAAAACTCATGACGAATGCATAACCCCAAATTCATTATTGTACAACCTGTCATCTTCGGAAGAAAACATTGCTCATCATATTATTAACATTAGCCTTAACACTAACTTTATTATAGCCATTAAATTGCAATTGATCAGAATTTAGTTAAGGCGTTTTTACTGTGGCTTACAAAGTATTCATCATCATTCAACCTCCAGGTGCCTGCTAATGATGTTTTGTAATACTGTAGTAAAGTCCTTAGACAGTCTCTGGTGAATAGTTCCTCAGATCATATTCTTCATTCCAAGCCCAAAGCAAAGCATAAATCATTTGGCACCTTATACCATCAAAGTATTTTTCAAATTGACCGCTGTTCCATTAAGCTACACCTTGTTACTCTTTAAAAATAATTCTTCCCATAACTTCTCATTGTGCACAGTAAAAGAATATAGTAAGCGTCTATACATTGTGTAAAAGTTGAATTATTCAGAAGAATTTAAATTGAATGATCAAAGTGAACTGCTATAAACATATTGGTAAACTATCCATTCAGTTGTTATTGACTATGGAAAAAAGGGTATGCATGTATTTGGTACATTTGAAGCTATCAAAACTAGATAAACATTCCAGAAGTAAGTATTCTCAAGCTGTGAATGTCAGAAATCTGAAATAAAATAGAAAATATTGAAAACATTCAACCAGTAGCATCGTTAGAGACAGAATAAATTATAAGTGTATATTCTGCCTTTGTTGTGAATGAATTCTGATCAATACGGGGATAAGCTGATTTATACGAGGATAGTTTTTGCTGCAAAGCTGCTGATGAACGTAATACCACTTCTTTAAAATAAAAGCCATAAGGATGTATTGAAATATTTCAAAGTTTTACTTTAAAATCAGGCCCATGATACTGGCTAAATGTCTATTGATTGTGACATTTTCAGAAGGCTCATTTTTCTGCTTTCATACATTTCCTGAAGGGATTTTCTACTGCTAAACTTGAGCTATTCTTTAGAATAAATACAACTTATACAAATGGTGGCAATGGAGATTAGTAATTTCAGTCCATAAATGTGACTGGGTCCAGAGATGCAAAAGACTTAACAATCCTGTGTGCTCTCTAGTTATCATTATGCCACTTTTCCTAGCAAAATGGCTCTTATAAAAGCTTCAAGCATTAAAACTGTGACAATGAGGAAGAAAGCCACACAAGAGTTTGGTTTTAGGCTTCATCATCAGGTGAAACACATGGATGTGATTGTGTAGGAGCTGGTTCAAGCTGTTTAAGGCCCACCTATTAAAAAAAGTGCGTGTGTGAAATACCAGCTATAAAAGGCACAGGAGCTGTCTGCATACACAGGAAAGGGTTAGGTGCCCATTCACATGATGCGCAATTCTTCTCTACCTGCAAGGAAAAGGAAGTGCATAATACAAGGGAGCACTCCAAGACCGGTGATGTACCCCACATCTGTGTATTGACTCTTGCTGAAGAGAAGGCAGCTGAACTAGCAAGTGAGGAAACTGGACAATTCTGTGCAGGTGGAAGGGCTACAGCGTGTTAAGGCACCATAGTGAAGCCTAGTCTAGTCTAGTCTATTCCAGTGTTGAGACAAGCCTTAATGGAGGTAGCTATGATACAGTTATGAATATACCTTTTTTTTTTGAGGATTCCTGTTCAAAGGATTGGGGACAGTGTTTCATTTGTAAAGACTAATAGACATCTCGTTTGTTAAAGAATAGGAGTCATTAAAAGGAGGCTGGGTCTTTTCTTTTAAAATGCCACTTTTGAAAATCACAAGGCTTAAGCTAATTGCTTGGATGGATTTACTGGAAATCATGTGCCTGGGTTTATAGCTTTGGTTTTGATACTGTTTGAAGTTCAGCTTGCTGAGAAAGCGAAGCTACCCAAACTCATTCTCTGCAGAAATCCAATTATCAAAAAGGAAATCTCATAACTCAACTGCCTAGCTCCCAGAATCAGTGCTGAATTGAAAATTCTTAGTCATTTCTGAAATTGTTCCTCTGGCAGTTTCAGCTCACTAACACTGCTCAGAGTATATTCTATAACACGCCAATGCTCAGTGTTTCACTGTCTCCCCCCATTGTAGAATGTAACCCTTCGGTTGTAAACAAGTTATGAATCCTTGAATAATTTCATTTTGTGAAGTTACTTCTTACCAAGCTTTAAGATCTGATCATCAGCAGTAACAGCTGGTTAGACATTTGTATAGTTAAAATCTTTTGTTAATCATTTCTGCATCTTTGCCCAAGTGACTTAAAAATAAAACTAGCTTATTGTTAACTTAAGAAATCTGGCAGGCTTATTTCTGACACCAGGCTCTACATAGTAAATTGTTTATTTCATTGGCAACTTCATCTCCTTCTTAAATTTCCACTTGACTTTAACCGAATTCCAGGTGGGATAAAGGTGTCAATTCACACCTTCTAACATACTCATAACACATGGTGAAACTTTTTAGACTGAATCAATGTTCTTGGAACAACACTCCTGGCATTAAATTGTGCTGCTCTTTCTCATCAATATTCATCATACACCTGGAGATTTTGTTAACCCCGGTCTTACCTAACACACTTTTGCCTAATCTGCACAGCTATAAGAGTTGGCTTAAACTGTGCAGTAGGTCTGCATGGAGAAATTAGGTAAAAAAAAAAGGCATTAATTTAGCAAGCTACATCACAACGGTAACTATGATACAGTTACGGGGATCGGATGATAGCATACTGCATAACTGTTTTAGGCATTAGCCAATTTAATACTTGATATCTCTACAACATTTGTTGCTGTGTACAACATGTAACACTCGAGTAATTCTTAACTACTTTTTAAAAGAAAACTCATTCACGGGGACGGCAGATGGCAAGGGTCCTGTTGGAGATGGCAACTGCCTGGCATTAATGTAGCTCAAATGTTACTCACCACCTCTTAGTCCAAGCCTTAGCTATGGTCTGGATCACGCATTTTGACACAGATCACTTCAGACTTGATCATTGTGCAATCAGTGAACATTCCCACTTCTGACTTAATTGGGGGTGGGGGAGGGGGTAGTCATTGACAAAACAGCAGAGATGGTTCAGTCTAGAATACTACCCTGAGGAACACCTTCTATGGGGTCCTGTGGCTTAGATTATTGGACTCCAACAACAACCACAACCATCTTGCTTTCTGCTAGTTAAGACTTCAACCAGTGAAGGGCCCCCACCGCACTGATTCCCATTGACGCCAGTTTTGAGAGGGGTTCTTGATGCCACATTCAATCAAATTCTGCCCTGATGTCATTTTCACCTCACCTTTGAAGGTTAGCTCATTTATCCATGTTTAGACAGAAGTAGAGTGGCCTAAAGGAAACCCAAACTAAAGATCATTTTCACCATGTGTTATGAGTAAGTTAGAAGGTGCGAACTGACACCCTTGTCCCACCTGGAATTCGGTTAGAGTGGAAATTTAAAAAGGAGATGAAGGTGCCAATTAAATAAATAATTTACTGTATAGGGCTTGATGTTAGAAAGAAGCCTGCCAGTTTTAAGTTAACAATGAACTGGTTTTGTTTTTAAATCACTTAGGCAAAGATGCAGAAATGAGTAACAAAAGATTTTAAATATACAAATGTCTAACCAGCTGTTACTGCTGATGATCAGATCTAAAAGCTTGGTAAGAAGTAAAGTCACAAAATAAAATTATTCAAGGATTCATAACTTGTTTACAACTGAAGGGTTACATTCTACAATGGGGGGAGACAGTGAAATATTGAGCATTGGCACGTTATAAAATATACTCTGTGTAGTGTTAGTGAGCAGATTATTGCTGCGTAAGAACCATTTGTTAGCACCATTGATGGCATCTTCCAATAATCTGATGATGACCGAGAGTAGGCGGATGGGGCAGTGACTGGCCAGATCGGATTTGTTCCACTTTTTGTGATTAAATCATTTTTAAGGCAATTTTCCACATTGCTGGGCAGATGCCAGCATTGTAGCTATACCAGTATAGCTGGGTTGGGGTTTGGCTGCGACAGGTTCTGGAGCAAAAATCTTCAAATTACTAGAGTAATGTAAGGGCTCATAGCCAGTGCCTTCAGCTGCTTTTTGATGTAACATGGAGTCAACTGAATTGACTGAAGACTGGTATATGTCATGCTGGAGACCTCTGCAGGAAACCAAAATGTTTTATCCACTCAGCACTTTGGGCTGAAGATGTTTGCAAATGCTTCAGCCTTGCCTTTTGCACTGATATGCTGGATTTCCCAAAACCCTGATGATTTTATTTCATACAGTAATTTGATGGGTGAGGACAAGGTGGGTGAAAATCTTTGCTAACCTTGGCTATATGAAACTCCAGAAATTTTAACCCTATAGTCTCAGCTGTCTGCTTCTGGTCAGTTGTCCTCATACTCTTGTCTGCCTGGCATACTGTAAAAATAGGTTAAATGTATTCTTTGATCCTCTTCAGGACTCAGTTTGACTTCCCACTAGATTAACTAATGCTGCTGATGAAATATCTGGAAAGATCCACACAATATCATTGCAGCTAAATCTGTATGCCTTAAAAGAGGACCCCACCAACTCAAGATGAGCTATTAAAATTCAAGAGTGCAGAACGAATGAAGACCTTTTTCGGGCAAAGTGTTTGAGAGATTTTAACTCTGTCTGACTAAATTCTGCCAGGCAGGTATGATAAAAATATGCCTCAGTAAAACGTTCGATACAGTTGTATACAGAGACTCATACAAGTGATCTCTGGAACCCTGAAAGCTTCATTGAATATCTCAAGCTACTTTCTACTGGAATACTCATAATATTAAGAAAGTTCACGGTTTTCCCACTGCACAAAAATCCCTGTTTTGTAGAGTCATAGAGCTGTACAGCATGGAAACTTTGGTCCAACTCATTCATGCCAACCAGACATCCTAAATTAATCTAGTCCCTTTTGCCAGTATTTGGCCCATAATCATCTAAACCCTTCATATTCATTCACCTTTCTAGATGCCCTTTAAATGTTGTAACTGTACCAGCCTCCAGTCTCTGGCAGCTCTTTCCATACATATACCACCCTCTGCATGAAAAAGTTGCCCCTTGGGTCCCTTTTAAATCTTTTCCACTCTCACCTTACACCTATGGTCTCTAGTTTTGGACACCCCACCCCGAGGGAAAGACCTTGTCTATTTACCCTATCTGCGCCCCTCATGATTTTATAAATCTCTATAAAGGTCACCCTCAGCCTCCAATGCCCCAGCGAAAATAGCCCCAACCTATTCAGCCTCTCCCCAAAGCTCAAACCCTCCAACCCTAGCAACATCCTTGTAAATCTTTTCTGAACCCTTTCAAATTTCACAACATCCTTCCTATAGCAGGGAAACCAGAATTGCACACAGTATTCCAAAAGTAGCCTAACCAATGTCCCATACAGCTGCAACATGACCTTATATATGTATCAAATTCAACAAGGAGTCAGACATGTCGGCACCACAAAGAAACCTGCTTAATGCCACCCAGCAGGAAACATTCACTCTGTTAATGTTGACAGTGTATCCATAACTGCCATTTCACTGTCAATGATTGAGATCCTTTTTGCCGTGTGTTATACTTCACAATGAAAAAGTGCAGCCTCCATCAGGAATCGACCTCAGCAATAGCTCATAGACCGCTTCACACACTCATAATTCATCAAACAGATGTTGATTTGCATATTATAATTAAACTAAAACAAATCTAGCAATGAAACAAAAAAATGTGCAAACATTTGTAGCTCGTACATTAGAAATAGCTTTGCAAGAACTGCTGTCTTGCCTACTGGCAGCCTCATTCTGTACAGTTAAAATTTAATTTTATTAGTTATATTTTTTACAATGTTGGATTTAAGGATATAGAGATTCCAAATGATATCCTCTCACCAATCCTTTTAGACATAGCAGCTGCATAGCCACAATGAGCCAATGCAGCATCTTGCATATTATTGTGTGTGACAACTTCCTGCTGATTTGCTCTTGTGCTGTTACTGACTGGAGATGAAAAAATAATTAGAAAAGATAATTAATAAAAAAGGAACATACCAGCACGGGGTAGAATGACTAGACTGTTCCAACACGACAGTTAGCATCCGTCAAATCTTTGAATCCAAACACTAATCATGGCCATCATTCAGACCTTCCTCTCACAAGCAAATAAGTTTTACCAGTTCACTGAGCAGTACTTTAAACTGTAAACTGTAAACTGGAGTAAAACATATAGATCAAATACAAAATTTTAAATAACAAAGCTCATTCCTTATATCACTAATGTTTCGAAGTGGAAGATTAACAGACTGTTAAATCACTGATCATTTCCATCATTACTGAAAGCCAAATTTCTGAAACATTACATTAAAAAATCCTGTCTGAGCACAGATTACTAAAATCCAAGTGCTAAGCTGTGGTGTGTCTTTGTATACTAGAGATCCTACAACAAGCAACCAACTACTGGAATAGTGCCAAAAACTGAATCAGAAACCGGCTGTTCACTTCTATTAGTAATCGAAGAATGGTATAGATGGATATTGGTTGTATTTCCATGAAGTAGCAACAAAAAAAAAAAAAAAAAAAGTGCTGTGGGGCATTGCAGCAAAACCACAGGATGGCAAGGTCAGCAGTGAGAATTCTTTTAAAGAACTTAAACAAGAGCTACATATCCTCATTATGAAACCAGTCATAGGCTGCAAGCCAAAAGCTGATAGTCTAAAATAAAAACAGGAAATGCTTAAAACACTCTACAGGTCAAGCACCAACTGTGAAGAGAAGAATGAAGTTAGCATTTCAGATTGATAACCTATAACCAGGCTTGGAAAGTATCAGCTTATCAGAAAAATGTGGTTGTATTAACTATTAGCTTTAGAACTGTGCACAATTTTCATTCCTTCCTGTCCTTGAACCATCAAGGTTGAACAAAACTAATGGAAAGGACCGACTGAAAGATAAGAAAGGGTTACACGTCTGTCTTTCGTCATATATTTGCTCAATCACTGACTGTTTCAAAGTCCCATTCGCAATTTAATTACGATTTATTCTGCCTTTAATGATAGTACTTCCCATTTCCAAATACTGTGGGGCAGTACCACAATTTTCTCACCTACCTGGTTAACCTATTCCATTTATGTAGGTGACTCATCTAACCAAATCCAAAATCCAGTTGGGATGCCGCAGTTGACAATGTTCTCACTCAATGTTATTGGCAGAATTCCAACCAAAACATTAACTGAATAGCAAGACACCCTTCATGTGAAGCCTAGTGACCGACCTTTTAAAAAAAAGTATGCTAATTCTTGCTGCTCCGCTCAAAGGAAGCAAAATACAATTTTTGTAAATTTTGTTTTAAAATCCTGCATCAACTTTTAGTTCCTAACAAGCTTGAAAATCAAATGTCTTGGAGCATTTGGATTTGAATAAATTTTATCGTTAAATGGGTATCTGCAATTCTTAAATTGATCAGACTTATATTGTAGTCCCTTTTGCAAATAATGTTACAAGATTACTTTCTGTAAAATGAGTAGAAAGAAACTTATATTGTATGAAATACAAAAGGTAAATCTTCAAACTGCTGATCAACAAATTATATCAAATAACAACAAAGGATTACAGCAAGTATGTTTTGACTTGTATCTGCACTTTCTCTTGACAGATAAAAACTTCCAAAAACAGTTTCTGTCGCAACAGAAGATTTATCAGTGCAGGTGTATTTTTCATTTTTGGTTTCAATTCCACCTATAATATTTATTGCCAGTTCCCAAAAATGTATTTCCTGAAAGTCATTATTTATTGATCTGTTTTTATTTTTTAAAAGAGATGTTCACCGTGGGGAACTTTGTAGTAATGTACTATTGCTGTGGCTTTTTGTTCTGGCATTGATGGAGTAAAAATGCCTCAATCTGTATTTAACTTTCATTTATCCAAACACTTTGAACAGACCAAGATAAATAACTGAATAAGAAATGGTCCATGAAGATTTAAAAAAAAAACAAAAATCAAAAACCGTTATGCTACAAGCTAAACTGATTGATACAGAGCCATGTGACCATATCCAAAACTGTTTGGACATGCTATCTTCGTGGACTTTAAAACTTTGGGTCATACTCAGAGTGCACTTACTGACTATATGATTAGTGTTATCGATAGTGTCAGCTGTTATCTTAATAAGACTCCAGGTAATGTGCAGAGTCCAAACTTATTTGAATTACCAACCAAATTTAGGCACAGATTAAAAAGAGGGCTAAAATAACATCACTAATGAGCACATTTACACTTTACCCTTAGATAGCAGTACCATCTGATTTGCTGAACAAATGTGTTTGAAGTTTGTATTGTATTGAATGATTGTAATAATTTTGCAAAATTAGGAAAGTAATAAAGAAAAATATTGGCAGAACATTGCAACATGTATACATCCAGCTCAAAGCTCATTCCATTAGGCCCAACCGAGTTGTCTACAGAAGTCCAGCAAAGTTGAAATGTACTATGACAACCAGAGAGAAAAAAAAAAGTTGAAAAAATATTGCCAACTAATTAACACCTCTGATTAGAATGTTCCCCATAGATAGTAATTACAGGGTACAAAGATCTTTCCCCAATGTTTTTGATAAAAAGAGACTTATTTTAAATAAGGTGTAGAGCTGGATGAACACAGCAGGCCAAGCAGCATCAGACGAGCAGGAAAGCTGACGTTTTGGGTCGAGACCCTTCTTCAGAAAAATGTTATTTAAATCACATGGGAGAATTTTTTGATTGCCGTTTATTTTCAAAGTTTAACTTGTAGCATGTCATGAATAATCAAACCAATGTTCATAAAATTGCCAGTGTGGAGATGGAAGGGTTAGTTTTCAACCAAGTGTTCAATGGCAATTCTAGTTTCAATTACAAAGTGTGGTGTGTTAGAACATCAACAGTTCAGCCATCAGCTTGAACACTACTTTTTGCCTCACACTAGTTTAACCGCAAAGCGAAGCACGTACATGACACGAGGACAAAATAAGAATGTACAAAAAACTATGATACTGGTCTTCACATTTGGTGCAGAAACTTGGGCGACATTAAAAAGGAGGGACAATGGGCAGAACCTAATGCCTCCCCACTGTGGAAAGCAGGGTGCCAAAGTAAAAATTTAAATTAGCCAGGCAGGCGACAAATCTGTCACATTCTTGCCTTCAACCCAATCATGTCTGTCGCACGAAGCCCCATGGATAGCAACACCAACTGAAGCACATAAGCAGGCAGCTAATATCCACTCAAGAGCCACACCCGGGTACTCCATTATCGACAATGATAGGCAGTGCTTTTCCAAGCAGGAGTGGATATAACAAACAAGTTGGGGGTTAGTTGGGGAACAGTGGCAATGTGTTATACGCTGAAAGCGTTAATACTGAGGAGTGCAGTGAGCACTGCCTAAAATGACAACATCATACAAACTCGGATGGCATAATAGCTCTGGATCTCAAAAGAGATAGTCCCATCATCCAGATCATCCCTTTGGGCGTAGTAACAATTCCCACTGTACCAATCAAACTTGCACTTGGTTGCTATCATGCAATAAACTACATCGTTTCTAAGGCAAACCACCCTTACTCATTAGACCACAAACAAGTTTTTCCTCTTCTACAGGACCAGATCAATCAGGCCCTTTAGACGTCAACTTCAAATGAGCATGGTGGCCGCAAAACTACCTGATGTATCTTTCAGCAAGGTGATTGTAGCGAGGATCTATCATACAACATGGCAAGTAGCAGGGCTAATTCCAGGGAGCTTGGAAGAAATTTTCAAACACAGCCCCACGTTACTCCCTAACAGTATTGGGAAAGCAACCATTTGGAAAACTTTTGGAAGAGCAAGCAGTATCAGATTCAACATGGCAAAAATTAGTCAATGGTAGGAAACATTTGAAGCCTGTTAAGAGAAATACAGAAGCAAGTTGGAGCTAGATGCTGTATGGAGTTGGAGTATTTGTTGCATTTGTCAGTTACAGATTACAACAGGAGTCAGTGCCTTGAGAGAGTGGACCCAGGCCAGGGCTCAGCTAGAGAGTAGGCGGACATCGGAGGCTCTGTGAGTGAAGGTGGAGATTGCTGGGCACTAGTCTAAAAATATGACAGTTGCAGGCTGAGAGAGCCAAAAGAAAACAGAGGACTTACAGCTCAGAGCAAGCACTGCTGCTGTCGTGGTGAGGCATGGCTACAGGAATGAAAATCCAGGGCCACAGAAGTAATTTTAAAATGAGTTGGCAGCATCAGGAATGTCACAAAGCCATATTCAAGTGATAATGATGCAATTTAAAAGCCTGATCAAAAAAAGTTGATGAAAAATGTTAGGACACTCATGAATCTAAAGAAGAGTGTGGAAAAAATATTATTTAAATTATTGAGACAACAGATACTGTAACTCATTCAAGAAAAAAGCTTTAAGGCAAGAGGGATTATTAATAGCATCACAGAAGGCAAACATCATTTAGGGAAATCCATTAAAGTAGCTAAATTCATTTTATAAAGGCACAAAGAGTCAGGTTCATTCAGTAAAGTTGTTAAGAGAACTGGATTTTATTTAAAGCTGAATGGAGTGGGCTTTATTCAATAAATGATTTTCATTCTCTTTATTAGGGTCTGAAAGGCAGGAAACATCCTATACACTTGCAAAAAGATGGGAATCATACATTTTAATTACATAAATGTGGAAAAACCCTCCAGAACAGCAGTACAGCATAGTTACAGCTAGAATGTGGAAGCAAAGCCTTCAAATAAAGGAAAATAAATACAGTAAGTGCATTAGGTAGACATCATTACAGAAATAATGTTACCAACAAGATTTAGTTTCACAGGATGGCCAAATAGAACAGATAATTGAATGTTTTGGAGGACAAATTTCAAGGTGCAGACTTTGTCCCAAACTGTACAGTAAATCAGAAGCTGAACAATCAAATACACTTGTGTTCAGTTTGGACTATAGCTGATGATGTTATAGTTTGACAAGGCATCAAGGAAGCAATAAATATTTTTTCTGAAGTTCTACAACAGTTTAATCTTAGAAAAAAATACAGTCCTTGAAACAGTAAGATTTAAAAGAAGAATTCAGCACCCAGAAGGTAATTTCATTAGTGATGTGCAGAGATCTGACACCAAAATGTCACTAAGCTTTGACGTCAGAATTCATAAGATTCAGCATTTTGCAGGCATTATGGATGAGTCTTTGTCAGATTTATTACAATTCAAAGAAGATACAAGTTTGGAGAAATGCATTCATGAGTGAAGCAAAAATCTAAAAGCAATACAGATCAATGGAAGGGTCACCGGACCCAAAACGTTAACTCTGTTTTCTCCTTCACAGATGCTGCCAGACCTGCTGAACTTTTCCGGAAACTTTGTTTTTGTTCCTGATTTACAGCATCCACAGTTCTTTTGGTTTTTATACAGATCAATCTTGAGAGGTCTGGAGGCAAGCACAACCCTAATCAATTAATTTGCAATAATCCAAAAACTGAACAAGTAGGATAGAAAGCAGTTACTAAGAGTCATAAACAGTGCTGGGGAATAAAGGAAACCTCACAGGCAGAAGCAACGCCCAGAAATTGAAAAAGAATGCTTCAGCTAAAAAAAAAAAAGAACAGATAGTGTTGTAATAATTCAAATAGCCACTCAGACAAAAAATTTAATGGAGGCAGTTCAGGTCAAAAATCAAAGAAAGACTAAAGGTAATCCAAGCCAAACATTTTAACAGAAAGATTTATATATCAACAGATGTCTTACACCATAAGCTTCTTATTTTCTGCAATAAACTTTGATTTGGCATCTCATGTATATCTTCTGGAAATTGAAGTACAGTTTCATTTACAAGAGTTTCTTTATTCACAGCACCACACTTTCCATTAATCACTCAGGCCTACTTTTTAAAATCGGAAAGACAATCACTAACTTCTCTTGAAATATTTATAGGAACTAACTACTGTACCTGTTGTTACATTTCCAGGTAGCTTCTAACCTCCTTATTAAACTTTTAGTTACTTTTTACTGATTTTTATATTCTGTCAATCTTCTGATCTGTCATGTATCTTTGCGCTATAGTATGCTTCATGTACAATACTATCTGGAGCATTTTAAATTACCTACAGATAATGGGATTCCCCCTTAAAATTTTCTCTTATTAAAATGTACCTTTGCCATATACACAGAAATATTCCTTTAGATGTCTTCCACTGCATCGTTATTGGCCTTATTCTTAAGCTGGCACTGCTTTCATGCCCTCAGAAATTGACAACATTAAATTTTAAAATACTGGTCTTGGATAGTTCAATGGGGGAGCCAGGTCGGGGTCCAGACAGTTCTAAAGAAAAATGTTGACTTTCACACAACATTGCTAAATTACCATCCCACGCACTCCAATGTGGCTTATCTCCACTAAAATTGCTGATGGGCAGAAAACTGAAGACTGAGCTTTCAATTGAGTAAAGATGTCGATCTTGTAATGAAGTCCGGGGGATATTAAAAAACGTTAAAGAGGTACTGTCTTATCAGGAGCAGCAAGCTGCTCGTGATAATGATGACGGCCATGCAGAGAGATCAGCACATTTTTGTCGGGGCATCAGGTATGGTATGCAATCTTAATAGGAAAGGCATGGTCATTCAATAAGCAGATCAGCAGTGGTGATATATTGTTTACCCAAAGAAGTCGTATGAATAAACTGCAGGAATCTCATCCCTTTGCAGATCAGTCACCAATACTTTACTCAGACAACTTGATGAGGAATGCCATAATAATAATGACTTTCAGACTTTGCATAGTGAATAACAGAATTAACAGTCTTCAAATCATCAGCTTACCAATCTTCCAAGTCTGTCAAGAATGCATTCTTGCAGAGTAGTGAAACTATCAAAAAAACCCTGCATTTATGAATCCAGAGCCAAGATGGTAGTAGTAAACGTAATTATGCATGTGAATGCATTAATAATGGAAAAAGAGCTTGGGGAGATGCTGTCTAAGCTTAGGCTTTTAAAAGGGTTAACACTGGTAAGTGCATTGAATATCACTCCGTGCCATCTCTCTACATAGCTTCAGACTACAATATGCAAGTAAAACTATGTTACCACAGCAACACAAAGAGTGGCTGAACTACAGTGCCACAAAGATTTGACTTTAGGATCAAAATACATGAGTTTTCACCCTGCTTTTTACCCAATTATTAACAGCACTTGAACCTGATCTTTACTGCAAAATGCAGATTATGCATTTGATTATTGCTGGTGCTGATACAAAATGATACTGCACCAAATTTAGCTGATGCTCAAGACACAATTTAGTCTGCTGCCTTGGTAACCTTTTTCTATATTCAATTATGTTCACTTACAAACAAACACTGTCAGAGAAAAGATTAGTACAAACCATACAAAACTCATTCTAGAAGAGATTCTTTTACTCATGAAAGCATCAATAATTTATAAGCAGAATATATTGTATATAACATTATTATGGTACTTGCTGCATTAAAACGCAAGCGCTATTTTCTTCAACACTCGGGTAGGAGAACCATAACTTTGTCTCTACAACAATCAGGAACTAGTGATTCACCCATACATTTGTGCAGAAGCTGCGAATAAGTGAGGATAATCTTCATGATTTCAATGTCAATGTCAGTGGATATATAGACTGGAAGAATATGAAAGCAATGGAAAAGATGTAGCAGGAATTCACCAGGGTATAACTAAGGACAAGGGATGAGGAGTTAAGGTTATGGAAAGTGACATTTTCATTTTTGTTCCACTGATATCCAGCTGTCTCACAGACTCGTTGAGCAACAGCCTGACATTATCTGTAAGGTATGATTCTACAAGTATAACTATGTTCCAGACACCACCATCACCCTGGATATGTCCTGTCACACAAGCAGGATAGACCCAGCAGAGGCAGTGGCACAGTGGTATACACAGTCAGGAGGGCATTGCTCTAGGAGTCCTCAACATTAACTCCAGACCCCATGATGTCTCATGGCTTCAGGTTAAACATGGACAAGGAAACCTCCTGCTGATTATCACATACCAACGTCCCTCAGCCAACAAATCGGTACTCAATGTTGAGCAACATTTGGAGGAAGCACTGAGGGTGGGAAGGCTCAAAATGAACTCTGGGTGGGGGATTTCAATGTCCACCACCACGAGTGGTTCGGCAGTGTACTACTGATCGAGCTGGTCAGGTCCGAAAAGGACATAGATGCTAGACCAGGTCTGTGGCAGGTGCAGAGGGAACTAACAAGAGGGAAAAACATACTTGATCTCATCCTTCCCAATCTGCCATCTGTCCATGACAGTATCGGTAAGAGTGACCATCGCACAGTCCTTGTAGAGATGAAGTCCCGGCTTCACATTGAGAATAACTTCCATCATGCTGTGTGGCACTACAGGGCAGATTTTGCATAGATCTAGCAACTCAAGACTGGGCATCCATGAGGCGCTGTGGGCCATCAACAGCAACAGAATTGTACTGCAGCACAATCTGTAACCTCGTGGCCTAGCATATTCCCCCGCTCAACCGTTACCATCAAGCCAGGGGATCAACCCTGTCTCAATGGAGTGTGCAGGAGGGCATACCAGGAGCAGCACCAGGCATACCTGAAGATGAGGTATTAACCTGGGTGAAGCCACCAAACAGGACTACTTATATGCCAAACAGCGAAAGCAGCAAGTGATAGACAGAGCTAAGTGATAGACACAACCACTGGATCAGATCTAAGCTCTGCAGTCCTGCCACATCCAGTCGTGAATGGTGGTGGACAATTAAACAACTGACTGAAGGAGGAGGCTCCACAAATATTCCCATCATCAATGATGGAAGAGCCCAGCACATCAGTGCAAAAGATAAGGCTGAAGCATTTGCAGCAATCTTCAGCCAGAAGTGCCGAGTGGACGATCCATCTCGGCCTCCTCCAGTGGTCCCCAGCATTACAGATACCAGTCTTCAGCCAACTTGATTCACTCCACGTAATATCAAGAAATGGTTGGAGACACTGGATGCTGCAAAGGTTACAGGCCCTGACTACATTCCAGCAGTGGTACTGAAGACTTATGCTCCAGAACTTGCCGCTCCCCGAGACAAGCTGTTCCAGTACAGTTACAACACTGGTATCTACCCAACAATGTGGAAAGTTGCCCAAGTATGCCCTGTACACAAAAAGCAGGACAAATCCAACCCAGCCAATTACTGCCCCATCAGTCTCCTCTCGATCATCAGTAAAGTGATGGAAGGTGTCATCAACAGAGCTATCAAGCAGCACTGCTCAGCAATAACCTGCTCAGTGATGCCCAGTTTGGGTTCCGCCAGGGCCACTCAGCTCCCGACCTCATTACAGCTTTGGTCCAAACATGGACAAACGAGCTGAATTCCAGCAGTAAGGTGAGAGTGACAGCCTTTGACATCATTGGCACTTGGACTGTCGGAGATGAGGCGCACTGAGCCTAAAGAGAGGGCACAGTGATCAGGGGCTGTGTCAATAGTCGTAAAGAGGCACAGGAGCAGCAGACAGGTAGGTGGAAGTCAACTGACTGACTGTGGCCCAGCCTCCTGATGAACCTAATCAGACATCCCAGAAGAGAAGTGCCCAGAATCCTGACTGATATATGCACATCTCCCTAACTGTGTTAATCCCTGCAATAGCCACTGTGGTGCAATGGAACAGATTGTGGCCCACTACTCAGACTGCAGTGGCATGGATTCCTTGTCCAAGAATATGTGAACAGACCATGAGAGTAACCACTTCCTTGGACAGGTGTCAGGCACTGTCCTTGACTCACTGTGCAGGGACCCCCTGACTGATGAATGCCTCCATAGACTTCAGGGAGGATTACTCCCTTACAACTGCGGGAAGTGGCTGCTTGCTTGCAGTGCGTTTACCATAAGCTGCTGGCACATGAAGGCGAAAGACTGACATAGCACTCTGCCTTATAGCAAGATGTCTGACCCCTCTTCACTGATGATTGCTGATAAGCTGCACAGTCACTTGGCTGTGCCAGTAGGCAAGGCAAGGAGGGAAGCCAGTAGCCTCCAGGTCGATGTCAAGTGAGCACTGACGGAGCAAGTGAGCAGCCTGGTCTAATCTGAGAGCTCTATGATGGGGCCTATATGCGAGGTGTCCTTGCAGCAGCCTTTCAATGACAGTTTCCAGTGAAAGGCACAACTGTACTTCCTAAGTATCCTGTAAGTGGATGGAAGAGGTGCCATTGTGATCCTGAGGGTTTAGTCATTAATATCAGTGGACAAGGGGTGCATGTGAGAGAGATAATAGGTACTGCAGATGCTGGAGAATCCGAGATAACAAGGTGTGGAGCTGGATGAACACAGCAGGCCAAGCAGCATCATAGGAGCAGGAAAGCTTGACGTTTCGGGCCTAGACCCTTCATCAGAAATGGGGGAGGGGAAGAGGGTTCTGAAATAAATAGGGAGAGAGGGGGAGGCGGATAGAAGATGGATAGAGGAGAGGATAGGTGGAGAGGAGGCAGACAAGTTGAAGAGGTGGGGATGGAGCCAGTAAAGATGAGTGTGGGGGCAGGGGTAGGGAGGAGATAGGTCAGTCCAGGGAGGACGGACAGGTCAAGGGGGCGGGATGAGGTTAGGAGATGGGGGTGGGGCTTGAGGTGGGAGGAGGGGATAGGTGAGAGGAAGAACAGGTTGGGGCTTGGTCACACCCAGAGACGGTGAACGACTGATGAATAATTCATTTATCATCACTTGCATTTTACACAGAGACTAATATAGTAACAAACAGCAAAAAGCTTCAACAGTCACCACAAGCCGGCAATGTTTGAATAGTTTAATAACAGGGAAAACAGATATAACTGAAAGAGAACAGTTTAATGAAAAGGATGAGATATATAACGGAAAAAGCGTCCTGAGCTGGTTCAATGACACCTATGCCTCCATCGCCTCACCGCCTGCATTGAGCCCATCAACGTCAGAGTTGCCACTCTTTAGGTGTCACTGGCCACTGGGCCCAACTCGCCAATGCTGGGACTTGTGCTGACTGAATCCACACTCGTCCTGCAACCAGGAGTCTCCAACTCTGCTAACACCTCAACACCACCAGGAGTCCCAGCCCTGGGCCTACTGCAACAAGTTGTCCCTGGCTCTGCTGATAGACCAGGCTGCCGCAACCATCTCACCAAGAATCCCATTCTGGATCTCCTCCTTCGAGACATCACCTTGCCAGCACAGCCATCTTTAAACGTCTGCTGCCACCACTGCCTTTGATTGCTGGAGGAGCTTTTCTCCCATTGACGCCACCAGCCCTGAACGTCAGGAGGATGGCGTTGGTACTGCCACTACCACCTCCAGTTACCACGAGGACCCGCATCTACTGCCACTTCAAACTGCCGGGCAGAGCCGCCATTCCGCACACTCCTCTAGCTGCCACAGCAATTTCACGGACTAACCCACAACAAAAGGCTCCAAAAGATAAAAACTCGAGAGAAAGAGCAGAAGTATAAAGGAAAAACATCAAAAGAAAGCATGCGGGAATGGATGAGCCTCGGGGAAGAGCCCAGTCACAACCCTGCTATTTTGCTGCCGTCATGGAACTTTCAGGATGTTTGCAGCTAGCAAGCTGAATTTGCCAGGCACCACTCCAACTTCGATGCTGAGAATTCGCGGTGCCTAGTTTGCTCGCAGCAGGTGATACCATAGGAAGTTGCATATTAGTGAGGCAAGATGTGTAGCTAATTAGGTTTTAACAAGCCATAGTCCCCCTATATAAGAAACTCACTGCTGTCCAGTGAGAAGCTCACCTCGATGCCTGGTATTTAGTTAAAAGATGCAACAAGTTGGTCCCAACATTGAAATTGGCCTTGTTGGATTTCTTGTGTGATTCTGCCAATAGTTCTCACCACACCCCCATTTCATTCATGCCCCAATAGAATTCTGTCTGGGGTGTGAGCAAGAGAGTGGAGCTGAATAGCTAGTCCATGCAAAAAAAAAAAAAAAAAAAACCAACCTTTGGGCTTTTGACCTATTTGTAACGTTGTGATTCCATGTTGATCAGCTAGAGTTCAACCCAGACTAATGAAACAAGTCAAGAGTTTCACTGCAATCAATTTCTCTGCAATTCACGTACAAAACTACCTTGCAATATTAGTCTTTCAGAATATAGGCAACTCTGCTCACAAATAAGTCATACAGGAAAGTTCTTAATGCTCCCGTTTGCAATTGCTATTGTAAAATTGTATCAAATCATGTGTGTTTGAATTTATTTTGATTTGGCAACCCCAAAATGTATGTCATTGCAAAACTGTTGACGTCCCTGGAGTACCAACATTCAATTGCAAATTAATATGGATTTGGAACAAAAGTACAACAGCTCCTTCCATGTGGCCAAGGCATAGGCATCACTATTTGATCATAGAAAAAGAAAACAAACAAACAAATGCCATCATATTAGTATTTGGGCAGTGGTTGCTATTCCCCAGGACAATGATCAACAGTGAAAGTCAAACAATGTTATTGAAGGTGGAAAATGTGGATTTCTTTGAGTGCACTGGTCAGGCCCAGCAGCTAGGGTGTCAAAGCATACACAAAATGATGCAGGATCACCTATTTAGAAATAGAAGGCACATGATAACCTGAGTAAGAAATGGGGAAGGCCACTGTCACATTGTTTGACGGTCCCAAAACACATTTTTACAGGGTGAAATACTTCTTACGTGGAATACAAGCACATTCTTTACTACCTCCAAAGGACAATACCAAGTCTCAGCATTGCCATCACTGTGCAGGAACCCAGTCATCAGCCCATCAGAGTGTTGTGGCTTTTGCCTATTTAATATCATAAAGTTGTAACTGACAATAAAAATTTATAATAAATTGTGCTCATTTGAACCTTGGTGGAAATCAGGCACAGACTGTTCAGCATTGGCTCCCCAGATGTGTAATAAAGCCACCACTTAATTCTTCAAACTGGATTCAGAGTGTGACATTTTATGACAGTATTTCTTATACCTTTCATTCATTAAGAAAATCTTTAACAATCTAAGTAATAGTTCAAATAACTGAAATATAGATAATTAACATTTTACATTTTGGCACTGATATGCTATATTGATTATAATTACTGGTTTCAGACTGGTAGTTGTGGAGGGTAACACCTCTGGCAGACTGGAATTTTGATAACCACAATGCTTTGCTACAGATTGCACTGAGGGGCTCTGCAAGCTTAGAATCATGAGCAGTGTTCTGCCCATCCCCCATCACAACACTCGAGGCATTTCTTAATATACTCTAGCAATTCCTCAGAATTTCAGAAAGATTCAACTTTTTTTTTTAAACAGCTGAAAATATATTTTAAAACTGAACACAGGCAGAGCTGAATTTATGCCAAAGCTGCACAAACTCAAGCACATGAGGCAAGTCTCCCGAACAGGAATTTATATCAGAGCTTCATTGCATTCAGGCATCACATTCACATTTCACTTGAGTTACACTGCCACTTCCTTCTGGATAGGCACCATAACTTCACCATGGATATGAAAACAGTTGGCGAGAATGATAGAAATGCACAACTCAAAAAATTGGCCGTTCAGACTATTATCGTGCATTTTTTGAAACCGTTATCTATTTTGTCACATTCCCTTGTACTTTCCACATACCCTTTTACAGATTTCTTTCAGGTATTTATCAAGCCCCTTTTGAACAAATTATTATGCATTCTGATTCAAAGGCAAAGAACAAAATCTAACCTTTTCCTTTGTCCATTTACTGGTCCTGTATCAGTCATGGATCTTAATACTTCGATGCTGCATAGCCAATGCAGAAGGAAACTATGTAGATGTTATTCTGAAAACTATTTGGTCGGCTTCAATCCAAAACCGCTGTTAGCATCATTCATTTTGAAGGTAGCAGACAACTCTCTACCACTTAAAAAATTGTCTTAGGATTTTACTATGTATGGAATTGCAGGGTGGAACCCACAAATTATAACTGCAAACAAGCAGAATTCTCCTGGAAGCACTTTACTATGAAATGCCTTGCAGAACACCATAATGAATACAGTTAATAATCCTGTCCAGTCAGGATTCTACCTTCTCAAAGAATCTGTTCAAAAACCGGACATATAAAAGGGCTTTATACAATTGAACTGCGATTACACTTTATCTATGAAAGATAAACACAATCAGACCTGCTTCAATTTGTAAAAAAAGTATAATTAAAATAGTATACCTTTTTAACAAACATTTTTCATCCCACTATTAACAAATGAAATCCTCCAAAGTCTATCTTTCTTCATGAATCATTCATGGAAAAAAAATCTGTACAAAGGGATAATTTCTGGAAGGCAGAGGACAGCCAGTAAAATGGAAATACTTCATATTTTGCATCAGGAAATTCCTGGGAGATACGCCAGGAACAGCAAGAACATCAGCTGGTGCTACAATTACTTAGTTGGGAGCAATTTTAAATATAATTTGTCACACCAGAGAGTCCTTTAAGCATGTTAGTAATCCTGCTTGGCTTTTCTGTCTTTTATAAACTGGGACTTTTCCAGTTCTAATAAAACCCTAAAAGCAGACTGGAAGTTTAGGAATATTGTTAGCGGTGTTCATGGATTGTGAAATGAAACAGTTGTAAGACTTGGAAAAAATACATCATTCTCTCACACTTAAAGCACCACATATTCTTCTTTCCACCTGACAACTTACAATTATTCAATGTGAATGAGTAAGCTTTTGTCAGGTCTGTAAAAGATTTTAGTTCAGTTTTGAATTCATTCATATACTTGGTCTCATTGTTCTCACATTCAAATGAAACACCAGGTGGCACTATGACTGTAGTTAAAGAAAGTCTCTTAGGGCTCTGGAGAAGTCAAAAGTTAGAAACAATCCTGATTTGAATTTCTCTCAATTTACGGATACCTTGAATCAATATGATAACAATTTGAAAAACTCAATGTAATGCACACTTAAACCACATAAAAGCAGACATCAAGTGCACATGAACATTCATAACAGGCACATAATAACTGTCTATTCTTCCATCATTAATTCATCGATCATAGAATCCCTACAGTGTGGAAACAGGCCCTTTGGCCCAACGAGTCCACGCTGACCCTCAGAGGATCCCACCCAGATCCATCCCCCTTTAACCCACCTAATCTACACATCCCTGAACACTATGGGCAATTCTTTGGACTGTGGGAGGAAACCGGAGAACCCGGACGAAACCCATGCACTCACGGGGAGAATGTGCAAACTCCACACAGTCGCCTGAGGGTAGAATCAAACCCGGGGTCCTGACACTGAGGCATCAGTGCTAACCACTGAGCCACCGTGCTGCCCCCAATTCACTTGTGAAAGAATTTTTTTTAAAAAATCCAATGGTGCACAAGGAGAACAGCATCCATCAATGGCATGTAGTTTTAGTACGAGGTTGGCAAGAGCAGTTCTCCTATCCCTGGATCCACAATAAAAAGGTAAATACAACACTTTGGGTGGTTGTTTCCTGCAGTCCTTAAGGACTGTTGGTTTGGCAACTAAAACCTGAAGACTGCATGGCCTTATACACACTGGTCATTCGAAGTCTAATTTCACAGGTGGGCCTGAAATCCCTTTAGTGGCATGAGGCCAATGATTGGTTCTGGTTTTAGGTATGCATATCAGACTCTGCGGGCTAGCCCTAACCAGTATGGTAGGGTAGTACAGTGTGGAAGTAAAATGTGTCTGCATACGCTGTTCTGTGTCCATTGGCAGCTATAAATAGGGCACACAGATTTCTATAACTCTATTCATACTGTGTAAACAACGTTATACCACTGATCCTGACTTTTTGTATGTTTCCATGAGTCCAAGTGTTTGAATGTTGAGCCCATATTACATAACCAGGTCCAACAGTAAACACACTGCAAGAGAAACAAGCAAATACATTTTTGAAGACAGTTTTCACTTACTGTTACAGCATTAAGATTAGAAGAAGATTGCATTTCCTGAGACCTCATTTCAAATATAATATCTGCTTCAGATCTTTTTCTTTGCTTTCATCAGGATAGTTGGTGTGAGACATATTTGAGTACAGACATGAAAGCTATTTAGAAATGGAGGGTTTGATTTAGTAGATCTTTGTACTGCTCTTTCTCTACATAAATTTCACAAGACTCTGTCAGAAATCCTCCAGGTGGATGCATTCACAGATGACCTTTGCTTCTGGATCAGCATTACAATGAGTTAAAATCTAGCCTGAGACATCAGCTGTTGGCAGTGATTCCCTAGCGTCACTTCCAACAATTAATTGTTCAGTCTTAACCATTTTCTCAATGAATCTCACATCTAAAACCACATCAATGGTCATGAAAGGGGGATGTATGAATTTGTCCAGAAACTGTATTGTACATATCAATTACAGAAATCAATTTTTAATATAACTGGTACAAAGCCAACTGTGTTACAAGTAGACCTTAATAATTAGGCACAAGTCATTTTAATAGTGGTGAATCACAGAACTGCAGTCCAGAGAAAGAGGCAATTCAGCCCATCAAATTTGTGCTGGCTCTATCAGGGAGCTATTTATTCATTTATGTCTGCAACATTTCCTCCTTCAACTGTTCAACCAATTCCTTTTTAAGAGAAACAGGTGAGATGGTGGGAAAGTATAAGTTAACGAAATGCAGCAACCTTGCTCAGTTATTGAGAACTGAAACATTCTGGAGTTACAAGTAGATCTTGGATTATCACGTTTAGATCCAAGCTTAGGTAACTTCTCACAAGGATAGTTGCACAGTTATGTCGACTTGGGAAGCCAGACAGATTTTCAGCACTTTCAGTATGGCATCAAAAGCTTTCACATTGAATGCAAAGATCAGCAAGTTGTGTGTGTCTGAGCATGTGTATGTGCAGGGGGCAGGGAAGAGAGACTTTGAGGGAGTTTCTGTGCATTGGGGCCGGAGGGCTGTTGGTAGGTAGGTTTCAACCCAAAGCTTTGAGAGAAATGAGTGCACTGACACGGAGGCAAGGCAGACTCCTAATAAATTTAAGCCCTTTTTAAAAAGCGTCTGAGGCATTCAAATGTGATTCTTGAATTGTGACTTACTTATCCATTGGAAAGAACAAAACATCAAAACATACCAGGCTCAAGATTTGTCTCTCATTTTATTTTTGGAAAGCATGCATTTGGATTCACAATCTGCCTACACCAATCCTGTTGTCTCTGCATAGCTTGGCGGTCCTGCTTTGATACCACGATTGTAGTGTGGGCTTGCTGATGTGCTGCTCGATGCCTTTCCATTTAACATGGGCCATTCTGTACTGTTTTTGAGAGCACATGGTGAGTTCTAGCTCCAGCAAATGTAATAAAAAGGTTCCAAGGCATTTCACAGGAGTGAATATTAGAAAACAAAAATGTAACACTAAGCCACATAATGAGATATTAGAATCAAATGGCCTTGTCAAAGAGGTAAGTTTTAAGAATATCTTAAAGGAGAAAGCCAAAGACATAGTGAAGCAGAGGGGTACAAGGAACGGGTCATTTATAGAAAAGTAATTAAAGTTATGGTTGCACAAGAGGCCAACACTAAGACCAATACCTCTGAGCCTTGGGACATGGAGGAGATGAGACAATGGGGAGGGTTGCAGCCATGGAGGGACTTGAAAAGATGGATGGGAATATTAAAATCAAACACTGCTTGATTTGGAGGCAATGCAGATCAGTGTGCACAGGGGAGATAGGAGAACAGAGTTTGGTGCTTTTTTTAAGGAAGAGTACTGAGTTTGAAATGCAATCAAGGTTATGAAAAGTACATGTGGAAAACCAACATACTGTCTATTGTAATGGTCAAGTCTAAAGACAGCAAAGGCAAGTCTGAAGGTTTCAACAGTCGATAAGCTGAGAAAGAACTGAAGTTAAGAGGTAGAAAAAGCAGATCTCAGTGATAGCACTTATGTATAGTCAAAAGCTTTCTCCAAACGAAATGCGACACCAACTGGCAGGTTGTCAACTGATACGTCTAGTCTCGGACTGTACCCTAGGAGAAGGTTGGAGTCAGTAGCTAGGGGGTAGACTGTTCTTTAAGGACAGGCTGCGTTTAAGGGAAGCTGTACTGAATAATACCGGTAAATTTAAACTGTGGAAAACAGAGCACCGGGGAAGACAGGGTTCTAGATTGTTGGATGTGGCAACGGAGGCAGGTTTTGTAAGTGTGCAGGAAGAAGGGCATCATGATTTCCTGGAGAAGCCCCTCAAATGAATTAGAAAAGATGGTCAGAAAAGTCAACCTCCAGCAGCTGAACAAAAAGGACCTTGCAGCAGTGCCACAAAAGTGCCTGATTACCTCAAGTGGGTGGCTAAGGTCAATGAATGGACCTTCATATGACGTCTTATTTATTCATTAGCAAGCTCTCTCACTGCTCAATATGCCACACACGTATCAGACCCATTCAGTACATTCTAGCAATCAAGATTCAAGCATAACATCCAGATACTCCACCTCAACATACCTCCAACAATTCTATACTGGCATGCTCCATCACCTGAACATATTTTATCAGAATTACTCACTTTCTTCCCTCTCTCTTGCATAACAAGGTGGCACACAATAGAAAGGGAGAGAGCAACCCAATAGAGGAATAAAATACTTACGTCTCCTGAGTGACAAAATCCCCTCATAGTATGTGTCAAAGAGCATTGAGGATAATGCATGGTCGTGCCTTACAACCCTTCTCAATTCCCAGCACACCCCATTCGTGCAACCTGGTAATAATGAGTGAGCTGCTTATCGTTGTGATCATAGAAACGTGCTTTTTAACCATATCATCTTTACCTTCTAGCAACATTCTCCTTTTGGTTTGGAATATTTTACAATGCCAAAGAGGCTATATAATTACTTGCTTTAGGAAAGTCATTCAATTCTGAGCTGTCTGCTTTTAACAGTGGGTGATTCAAATTAATGTGAAAAAATATCCTGAGTAGCACAGTTCTTGTTATCACTGTTATTTTTCATGCTATGTTCATTTTTTTTTATATATTGTACTTCTAGCAAACAGGTGGAGAAAAGAGAATGATGTCTGAATGATATCGACTATCTTTGTCAAAAACTACAATCTCCTGGTTCCAGAACTGAAGAAAATAACAGTGTTTTCAGAATACCTCAAGGCAACTGTAAACATTGAGAATTTATAATTGGTGCATTCCACACGTATACTCATTTGCCTCACTGTATTGGCATTTTAATGAAGCATTTTTGTTGCTGTTCACGTCCAGAAATGCCATTTATTGTTGACTATGAGAATCCCACAAGAACAAGTATCTTATTAAAAACTTAAATTTAAAAGTGATTTTCTGTTACAATAACAAAGAGAAATGTCAGGTTCCTACTTACAACTTGAGACTCAGTACAGGAATGTGACTCATCAGGATTCCTGTATTCCAATGCTGAACAGTTCAGGGAAATGAAAGGTCAGGTGGTCAATTGCAAATTGCTCAGAATGCAGCAGAATAGTTTGAAAAATGTCATTTCATGTGATGGAAAAGTGTCAATGATTCTTTTAAAATGAAAAGAAAGGCATTAATACAGTGATTATTATTCATGATCATTATTGGAGGCAATTATTGGACACTAGCAACTCCAACAACATTGTTGCTGTGTACTGAACACTATTATCATAGAATCCCTACCGTGTTAAAACAGGCCATTTGGCCCAACAAGTCCACACCTACTCTCCGAACAGCATCCCATCCAGACTCACCACCCCCACAACCCCATCCCTGTTTGTCCACATGGCTAATCGACCTAAACGACACATCCCTGGACATTGTGGGCAATTTAGCAAGGCCAATCCACCTAACCATCACATCTTTGGCTTGTGGGAGGAAACCAGAGCACCCAGCGGAAACTCATGCAGGCACAGGGAGAATATGTAAACTACAAACAAACAAAACCAGTCATCTGTGGCTGGAATTGAACCTTGGTCCTTGGCGCTGTGAGGCAGCAGTGCTAATCACCGAGCCACCATGCCGCCCATGTCAATATCTGATTCAGTTATTAAATGCCATTATAAAGAATAGCTATTGGATTCTGTTATGGATGACATTACTAAACAGCATTATTAAGTTACATAACTGAACTGTCACTGGTGTACCAATAAAGCCATCATTGGACTTTATCACAGGGAAATTGTACGAGAGCTGATAACAAAATGTGAAAAGATAGAACAAACCTACACAGGTGTAATAGGTCAAATGACTTTCTCATGCAGTGCAAAACTTGACAGGAGGAATTAAAATACATTATTAAATTGATGAGAGATTGCAAGCTCAGATGTGGAAGAATCTGGATATTGGTGCACGAATCACAAAAGCTAGCAGCCATGTCCAGTGGGTGATAGGACAGACAAATAGAATGTTGGCCTTCAATTAAAATGGAAAAAAAAAAATTATAAAATTCAGGAGGTCTTACTGTCACACCACAATTAAAATACTGTGAATATTCTCTTGCCTTCTCCCCATAACCCTTGATCCACTTAAATCAAGATCCTATCTTTCTCAGCCTTAAATACATTTTGGCCTGGCCTCCATTGCCTTCTGCGGCAATGAGTTCCAAGGTTTAACCACCCTCAGGCTAAAGAGATTCTCCCTCACCTCAGTTCTAAAGAGGTTATCCCTTCACTGAGGCTGTGCCCTCGGGTCCTAGTCTCTCCTACTAATGGAAAGATCTTCTCCATGTCCACTCTATCCTGGTCTCTCAGCATTCTGTAAATTTCAATGACATCCTCCTTCATCCTTCTAAACTCCATACTGCACACAACCAGAGTCCTTAACTGCTCTTCGTATGACAAGCCCATCATCCCTGGGAGCTTTTGAATGGCAAAACAAGCTCAACAAGCTGAGTGACCTAGTCCGGCTCCTAATTCAGATGTACACTAACTACCTTTTTGGATTGCATTAGGTGACACTAATATTGAAGAACATTATTTGATACTATTACAGTCAACAATATTGGACTCATCCCTTCCACCAACCCCATCTGCTCCCAAAAAAAGCACCTTCTGTAAATATAAAACCTTTCTTTTAAAAATAAAGTCATAGAATGTTTAAACACAAAACCAAGTTATGAATCAGACTAGCAGGGGATATTTCTCTTCTCTTTAAAGGAATCACCTAGCTCAATCCTGTTCTCCTGCTTGCTCACCATCACTATCTGTCTCATTTTGCAACCGGCTATCTCATTCTGTTGAGCAGAGTCTGTGATATCTGGTTAAACAAAATGATTCACAGTATAGAATTGCAAACTTTGACCATTATCCTGGTGAACTAATAGTTTTCGAATTGCTCTTCAATTCTTCTACAATTGTTTAATAGTCAATATTATTTAATATCACATTAGTAACTTGAAGATCAATGAAGAAATTTACTGCTATTTGTGACATGGCATTCCATCATATATTTTAAGAATTTCATCAGGTCCACTTAGTCTTCCAAATGTTGAGACTTTCAGAAAATTGGTACTAGTACATAAAAAGTACACATTGACATAACAGTTCAAATCATTGGTTAAATTGCTTCAGACATGAATCGCAGCACTATTCAATACTCAAATCATTTTCCGATGGCAAGATAATCATTTTTGAAGCTGCGATGGGAGTTGTGCACAGGGACCCTGTGGCATTCCTGTTGCAGCAGACTCCAAAGGAATTGCCTACACAATTGAAGATTCCACTAGGCAATGCCCGTACAATTGCTAACCTCAAAAGTAACCATTTAAATTGAAGAATTGAGAGTTGCATTTTAGTTAAGTAGGTACTTGCGTAGGAAAAGTTAGACTGTTAAAAACCTAGCCTAACGCTTAAGAAACTATTCAACTAACCTGCAAATTAATAGCTCCCCAACCCCAACTACACATCTCCAGACTCTGAACCAACACTCTCCTCACCCATACATGACAACAAACCACCTTCCCCACTTCTGTCACAAGACCGGACGACCTGACATCCTGACATTCCTCCCTGAACCTGATATTCCCTACCACCACCACATCAATAAGCATCACTCCACTGCTGAGCCCAATATCTCCCACACATCCTGACTGATTCCTCTTGCCACCTAGGGCCCTGCACTTTGCACCCTATCGCCCAGCATCTTACACACTCCACCCCTGGCATGCTAACTTTGTGCCCTTGCTCTTTTACAGGAGCTGTCAAAATGGCTGCTTGTGATGGTGGCCCTTTAAAACTCAGAATATGGTAACAGAGTGCTGGGATAAGTGGGCATGGTTTGTATTCCCTGACAATTCAATGCCACAAGAGATCCGTCAGAATTCAAGTACAGCTTTGCATTTCAGAAGGAGCCTGTGACTGGAATCTCTTGTCAGAAAAGTGGGTAGCTCTTTTATTATGTAAAAAATGAGTGGAGTAATAATCTGCATGTGATGATAATTTGTTGGAAAATCCAGCCCCATATGTGCAAATTTACACATCAGTTATTGCACCCACTGGGAACAGATGCACCATGGAAATGTGAAACACAGCAACTCATCTTCCATCAACTAAACACCAAGCAGTTTACCATCCCTGATCTTTCTTTTCCTTAACCATGGTGACAGACAACTTCAGACACCGCTCTGCCTTACAGGTAGGCAAGTACAGGTGAAGATAAAAGAGTGAAAAGGAAAACATCTTTAGTTTAAAAAAAGTAGGATTTTTGCACAAAAAGATCTTGGTAACTGAGCCAACAAGATCAAACAATATGAAAACACATTAGTTCAGCAAAAGGTATCTGAAAGATGCAAGTCAGTGGCTCTAAACAAAAAGCAGTACTGTATTGTCATAGAAGAATCAACTACATCAGAACTTATGCATAATTTGGCAGAGTGCTCTGACGGTGCAACTAAGCTCGAGGGACTTTCTGTCCACTGACTTTTCAAAAATCTATTTCGACAAAATACCACGGATGTAATTGCCTGCCAACTTCAGCTGTCTAGCCAAAGTTTTGTATGGAAAATGAAAATCATTCAGCCTACTACTAGTCTATCAGATAACTGCTCATACCTGCTATACCTCAGTTAAATCAGGCTACATATCACAAACAACTTCCAATACATTTCAAGACACTGAAAAATGCTGGAGAATTGTACTTGTGTGTAGCTTTGCAATTTGACATATTATTCAACTGATTGGTTTCTGATGTAATATATAAAATTATATCAGTTGGGAAACTGTATTCTTTTCACCTATTGTGGCATTAAGTCAAAAAACCCAATTCCGTTCCCGCATGTAATTACTGCAAGTTGTGACAAATGGCTGGAAGGACTCAACAGGTCAGGCAGGCAGCATCTTCGTAGAGAGAGAGCGAGCCAGAGTTAAAATTTCAGTTTAATGCCCTTTTATCAGAACTGAATATCACCAGGAATTTCTCAATTTAGATTTACAACATTCACACTTTTTTGCTTTGTTGTTCACGTTTAATTGTTGTTGTTCTATCATAAATGCTCACTTGTTACTGTTTTCATATCACAAAGACACTTAGTCTGTCTTTGCCTTGACCCACATGGCTTGTTACTTTCAACCTACTTTTGCTACTCCAAAACTCAACTCACCCAATGTCCACCTTGCTGGTCTCCCATTCCCACTTCCTTCAAAGAACTTCAATTGATCTAAACCTCTGCTGACCCCAACACAGCCTGCATCAAGATGTGCTTACTCATCATTATGTTCTTTGTTGGTCAATAATCCCCAATTCACCCACATCTCCCAATTAAAATTTGTTAACATCATACCTTTCACTGGAAGCTCCTTCAACTTTACAGCACTCCATCCCATTGTCTCTGGCCTCCTATGCACGTTTCCATCCCCCACTGTTGACAGCATCAACATGATTGCATCGATAGCCATTGACATCTAATTCTGTTGAATTCCTTTCCTAACCCTCATTAGATCCATTTCATCTATTAAAACTCTCCTTAAAATTCATCTCTTTAACTAACGTTTTGCTCAACCTCCTGATATTTTTTTTTTGTTTCTATTTAAGCATCTATTTGTGTTTGCTTATGCCTTTATGGAGCACCTTGAGACATTTTCCAACACAAACAGATTACTTTTATCCAAGTTGCCAGTGTTACTTTATTTGTACCGTGCTTTTCGAGGATAGAAACGGAAAGTTGGAAGAAACCACCAACTTTCAGAAACTTGCAAATGTAGAATCTTAATCTAGCCAACTATTCCATATGGAACCTTTCATGTAACATTCATGTGACATTAACAGGCTGATCTTAATGATCATAAAAGTAAATCAGAGCAAGGCAGGTCTTTGCCTGAGTATGGACCAAACGTAGTTCAGAAATAGTCTGAAAGGAGTGAGAAGTAAAACACAGAGAGCCTAATTACATTACAAAAACAAAGAATACAACTGAAGACAGCACAATATTTATTCCATTAAATCATGGCCTTTTCTCCCCCCTGCAATGAGTTACCTAACCTAATCCTACCCAATTAACTCCATGCTTCAACTTTTGTTTTATAAAAACATTTTGCATTATTGTGATCTGGAATGCATGAAAAGTAGACTAAACTGCTACTTTCAACAAGGAATTGGATAAACACTTCAGAAATTCTATTTCCCCCTCGAGTTCTCTTAATATATCATTCTAGAGTTACAGTCTCATATTATGATCTCTGATCAATGGAACACTGTCATTGTGACATTATACAAATTGCTCCTTCATAATTTACCGTACTAAAAATGTGGTAACAAATCAGAGGCTGGAATTTTAGTAGAGAAAGGCAAGCAAAAAAGGTGTGAGAAAGCGTCCGATGTCTTCACACTGCACTTTCATTTGGCCAGCAGGCCACCATCCCTAACTGTATGGCAGCTACAGTTAGCTATTTAACTGTACTGTGGAATCCAATGGGTCCTCAAGTATCATTGTCCAGCAAATCAAGGTCGCTCATCACTTTCAGCCACAGTGGCGGGACTTCTGTTGCCGCTGAAGAAAATCTGAGTCAGCACCTGAACAACTGGAGATGCAAAGTTTTGCCGAGCTATTCACTATTTAGAGGGTTGAATGTAACCAGTATGTAGTTTAGAAAGACGGACATGTTTGCACATCTTCTGACCATAGGATGTCCCAAAGCACTTAACTTACCAATAAGGTACTTCTGAAGTTTAGTTACTGTTGAAGGAAACAATGCAGTTAATTTGCACACAGCAAGCTCCTACAAACAGCAAAAAGATTAATGACCAGATAGTCTCTCCTTAGTGATGTTCAAGGAGAGAAAAACATAAAAGAATAGCTATCAGGGATTACTCCCCTGCATGTCTTTGCAAGCTATGGGTCTTTGTTTTATGTCCATACAGGGGAGCTTAAAGGGTCTTTGTTTCATTTCATGTTGAATCCACAAAAAAAAAAGCACCTCTGACAACTCTCCCTCATTGCTGCATTGAAATGAGAGCTTCAACTTGACAAATCTTCCATCTCAGAGGTGAGAATTCTACCAACTGAGTTACAGTTGGCATTGAGCAAAGAATGGACTTCAAGATACTCATTAGATACAAAGTCTATGAGAGTTCATTGTTTCATTCTATTATTCATAAAAACATGTTCACTTCATTTAGAATTATTAGATCAGATTTTATCTGAATAATTACTTCTGATTACTTTACAGACAAAACAAATGAGGACTCCGCTTGGAAAGTGTACATCACATTGCATGGTTATAGACCAAAAGAAAAATGGGCTAAATACGCCTTCCTAAACTCATTGCCACTTACAGACATCCTTATTTGAAGTGATTCAGTACTTTTGTGATATTCAATATTCTTGTCCATTTGGCACTGAGTTAAGTGTATTTAGACATTATGGAAAAGGCACCAAAATCACAAGTATGAACATACAAAGAAATATTTTTAAAAACCTCAACTGTCAATGAAAGTAGTTGTTTAATGATAAAACAGCAACCATTGCAGGGAATGTTGTCCACATGAAGAACAGTGTATCATTGTTGGTGCTTCTGGAAGTGTAGCTCATTCCAAATGGTGACAAAACTACATCTCTTACAATGTACTTAAACCTAAACAAACAATGCATCAACGTATCAGATGGCATTTTGCTTAGAGGTACCGATCAGTACTTCAGATCATAGATCATCATAGACCATAGAATCCCTGCAGTGTGGAAACAGGGCCTTCGGACCAACAAGTCCACACCGACCCACACAGCATCCCACCCAGACCCATCCCCCAATAAACCCACCTAATCTACATACCCCTGAACACTATAGGCAATTGAGCATGACCAATTAACCTAGCCTGCACATCTTTGGACTGTGGGAGGAAACCGGAGCACCCAGAGGAAACTCACGCAGACACAGGGAGAATGCGTAAACTCTACACAGACAGTCACCCGAGGGTGGAATCGAACACAGGTCCCTGGCGTTGAGAAGCAGCAGTGCAAACCACAGACCGACTGTGCCGCCCTAATGCTATAAGTCAAAAAAATGGAATGCTTCACAAATTTGCATGTCATCGAAAGTTTCAGCATTCATTTCAGCTTACCTAATCTTCTTCCAACTACTCAAGAACTGATAATAGACAGCAGCGTTGATTTTAATTTATCCTTGTGTAAACAAAGTATTAGCATAAATAAGAATGAACTATCATCAATGAGCTGCGACTTGAGTTCTTGACTCAAACAATGTAGCATAACGGGTGAATTCTGTATACTGTATTCACAACTGCACATTTTGGATGTCATGTGAAAATTTACAATTGCCAGGCATGTTAATGATACCAGTCTGAAGAATTGGTGTTGGGAAGATGGAAGCTCAAGGCTTCCTGCAGCGATAAGGAGACAGAGTGTGCTAGCATAGATGAGGGAGTGGCAGTGTCACTCGCCCACCCAACATCGCAAGCAACATTCCCTAAATTTCTTTATTAGGGCCCGGACTCAAGGTCCATGTGCAACAGCAACATCCAAAACCAGAAGTCAATTGTGCATGGAACCTAGGAATGGCCAGCATACAGGGAATGTTGATCCTAAGTGATGACATGCCATACATTTCTAACTGACCTAGCTTGATTAGAATTCTAAATGCCCATTGCATCATACAAAGTCAAATAAAATCTGGATCAGAGTCATAAGACTCAGTTGAACCAAGTCTGAATTAAAATAGTTTTCTTAAATTGATGGTCAAATTACATAAATTGCATAAAGAGCAATGCTCATTCAGTCTTTTATCTGAAGAAAAGTTGAAAAGCGAAATCATGCGGATGTTTGAAGAAACGATGATACTGAAGCATCTTTTCAGCTGCAGAATGATAACTATTTCCCATCAAATAAGAGTGACAAGTAAGAGTAGATTTTAATAATGGATCCAGCAACAAATATCACGCACAGCAACTACTAATAAAACTGGGCTTGGTTTTTTTGGCACAGATTCCACCACACCCTCCACAGAAAATCAATGAAAAACAAGTGGATTTTAGCACTATAAAGGAAATAAATAATTCACAGACACCTCCAGCATCAAATCTTAAACTTGGCAATAAAAATGATTTCTTCGTTTGATATCAGATTCTAATTGACACAAGGAGTGGTTTGGTGAGAACTATTACAAAAATACTCATTGTTAAAAGCATTTGCGCTTTAAGTGCTGCTGTGAAATTATGATCACAAGCCAATACAAATGTTAGAAAGGTACAAATATACAGTTAACTAAAAGATAGACTGCTGACTTTCCCTGGCTGAACACCTTTCCAGCTGTCATTAGACTTTTCATCTCATGACTGTGCTGTTAAAAGACAGAATAAAAAATGACACTCAACAGATCCTTACACAATCTTAGCTTCATAAACCTACCACTTTGATTTCTGGACTTATTACTGGGTGGCGACCAACAAAAAAAAAAGCACCCATTGTAAGTGGGTTATCAGTTGCAAAGGAACACCTAGCAACACTTTCATTTTTCATTCCAACTGGTTTGCAATGCTTGAATGAAGGCGGTTTAGCTGCTTTTTCTGACAGGCAACAAAGCAAATCGGTCACCATTAGTGCATCCTTCCGCTGATCGGTATCTTCGTAACTTCCTCTAACCTTACACCACTTAGTGGCCCTCTAATTCTGGTCTCTTGTGCATCCCCAATTTTAATTGCTCCACTGTTCAGGATTGTTCCATCAGCTGCTTGAACCCCAAATTAGAGAAATTTCCCCTTAAACTATCCAACACAGGTTCTGAAGGAAGGTGACTGGACACAGAATTTTAAGTCGATTTTCTCTCCACAGATGCTGCCAGACCTGCTGAAATTTTCTAGCAATTTTTGTTTTTGTTCCTGATTTCCAGCATCCACAGTTCTTTTGGATTTTTTCTTGTTTAAGTATGTCACTAAGTTGTCCTACAAGTCTTTTGCCCAGTCATGTTGGATTCAAGTGATAGTACTCGAACTTGGTATTCCAAATCAGAATGGTGTCCAATTCCTCATCAATTTCTAGCTTCTGTTCATGCTAATGCTTTTCGCTTTGCACATTTACAAACTCAACAGAATGCACACTGGTCAGAAAAATTAGACCATTAAGGAACAGAGTTAAATTGAGTCAAATAATATCTATGCATTTCACACCTTAAAACAAAAGTTAAGAGGTACTTGGGAGCCTTTGTTGACTATTCCCCGAAGATTCAATTTTTGTCACAGGTCACATGGAATATGGGGACAACTAGCCATTTGGATGCAGAACTGGCTCAAAAGGTAGGAGACAGAAGGTGGTGGTAGAGGATTGCTTTTCAGATTGGAGGCCTCTGACCAGTGGTGTGGCACAAGGATTGGTGCTGGGTCTACTGCTTTTTGTCACCTACCTGAACGATTTAGAATGTGAACATAGGCGGTATGGTTACTAGGTTTGCAGAGAACACCAAAATTGGACAGCAAAGCTGGTTACCTCCGAGTACATCGGGACTTTAATCAGATAGGCCAGTGGGCCGAGGAGTAGCAGTTGGAGTTTAATTTAGATAAACGTGAGGTGCCGAATTTTGGACAGGCAAATCAGGGCAGGACTGATGATACACTTAGCGGTAAGGTCCTGTTGAGTGCTGCTGAACAAAGAGACCTTGGATTGCAGGTCCATAGTTCCTTGAAAGTGGAGTTGTAGGTAAACAGGATAGTCAGGTATGCTTGCCTTTAACAGTCAGTGCATTGGACTGTAGAATCTGGGAGGTCATGCTGTGTCTGTACAGGACATTGGCTAAGCCACTTTCGGAATACTAGTCTGCAATTCTGGTCTCCTACTATCGGGAGGATGTTGTGAAACTTCGAAGGGTTCAGAAAATATTTACAAGGATGTTGCCAGGGTTGGAAGGTTTGAGCTATAGGGAGAAGCTGAATAGGCTGGGGCTATTTTCCCTGGAACATTGGAGGGGTGACCATATAGAAGTTTATAAAATCATGAGGAGCATGGATATAGTAAGTAGCCAAGTCTTTTCCCCAGGGTAGGGGAGTCCAAAACTAGACGGCATAGGTTTAAGGTGAGAGGGGAAAGATATAAAAGGGACCTGAGGGGCAACTTTTTCAACACACAGAGTGGTGTGTATGAAATGAGCTGCCAGGGCAAGTGGTGGAGGCTGGTACAATTGACAACATTTAAAAGGCATCTGGATGGGTACATGAATTGGAAGAGCTTACAGATATATGTGGTCAAGTGCTGGCAAATGGGACTAGATTAATTTAGGACATCTGGTTGGCATGGACAAGTTGGGCCAAAGAGTTTGCTTCTACGGCATACAGCTGTAGGGCTCTGACTAGTATAAATCAGTAAACAGATCATAGAAAGATTAAGCAAATAAACATTTAGAGCATTGCTCCCATTACTTTGCATGGTTATTGTGGCACTTACGCTTTGCAACTATCGAAGATAAATTTAAGAAGGGCACAATTATTTATTTTACCAATTCAGAGGGTCAGCTAAAGTGAAAATATTGTACATGTGCTGTTAACACTCCATTATAAGAATAATTAGAAGCACAGGTCCATCTGTAGTCTCGTATCTCAATGTGTAACCTCTCACTTCATTGTATTAAAGTAAAAGCAGATTTCTGGTCTTCAATCCTCCTTTTTATCCAGATTCAATGTGCATCATTCTTCAAATGCACATCTGTTTGACACATCCTAAAATCATCCCAATCAATTGGAGAAAATGTGAAACATTGATCTGTGATGATGATGATGCCAGTGACAAGATAATATAATGAAGATAAGTAACTTGGAAAATCCAAAGGAAAAAAAAAATCAAGCGGGGTATATTTTTTAGAATGACAAATTGTTGTTACTAGATTGAATCAACTTCAGCATAAGGCAAGAATAAATAGGCACACGAAGTAGTTTTATTGAATAAAGGAACACAGCAAAGTATCTTTGGTGGGGAGCTGCTGCTAAATGTCTTTGTCAATATCAGTAAGCAATGGCCTCTTCTGCATCTAAAATTTCAGAACTAATATGGAATGGTACTTAGATGCAGAATGAAGGCAATACAGGAGAAAATTACCTGCTATTGGAATTGCAGTTTGGGTACTTACAGTCGAAGTATAGAATTTATTTCAAATGAAGCATCAAATCTGGTGTGGACCATAATTCTCTGTATTTGAAGCCTGCTGCTCAGCTATTCAAAATAATAGCAGCACCAGATAATAGGCTAGCCAAAGGCTTCGTATTTTAATTCACCCATTAAAGCTCTAATTATTCTTTGTGACATCATGTTTAGTAATATAGAACAAAGTCAGTTTGACATAAATCTTTTAATGCAGATCTTTCAAAAATATGTTAGAGAAAGGCTACGCATTACTGATTTTGTAATCGCTATCAACAGACCCTCATTTGAAAAAAAAATCACTTCAGTAATTTAGTTCCTGAAATAGATGATAGCACTGTAAAATAAGAAAAAAAGTCATTAAATAGACAACAGTTCTTTAAATAATGGGGTAAATGCCACTAAGAACCAAGCTCCCCTTGTATTAAAGCTGCCTTGTGCCTTACTGCAGTTCTTTTAAGCTGCAGGAAATTAATTAGCTGCACAAAGCCGACAAGAGATCATGACAAAAATGCTAACCAAAAGCCCTGTGCTTTCCTTACAGGACCCATGTTTCTGTTCTTTCAGCACTGCAATGTCATGGTGCTATTTTGGCTCAGTGATTTTCATTCAAAAGACAAAAAGGTTTCACATTTTTCATGCCTGTGCCATGTAACAGGATAGCATGGCATCATCTACTGGTTCTGTGGGGAATTGAGAAAAAGTGATTGCACTGTTGATTGGGTCTCTAACTGCTTAAGTGTGATGTGTTACATACAACATTTTTACAACCACATTTGATTTTAGACAGAAGTAAAACCAACAATATCTATTGGCCAATGGTTTCTTCCATGCAAAATTCTTTTAAGTACAAAACATGCTGAATATTTTCATTCTCTAGCATTTCTTGAATAGGAATATTTTCAATGATATGCATTGGATTAATCCAAACCAATGATGATACTTGTTAACATCAGTTTTACTGAAATAGTTTTTAAACTAACACAACAGTATTTAGACTAACTATTCCAAGCCCCAAAATTGAAATAGTTTTGTAAATCTCCATTCAAAATAAGGACCAATATTTAAGACCAATTTATTCTATCAGAAAATGACACGGTTAATATGCTTGCAACCTGTCCTCTAAAGGTTTTCCAACATATTATATATAGACCACACGAACAAGATCACCACATTATTCCAGAAATGTGAAGGTTAATTTCAAAATCCTGTTGCTCATAACCAAAGGTAAATCCAAAGCATTGTAGCTTGGTACTCTGACCAAACTCCATCTAAACATGGCTCCTTGTTGATTCATCCAGCAAAATTAGTCCAGTAGCTCCACAGATGAAGAATCTGTTTAATTCAACTGTTTGTCTGGGCCATTGAATATCTCTGGACTGGTAATACTCGGTCATTATGCATTAGTTTTGCAGCAGATGAATGCTAAAGTAACAATTTTCTGACAAATGCTGCCAATAAAAAGCCTGTTTGATAATGTCAGGAAATTATATGCAAACATAATTTTCTATAATATGGGCAAAGAAAATAAAAAGTGCACCTGCCTTTTTCTCAATATGCATTTCCAGTAGGCAAGGCCTCATGCTGTGCTGTTCATATCTGAAAAATTAGCACATAGATTTAATCACAGATTCAAAAAGTAGACTGAGAGGAATGGCATTCTTTAGCTTATTTAATGTTAAATTCCAAAATAGCATCTTGCCATTTTCCAATTACAGCATCCAGTTGTTCCTTAACTCAGTCCAATTTCCTGGTCTCAACCACCCTATTTCACCATCCTGTTACAGACTTTCATTATTCTCTTCATGTGTACCTGTCTCATGACGGTACAACACTTCCTACAAAGCTCAAGGAAAATCTGCCCATTAGAAATTGCATCATAAGATATGAAGCTTAAAGTTTTGGAAGATCCCAGTAAAGGGAAAATATACGAGAATGAACATGCCAAATGTTAGAGTACTTGGTTCTTTATAATATTTTACTTGTTTGTTATTGCTTAGCTTCTGAAGTACTTTCCATATTGTATTATAATAAATGTTAGCAATACACTTGTAATTGTTAATTGAAGAAATCATCTTTATCTTTTTTTCTTTGTCTACTGTTTTGCTTAGTTTTGGTCAGCTAAGAGAGAAGGACTGTATTTATCACAAACCTCTTGCATGGCACTCTGCCAGCAACAACCCTATGCTAAAATTCTTTTTATTCATTCAAGCATTGGGCAATACTGTGTTAATTGAAAGAGATACAAGTTAATGGTTTGCATAACAAAAAATCCTGTTTGGAGGTAGTTTTTTAAATACTTATGGTTGTGAGGTGCATTTCAAGGCTGAAGTCTTGGAAACACGATCTGCAACTAAGACCAGAAATATATTTCGAAGATACATTATGAAAAATTCTAGTTTGTAATCCTACAAATGGAAGTTGATTCACCTGTTTGTGATGGATCAGAAAAGTTGCATTCTGCTATAAAGGGTGGAGTCAAGAGGTCGAATGCTTTTGATGTCTTTGGACTACAGCCATGATTGAAAATAAGATCTGACGCAATAGTAATGGTATAACACAGAATAAAAACTTTGTCATTAAAAAAGGACTACGATCCCACAAGAAAAAAAAATTTAAAATCAATCAGCACTCTTTACTGTATTAGCTTAACTTTGGAAACAGAAGTTTTGCAGGTGTCGTATTTAGTGATTATTCTTCTAGAATGCAACATGGTTATTTTTAAACTAGTTAAAAGCATTTCTCAAGGTGATCACCACAAAAAAGTGTACTGTTTATATAGATTGTCTAATTTGCTTCCCACTGTTAACATATTGTGATTAGTTTCAGAATCATTAATCATGAAAAATTATAGAATCAGACATTGCATTGATTACTTACCAGATTCTGTTCAGAAAAACAAACCTTTCTCCATTACTGTTCATTACCCAAAGTATATTATTTCAAGGACAAAAATGTTTAGCGCAGCAATTTTGGTTTGTAAAAGAATAAGAAAAGCTGAAAATTAAAGATGTGTCATGCTCATGTTAATCTTGCGTAAATGAGACAAAGCCTTCAATGCCAATCCTGACATGTGCTTTAATAACCAATTAAATACCCATTAAAATAAGGAAAGGATTTTGCCTTTTTTAAAAATTTTGACAACGTTCCAAGTCGACAACGAAATGGTGTAGTGACACTTCACTTAAGAGCTATTTAACAAAATTTCCTGAAAAAGTATAAAGATTAAGTGGCGTGACGCAGTACGTAACCCAAGTGTGGGTAATATATTGGTTGATGGGGAGAAATAGGTACTCGTTGGAAGAGTTACATCAGGTGGATTTGCTGCACATGACACTAAACAACATTTTTATTCAGAGGCCCAGCTGCGTAACTTATATTAGCAGCTTGGATTCAGAAGCTCAATGCAAACAATGTGCATACAATACTAAGTGAAAGAGAGGCACTTGTTTCTGAGGAGACACCTGGGACTTGCATTTTATGTAACTCAATTATTATGCCCACTTACTGAATATGAAATTTAATATCACCGAATGCACAGAATCACGTAGCGAGGGAAAATAGCAATGCAAGTATTCCATAATACGTGTCAAAATAACTCAGGATGAAGTTGCAAACAATAAGAATTTTCACAGATTTAATGCAATATTTATCAGTCACTAATACAGTAATCATCAACGAATAGGTCATTCAGTAGATGCATACCTTTGGAACGTTGTGCTAACTATAATTATGCATTTCTTCTTCAAGAAAGTTCTTCTTCAAGCTGTTTCCCTGTCTACTTGATGTCCTATGACTACACAGTTGAAAATACAGATTTTTTAAGTGTTTCCATCTTACTGAGAGGCTTCATGCCAATGCTATATTCAACAACTTGCTCTGAACAGTCTGCTCACACTTTGAAAAGTGTGACAAATTGCACCACAGTATAGACAATCCACAAAATTATTTCTCAATGTCAAGATTTTTTTTCAGGATCCAGACACAAACATTTGGAAAAAAAATCTGTTCTTCCTTGGACTATGCCCTTTTTTGTACCAGATTTAATCAAAATTCACACCATCCGCGGTCAGTGTAATGAAGTAAATAGAGTGATGGTGTTAAACGTTAGATGATAAAATGCTGAAACTGTATAATACTCTTAGACCAGTTCTTGGATTGCAATATTGACCTCCAGCCATTAATGATACAAGTTGAGAAAATCAGGCCCAGAATGTGAATGGAAGACAGGACTGATCAGGACAATCAACATTTATTCCTCTATCACTGTCAAACAGTGGCAATAGTGTGCACCATCCATAAAGGAGCAATACAGCAAATCACCATGGCTTCTTCAACAGCAACCTACGACCAACTAAGGAGGACGACAAGGGGAGCAGATGCATGGGAACACCGAACACCTCCAAAGTCACGCAAAATCCTGGAGTTGGACTGATCACTGTCCCTTCACTGACAGTCAAAAATCTCAGAACTCACTGCATAACAACTATATGATCCACGTCCATCCATTCCAATCCAAAGGAATTGACATGGTCAATTAGGGATGGACAATAAATGTGTGTCCAATGAGCGATGCCCACATCCTTTGAGCAAAATAATAACAAAAATCAAAGGATCATTACATGTGGAAGAATTGTGGGTGCATCCAGCTTCTTTGTCTTCAAAGAGAGGTGACATTATGGAGCTATAAAACATTAAATTATATAGTGAACGTAAATATAGAATACTACTTTAAACTAAACTAAAAAGAGGGACAAAGGGAAAAGACTTACTTCAGAAAAGAAATCAAACTCATGAATAATGTCAAACAATTATTCTTTGTGAAATTTGATTAACATATCAACAGGCTTTCTAAATTAGAGGTGAACAATCTAGATATAGTCAGACACTTTAAAGGGACTACAGGTTTTTTTTAAGTACATATTTTATGCAAAAATTAAAAGGCTGCAATGGAACTAGTGAGGAATAGCGCTAAAGGGGTTGCTCCAGAGAACAGGAATGAGCACGGTGAGCTGAAAGACCTCCTCCTGTGTCACATTGACTCTATGTCAGCCGAAACGAGCATCTGACCTTCTTCATCAGTGTTCATGCTGTGATTTTGAAGCAAATACCATTTGCTCGTAGAAACTAAGTCAAATAACATTTTTTTTCTATAATTGATTCATGATGTCAAGGGCAATCACTTTCCCCCCACCTCTGGAAATTGGCATTTTGTCCATGTTTGAACCAAGGCTACCAGGATGTCAGGAACTAAGTGACACTGGCAGAACCCAAACTGGACATCAGTGAGAAAGTTATTACTGAGGAAGTTCAGCCTTATAGCCTCTTCCGTCACTTTACTTCTGTTAGCATGTAGACTGATGGGAGAGTAATTGACTGGATTGGATTTGGCCTGCTATTTGTATACAGGACTTACCTGGGCAATTTTCACATCATCAGGAAGATGCCAGTGTTGTTGTACATTTACAGGAATAACTTGGCTACGTGTGCAGTAGGTCCTAGAACACAGGTCTTCAGTACTATTGCTGGAATGTTGTACAGGCCCATAACCTTTTCAGTACCCAGTACCTCCAACCATTTCTTCTTAACGTATGGGATGAGTTAAATTAGCTGAAATTGGCATCTGACTGCTGGGGACCTCTAAAGGGAGACAGAGGCACATCATTCACTTGACACTTATGGCTGAAGATTTCTGCAAATGCTTTTGCCGTCTCTTCCACTGACCTGCTGGCTCCCTCATCATTGGAGATGGAGTCGATTATGGAGTCGATTATGGAGTCGATTATGGAGTCGATTATGGAGTCTCCTTTTCCAGTGAACGGTTGAATTGTCTACCACCTGGACTGTAGAGCTTAGATCTGATCTGTTGGCTGTTCTAATTCATGCTGGTTAATACTTGCTACTTATGCTGTTTAGCACACAAGTAGCATTACAGTTTAGTTTCAGCATGTAGTTTTTTTAGGCATGCCTGGTACTGCTTCCGGCATGCACTCCTGCATTCATTGAAGCAGCATTGATCACCTAGCCTGATGAGAATGGTAGAGTGAGAGATATGCTGAGTCAGAAGTTGCATTTTGTGTTAAAGTATGTTTTTCCATCTTGTTGGTTCCCTCAGCCTTTGCGACAGACCCAGTCTCATAGCAATGCTGTTTAGAGTGAGACCAGCTCAGTCAGTAGTGATGCTGCTGAGCGATTTCTGGAGACAGATGTTGACAACCTCCATCCACCTGTTCTCTTAGCACCCTCACTGCTTCCTCAAATTGTTGTTCAACATGGAGGAGTACCAATGTGATGTGTCAGCTGGGGCAGGGAACATGGTAATCAGGAAGTTTCCTTACTGACATTTACATGAAGCCTAGAGACTTCATGTGGTCTGGAGTCAATGTTGAACACTCCAAGGGCCATCTGTATGCAGCTGTATCACCGTCTGCTGTCTGTCCTGCTGGTGGGACAGGGATGGTGATGGTGTCAGCGTGTATAAAGCATGATTCCACAAGTATGACCATTAGGCAGTTGCTTGACTAGTCTGGGGAGATAGCTCTCCCAACGTTGGCACTAGACTCCATTTTCCATTGTTGTTTCCAGTGCCTTAGTCATATCAGGTCCTTGGTCCAGTTGTATTCCTTTGGATTTTGTAGTAGCTGACAAAACATGGTGACTTTTTAGGCCATTTCAGAGGGCACGGGAGTCAACCATATTGGTGTGGGTCTTGTCATATGTAGCTCAGTCCAGGTAACAACTGCAGACTTTCTTTCCATGTGGGCCCACAGTGTAAGTTTGTATAGATCATCCAGCCACCTTTTTATGATACTCCAATTTTAAAAAAAACAGAAGCAAAGCTTTATCTTAAATAAGATTAAGAGTTAGTCTGATGTTAAAAATTGTTGAAAGTTACTAAGTTAAAAAAGCCATAGTTGCTAGCTAAAACACAGATTCGATGGTTGAAAGTAGGTACGAACGAAAAGATACTTTTGAAAGTTAAAATTCTGATATTGCTGTAGGCCTGTTACTTAAGGTTCTCTTTCTGAAGTGAACATATTGAAAACGTGAAGACTGAATATCAGCAGCAGTCGATGGCTTCTGTAGTTGAATAGTCAGAGGTCTCCACAGAGAGACTGAATAGAACAGATTTTGGGAGGGAACCAAGCCTCCTTATTTGCTTTGATGGCACTGCAGGTTGTACTCCTTGGTAGCCTGGTTCTCTGCAGCAGTCCCTAAAGCTGGGTTGCCTTTTCCCTTTTGCGTCCTTAGGCTGAGAACTGTCCCTCTGATAGTTTCTGTTGGCATCCTTCTGAGGGAGTTCTGATTAAAATGATGTCGCCGAGTTCATACGGATAAAACTTTAAAGTGGCTATGTTAAACTTGATCAATCATTTTTCTACAAAACAATTTTAATTTTACTGAATTCCTCTATGAATCTTCTGGTTTCCTGCTTTCTCTCTCACCTTTAAAATGGATCCATTTGTATTCTCTAAGGGTTAATTGAAGTCTAACCATCTCAGTTTGTTCATGTTGACACAGCACATCAGCCTGTCTATTCTCTCTAGTTTAAGTGAATTACAAAGATTATCATGTAATTTACAGGAGCCATTCTGCAGGATTCTGGGTTCATTTTAGCAGGCAGATGTGCTTTGCTTTCAAAATTTTTAAACATTATAAATCATACAGTTGTGACAAAATACATTCAAAGCTTGTATTGATAAATGTTTGATCTCTCAGGGAATCAAAGCATATGAGAACAGGTGGGAAAGTGAAGTCAAGATAGCAGATTAGTCATGATCATATTAGATTGCGCAGCATACACAAGCAGGACACGGTCTAATCCTGCCCTTATTTCTTAGGTTCTTATGCTTAGTTCTGACACTTTATTGTATGTCTAATTGCTTCCTTCCAATCAGATAACTCTGTGGATGTTGAAGACATCATGGTAGTATTTCAAATCAGGCAGCGTTCTCCATGTTTCTTAGCTAATACCTTTCTCTCAAACAACAAAAAAGAATGGATAAAAGCCAAAAGAACTGCGAATGCTGTAAATCAGAAACAAGGACAAAGTTGCTGGAAAAACTCAGCAGGTCTGGCAGCATCTGTGAGGGGAAAAAAAACAGAGTTAATGTTTTGGGTCCTGTGACCCTTCCTTACAAAAGGATGGATATTCTTCTCAATACTTTTCATCGGATCTTGCCAAATAGCAGCATCTGGCTGGAAAGTAGCTGATTGATGATACAGAGTGAGGAAATACATGTCTAACCAGGACATCAATGCAAGTTATGCCACTAACAGGAAACTGGTCACAGTTATAAATTTAAGAGAGCCCCTGCTGTCTGTATTACTCTTTTTTTTAAAAACTGAAGGCTACACAAAGTCAAACAAAAATAACAAACTTAAAAATTATCCACACACAGCTGTTTTCACCAGCAGATTCTGATTATGCAAAACACCACGCTCTCTCTGGCAGGTCTCCTCTTCTGCTGTGTACTGCTTCATCGGACCTGCTGTGAAGCACTCCCAAGCATATCCTGCTCAAACAAAAATACAGCAGCAAAAATTGCATTCAAGTGGTACTTTATGAAGCGGTGGCAATTTAAAAATGGCAGGCAGACTTCTGAATTTTGGTCCCTGCTCATTTCCTGTAAAGATGAGACCAGCATGATTATATCCCATCACAAACCCGACATCATCACAACATAATCTATGTTCATATGGGAGGATGGGAGGTGATCCGCCTGACCTGTAGCTATAAATTCTAGCCCACTGGTTTATGGTAGTTGAAACAATCAATTTATGGGAGATATTTTTGAAGAACTGTATCTGGCAATTAGATCTTTTCTCCCCCTTACAACTTCACCGTTTAGCAGCTATACTAAAACAATACGATTGGAATGACGTTTCATGGAGACCAGTAACCCAACTTCAAAAACATCCCTCAGCCCAACATAAAAGGTGACATTTTATTTCCACAGTTTCCCTAGGTCTGTGGAGATGTTCACGCTGGTGATATTAATTTGCATTTCATTTTTCCACCAGTAGTTCTGTTATTGCCAGTTTCGTCCCAAGAGTAACATACTAATCCCAAAAGATGTACACTTGCATGCAGTTCTAGTATTGATGGTAGCCGGCTGACATGAGCTCAGGGGAAAGAGTTAATCCTGTCAGCAAAGGAACCATAACAAGACTACTAGCAAACAAGGGACAATTTCTTTAATGTTTTATGTCAACGGATATAGGACTGGTTAAACGATGGCTTTATGTCTACCATCATTGGAACAACTATAATGATTATATTATACTACTTTACTTATGGGACTCATGTGGAGTACCATTTAATTACTCATGAGAAGTATTGTCAGTTCTGTTAGCAGTTACTACCAAAAGGTAATAATGGCAACAGGTAACAATCATGTTTGTGATACATTTGTATTTTTATATTTCCAGGTACCTGCAGCAGGAATGTAATTGATGAATGTTGCTGTAAATCAAAAATGGTCTTAAATTAGGTTTAAGGGGTTATTGTGAAAGGTTAAAAACAGGCACAACATGAATGTCAGCTTGTAGCCCATAATTTTCAGTCTGTTTTCTATATAATAATTTGTCCACTTCCATTATTTGAACTTGTCTGCATTAGGTTAAGCGACAATCTGCAGGTTTAGAGCACAATCATTGACTGGTTGTGAATTCACAGAGCTGTGCATGTGGGCCTCACCCACCCACCGTGGTGAGAGATGGGATGGCTGGCAGGCACTGTACGGCATATTCAAGGATGACTCAGAAACAGAATGAAAAGTTCTTAGAGGTGTCATTGTACACAGAGAAAAGTTTTCCAAACTGCACTCATATTCCTCTCTTCCTTGGAGCCGGTGCTTCACTGCCTGTCCTGCTATTCTCCTTTCTTTCCTCCTGAGGAGTAAGGCAATCACCATCAAGTCACTGATGTTCAAGCACTCCCTTTCTCCTGTCAATTTTTACCAGCTACCAAGCGAGGCAGAGAAACACTACGTTCACCTCTTTTCAGTGGAGCCCTCAAAAGAAATTCTAGAATAAGTATGGAGAGCATTTTGGTGAAATCTTGATATTTCAAACAAACATTTTGGGACAAAGTTCTCTTCAAACCTCCAGCAGCAAGGTGAATAGTCAGCGATGCCCAAAATCACTGCAATGAATAATTTGCTGAAAAACCAACTACTAATTATTAAAAAAGGTTTGATTAGATCAAGTAGTAGCCTCTAAATATCATGCAGTCTCTTAAATGCTACATAAACTGCCTACTACCACTCAGTTACTTATCAATCCTCTAGATGGCATTTCTAGAACAAGCCTCAATTCCTTTGTCAACTTGGAAGCTTTTTAGGACTTAAAGTTTTAATGAGAAAAACATCCCTACAGTTTCCACAGCATAATCCATGATTGAAAAATGCAGTACTAAGCATATTTGTATTTATGCCAAAAATCTTGTACCAGGTGAGTTCAAACTGCAATAATTCATCGACCCTTCACACTGCAATGCTACTACCAGGTTGCTTTGCATGCAACGACAGGCACTCATTTCATGTTTCAGACAGGGCGCATCTTAGCACTCTTACTTTGCTTTCTTAGTGTTCAACCACTTTGTGCTTACTTAGATGCTCACAACTTAGCCAGGTCTTGCAGCATTGACAGGTAGCCAGGTAAGGTCCCAACCCGAAAAGCCAGCTTGCCTGCTCTTCTGATGCTGCCTGACCTGCTGTGTTCCTCCAGCTCCACACTGATCTCTGACTCCAGCATCTGCAGTTCTTACTATCTTAACCAGGTAAACTGTCATATTTATCAGCAATGACAAGTCAAGGAGTTGGACATGCTGCTGTACACTAATGTTCTATGTCACAGTCACATGTATAGCATCTGGCAACAGCTTACACAGCAAACACAACACGTGCTTCAACTAAATGGCCATGTCTCAGATCTGAAGAGCAGTTCTCAATCCAGTCAAGGGGAATCACGTCAGTCTGGGGTTTTGTCCACTGTCAGCCAGCCAGGCTGGTGAGGTGTCCATAGAATCCCTACAGCATGGAAACAGGCCATTCAGGCCAACAAGTCCACACCGAATCTCCAAAGAGCATCCCACCTGGACACACCACTGCCCGCCCCACTCTATCCCTGTAAACCTACATTTCCCATGGCTAATCCACCTAACCTGCACAACTTTGGACTGTGGGAGGAAACCGTCGAGTGAGCGAGTAGGAAGCATCACAGAGCAGAGGGTTGGTGGGGAGGTGAGCAAGACACATTGAGGGAAGATGGTGCATGCAATATCCAGAGTGTGTTGGACCTTTAGGATGTAATAGCAGAGTTAGAGCGAGTGAGAGGTAGAAGAAAATGGTGGCACTTTCCCTTGCAGAGCACAGGTGGTCGAGTTTGAGGCATTGCTGCACATTCCTTCAGACTGGACGTGACGCGACGCTGATGCGGCTGGTGACTTCAGACAAGGCTGGCAGCATTTGACATGGTACCCAGCTGGGATTGAAATATAGCACCTGCAGCACGAACGTCACAAAGCCTGTACAATGGCAAACACTTCCGCTGCTACTAAGTGCAAAATGAGCAGGAGGCACTGTGCATACTTAATGAGGTGAGCAGCAGAGAATTGTATGAAAAACGTCACTACAGCAAACAGAGAGAAACCCTCCGCACAATTGCCCAAAACTGACACTAAGCCAAATTCTGGGACATTTCAGCCCTATGCATTAGCATTTCAGTTTGTATCACACGTGTATTCTCTTGAACTGCATAGTATTTTTGTGTTTCAATTGTAGTCATTTTCAGCTTCTTATATTGTCTCTTTCTCCAGGACGTCACTATACTTTGGGTTTGGGACTGACCCTATCAGTTTTCAAGGGTAGTGCTCTGTTGCTGCACAGTTTAATTCAGTAACGCAGCCACAGATCAGTGAAATGCAGTCAATGAGGGTGCATAACTTTAAAAATCAATCATGGATGACACACAAGTCTCAATGGTACAGTGCTAGACATATCAAAGCTTTATAAATGCCATTCCTTTTAAGAACAGTTGCGGCAGCAGCAAAAAAAAAGTTTGAATTTTAATCAATTTGCTCAGTTTGTATCTTTTAGGGATCATTGCACAACATTAATAGCTCCTTTGAACACCAGAACCATTCCATAGTTAATTCCTGCCCAGACAATACAGATTGCTTTGCTAACAAACGGCTGATTGTTCATATTCGTTTCAGCATCCTCAAACCCTCAAGGTATCAGTAGGCAGCTTCCACAGTGAATTCATCACTGATCCTAACAAAATAACACAAGCTACACAAGAGTCAAGCCATTAGCCTAAAGCTACAAAACAAACTGAGAAAACAAAGACGTACGAAGCAAGTTAATTTTCAAGAAAATGAGCTAGCAAGCATTTCCTTTTCTTCCAGCTGATCTCATTAACCAAGCCTCAATGTCACAAATGTTTCACTGACTTCCCAAACTTGGTTGGTACTGGCAATGGGGGTGGGGTGGCATGAATGAGGTGTGGCTGGAAAGAGGCCTAAAATCTTATCATTTCAGTACATGGTCCTCTACTGTCCACAGATCAGCTTCCACCAGGTCTGACCTGAAGAGGAGACCATCACTACCCTGCTCTTCAGCCCTTTGACTAAAACTGACAGCCAGGCACTGGTGACATCTTCAGGCTTGCTCTAGATCCTGAGGCTTCTTGAGGGTCTCTTGTTTGATCAAAGAACAAGACAAGATCAGGGCATGGTAGAATCAAAGCGGGTAAATGTCTGCCTCATTTTAATTGATCGTTCACCTACTTTCTGCCAGGCTGGAGGAAATGACTGGTTCTCAGGAGTTAAAAATTGAGTCTATGTTTATTTACCGGGTCCAGGGTGTAGCATGATTAATTTCTCATGGTTTGCATACAGCAATATTTCAGACACAAGTTGCACTGGGACCTATCAGAATGATAAACGAGAGCTGCAACAGGAAGCGGCTGTAAATTACTGGGAATAGTTACAGAACAAACTATATTAAAGCATACATCCTTCCTCTGACAACTGCAAGATAATTGCACAGATAGGTGAAACAGAGAATTAGTGGGTTTCCAGAACAGCTAAGTTTATGATTAAGTACAAGCAGCCACATGAATGTTACTGAATAAATGTGGAGCACCTAATACCACAAATGAATCTGTAGCTTCTGAGCAATAACTTTACTGTAGTGTTTAAAGCTACACTATCTTCTTAAAAAAAGTCACATTGTGGAGCTGCAGTATACATTTGAAAGGATTTCAATATTTGTGATCTTCAAGCAAAGCCATCTTTGCAGGTTAAAGTCACTCAAACGATGATAAAGTGTTTTAATTTCCATTGAGTTAAGCTTTGTGTTTAATCAAAATCAAAGTGATATGCAACAGGTCAGGCAGCATATGAATAGAAAACAAAAGGTAATGATTTAGATAGATGACTTTTCCTGAGGAAAAAAAGAACATGGACATGTACAATATTTTAAGTACAGATGCAAAGAAAGGCAGGAAAGAACAAAAAGGGATCTCTGACTTGTGAAACTAAATGACAAAAGGGCTAACAGTGTAAAGGATATGCTAATAGGTCATATATGAAATGGGGGCAGTGTTGGTAATGCTTCTACTGTTCCTATTCATATCTGCTTTAGGCTCACCTTTTCGTTTTGATACTCTTGCCCCTGTGACTACCCTCTGGTGGGCTTGCTGCTGAAAAAGTGAGAAAATAGGGAAGAGCTATATCAGGATAGCTCCCCAATGAATTGCTATCACCAAGTATGTCTCCCATCAGCATCATGTTCCCATTGCCCCTGATCATCATCAAGAGCTTTTTGAAACATTTTAAGTAAATAAGTTAACATACACAATTCTTCCAGAGGTGCCCATCGTTCATTGTAAAATGATGATCCGATAGGGTACTTAGATGACATACAACAGTACTGTTGTGGGTCACACATGCATACTGCACTCAAAAGGCATCCTGTGTTTTTACCCACCGAGAAGAAGGTTAGTCGTGTGTTGTAGTTGTAGAGAAAAGAGTAAACATGATCCATGGAATAGTAGCCATCAAGTCTCTGAACGCAGGTTCGCTCAGTAGGAACCCAAAGAGGACTGTTCAGCTGCTGGCCTTGGCCTATGAGGCGAGTGCGACGTAAGCAAAGGGGGTGGACAATCAATGATTCTGCAAGGTACAGGTACAGAGTGCAATTCCATGACATTTTAAAAATTCACTCATAGGATTTAGATGTGACTGCTGAGCCAGCATTTATTGCTTGCCCCCTAGTTAACATGGAAAAGGTGGTAGTGAGCAGCTTTCTTGAGCTGTAGTTCATTTGCTGTAAGAATATCCACAATGTCATTAGGGAAGGAGTTCCATTAAGGAACAGTTATAGATTTCCAAGCCAGGATGGAAAATGGCTTGAAGGGGAAATTACGGGCAATGGTTTTCCTATATATCCGCTGTCCTTGTCTTTTTTAAAATCATAGTGGTCATGGGTTTGGAAGATACTGTCCAAGGAGCCTTGGTGAATTTCTGCACAGCATCTTGTAGATAGTACACACTGCTGCTGTTGAGCCTCGGTAGCGGAAAGAGTGGATATTTGTGTATGTTATGACAATCAAGCAGCTGCTGTGTCTTGGATAGTATCAAACAGAGTGTTGTTGGAACTGTATTCGTCCAGGCATATTCCATCTCACTCCTGCCTTGTGCCTTGTAGATGGGTGACAGGTTTTAGGGTGTCAGTGGGTGCTACTCGCTGCGATATTCCTACCCTCTGACCCGCTCTTGTGGCCACTACTTACATAACTAATCTCATTCCATTTCTGGCTAATGGTAATTGAAGGTCAAATGCCCATAGAGGAAGTCTGTGTGCAACTGATACCAGTTGATCATGCCCTGAGCTGTGGTTTGGTCACAGTCAATATGGAGGCAATTTGGAGGAAGTGGCAAGCTGAAACTGCAAGGTACACCATCTGGGTTCCTTGTTGAATTTTCCCAATGTCTAGCTTGTTCAGTGAATTTTGGTAAGCCAGTGGCTGAATGTCAATGATGCGAGTTTCTTGTGTTAACAAGCATTCGTTCACATTGACTGGCATCTCGCTGCTGCTCAGTGAGAATTTTGCTATGCCTCTTCAGAAAAGTAAAACAAGATGAATCTCACCAGGCTTCTATCCAATTCTGCCACAAATCTTGCCATCGCCCACATCACAGACCTCTAAGATTCTGCCCTGCCTATTCGTTTACTCAGAGACATGCTTCACATACGTGTGGAGGTGAAGTACAAAGCTGTCCCAAGGTGACAAATATCCGGGAAGGTTTGGGGTGAGCACTTTGCCAAATGGTTAGCATCCTAGTTCATGGGTTCATTACAACAGAGTATGATACTGGAGTGAGAGCAGGCATACAATGCCAATACAGAGGAGGTCCTACAGTCAATAACAAATAAAAGCCCCACAATCAACAACTAAAAATCAGAGGGCACATTGTATGCACATCAGGGATAACAGCACATCTTCAGAAAATGAGGGTGGATTACAGAAGTTCCACCTCCTCAAAATCTCAGAGCTTCAGTGATTTATGGGAATGGTGAGTCAACTGGGGAAGTTTTTACCCAATTTAGCAAACATGAAAGAACTATTACATCAATTGTTAATTAAGTCAAGACCAGGCTTGATGCTTGGAAAGAAGCCCAACAGGAGTCAACTGAAATTTTTGAGGAAATGTTAATATCACCGAATATATTGTTTCTGAAGTGCCTACATTGTTCCTACAGATGAGGGCTTCTTGCATTGAGAGTTGTACTCTCCAGATTTTGAAGGCTGATAAAACAAACTGGTGTAATATGCCAGGAATTTCCCCCAAGTGTTTTTGGGATTTTAGGCATGGATTTTCCCCACTGCTCCCATTTATCTTCAGCATTGACTTGTTGCACCAAGGCCTCTTACAGGCCATGCCAGTGTTGTCAAGCCGCAGTAAGGAATTTGGCTCAAGCTTTGAATAAAACAATGAGTGTCCATCCTTTCCGGCACCAAAGTGATGGCTAGCTCCTTGCAAGCATTTGAAGACCAAACCATAAAGTGGTATCTGATGGTCAATGTCTCTGTTTCCATCGTGACGCAGGCAAAATCCACTGAACATCCAAGTAATGCAGTGGAAGCTCAGGCCTGGGTCATGAAATCTTATCTGTTGTCATGGAGACCAAGCTTGTTGCCATGCAGACTCAAACAGCTACCATCACAGCACTCGAATTGCAGTGCTCACAAGGTCTCTCAGCTGCTCAGCAGTCTGTCCTTTAGCAAATTACTAGGATTACAGAAATGTTGCTCCAGGGCAGTGCCCGATACGATCGGAGGTTAAAACAGGGATCAACAGTGAAGAAGCGAGGTGAATGTAGAAAGCTTGTTGCAGTGGGGTCAGATCTCAATCTGTTTTCTGTTCGGCATTTCATGATACAGCAGTGTTCTGTTTGGAAGTTTATCAAATGGACACCGATGTTGTAGCAGGTTTCCGAAATTTAGAGCTGAGATTATATTGTTGTGTGAATTACACAGCTAGAAAGGGAAGAGAATTGAAGGAAGGATGGGTAGAGATTGTATATTGGACAAGTGCCTCTGTTTCAGTGTTGCTAAAGCCCACCCACCCAAGCATTTAAAAGGATTTAAGAGAATCAGTCTCTATGACCATCAGGGCTTCCATGACCTGAGTGAGAGACTTAAGCTTACGTGCAAATTACCAGCGGTAACCATCACCAGGGATTTTGGATAGAACATGGCTGTTGGTAAATGAGACTCAAAGGCTGAAACAATTCAGTGGGATGAGAAAAATTCTGTATCGTGGAAGCCAGATTAGAAAGGCTATGTTTGCACATAGTCTCACATTTGTGTCGGAAATAGTTGCCAGCATTCATACTATCTGAGCATCTCTTTGTTGCATCAAGCATGTAAAATGGGATTTCAAAAACAAAATTCTGTTAAGATAAAGTGATTGAAAACGTAGACTATCAAATGAGAATCTGTGACCCAAGTCTACATCACTACTTTGCCAAGAGTACTAGATATTCCAATGTGGGAATTTTGCTCGCCAATCACTCTTACCTGTTCCCTTAATATTCACAAACACCTGTTCAACTCCCTCTTAAAATTATTTATGGAAAACCCTTTTTCCAGCTAGTACATTACAGATCCTAACAATATGTGAAAGGATGTCACTTTACTTCATGGTCTTTTGCCAATGATTTTGAATCTATGGCCTGTAGTTATAGCCATTCAATACACAAAATATTTTTCACCTATTTTCTTAAAATGTCCCACCATCTTGACAATTTTTTTTTTTAGGGTCTCTAAACAGTTCATTTTCAGACCTAAAATGTTTCAATTGCTCCTCTTAACTGAATTGCTAACCTAGTAAACCTCCCTGTACTATTTTATAGGTGCATTATTTGATGATGTCACAACTATACACAGTACTCCAGCTGTACCTTCAACATAAGGAACAAAATACTTATTAAACACAAAGAATACAAGTTATATTTTGTCAGGCAATAACCATCTCCAATAAGAGACAATCTAACCACTACCCCTTGATATTCAATGGTGTTACCATCACTGAATCCCCCACTATCAACATCCTAGGGGTTACCATTGACCAGAACCTCATCTGGACTTGCCAAATAAACAAACACACATAGTGGCTACAAGAACAGGTCAGAAGCTAGAGATACTGTGGTGAGTGCCTCACCTCCTGACTCCTCAAAGCCTGTCTGTCTATCATCTATAAGTCACAAGTCAGGAGTGTGCTAGAATACTTCCCACTAGCCTGGATGGGTGCAGCTCTAACAACACTCAAGAAGCTTGATACCATTCAGGAATAAGCAGTCTACTTGATTAGCACTGCATCCACAAACATCCACTCTCCACCACTGATGCTGCAGTAGATGTGCTGTGGTAAGTCACCCAGGAACCTCAGACAGCAGCTTCCAAACCCACAGCCACTACCACCTAGAAGGACAAAGGCTACAGAGACATGGGAACACCACCACCTGCAAGTTCCCCTCCAAGCTACTCACTATCCTGACTTGGAAATATATAGTCATCCCTTCTCTGTCATTAGGGAAGAAATCATAGAATTTCCTCCCTGGTGGCATTATGGATCAACCCACAGCAGGTGGGCTGCGCTAGTTCAAGGCAGTAGCTCACCACCATCTTCTCAAGGGCAGTTGCGGACAGGCAATAAATGCTGGCCAACCAGCGAAGCCCAGATCCCACAAATGAATTTAAAAGAAAATACACTAGACAGATTAAAAATAATTGGAAAGTTTTTACTGTAGATATCAGGAAAAGACTCATTCACGATACTGTTTATATCCCAGCAATATCCTTACAGATACTCAAACCTCAGTGAAGAGTCACCAGTATCTCCAGAAGACAACTTAGTGGTCAGACTCAGGCTGGTATAGCTGCCACCAGTTTCCTTTCACTGAACTTCCGTGCAATCAATAAATGTTTTGTTCCTTCAGCAAGTATCGGTCACTGAGGCATTCCAGACAAACTGCAAATTAAACTGATTATGATTTTAACTCCAACCTGCAGTTCTTCACTCCCTGACCCACATCACACACAGAGTTTGAATTATTTTGTCTTTATGTTATTGGACCTGTCACTAAGCAACAGCAATTTCTTTTCTCTGCTTTTACTAAAATGTACAGAACTGTTCACCTTGTAGGTTTAAAACCTTACTAAAACAGACCTCCAGACTTCTTAGCATTAACCAAGAACACAAGAATGAACCTAAACCTTGTCTTCCTATCCTTAGCGTACAAAGTATATATTCAACTTAAAACTATTCATGTCTTAACAGACTCAACTTGTTTTAATTCCCTCACATGATCAATGGGTTTATCAGACAAAGTTCTATTCACTAACCACGTGAAGACAGTTTATCCTTGAACAATCTCTTGAAAACCAAAATGTGACTACAGACATAATTGATTTTGAAATGTGAAACTCAAGCATTCATGATGGGTTCAACTGTAAAAGAAGCCTTTGAGAATTGGCAAATAGAACCAGGAATAGGCAATTCGGTCCTTTCAACCTACTCTGTCATTCGTTGTGTCAAGCTGGTTATCCGACTCAATACCCTGTTCCCACTTTCACCCCACATCCTTTGATCCAGGGAGCTCAAAGAACTGTATCCAACTCCATCTAACTCCTTCCTGAAAACATCCAGTCTTTAGGTCTCAACCACTTCCTGTGGCAGAGAATTCAACAGGTTCACCACTCTTTAGTGAGGAAATTTCTTCTTATCTCCATCCTAAATGGCCTACTGCATATACTTCGGCTGCTGCCTGTTTCTGGACCCCCTTGTTAGTCATCAGGAACATCCTTCCTACATTCACTCTGTCTAGTTCATTCAAAATTTTACAAGTCTCTAGGAGATTTCACCCCCTTGTTCTTCTAAATCTCAGTCTCTCTTCATACATCAGTCCTGCTATCCCAGCGATCAATCTGGTAAACCTTTGATGCACTCCTTCCACAGCAAGAACATCCTCCCTCAGATAGAGGGGCCAAAACAGCACGCAATACTCCAGGTGTAGTCTCACTAAGATCAAATTGAAGAAAGACATCCCTGCTCCTGTGCTCAAATTCTCTCACTATGAAGGCCAACATAGCATTAGTCTGCTGCACCCGCTTACTTTCAGTGACTGGTGTATAAGGACACCAAGATTGCATTGCCCCTTCCTTTTGCTCAATCTTTTGTCATTGAATAATAATCCGCCTTCCTGTTATTGCTACCTAAATTGATAATCTCATATTTATCTACAGCATACTTCATCTGGCATACATTTGCCCAGTTACTCAACTTGTCCAAATCACACTGAAGCATCAACAGTGATTGTTACTGAAAATGAAAAACCAAATATGGTTAATGACGTTTTTTTCCTAAACTACACCAGATGGTCTGCTAATCAATGCACTCCACAACAATGGTTTTCTTTGTTTTTCACTAACAGCTGCAGTCAGTTTTATTTCATGATTAAAGGCACGTAAATAACTTCAGATCTTGACACAAACTGATTTTAATCCAGCCTTCACAAGTACCATGCCTCCTGTATAATTCCACACTCCACGTTAAAGGCCATTTGATTTGTGGAAATGGGGTCTGTTTGAACACAGCATTAATTTCAAATGCTCCTGTTGAGTTTGGATTTCGCACGGTACAATTCATATAACACTTATTCCCCAGTCAATTAAAAAATAATGAGAACTATCAGAAATGGTGGTTTGAATCTGTACAAAGATCCTTCAATGTTCTTAAACATCTCTAGAATCAATTTAGCGCCATGAAAATTCAGTTCTCTTTGCATTTCAGTTATACTTAATCAACTTTAAATATAATTAATCCTTGTGTTTTTCTTAAACAAAGCCCACTTCATGATTTACCAAGTCACCTTAAAAATTTGTGTATCCAGTCACAAAAGGTTTTGTTGCTCATTTACACTTTATTTTACAAATTGCACTGTTTTATAATCTAGAAAAATACTTTTACTCAATTCATTTGGATGTAAACATTTCATAAATCTGAGGTGAGAGCAAAGAAAACAAAAAAGCAAAGAAAACAGATTTTCCAGAAAAGCCTGCAGGGTTATGGAGGTACTCAAGACAGGTTGCGGAAGGTGGGGGAAGCACGCAGACGCCAGTCAAATTACATCTTCTCATTACTAAACATCTAAAAAGCTAAATCACTGTAGTTTTAACGGATCATAGGGCTGTTCTTTTAGACAGAGATGAGGGGTAGTGGCTTAACCTAAGGATCACTACACCTCAGGCGAGAGTGGGTATGCTAAGTAGAAAATGTGATTAGCCTCATTGAGGGAATACAAATATCTGCTTTCCAATGGTTGACCACAGTGTGCTCATGAATTTAATTGCCAAGAGTTAAGTCAACAGCACCTGTCTTACAGCTCAATCAAGACTAACAATAGAAGTTACATTTTACCAAAATAAATCCTTTACACACAATGTCATGATTTACTGGGCCATCAAAATCTCACAGGTGAATAGGTAATCAGTAGCCTTTGCTTCTCAGTTGACAGATTCTTGATTGGTGAAAGAAATGAATCAAAGAGCAATCTGCTCATTTTCTGCAGCACTGATGACCATAATATAACATTATGATACTTGAATCAGGTTATTTTCCATGAAAGAATTATTTCAATCCATATTTCATGCTTTGAACAAAATTCTGTATTGAGTCAAGAGCAGAACATTTCTGATAGTCGGTATTCCGATAGAATTAACTATGTTACCTGGAGACTTTTTTCCTCAGTCCAGCTGGTGTGGTCTTTTTTCAGAAAAAAGAGTCTGGTCTTTGAAGAATGCACACTCCTTAGTTTTTGATCTTCCACACAGACAGTTCACCTTTAGTTACACAGAATAGGATCTGAGTGAGAGCTAAGCCTGCTTCGGTATTTCAAATTCATTCATTTTATGGTCAAGCATATAATCTAGATAACAATGAGTGTTAGGATGACCATTTTGCATCTTTAAAAAAAAACTTCTGATGAAGAACACGGTACGAAAGTTGAAGTACATCACTAATAATTCTATGTCCAATTGCTACTCAGTATAGAAATGGAAAAAAAGGTGACACAGAATTAATCATACTGTGGTTAATATCAACAGAGATGATTTTACTCAATAGTAATGTACTCAAATTGAACACATGGTTGGGAATTGGGAAGGCATCATTAGTATTAAATTTGTACCCATTTTAGAGTCTGATAGGCTACATCATTTCTGACAGATAATGAACATTTAACAATCACACCCAAATATGATTAGCCAAATAGAAATTAAATGGTATTAAAGATGAAGCCACATCACATTTTCCATATCATGTTTCAGTTATGCAATTCAATCACTGGCTGTAGAAATGAAGCAACTTGTGTTGCTAGGCGTTATAAAAGGCACAAATCACAGATATTAGATCAGACAAGCTTGGAAGTTCTGTAAATTCTCAAGTGCTCATTGTTTTTTGGGATATATGTTTTTTTTTTAAAAACACAACTTTTTCAGTTCCTGTTTTTCTTTCTGATGATTTAGGGTTGTTTTTTTTTTAAATCCTCCATATCCTATCCCACCGAGGTTGTAATGGAATGTATTTTGGGAACACCCCTGCCTATGCCCCTACAAAAATAAATGGGCGCAAAGATATACCTTCCAGGCTTGGTTAAAAACAAAACACTTTTGGTTGAAACCAGAGAAAAAAAAACTTGTATAACTGAGCCCCATAGACAAAGGGTAAAGGGAATGCCAATCCGTTCCTGAACTATTTCTGAAATGGCCTCTCTTGGATAGTAACTGCCCCAAAGTTATGAATGCTATGAAAAGGTCAGTGAAAATGGCAAATAAAGAGATATTGTAATAAGGCAATGAAAGAAATCAAAAATGTATCCAGAGGAGGCATAAAATAGGAATAATAGATTCATCACCAACATCCACAATCGTAAAATAAAAGCACAAAACAGAAAATAATTGGAGGCAAGATAACAATCTGAAATTGTTCAACTCATTGTTAAATCCAATATGTTTTGCAGTGCCTAATTGAAAGATGAGGCATTGTTACTCAAACTTATGCTGAGCTTCATTCCTACACTAAGAGCAGAAAACTAACATGATAAACTCAGCTCAGACTTTGCAGACTCAACAGACCAATCTGCGTTTGGTCTCTCCATCATACATCAGGCCATATTATCAGCAATGAGTACAATATAATAAAAAGTAGTACAAGTTATTCAACTGTTACATTAAAAGGGATCATTTGGACTTGAACATTGGGAAGGGAGAGGGTAAAAAGGGCAATTGTTACATCTTTACTCAGTTAAAATCTGTTGCAGCTGTTACTTTTCCCAAGTCTAACGAAAAGTAAATCAGTTCACCTCTCCACACAAGTTGCCTGACTCCAGTATTTTCATCATTTCCTGTTTTTATTTCAGATTCCCAGCATTCACACTATTTTGCTTCTTTTAAAAACTACAATGCAAAGGAAGCCTGCTCATATCTTGCCCCTTCCTCCAGGCCATTTCCTGTACTGCCACCCTGGCTGTGAGAAGAGAACATGCACAACAGAACCTCTCATGGTCAGAGACATTACTAAGAGCTCAAACAACCCTTAAAATCTGTGCCAATGCCAAGTTGACAAATTTTTCAACTGGCCAGTACAATGAAGACAAATTTTGTCTAATAAACTATGCATTTTCAAGTCAGATAGTCTTCCTTTCTGTTATTGTTAAAGCCGAACCAAATGTGGTTCAAACACAAGATTCTTCTGTTTTTTTCATCTTTTCTAAACAGATTGTCTAAAAATTAGGATAATTAACACATTAAATTAACATAAAATTGGAATCATCTGCATCTTAGATAATAATTAATTCTGAGAAATGGTTTAACATTACATTACACCTTTTGTTTTTCCTGTATGTGGATCTTTTCTTACCTTGCCTGCCCTGATCAGTTATCTCTCAGTTATGAAGATAGATGGAAGAAGCTGGGAATGAGGGGAGATTTGATTGAGGTTTTCAAAATCATGAGTGGGCTTGACAGAGTTGATAGGGAGAAGCTGTTCCACTTATGCTCTCTCGTTCTTTTTTTCTGTATAATTTAAAGCAATGTGCGAATGAAGCAAGGGTGATGGGAGAAAAAAATGCAGCAAGTAGTTGGGTTATGGAATGCACTGCTTGGAAATGTCGTGGAAGCAGGTTCAGTTGAGGCATTCAAGAGGGCATGGTTATTTGAATAAAAATGGCATACAGGAATATGGGGAAAAGGCAGGAGATTGGCATTACGTAACAGAACCAGTGCAGGCATGATGGGCTGAATGGCCTCCTTCTGCCCTTTAACAAATTTGGTGATTCTGTGGTCAAGTCATTAAACTTCTTATTCTGCAGAAGTGTGTTAATTTATACGGATAGCTTCATCTATGTTAATTGCATGTCCACTGTATTTAATATATAGGTAGAATGCATTAAGTGGAGTTTCAATTGAGCACAGAAAGACATGGACCAAACCTGTGCTCTAAAAGAAAGAAAGATCGGGTAAATGTTAGTTCCAGTGTTATCTTGCACCAATGTGGTTTCTGGTTGAAGACGAGTGTGTTTGGGCAGTTGTATAGCTTGTTCTCCCCCTCCGACCTCATTAGAGGAACATTCCACTCATGCCTCATTTTTTAATTGCAAAAATATACTTTATTCATGGAAGGAAATCTTTATGTGCATACACAGTTAAATGTAGCCACTCCGATCTATACGGTCATTACTTACAGCAAATGAAATAAATATTGGCATCTGTCCTTCTCTATTTTTACAATTAAACTCTTGGCATTTAGCTGAGGCATCGGCAGGGTCTGGTTACTGAATGGACCCCCTGCTTTGCTTTGGCAGAAGGACTTTACACAGTGGTCTTTCCCCACTGTGCCAATGTGGTAGCGGTCCTAAGCTTTATTATGTCCCTCAGCACATAGTCCGAGACCTCGAAACGAGCCAGTCTGCAACACTCAGTCGGGGTCAATTCTTTCAACTGGAAGACCAGCAAGTTTCAGACAGACCAAAGTGCATCTTTCATCGCGTTGATGGTCCTCCAGGCACAGGTGATGTTGGTCTTGGTGTATGTCCTGGGAAACAGACCGTATAGCACAGAGTCCTGCGTCACGGAGTTGTTTGGGACAAACCTCAACAAAAACCATTGCATTTCCCTCCTTCGCATAAGCACATTCCAGAAGGTGGTGTTTGACAGTCTCACCCCCGCTGCAGCCACTTTGAGGGCAGTGTGTGGTGGCACAGAGAGTCTAAGCGTGCATGAAGAATCTCGCAGGCAGAGCCTTTCTCACCATCACCAGCCAAGCAATGTCCTGGTGCTTGTTGGAAAGCGCCGGTGATGAGGCATTCTGCCAAATGGCTTGGGCAGTCTGCACAGGGAACCACTCGACAAGATTCACCCTCTCCTTTTCCTGAAGGCTCTCGAGGACACTACGTGCTGACCACTGCCTCGTGGACTTATGGTCAAAGGTATTTTTCTTCACAAATTTCTCCCCGAACGAAAGGTGGTATGCGATAATCCAACTACTTGGAGCATTCCACGGCAATGAGGCCAAGCCTATCCTGCACAACACCAGGCACAGGTAGAATCTCAGTAAGTAGTGACACTTGGCACCTGCGTACTGAGGATCTATGCACATATTGACGCAGCCACACACACAGTTGGCCATCAGGGTGAGGGCAGCATTGGGGATCCGAGCAGAAAACGGCCACTTCATCCATTTACAGCAAGAATTTGACCTGCAGGCCTCCACTGCCTGGAACAGTCACCCCTCTCAGGCTCGCATCTTTCCTGACGGACTCAGGAAAGGACTCTATGCAGCATACAAAAAAAGACAGGTGAGTGGGCAGCCCTGTCTGATTCTAGATTGGGAAGCTTTCTGATTCCCACCCATTGATGGAGACTGTGCTAACAATGTTGGTGGAGAGCAGTCGGATCCAATTGCAGATTTCCTCCCCGAAGCCCAATTTGGAGAGAACACCACTCATGCACGTGCACAGTATCCTGGTCCAGGCTGATGAGGCAGGTATCTATCCCTCGGTCCTGCACGTAGGTGATTGTATCCCTTATCCCTGAGGAGCGCAAGGTTCTCAGCAATCTTCCTGCCCAGGTTGGGTCGGGGTGAATTAACAATCCCACAGCAGATCTGGCCCGGTTGGCCATGACCTTAGACAGGATTTTATAATCTACGTTCAACAGCAAAATTGGTCACCAATTTCTAATTTCTTCTCTCTCCCTCTTCTGCTTGTCGATGAGGGTGATGATGCCTTTCCTCGCGGATTCACACATGGTACTTACCCGAAGCATACTGTTCTACACCTCCAGCAGGTCCTGGCCAATAAAGTCCCACAGAGCGGAATACAACTCGGCCAGTAAGCCATCACTTCCGGGAGTTTTATTCTTTTCCACAGACTGGAGGGCCTTGGTCAGCTCATCCAGCGATAGTGGCTGGTCCAGCCTCTCCGGTTTGTTGTCATCCAAGATCTCAATGATAGAGGGCAGGAATGACTGGGAGGCCACGCTGCCTGTGGGCTTCATGTCATACAGTCTGGCACAAAAAGATCTGATGATCTACAGGATGTCAGACTGAGATGACATTACCAAACCATCATCTTCCTTCAGGCTGCTGAGCACAGAGCTCTCCTTGTGCATCTTCTGCAAGGCACGCAAGCAGTTCTCATCCTGCTCCAAAGAGCAGACCCTGGACCAGAAGATTAACTTGGTGGCCACTGAGGCGAAGCGTGAAACTTGCTGGCTCTTCACCTCCTAGAGATCATCCGTGACATCGACCCTCATTGTCTGCAGCAGGAGCAGGTTCTGCATCCTTTTCTGGAGTTGTTTCAGTTTTCTCCACCTCTCTCTCGCCTTCTGAACACCTTTGAAGGTAAAGAACTTCTTCATGTTCGCTTTGACCGTTTCCACCATACCCCCTAGAGACTCAAAGATGGGCTTCACGGTTCTCCAACCCGTGTAATCTCTTTTGAGCTCCTCCAATGTTTTCTGGGGTCAACAGTTTCACATTAAGCTTCCACATTCCCTTGCCAGCCTGCTGGTCATCCTGTAGGTGACAGTTGGCCAACATAAGGCAGTGGTTAGAGAAGAACACTGGCTTGACCCCACACAGGATCTTCCATCTGCATTGATGATGCAGTTGAAGTCTCCGCCAGAATGACCTGCCTGGGTGTAGCCAGCTGGAGTGGAAGCTGTTGCATGATGGCCAAACGCTCACTCTTTACCACTGGGATGTACACATTAGTCAGTCTTGGGGAGCGTTCCTCTACATAATGTCTGCCAGGAGGAGGCACTCACACACCACCTCCTTAACTTCAGAGACGGTGAAGTTGACTCCTCACAGCAGACTACCCAGGCAGGAGGAGCAGCAATCTTTGCTCACCAAGCAAATTGAAGGCCAATAGGCCCACAAGCTCGACCATTTCCTGTCGCTGCTGAGGTGCAGTATCCCACACTCCTGCAGAAGCAGGAGGTCTGCTTTAATGTAGGCCAGGTAAGCTAATGTGGAATTACATCACGTGGTAGATTTAACTCTACCCACCTTAGTATTTACAGTTTACAAAACCCATTTTAGGTTGATACAATGGTTAGAGCATGATGTCCGTTTTCTTGAGATCTTATCACTGCGGTAGTCCCTGCATCCCCATAATGTGGGCAAACAGTTGGACTCTCGCAGGGCTGAGGTAGCTGTTCAGTTCGTCTCTCGGGCCATTTCCCGTCTGGGGGGGGGGCGGAGGTGGAGCTGTCGTCCCCAGCTCCTTACTTGAAGTGCTGCTACTCTCGATTACCTGGAGCTGTGACGTGGAGGGAGCCCCCAGGTTCCCGACAATGGACGGCTGAGTTTTGCCAGGGATCTGCTGACATCCACCATTTTTGGGCAGGGTAGTACCTCTGTTTATCCCTGGTAACCTTGATCCTCCTTTTTTGATGATGGCCCTCCCTCTGAATCCTCTTCATCAGAGGAGCTTCTTTGGCCATCCTGTAGCTGCCGCTTCCTGTTCTGTTGTTGGGATATGGGGGCCTGGTGAGGTTTTTTCTTGACCATTTTCCACTCCTCTGACTCCTTCATCACCTCCTCCTCCATCGACTCAGATTCTCGTGAGGGGGAGGAGTCTGTTCTGCCTCTGCGCTGGCTCCATGTCTCTCTTCTGCAGCTTGACCCTCCTGCTGCATGCCTGCCTGTTAGTTTTCCCCGCTGGAGGGTGGCACTTTACTGTTCTTTGGGAGGGTTCGGCCCACATTGCTCCCACTCACCATCTGAGCAGGTGCAGCCCCCTGTCCTGAGCATATCATATACAGATGGCCTGCTTCTCCACAATGGTTACAATTCTGTGTCTTTTGGCAGTCCTTTGCCAGGTGTCCCTCCTCCATACCAGGTCCTGCACAGGGTCACAGTGCACTCTTCCACCACGTGCGCTGACCTCCCGCAGGTCTGACACACCTTGGGGTGCCCTGCATATGTCAGGTAGCCTCAGCTCCCACTAAATACAAATCTGGACGATGGGCGGAGGATGTTCTCATCCACATCTGCCCTCAGGGTTACCTTAACCTGCTGTTCACTGGTCCAGATCCTGAAGGGGTCCGTCACATCACTGCTGCTCCTCTCCATTTTCACGTATCTTGCCAGGGATTTGGGGAAGTCACATCAAAATATCCACCGCTGGGGAAATCTTGCAGGCAGGAGATGTCTGCCGCTTGGAATCCACAGCAGTCCAGCAGAACCCTCTTCACAAAAAACATCCAATCAACCGGTGCAGCTTCTTCCAGGCCACCTCCTGACCTGGGGCACGGGTGCGTGCTGAATCCATAGCTCTAGGTTGGCTTTTTCCTGAATTAGCGTTAGGCTGAAGACAGCATAAAGATTCACCAATAGCCGGTCAGCTCAACTAACAGGTCTTCCAACATCCAATCATGATCCAGCGACAATCTCAATAGCTCTTATAACTCATAACTTGACGCTTGATCTTAGCCAAAAGGCCAAGAAGCTTCATATTTTCTCCAGAAAGATAGCCATATAGCAGGAGAAAATCTGGTGGCATGCCAGTGGCTGCCATCACTTCTTGCACTTGCTTCAATTTCAGTCACTTGAAGACTGATGGTACCTTTAAAACATAGCAGATTTAGAAATCTTGTAGCAGTATACCATTCCCTATTTCTCCAGTGGCAAATTGTGATTAAAAGCAGGACATTTACAGGTAGCCGACTTTAATATTGAAACTTACCTGATCCCAGCAAATTCAAGGCTAATGGTGTGTTTGGCCCGTGGCCTAACGTCCCTCTCCACGAATCAAACACTAGCCTCGTCACACGTACATCAGGAGCATGCAGTTTGTCCTGTTCATAAAATATAAGCTAGGTTCAAAACCTGATGCTTATCAAATTTGAGGGGAGTGGCAGCTTTTATGTACTCCTCTAATTTCCCAGGTTATTTTGTTCTCGTTCATAGATATATCACAATGAGAGTGAGCAATCAATTTCATTGCTTATAAATGCTAGGTGTTGATTATAATGAGATTCTAACATTCTTCCCTCTAATGCCTATTATGAATGTTGCTCATTCTCCAAACGTTTTGTTTATTCAAAGGATGTGGGTATAGATTAGTTAAGCATTTATTGCCCATCCAGCTGGATATTGGGCTCTCTTTAAATACTGAATATTCCTGGTACTTACTGTGTTGTGAGATTTCATTTAACTACTGCAGTAACTAACCTTCAAAATTTCTAACATATGAAAACAAAAGGGTTGAATCACGGAGGTGACAAATGTCTCACTGAAAAAGGATTCAGACAGGTGATTGACAGGACAAACAGCCAGCTTCCAAAGTAAGGTGATTAATAAGTGAGGAGGAGTGTGGCAGAGTGCAAAAGACAGAGTGTGAGGGACAGCAAGAGCGAGATTGAGGTTAGGAGTTCCCCTGCATCATCTCTCGGGACAAATAAAAAGATGGTTGCCATCGAATGCTACCAAAAACTGCAAGCCATCAGGAACATTCAGTGCACCACTCCAAAACCACTGCTCCTGCTTCTCTATTCAACAGAATGGCTTCAAGATCAGTAAATGAGCTATAACAAATGAGCACATTTTATTTCCTTTGTCTCATTAATTAATGTAACATATCTAAACTACTACTTCTTAAACTCAATCACCTATCTGAAAATTCCTTCCAAATATTCAACTGACTATATTTGAATAACTGTGATCACAAACTAAAACCGATAACCCCGATTGCCTTTGAGAAGGTGGTAGTGAGTAGCCTTCTTGAACTGCTTGATGGTAGGAAGCAGAGAGTTATAGTGGAAGAATGCTTATTGGACTAGAGGTCTGTGACTAGTGGTGTGCCTCAGGGTCAATGATTTGGCTGATTACTAAGTTTGTGAATGACACTGAAATAGGCGGTATTGTGGACAGTGAGGAATGTTATCAGAAATTGCAGTAGGATCTTGATCAGCTATAGGACTCTATGACTCCATACTGCAGCTGGCAGATCTCCTCCAACAGGACAGTGAGTGAGAGTTCCAGGATTTGGACACAGTAGTAGTGAAGGAACAGTGATTTTGTTCCAAACCAAGATGGTGCCTGATTTGGAGGGGAACCTGCAGGTGGTGGTCTTTCTATGTATCTGCTGCCCTTGTCCCTCTTGGGGCTAGGAATTGTGGCTTTGGAAGGTCGTGATTAAACCAAATGACTCAAAAATCCTTAAGTTCAATGAAATCTCACCCCAGCAAGTTATGCTACCTCAAAAAGCCATATTTCAGCTGCTGCATACAAAGGTTGACAAGATGACAAGCATTAGCCACATAGCCACAGGTGTGAGAAAATCATTTCCTTGTATACGTTGGTTACTATAATTCATAAGAAATGAATCATGGGTTAGCTTCTTACTGTTGACATTTGTTTCTTGGAGAGGACTCAAAACCAAAGTGAAAAATTAAGCTGTTGCTAGTGGCATTACTTTTAGCCATTACCAACAGGCAATTATACCACTTATACTTTGAAAATGTTGGGAAACTTGACACCGTACAATTTAATTCGATGACCCAATTGTTCAATTGAAAACATGAATAAAAAAGGAACTGCCTACCACATCTCATTATGAAATTGAGCTCTTGGCCTTTTCTCTTTTGGGTTACATGTCCACATGAAAAAATATAACTGTTTTGTTGCAAGCCGAAACTAAACAAGCGACCAACCAGCTTTGGTGACATAATAAAGATCCAAGATGATTTTTATCTCAAAGACGACCATTTGTATTAATGCTGCCCTTTAAATAATGTCAAAAGAAAAAAAAAGTGTATCTCCCTTGATAACAACAATTGTCTTAACTGACAAAGCAAAGAGACAGGCATTCAGAAAAACATATATTGGTTTCCAGAAAGGAAATTCTTATATTGGACAGTGTTAAGGCACATAGTCGGGCCAATATTGCTCTCAAAATAACTACAAGTTTAATGTGCATTCTGTTATTAATTCTCAAATAATGCAAGGTGACAAGGAAGAAATCTGTAAATTGTGCATCTCAGCCACTAATCTCATTAAAAATAGCAGCTCATCGTCAATCTCCCAATGTGTTAAGAATTAACTGTATTTTCACTGCACTGTCAGTTTTAACCCCACATAGAATATTAAAGTTGGCACTTAGTAACACATGTAACTTTTTGATGAGGAGATGTCACCCCTTATTAGTGCACAAGAGCATCAGCCTGAATTTTATATTGATCCCTGGTGTTGGACTTGGAACCAAAACCCTTTGACTGCATGATATGAATGCTAGGACTGAACCGTAGTTGTTCGCAGACTGAAAAATATCTATTTTATGCTTCAAACCTTTTTTTCTAAAAGCAGATTAAGTATCAGACAATTTTGATAGATTTTACAGAAAAATAAATTTTAAAAAAGAGAGAGAGAGAGAGAGAGAACGAAAGGAAAAGAAAAAAAGATTAAATTTTAAGAAAAATTTACCACCTGAAGATAACAGCCAAAACTCCATATGTTAGCAAGCAGCATTTTGCAGCTCTTATATTTATCTATGCTTTGTCCTGAAACATTCTTCTGTGGGAGGATACAATTTAAAAAATTATTCTTAAAGTAAATATGCCATTACTGATATTTAAAAAGGGAATCTATAGACAATGGAGAGCCAGGCAGCATCAGAGGAGCAGGAAAGTTGACGTTTCAGGTTGGGACCCAACCTGAAACGTCAACTTTCCTGCTCCTCTGATGTTGCCTGGTCCGCTGTGCTTCTCCAGCTCCACACTTATCTCTGACTGCAACACTGGCAGTTCTTACTATCTACAGACAATGGAACACTTTATAAAGGAATATAAATTAATTAGGGTATGAAAATAGGATTCATTAAACTGTCTTTTGGATCAGCTGGATCTTGAGGTCATGAAGTTTCTGCTCAATTTAGAAACATTTTATTTGAATTCAGGGATAAAGAAAACTGAAAATTCCACAAGAACACTAAAGCAGTTTGTTTTGAAATATCCAGAATAGAAAATTTATACAAGTAATTCTTGTGGATGTCATGACTGATCTGTGAATGTTGAATAAAGAAAACAGATTTTCAAAAAGGTTCATTTCTTCAACTACAAGAGTGTTCTGTATTTCAATAACTGTTTTCCCATGCAGTCAATTTGTGTGTCTTTAAAAGTGTACCTCTCTGAAAGGAGAGCACTGTAAAGAACGTTTAGTATTGGTCTTATCCCAGGGTTATACAAAGGCTGGTCTGAATAAGTGATTAATTACCTCCATGGACACAGCTTAATTTCAAGCTGAAATATGAGACCAATCAAAGTTCCAACCTTCTCTTAAATGGAAGGGCAACAATGGTGACCAACTATAGGACAAATTGTCACAGTCAGCCAGCATCTAGGGACAAGAACAAGTTCAAAACTTTTTTTGGACTATGAAGGAAAATACATTTTATGCCCACTGAACAAGGTCAACTTATTCACATGCAATAGAGCTTTTTTTGTTAAAATTTTCCAGAAAATATTCAGTCACAGAAGTTAAGAATATATGAAACTGTAATTCTGAAATGCAAGTGTAAAATGGAAACATATATACGGAAAAAGTACACACATGCACAGCTATGCTCTTACATGGATTCTGAAATACAAGCTACTTTGGGCATTAAGCAGCTTAAATACAAATCAGATGCCCATAGAATTAAACTCCATGATCTGGATGAAATTATTTAAAATAACCCACTAGTTATCATCTCCATGCCACATTTGTTATTGCAGGTCATATCTAATACTTTGCTATTGTGACGTTGATAATCTTACTTTCCTCAGCACCTGCTGTGTTCAATCTCATCCTTGTATTGAAGTAACCAGCTTTTTATATAGCGCTTTCATGTCCTGAAGTATTAAGCAACTCCTCGTCTCTCATTTATTGAATATATTCTGTTTACAACTTATTTTCCGTAAGGTGAAAATGTGGTGTGTAACAAAACAAAGAATTACCTCATGCTACTAATTGCCAAAATGGTTGGTACTTTGATTCAAAAACCAGATTTCAGCAACATTCCAACTTTTTTTTAAAGCTTGGCTTTAAAAAGGTTATTAGATGTCCATTATTACAAAACTGGAAGATTTGACTTATAAGGAGAGGCTAGATAGGCTGGGACCTTTCCCCCCAGAGCATAGGAGACTGCAGGAGTAACATTATAGAGGTCTATAAAGTCATGAGAAGCATAGATAAAGGTAGATAGCCAACAGCTTTCCTCCATAGTAGTGAAGTCTAAAACTAGAGGGCTTGGGTTTAAGGTGAGAAGGGAGAGATACAAGTGGGTCCGGGGCAATTTTTTTCCTCCCACACAGACAGTGGAACAGGCTGCCAGAGGTAGTGGTGAAGGAGAGTACAATTTTGTACATGGATGGACTAGGTATGGAGAGATATGGACCAAAAAACAGGCAGATGGGACTAAAATGAATTGTGAAAAAAAAAAGAAGTGGACAGCATGGACAAATTGGACCAAATGGCCCGTTTCCATGCTATTAACCTCTATGCATCTATGATACTTTAAAGATCACCAGAATCTGTGTTATTCAGCTTTTATAGAACATTTTCAATCATGTTGACATACTAAGTTCTAACCTGCAGGTAACGTCTCCCTTGGACTGTAGTCGTTCCTTCTAGACTGGATGCCAGAAAGCCATCTCCATTAGAACTAACTTATGATACTTCATTACTCCCACAATCACCATGAAAAATGTAAACTCAAATATTTGAGAAATTCTTTTAAGACTAAAACATATCCAAATTACCTGGAATGAGAAACCTATTGGAAAAAAAATAGGCCCATGGACCCCTCAGTAGATTCTTCTAATCAGTTACAGTCAAGATACAGGTCAGTCATGATCTATCAATCTATCCTTCTTGGTTCCATTACTTTCAATAAGCTTATTAAGCAACAAAATATTAATCATTAAGACCTCACCTGCACTGTATTTTCAGGCATATACCTTACCAGTTGGTTTTATTTTAAACATACATATCACAAAAGTCCAACATTCCTGATCACTTGTTCCACATGCACGCATGTGCTGGAGCTTCATTTGGAGATATATAAGATGAATCAAACCATGATACAGGTCATTCACAAGTCTGACTTTTTTTTCATTCTGGGAATCATCACCTGTTCCCTAGTTCCATTCAGTCTCAGGTATTTTGGCAATATCTTACCAGATATTAAAATTTTGCCCTCTATAAACATCATGCATCTTAATCTGCTGCCCATATTTTAACCCTCACCACTCCCATTCACTTACCATTCCAAAACTCCCTGACCTACATTGGCTTCAACTCTGGAAACTCCTGCAGTTTTCAACTCCCAGCATACAAATCACTCAGTGGCTCTGTTGCTCCCCATGCCTGCACCTACCTCTAGTTCTTCAACTCTCCAGGAATTCTGCATTATTCCAACACTGTTGTCTTGCCCATCCTCCACTTCCTTCATGCCACCATTGGTGACTATGCCTTCAGCTGTGTAGACCCCAAATTCTGGAATTCCCTTCCTAAATTGTTCAGTATCACCTTCTAAGACACCCACTGAAGCCTACACTTATTGCTAGGTCATGCTAAGTCAGCCATCTCAACGGGTCCTTATTTAGCTCAGTATCAGTTTTGTTTTGGTCCATCTGTGATAATTTGAAGTATAGAGATATTTATTGTTTGTAAATGTGCTCAAACACAAGCTGCTTAATTTTAGTGATATGAAAGAGCACAGGAATTGGACAGTACAGGACCACAGTGCAAAAAAAGGGGAGCAGTGAATCAGGTGGGTAAAAATGTCAAATAGATCATGGTTTTCTGAGTTTTGTAACGAAACAGAAAGAAAGTCGAAAGATAACGAGCAATGACCCAAAATAAAACTTGAACAATTCAGTAAAGGATACTATGTACAATATAATGTAACAAAGACACTGAGGGTTTGAAATAAAAAGGTTTAAATAGACACTTACTAGAATACTGTCCAATGCGGGGAAATAGGGAACTTGATTTTACTTTCAGTAAAAAAAGTTTATGGAGAAATATGATAGTATTGTTTAAAATTATGTATGTTGAGTCAAGATACACAGAAATGGACTTATTTTTCCAAAATCAGGATGAGTTCGCATAGACTAAATACAAGACAAAATGCAAGAACCGATACACATCTTCAGGACAAGATGCATCTTCAACCACAGTTCAGTGTCTTTGGAATTCACAGTCAGGTGGAGTCCGAAATATTACGATTCAAGATAAGATTGGATGGAATAAGTGGATACCACAAATGGGGGTTAAAAGTATATGGAAAGAGGAAGAAGAATTAAGTCAGTCATAGTTTAATTAGTAGCACTGTCACCTTTGAACATGACAGTTGTAAAACTAAACAGCGCTAAAACTTTGGCTGACACTTTAGTGCGGTGACAACAGCTTTGCGTTGTTGGAGATGCCATCTTTAAGATGAAATGTTAATAGGTCGACAATCCTCTAGGATTTGCCTGGAGCCCTCGGGAATTGAAGATCAATCTCCAAGACACTGCGATACGCAAATCGTGGAGGAAGAAAAAAAAAAAAAAAAATCACAAAATCCCAAAGGGGACTGAAGTGAGACAATATATTAGGATTGTTAAATGCAGACTCATAGCTTAGAATAGACAAATGCAGCTATGCGCACTGAAAGCATGATCAAATAATACTATAGGAATGATGGGATAAGTTTCCAATCTTGTGGGAATCTGGCTAAGAATGAAAGTTGTGACAATTATGCATTGCTACTCAGACTGTGGAGAGAACAGAAAACTGCAGCTCGAGTTGCTATAGAAACCAGTAGACCCAAGGCCAAGATTGAGATAAGAAGGGGTGGGGCTGCATCAGATTGAGAATTAGAAACCGAAACATTTGTATTAGTGGAGAAGCTACACCCAAAAAAACTGGATGGAGCTTGTGCACAACATACACTTGAACACAATCTATAATTACTCTACACAAGACTCAAAGTGGATATTTTAAAATTGCCACAACTAGGTCATAAAGTAAAGTAGTTTCTCTCATTTCTCTATACCCAGATATAAAATAAATTGAAAAATGGCTGTTTGGCTAACAGTCGAACATTATTCAATTAGGCAAGAGCATTTTTGCTTTCCAACTGATGTAGGAAGGTAGTGTATCACAAGGACAGATGTGTCAGCTAAATATTAGCCAGATTGTGGGGGCCAGTCTCATGCTAAAACTTCTAGGAACTCACTCAAATCACAGTTGCCAACCTGAGATGGTAAATCAAAGTCCTCTCTGCTCCCTCAGGTGGGTGAAATAGAGGGGGTTCTGCTACAACGCGTGTTCCAGCAACACAAATTGGTCATAATGCAACTGATGAATAGGGAATGCTATTCCTAAATTGCAAACTTGTGTTGGTTATATCCATTGATTCCAACCTCTCTCCTTCAACCAATGGACAGGGTACAATAGTAGCTTTTAACACTTATTTTTTAAGGCATACATACAAGAGGGTGACTGCAGCCACTGAGGGGGGATAAGGACTGTGTTCTTCAATTTGGAAGAGCTTTAAAATCAAGAATGCAATTGACGTTATTGTGGAGGGCTGGGGTGATGTCAGTAAGGACTGCTTGCATGCAGTTTGGTGGAAGCTTCTCCCAGATTTTTTTCATGGTTTTAAAACATTTGATCTGTCAGAGGAGCTCCCAAGAATCAAAGAACATTGCGTTGATCTCGCAGAGTAAGTTGGATTTGGAGAAGTGGAGAGTGAGGATGTTGAAGAGCTGCTCGAGTCCCACGGTGAAGACCTCTCTACAGCTGATCTACAACAACTTGTTGCTGGGGTTGGGGGTGGGGGTGGGGGGGGTGCGTGGTGCAGGGATGGGGAAGCTGGAGAAGAAGATGAAGAACTCCACGATGCGGCACCATGAGGGCTTTCCACTTCTGTTATCCCGAGGGAAATGGAGAAGTAGTTGGAGCTCTTGGAGGACAACGATTACAACGTAGAACACAACAGGGTAACAGTAGTTCGTGGAGTAAGATTTATTTGGCACCCTATGAACAACAACTTCATGAAAGAAAAGCAAAGCAGCAAGAACTGAATGCCTTTTTTTAAGCCAACCCCCAAGAAAAAAAGTCAGAAGACAATGAACCACAGCAATCCACTCTGGAATAACTATGTTTCACCCTAACCCTGCAACTACAATTGCACCTGAAGGTGATGACAACCCTCAGCCCCTGCATTAACAACAGAGCAACCACAAAACCTTCTCCCCCATCAAGTCATCTTGGCATTTTTCAAGGTATTAAATTTACTTTTATTTCATTATTAGATATGAATTAAGCATTTATTCAAATTGTGTTATCCTGTGTTAGATTTTTGAGTGATTTTGAGTGTTATTTTTGGTGGTCTACCCCATTATTTCTATAAACGCAATGTTGCACAGGAACGCAACTATTGCATTGTAGCAGAACTCCCTGCATTAAAGAAAAAATGGCATTTTGAAGAGAAGCAGGAAAAGTAATCCTAGTACCCCAATCAATTACTGTCCCTCAGCAATCATTTTTGAACAAACAAGATCATCTGGTCATTATCTTTAAAAGGAGCTTGCTGTGTGCAACGTGGCTTCCAATTGACGACAACAATTACACTTAAAATGAAGTACCTAATTAACTACAAAAGTACTTTGTTTGGGATGCCATGCAAGGCTCACACACGTGCAAGTCTTTATTTCTTATTGTAATTATTTGCCTATGCTGAAGATAAATACCAGCATTGACTGGTTGCAGTCATTGTTCTTTTTTTTGGGATTGTAACCTCTATATATTGCTATGTAATTTATTGGTACAGTTCCATGGAGTTGTGTCACCTTCTGAAACCTCACCCAGGGGGGTAGTTATTTTACCACCGGGGGAATCATAACCATTTTAAACCCTGTCCTCATCTAACATTCACAGGTGTTAGACACAGCAAATATTATGTCCAGAGTACCAAAAATTGTCTGAAATCAGTGACAATTCAAGTAATGAAATACATATTAATAGTATGAACAGCAGATCAATACTCGTTTTTAGAGAGCAAAAATGTAAGTTGTCAAATTGGATGAATTGTTTCAAAGCAGTCTCATTAAAAATAAAGGAAATGGAAAGCAGAAATATCAGATGTATTTGGTCTCTACACAAATCATACTCTATTGTTGCTATGCTGAAGATTCCAGTGTCTTGAAAATACAGGGCTGAAATATTGAATGGGAAGGAGGAAAATACTCCTTGCCAAAATCATGAGCCATGTATTTTAAGAATCAATGAAGCCACATTCTATTCCAGTTACAAAGTCAAAACGAAACATCTCTACTGCAAACCACCTGTGGTGCGCAATATTGGATAATCCCAAAGCTTAATCCCAAAGGCACAAAACTGTGAGCTAATGAGCCATTCACTCCAAGCACAGCTGCATTCAGTGTGTTCAAAACATTAAGTAAACATGTGCAAGATCACATTCTGAATCACTAAAACGGCAGCCGCTTGTGCGGTTTATACTAAAAACAAGTAAAGGTGTAACAAAATTCAGTCACATAGCTCCTATATTTATTTTCACCAGGACAGGCACCGTTTTGGGACAAAACTGGCATCTATGTCACGCATGCATACTTTTGGTGTCAGTCATGACAGCTGTCAATATGGGTAGGTCATTTGTGTGGGCATTAGGAGTATAAGGAGCAAAAAGATAGCAACTCCAGGCAGCAAGTAATGTTGATTTACTCCAGAGAAACCCTGTTCACCCCGAATGCCTTTTCCTAACCTGAACACTCAAAATCAAAATGGCCAATTCTACTTTGCACTATGTATTACATAACATATGTGGGAGAGAGAGATGGGGGGAGGAAATAACTAGCCAGGCTGTTTGTAAATCAGCTCATTCAACGGAGCTATCAGTAAGCCCAGTTCCCAAATCTTCCTTCAGGAACCGTATGTTTGACTATTCCACTGAATTGAAAGCTATCTCAAAATAAACATTTCAAACCAAATTTATAGATTAAATCTAGCTGTATTGCACACAAAGGTCAACAAATGCAGAATGACAATGAGTTAACTGCCAGTACCGTTTCAGTTCCTGAGTTTGTAACGTGGCCAGTAGGCAGATGCTGACTTTCAGTTGTTGAGATGACAAGTGACATTGCAGAATTCTCTGAAGCGCCTCTGGCTGTAGAAGGTCCAGTTTCAACTGAATCATCTCAAACTGGATAATGGCAATCCAGACTGGCTCAATAGCAGACAACAGCAAGGGCACTGGCAGAGCAGGCAGTGTTGTGAAGACAAATGCTGTTCTCCTGAGAGAAGACAACAGGTTCAAGCTCCATGGAGCCACTGGGACTTCTCTAGGCTGCCTCCTCAGCAACCCTCAATATGCTGAAGGGACAATATGTTGGGAGATCCTGCAAGCTCTTTTGAACATCAGTTCCTGCAGCTACAGTTAATGGGAGCAGAGTGAGAATGTGTAGCTAGCAGTAGGCTGAGTTTTCCTGGTCTCAGTCAAGTTTCAATGACAGGAATCTAATGTTGGGTGGTTTTTGCTTGTGGCATAACGGAAGTGATGGCCTATCAGAGTTGACATCATGGTCCATTTACAATCGCGCTGATTGAGTTAGTTACCAACTCAATTCTGGAAATGATGGGTTTCAAATTTTATGGAAAGCCACGGACAACATTGTTGCTGGGCTCTCTGCAGTCTAGCAGTGACCCCAATTTTCTGGCTGGCTTTACAATGAACCAAACAGTTGCGTTAATAACTATTGGCCTTTTTCTGTATACAGCTCAGTTAAAGTCTGTATCCAAGTCATCAAGACCAGAACGCATGTGTGATCCTGTCATCTGGTGAGTCAGCACCTCCACCTACCCACTCTCTAACTTGGCTGCAAACCACTCATCACATGCCAATCCTGCCATAAAGTGATCTTTTCAGTTGTGCAGTGTCAGTGTTTGGGATATTGGCTGTGAGACAGCCAGTGAGTGTCTATTTATCCTTTCATCAAAGGTCTATTCTGCCTCTTCCACTTCATACCCCTGCAACTTTGCCTGAGCAGCTTGCAATTCTTGGGTACCTGAAAGTTGAAAAGCACAAGGACAGCATTGTGCCAAGTGGAGGAAGAAAGCAGGAAGTGCATGGTTATACCAAATATTAGTTGCATAGCAGGAGAGATTGTGGAATGTGGTGGAAAATAAATGTGAGGAGAGAAATTAGTTATAAGCATACCACCATTTTTGATACTTTCAAACTTGCCACTGGCACGTTATCCATATCGTGTAGTCTCTCTCCTCCAATACGGCGAGGGCTTGTAACCATGCGTGGAGTCTGAGATAACACTGTGTGGAGCTGGAAGAACACAGCAGGTCAGGCAGCAGAGGAGCAGGAAATTAAGAAGGGTCCCGACCCAAAACATCAACTTTCCTGCTCCTCTGATGCTGCCTGGCCTGCTATGTTCCTCTAGCTCCACATGGTGTTATCTATAACTGACTTCAGTGAAGCTCTAGCTTGAACTCATACTATTCGCTCAAATTTGCATCCCTTACTCAAGGCGGGTACAGCCACTCAACATCATACCTGACACTGAGGTAAGTGAACAGGCAGCACACTGCAGGTTAGGTGTTCTCACTTGGCTGGATGGTGGGTTTGTGATGTATAAGTACACCAATATGGGTTTAATTTCCATACTACTGAGGGCACCTGGAAGGCCTTGTTTTCTGCAACGTTGCTAAGGCATGCTGATCTTCACAGTGTGTCACTCCAATGTGTTGAATTTAGTGAGGGCAATCCACAATCCTCTGGCAGTAGGGAAGGAGACTGCCATCCTTACCCGGTCTGGCCCATGTGACTCCAGACCCACAGCAACGTGGTTGACTCTTATTGCCGTCTGAGCAATAAATGCTGCCTAGTCAGCAACACCCTCATCCCGTGAATGAATAAAGGTAAAGCAACAACTTTCTCTGTGCACTGTTTGCATTGGAAGCAAAAGGCAGAATTTAGTCATGAATTGTGATCCCCACAAACATTTTCAGGTCATACCAAATTTCGAGGTAGGATGTTCAAATGAAAATTGGCTAAAAAGTATTAAAACTAAATTAATTTGGAATTTAACCTCTTACTCCGCTCTTACTAATTCATAACTGCAATGCGGAGAGCATTGAGAGAGAAATGATAGAAATTTTAGTCTTTTATGTTGTTTCAAGTAAATTGAGATGGCGTCCTTTCATCCCTGATGTATTCGACCCTGGTTTCTGTTAATGTAATTACAGTTGCTCTCCTCTTGTGATTCAGAGGATCCTACAGGAAATTTACTTGGCCAGCCTCAATCCACCAGAATCATAGTCAGAGCCACATAGCATGGAAACAGACCCTTCGGTCCAACCAGTCCACGCTGACCATAATTGCAAACTAAACTAGTCTCACCTGCCTGCACTTGGCCCACATCCCTCTAAACATTTCTTATTCATGTACCTATTCAGATGTCTTTTAAACATTGTAACTGTACACACATCCACCACTTTCTCCAAAAGTTCATTCCACACAAACTACCCCTCATCTTTTTTAAAATCTTTCTCCTCTCACATTTAAAAATATGCCCCTAGTCTTGAAACCCCACCCTAGGGAAAGACACTTGGTCATTCACCTTATCTATTCCCCTTCTGATTTTATAAACCTCTAAAGGTCACCCCTCAACCTACTATGCTCCATTTTTTAAAAAAAGTCCCAGTCTATCCAGCCTCTACTTATAACTCAAGCCTTCCATTCCTATTGACATCCTGCTAAATCTCCTCTGAACCCTCTCTAGCTTAATAATATCCTTCCTATAACAGGGCGATCAGAACTGGACACATTACTCCAGATGAAGCCTCACTAAATACTAGTAGATCAGCACTATTGATTGAGTTTGTCAAGTCAAAGGAGATTGCTGCTAGATTAAGTTGGCAACAGATGCTGAAGGAACCAACGAGAAAAACGTACTTTACCTCGCCCTTACCAAACTGCCTAACACAGATGCACCTGTCCATGACAGTAACTGTAAGAGTGAACACTGCACAGTCCATGGAGACAAAGTCCTGTGCTCGTACTGAGAATACCCTCAATCATGTTCTGTGTTGACTATCACAGCGTTTCAAATGGTATAGCCTTTGAACAAATCTAGCAACTCAAGCTGGGCACCCAAGAGGCCTTGTGGGCTATTAGCAACAGCAGAATGATTCTCCAACACAATCTGTAACTTCATGGCCTGGCATATCTTTCACTCTACTATCATCATACCAGGGGATCAACCCCAGTACTAATAATAATAATACTGCAGGAGAGGATACCAGTAGCAGCACCAGGAATGCCTAAAAGGTGTCAACCTGGTAAAGCTACATAACAAAACTATTTGTGTGCCAAACAGCTTAAGTAATATTTATGGGCGTCACATTAGAAATGGTTTTCCAAATCTGGGATTCAGAACGATTAGTGAGACAATAGATGCTGACAGCCAGAAGCAGGGACGTTGGTGACCAGGAGGCCTGGAGGAGAGTGTGGAGGCTGTCAGCAGTCAGACCACCTGGAAATGCCCTGCAGTGGCCTGCTGCAGGGAGAGAGACTGTGATGCTGGCCTTTTTAACTTTGCTTCTTGTTTTTCTGATCAATGGTTCTACCGTGTATAGCTGCAAACGTAACATCTCTTCTTCATTTCTCTATTCTGTAACTAAGGACCGTACCTTGGTATTCTTTACTTAAGACAGCGCTGTAAGTGGTGACTTATAAACTTTTCACTGTTCTCATTTCAGTACATGTGACAACAAAGCCTATTCAATTCAATTCACAACGCAAAATTTTGGATCCAGGGTGAGATAGCCATTAATCTGTTAATAGAGTTTCAAATCGGAAATATCAAATATTTTTTGCTGGAACATTACAGTAAGACACTGAATTTAATTTCAAATAAATAACTTAGATTTTTCACAAGGATCTTGAAACGTTAAAGGATGCACTTTCCACTCATTTGAGTAGCACATCAATGAATCTCTCTGGGCTTGTTCTACTTATATTAGTTACAAGCTACTGGGAAGATTTGCCTTGCTCGCTTGCCTGAGGATGTTGAAGATAAATTCTCCAGAGTTTTTCTTGCCTTGGCCATAGGTTTTTTGATTTCCCTTTTTTTGGTCTTTCCCAGGATAATTCATAGTTTGCAAATAGAATAATGATGTACAGGTTTTTACAGCTGTTTGAATAGGCAGCTTTGATGAGCTGATTTGTTTTTGATGATTCTGACAGTGACAGGAAACTAGCAGCTACATGCAACTGAAGCATTCTAAAAAAAAGGTACACATTTATTTATAAATTCCTCAAGGTTTGCAAAAAACCAGGTCTTTAATTATAATGAGTAGTAGTAAAACCCACACACCGATGGGATAATAGGAGTAGTGTTGTATAGTAAGGTGGGTTTCTCTGGGCACTCACTTTGAAAGTGTGACTTTGGAAGTAATAAACAAAAAAAAAAAAAAATCAAAGCAGTCCACGAGAAAGATTGGCATCAAATTTATAATTCATTAAATACAAGGAATTAGCCAGGGCAAGGCTACCCACCAATAATTTAATTTAAAAACTAATGAAATATATCTTATACCTCACTAAACTTTGAATGCTGTCTGTATGAAAGCAGTCTGACAATATTATAGATTCTTGAATGCTTACATAGCAACAAATTACTGTCCTGTACAATTCTGGCTAGTTAGGGCAAATCTTCAACTTTGTAACTTAACCCCGTAAACCAAATTACCCATCCATGGTGTTTCACTGATAGTCTGTCCAATCTGCTGGGATTTGTTGGTCTGCTTCAACAGGTTTCTGTTTATTGGATAAATAAAGAAGGTTAACTGTTTACAGTTAGTGAGTACTCATTGCATGTGTAAGGGATACTCATCGCTACTGGTGATAGGTTGGAGAGTTAGAAGTTGGTCTGGATTTAAGTTGTTGAACTTGGACTGAATTTTCTCTCAACACTTCCAAAACTATTTCTCTGCTCCAAAACATGTTGGCAAATTAAATCAGGAACTACACGTTATTGAGCAGGTTTGAATAGATACCTTAATTGTGGGGCTGTAGACGTAAAGCTGTAAAGTCGGATGCATCAGATAAGCAAAAATTGAGCATGGAAGGATAAAATCTCATCCATCTAGTCGCTGGTTTACTTACTCTTTATCACGGGGGCAAACACTTAAGTGTGGCATCATGCTACAAAATGTATTGCTATGTAATTGACAATGGAAGGAGTATTTAACTGGTGTTTCTTTTCTACCTTTTTAAGCATGCTCAAGAATCTGGCAAAGCTTCCAATGCCATCACAAACCAGCACTACAACACCACAGGCAGGAACTTAATCAGGAAGTGGCAGAATATGGTGAGAAAGTGATGGCGATACTATAAGAATTTGCACGTCAAACTGCCAATGCACATCCTTCCTGAGCTGGAAAGTCTACAGAGGGTTAAATTTCAGGTCCTGCACTAAAAATAAGCTGAGCATAAACACCTTCTAGTTGCATGAGAATATAACCTGAAAATTCTGATTTTGTATTTAGGTGACCTTATTGTGTGTAACACAGATCTGAGGGCCACTTTGGAGTACGTTCAAACTCCAGCCATATCTGCAGCAGTATTAGTGAGAAGAATCCTTTACAGAACATAGCTATTCCACATACATGCTGCTACAGAGCCGAAAAACTTAAATCCGAGGTTCTCTGACTTCAAGAGGCAGGTGGATGAAGGGAGGAGAATTATTAGTGGTTTATAGTTGCCCAAACAACAAAAAAATAAATAAAATGTCATTCTGCCTATTTAACATATACTTTCATAGAGAATCACAATCTAACTAACTCTTAAAAGAGCCATTTTGCTTCCAGTGTCTAACAGCAGTACACACACGTGTGCGCACACACAATTTCAGACATTAAGCATTCTTTGGAAAGCTGTTTCCTGGCATAATGCCTGGATTTGCCTTTTGCCAGTTAATGCTGATGTCCCTTTAACATGGAATCCTGATTTCACTTGGCCACTTGGATGCCATTGATAATTTATTAGCTGGACAAAGTGATTACCGTAGTGGAAATTCACAGAACATGAATCAAGGAGTTAGAGGATCCAATGTGATGGATGCAGCACTGGAGGCATTAATGGTGCCAGTGGGTCCACTGCCCTTTGGGTGGAGAGTTGCTACCTTAGGTAATACTGTTCCTGAGTGAGGTTCATTCAGGACAATCTGTTCCTGAAGATCTGCAGGCTGTATTGTTTCCTGCAGATTTGCAGGCTGTATTGTTTCCTGCAGTTCTGGATTCTTCACAAGTTCTTCCAGGCTATACTGATTTTCATAGGCTTCCTTGCTGCTACTACTCTGGCCTTCAGTGCCTCAAATAGTATGCTCTGCAGCATTTACAGTTCTATAATTCATAACATCAATGAAATGGCTGATGGCTTCTACAACCTTGTGGATCCTGTCACCCTGAATGATTGCAGTGCCCTTTCATTCTGCTACGTTTTTCCCAACAGGGCAAGTGTTCGTCCTATGAATAAAACATCAGTAGCCTGCTCACAAATCAGGGCATTGCAGATTTACCTTGTGGTAGGTCAGAGTGAGTACGTAATAGAGAAGATGACGACAACTGCATATTGACTGCCACTGGTCAGCTTGCCATTTACTGCATATCTCAAATATTACTTCATTAGTGAGCCTAAGTAGACTGAGTACAGATTATTATGGTGGTTGTTGTTGTGGAAAAATTAAAGCAAGGTCCACGATCATAGTATGCTTGTAGATGAATCTCATTGCTATCTATCCTTTCATCTTCCCTGTCTCAATGACACAGGAATACAGAATTCACCAGTTGAAACAGCTTCAGAATTGGTGACTGAACGACTGCCTTCATCTAAATTGAAGATTTTGTTAACAACACTGGTGATTTCCTATAAAAAGATTTGGACTGGAGGATTCAAAATCTTGCAGTCAGTTGGTATCCTTACCTCCAGGTGTCAAATTATTGCTGCCATCGTGAACAGCCTGACGAGAAAGAGGAAGAAAAGCACTCCCAAAGGTTTACTCCAAATGTGACTATGTTATTTCTCAAACTAGGAATTCACCTACTCTAAACAAGAACGTAAGAAACAGAAGTGGGCAGAGATCATTCAGCTCTGCTCTGCCATTCAATACATTTGGGTCTGATCCTCTGCCTGAACTCCTGCCTGTTCCACATATTCCTCAATTCCCTGAAAGAAGAATTCCTTAAGAATGTTTAAACGCCAGAAAAAAAGCAATGAGTCCCTGCCCATCTCTAACCTACCTTCTTGACATATATAAATCATAGAAGTCCTAGAATTCCTAGTGTGGAAACAGGCCCTTCGGCCCAACATGTCCATACCGACCCACAGAGCATCCCACCTAGACCCACCCCCTATAACCCACTTAATCCACACATCCCTGAACACTATGGGCTATTTAGCATGGCCAATAACCTAGCCTGCACATCTTTGGACTGTGGGAGGAAACCCGTGCAGACACAGGGAGAATGTGCAAACTCTACACAGACAGTTGCCCAAGGGTGGAACCCGGGTCCCTGGCATTGTGAAGCAGCAGTGCTAATTACTGAGCCACTGTGCTGCCTCTATTATTCTTTTATCCCTCATGCTTTTCTAGGTTCCACTTAAAAAGGTCTCTCTACCAAATGCTCCAATACTCCTTGATAGTCCAATTCACATATAGTTTCTCATCACTCTTTAGATAAAGAAATTTCTCCTGTACGTCCCTTTGGATTTACTAGGCGACTGTCTTGCATTTGTATTCTCTACATTTCCTCTGTCTCTCTCTCTCACTCTCTCCCCTCTAGTAGGAAGATGTTTATATTTCAGAGAATGAAATGGTTTGATAAGGTAAAAGACCTTTATCAATTCGCTGTCAGCCTTCTTTGCAAAGGAAAGAATGCCAGCCTGAACTTTCTGGTCCTGTATCATCTTTGTAAACCCTTTTCAGATCTTCACTAATTTTTTAATCTGGAGACTAAAACTATACAGAGTTTAGGCTAACAAAAATTCTAAACAAGTGCAGCAGGAATTCCACATTTTTCAATTGTTTCATCTGTAAGTAAATCTCAGTGCTTGGGTTTGTTTCTTTTAGCCTAATTGTACATAGAATTTTTAAAAATATCTGATTTTACAGGAAGAATGAAAAGGATAAAATATATGAACAAAATCAACCCTAACATTTGTATAGGAACTTCCTGTGATTCTTGTGCAATCCTCAGGTTTCTCTAGACTACAAGCCATCTGCAAGGAAGTAGGGGTTGGGCAAGTAGCTTACATGTATTTCACAATAATTTTACTTGCTAGAACAGGCCAGGTGAGTGTTTCCTAATTTTCATTTACTTTCTGTGGAAAAATATTTATCTTTCATATAGTATTCCCAACAGAGAATTAACAGAGCAGTTTTTGAGGGAATCAACCTTGTATTTGCTGCCAGGCAATATACTATGTGTCATCTGAAACCTAAATTATCATTTGCTATATCTATTTGCTATTCTGGTCACACAATACCATGATTTGATACAAGTGCCGCTTTCCACCATACATTTCTTACCTTCAGTATTTTTAAACCTTCAGTGGGGAAGGAAAGGTCCTGGAACTGGTCACTTTATTACAGCTGAATTGTTGATGTGGCACAGAAAATGCACATCTACGAGAACATCATATATGAAGTCCAATTCCAATATGTACTCTGCAAGAGATCAATTGCAAAGAGATGAAAGGAACCATAGGTTGATTATTCAAACCAGTTACATTCCATAAGCAGACTCAACTGGATAACTGGATTTTGCTTAATACACCCCGATTAACAAATCAAAACATGAGATTCTCGCAGCTGAGGATTCCCACACGAACATATCTCATAGAAGAGAAGAATGATAGCTGCAAAATTAGCACCACACAGAGAATTCTAATCACTTGGCTTGTAAAGGAAAAAGGACATTAGCATATTAGCCTTTTTAAATTAATTTAATTGTTGCCAATTAATAGCAGCCAGGCAGGAGGCAGAATTGATAGAAAGCCAAAGCCAATGCCAGAGTGCACTGACATTCCAAGCCATCTAAATATAGGGCAGGGTCAGTTTCGATCTTTAACTTTGTAAAGGACCACAAAAGTACCACTTCAGCAGTCCCATGGGAACAAGTAACTTGGGGAGGTGAGCAAGGGAAACCATTTTAAATATATAGTACGAGGTGAAGAAATAAAATAAATGTCAACCCAAGCAAAACTCAGAATTTCTTTCAGCTTATCAATAAGTATCATTTACTTTTGGGCATTGTTTGTAACTGCACAATCCTAATAATTGATATGTTTACATTTCTAATAACACAGGATACAATAGTAATTCATTCATATTGGTCTATTTTCTGGGGAGCCACACACCTGAAGCATAAGCATGCTTTACCAATGCTGAACCATTCCACACTCCTTTTTCCATTCATGAGACATCTTTTTAACAGAAATTTTTGCTTCCATACATGAGGATTGTCACACACAGTTTTGTTGTATAATCCATTACAATGAATGTGATAAAAGGGATTTTCTTTTAGAAAAGCTGTAAGTGATTGAAAAGTGTCATACCTAAAAACTCTCAGACGAATAACAAAAATCTGTAAGAGCTTCTTTTGATAAATGAAAGCTGTCAAAAATGCAAGCACCAAAGCTTCAGAGAATGAAAGAACCTCTGCTGCATGCAAAAGCACACAGACTATTTAGAAAAGTGTCAGAGGTCAAGATGATCTCAAGAAGTCTATATGGTGGTTATGACTTATCACAGAGAACCTGGAATAGACGATAACCCCTTAAAAAAAAACATTTCAAAAGGTATACTTCCTAATGAAAAGGCACTGATTCTGAAAAAGAACAACTGAGTGAAGTATAATCAAGGTAGATTTTGGGATCCTCTGCATCACATTTTCATGCCTTTATTCCCATTTTATTCTGCATATTTGGAAACCAAACAGCTGTGAAAATGCTAAAGTTCTTCATGAATTATTCCACTAGAAATGCTGTCTCTGTAACAAATTAGAGCAAGACGACATCAACATTCTTTGTTTTCTTTCAGTTGGCTTACCCTATAAATTTCCAAGAAAGCTGAAACCCAGCTTTTGTTCAGAATTAGGCTGAAAACACATTTTGCTGTCAGATGTACGCAACGATTTCATGCCGCACAATTAAAATGGTTCCCTGTCAAGAGTTTGATGTATGTGGCCCAGATAAGGAGTACAAATTATCAGAATCTTTAGCATTAGTATGAAGACCTGATTTAAGAAAAATTTGTAACATGATACATGATATTTTAGAAGACACATTAAGTTATACAATGGGAATCTATTAACATTAAAATGGATATAATGAGATACTTTGAAGCTTTATTAAACAGTAGTGTCAATAAAAGAGCAAGGAAAATTATGCAGAATTAACAGAATTTAAGATAAGATAGCACAAGCTATATTTGGAACAGGCATTCCAGATAGATCAATGATAGTCATATTCTCCAAATACCACGATGAATTATGATCATTGTTCTCATGAGTGATTCTGAAAGGTCATTTCTGTAATGAATATCATTGTTTATAACAGCTTTATGAATATAATTTCCATGCAAGCAGATGAATGATCAGATCATCTGAAGAGGGAAGAAGTGAAAACACTGGGCAGCAAATAAAATCATTTGCAATGAAAGGAATGGTGGGGGGGGTGGGGGAAGATACAGTTGAAGAGAAAGGTTTCTTGGAAGCTTTTGAAAACAGGGAGACCGTCATGGCAATCATCACTTGTAGAGGAGTTATGGAGAGCTGTAGTCTTGAATATTGAGAGTAGCTATACAGAATAAATTGATCATACGATATTTTACTGAAACTACTATGCATCAATTTTGAGAGGGCTTCTGAAGTTATGTTATAGATTAAAAGCCGCATTTTCGTCTGAAATACTCCCCCTCTATTTAGTTAAGGGATTACCCTACTTACAATAAATGGCTAAAAAGGGAGTTATGGACAAACAGGTGCATTTACAATGGTGATATCTCATTGCATAGTTTCAGATTCTAAAATTACCTCCAAAACATCAGGATCCATCCAGTAATATCTAAGGACTGAAAAGTTAATTTTTTCCTGAGGTATTGATTCCTTGGCTTAGAAATTGGATCACGTCCAAACTGCAGTGTGATGCTAGTGCAGTACATGCTACACACTAACGAGACCAGTGACAGAATCACCGCAAACCGGTCCATCAAGATCATTAACATAGTACCAGGGGAGTAGCAAGATCAGCCCGCATGGATATTAACTGAGAACCTCAGGAGAGACTAGAGGGAAGAGATGGGAAAGCAATCAGGATGGCTTGCAGTTGCCACAGTTCTAAGGTAGAACTGGAAGAAACACCTTTATTCCTCCTATTTTCACAATAAATCAAACTGAAAATATTCAACTTACTTTTGGGTGGCATTCTCTAGCTGTCCCTACAACTACTATTGGTTTGGCTGTCAAATGGCTGAAAAAAACTGAACACAGCACATAATATTTGCAGACCAATTTGGCAAAGGATATAGACAAACAGGAAGGCGCTATGCACACTTACTGAGCAGCGTAAAACAACTTGTTATATGATGTACTTTCACCGTAAGATGAGCACATCCAGACCCCTTACCAAAGTGAGCCCGTGGCAACCACTTGACAGCTATAAAGCTGTGCCTCTGTCACGGAATTTTTAGGCTCTCCTTTCATAAATGCAGCCTTTGATTATTATCAGAAACTTCACAACAGAACCCAAAGTATCCTTTGTGTTTAAATACTTTAACTAGCTTCGAGGCAGTCATGGTCAGTGCCGCTGCATTAATGCATGCCCGAATTTAATCCATCTCAAGGAATAGATGAAAACAAGTGCAGGACCAAATCACAGAATGATTACAATAATGAAGGTGGGTACTCAGGTCAAATTCTTGTTGAATCTCTGGACTAGCTACTCAACTAGTCCCACCTTTTCCTTGTAGCCCTATAACCATCCCCTCAGATAATAATTCAATTCTCTTTCGAAAATCATGATTAAATTTGCCTCCACCACACACCCAGGTAGTGCAACCTAGATCATAACAGCATGTGCATACAGAAGATTTCCCCCCATTGCTTCTTTTGCTCATCAGCTTATATTGGCATTCTCAGTTCTCAACCTTTCCACCAATAACTCCATGCTTGATGGGCTTCCATGGGCAGGCTTCTGTTTACAATCTTTGTGAAAAGTCCATCTTCATCTTCCTTCAAACAACTGAAGAAACGTCAAATACTCAACAGAAATGAAATAAGCAGATGCTTAATTGAAAGGTTCAGGTATATCATATTGGCAACCCAAGCTTTAATTGGTAACACAGTGTGGAGCTGGAGGAACACAGCAGGCTAGGTAGCATCAGAGGAGCAGGAAAGCTGATGTTTCGGATCCGGACCCCTTCGCGACCCGAAACGTCAGCTTTCCTGCTCCTCTGATGCTGCCTGGCCTGCTGTGTTCCTCCAGCTCCACACTATTATCTCTGACTCCAGCATTGGCAGTTCTTACTATCTCCAAGTTTTAATTGAGGTGTGTATATGACATGTGTACTGTCATATTCAAATGATTTAGTTTATTCATCTTCATCCATACACTAATTGTTTTCATATAATTAAATAAACTTTCACCTCTGGAAATGTTTAGTTATGATGCTGGTTAAACCCATAGTGTACTCATAAGGATAGCTGTGTTTAACCAACCAAAAGCAGTAGTAACAGTCACCAGAAGAATTCTATTGCTCAGTTGACCACGTAGGGATTATAATCAGGGAAGCGTTAGATATCATTTGTTACAGCAGCTTTATAAATATAATTTCCATGCAAGTAGATGAATTATCATCTGAAAAAAAGAGGAAACGTGCAAAAACATTGGGCAAAGAAAATCATTAGCAATGAAAGGAAAAAAAGACAGGAAAGACTGAAGACACAGAAATTAATGACTTAACTGATCTAAACCTAAAGATGAGAAGAACCCACAAGTTAATTTCAATTATGCTCCCATTGTATTGGATAGCATTGAAACAATCATCCAAAGAACAATTAAAAATAATCATGAACAAAGGAACAGTGTCTTTGGTCTTTAACATTTAGTATGGCAGCCCAACAATAGCAAGCAGCAATATAAAAGCTCAGGTTGATTTGAAATGGGATTAAAATGTAAAGGGGAAGGGCCTGAACAGTTGACCGGAGTCAAATCAAACCTAGTTTCAGTTGCTTTCTTTGCGCCCATAAACAGACAACCGGTCTTTGCTCACACACAGAGCTTAGCTCTTGCTCCTCCTGCCATTCATCGACCTTGCATAGTTCCTCTTTTCACCCTTCCATCCCATCTCTAATCAGGAATGCATGGCTAAGTGCCATCATTTTTAAACAGCGCCTGGGTGAAACAATGTCAGTCCTATTTGAAAAGGACCAAATCCATTTTTTTTTTGACTATGACAATTTTCCTTAGCAAATTAGTATTCAGAGGTAAACCACGTGAAATGTGGTTATGCTCGTTCCGTAAATGATCTGAAAACAGCAAATACAACTTCACTTCAACTCATTGGATTAATAGAATATGTTGCATGTATAATCAATGACTTCTTCAAGCTGCTGCAGTGACCCTATCCAGCGTTCTAAACGGGAAATAGGATTTTGAAAATAGCACAGCTTAATTAATTCTCTCTTTTATCTGCAATGTTTACTTCCTGTGCATGTAAAAGAACAGTGTAAAGAAAGCTTTCTGGCAGACTGATTAAAGAATAAACTGGAAAAAAAGACTAACTTGGCTCATTGACAATGATTACTTTCCACAGGGGTCAAATCTACACCAACAACATATCTTTTCACTTTGCCTCTGTCACGCTTTACCTCAATCCCTCTCCTTCGCCACATTACAATTTCCTGACATATGGGCAAATTGTATACCAGATCACATTTTGATTCCAAACAATGTTGTTATGGGATGAGTTAGCAGAGGTGTTATGATATAAAACAAATAGTTGTGCCCTTGTTTACTTCCCTCTCCTTAGAATTCTATCACAAACAATTGTTGCACTTACTGCACTCAAACTGCTCATAAGTACCTTGGCCTATATTTTGTCTTATTTCACGTTCATGTTTGATTTGTGTGTATTATCTCACCTTAAAATATCTCTGAATGATCTCGAAATATCATCTCTCCCTATTACTTAAACTTTAACTGATCAATGACAAAATCTGATTCCAAAGCTATTTTAGTTAGTTGGGCTGGGAACCAGTCAACTTTTCATTAGGTGTTCTGTTAGCTGTATTCCGTCACTAAAACAGCATTATTGCACTTGGCAGGCCCCAAACAAGAGTGGGTTCGATGCTGTGTTCAAATGAGTCCTATAATACCCAAACAGAAACTGTAACAAAAGGGAGTTTGTTAACATTATAGAAGTTCATACTATGAGGAAATAGCATAAGGTTAGATCACGTCAAAATCACGAACTATTTAAAACAAAATTAAGGGATCATTCCAGATATCTTGGCTACTTTTTCCCCTTGCTGGCATCACTAAGTACATTATCTAAGAATTCTCTGCTGTTTGCAAACTGGCTCCTACAATTCCCAATATTATAAGGATGGCTAACCCAGTCACAGCATTAGCAGCCCTGTTTCAGTTTGTTTACAAATTAGAGGAGTAGGGGTGGCGGAGGGGCACGTAGAATCAGAAGTCACATCTGATTGTGGAAGCCTTGACATTTCTACAAAGTTGAAAAAAAAGGGAAGGCCTGCAGAAGCCAGAATGGATTCAATCTGCAACTTGTAGGACGGGGCAAGGATGTTTCAACATAGGAGGCACATCCCTGGGAAAAAAGAAACCTGCTTCTCAAAGGCAATCATGGGAAGTAATGCCATGGGGTTTTAAGGGCTTGTGTAAAATTATTATTGCTGGCAAAGGGAGGAATAGTCCAATTTCTGAGAGCAAGCACATGTTGTGGCAATTCAGAGATGGCAAGTACCAGGAGCGTGATCCTGTAGTCGTAGATTCAGCATTTAAAAGGTTTAAATGTTCTCATCATGACAGGAAAGGTGAGTGCCATGCCACTATCGAGTGCCAACTCCCTCACCCTGAATTCCCAGCCTGCTGATTCTTTGGGCTTCAGACCTCAATATTCCTTGGCTCCACTATTCCTTGCTCAGTGCGTATCAATATATTCCCGATTGAATAGCCAACACAATGCCCCTTTGCCTTTGTTGAACTTCACACCAATCCTTCACAGTAACTAGCAAGCATGGGGCTGGATGAACACAGCAGGTCAAGCAGCATCACAGGAGCAGGAAAACTTGACGTTTCGGGCCGAAACCCTTCATCAGAAATGGGGGAGGGGAAGAGGGTTCTGAAAT